>JARHVA010000756.1:732500-1932500 GCA_037957365.1 Torreya grandis | reverse complement strand
GTGTACACGTTGTTTAACCAATTTTACATAAGATATATTTTTGTCTTGAATTTCTTTTTGATATATTTGAAGGTATTATATGAAATCATTGAATTACATAGAATGTCAGCATCGATATTTATATTTTGAAAATAAACATATAACAGATTTACAATGTTAAGTAAGCATATATCTAAATCATTAAACTCTTTTAGTTAAAAAATCACAAATAAAAACGATCAAAATCATCCTAGACACGATCCTGATTTTGACCATTAAAACTTATGTATCAAATATCAAAAAAAATTATACCTTAATAAATAAATATATTACATTTTTCACTTAAATATCAATAATCTTCGTTTGACCATGGGGCATTTTGATTGCTAAGGAGCTTGCAATTTAAAATTATAATCCACACATCCCTTTTAAACATTAAGCATAAAACAAGACTGAAACAACTTACAATGAAACCAAGAAGTATTTATTTTTTATTCCTTTGCACATTTTTTTATTGGAATTTTTCGAAATTTTTATTTTATATATTATTTTTAATTTTATTTTAGGGTTGGATTTTATAGATTTTTTTTAATTGATTAAAGGGGAAATATTGAGATTTTTCAGAATAATTTTTGTATCCATTAATTTTATAGATAGTCTTTTTTGATTGATTGAAGAGGAAATATTTAAATCTGTGGGAGTCATTTTTGTATTTGTTGATATTAGTGTAAGATTATATCAAACTTTCTTCGACTTAATACCAAAGATTGAAGAATATCTATTCTACCAATTTAACAAACAATTTTTAATAGTAACTTCTTTCTTCTTCTCCCTCTTAAAAATACACAATCAATTTTCTTTTGTTAATATCAAATATTTTTTGGAAAAAAAATATATATATAGAACTTTGTTTTTTATTAGATAAGGTTTTAAAATGGGTTTTGAAAGGTCCCGAAGCCTTATACAATGGAGCGAAAGATAAAACTATGACGTTCAAATGGGACACCTCTACCTACGATAACAAAGCGGGTGGCAAAAAAAAACTCACCAAAGTCTTTCGCCAACATTCAAATAGAAAACTATCATGCTTTTAAGGTAACCTCTACCAAACTTTCACCAAACTTACACGAGAGACTTGACCCCTTTTTCTCGTCCTCTGGATTTCAGCACAAAGTCTCCCCAATCGGAGGGATATACAGGGAGGTTGAGTCAATGGTTTTCTTATTTTTTTCCTTTTTTAAACTACAAACCACCCTTCTTTATCATTAGTCGGTTGTACTGGAAAGGAGTTTATTGTTAGAACACAGGGCTAGGATTTGATTTCCATTGAAGTTCCATTGAAAGTTTCCTCCTTAGGTAAAAAAATTTCTGGGTTCACCACCGAAGAGGAGGCTGGAAAAGAGGGAGCATCAACCGAGGTCGCTTTCTTCCTAGAAAAAATTAGATCAGCCATCAATTTTTCTTCAGAGTAAGGGGGACTTTCCATATCCTCATTTAAAATAAGAATAATAAGATATTTCGGAGAAGAGACATCCTCACTGCTAAAAACCCATAAATTTTATCAAATATATAAATTTGATGGAACTTAACCAACATTTATAAACAATTCTATTTTATTCAAGAGATTAATAACCTTTTATATATATATATTTAACATTTTCTAATATAATTTAGATGATTCGTGAAGACACCACACAGCATATAAATTTATACAATGAAACAAATTAGATACGTGCTAAATAATACGAACCCTGCACCACCAACCTTAAATATTATCTCCTAATCCATCAAAAACTACATTAATGGAACCAGAAAAATGTCAGATAAATCATAGATGAAAGTCTTAATAATATAGGCATCATGGCATTCAACGAATATGTGTCCAACTAATTAATTCATCTTTACTAGCATAGTCATAGCTGGTGTCAAAATAAAAGCTATGCTTAATGTTGGAGTAATAATCATCTTTTGTTGTTGAGATGTTATTGCCTCAATTTTTTCTTCAAAATCATATAGGTTGAACTTCAAAAATGATTGCATGATCAAGATAAAAGGTCTTAACTTTCACTATGGTGTATACTTTTAATCAATTTCAGTGTCTTGAAAAAAAAATGTTGTATATAGAACCCTTTACAGTGTAATATCAAAACGAGATGAAACAAATTATTATTTGCCATCTTCTTCCTGCTTTCATCTGGTTTTTTTTTTTTAAGAATTACATTTTTCTATGAGAAAAATTGTGGTGTGGTTATGGGTTCCCCCTCTTGTTAATAGTGATTAATTTGTTTTTAGAGAATTTTAAATGTGAAGTATTCAATTCAAATTAATTGTAATTTAATTTATGAAATAATTGTTAATAATATATTTGTAATTTATATTTATCGAAAGGAAGAGTTTGATAAATTTGTTGAATATTTAAATACTTAATCAATTCTATAAAATTTATTATGGAGGTTGAAGAAATGAATCCCTACCATTTTTAGATGTTATGGTGATCAAAATAAAAGATGGTATCTTAACCTATAAACTTTATAGGAAGAAAACACATATCAACCAATACCTTCATGTAAATTCTCACCACCATCGAAGCCATAAAATTGGAGTCCTTAACACTCTTTTAACTAGATCCATGAGGATCTCAGATAATAATGACATTGAACAAGAAAAGGAGCACTTGCAACAAGTTTTTAGAAATAATGGACATTCCACTCTGTAAATTATTAAGGCTTTTGTGAAAGCAAAGCGACAACAAAGGAGAACTCAAAGATCTACTAATAATAACAATATAGAAGAACAAAAGGTGTTCTTGCCTTTCATACTAGGAGTTACAGATAAAATTGGAAGACATTTGAAGAAAAAGAATATTAGCATTATCTTTTCACCGCCCAACAGCATTAAAAACTCCTTAAATTCGTAAAAGATCCCATTGACCCTAAATCACATAAGGGGGTTTATCAAATTTCATGTGCTTGTGGAAAATCATACATCGGTGAGGTTGGAAGGATGATTGGTACTAGGATTAAAGAGCACAATGTTGACCTTCGACATAGTAGAACTCACAATCTAGCATTAGTGAAGCATTATCACGATAATAAACATCCCATCAACTTCACAGGCACAAAAACTTTGGCAAAAGTTGACAGTTGGTCCAAGAGGAGAGTAAGAGAGGCCATCGAAATTGTTAGAAACAAAAACTATCTAAATTGACAGGATGGATTATTAATTAGTCAGTCTTGGCTTTCATTAATCAAAAAATAACAGCATGTTTTGTCGACTTCATATGATTGTTTTTGCACTACATCATGCATTTATTCTAGTCAATTTGTAAAACTCTTTTTAACATCATTTTTATCCTAATAATGAATCTAAAAATTGGTTTGAAACATCGCTAATAATTACTATTCAAATAGTAACTTCTCCATTACATAATGCCAATACTTATTTCTTATTATCTTTCCTCAATCATTAAATAATAAATACTTATTTATAATATTCTATATATATAATCTTAAAAGTCACATCCTTTTAACAATATTACTATTATTAATATTTAATAGATATAGATAACTTAATCTAGCCTTATATATTATAGTTATTCATATATTCAATTATAACTATTAGAATGGAGATTTTGTCACATACCACACTTTTGAAAATCACTGTGTCTTTTCTCACCTTTCTAATTTCCATCTATTGGAAGTAATCCGTGAGTGCCAATATTTCCAAATTTTTAATTTAATATCTATGAATAGATAAGTGATTATCATATGACACATGGTATGGGTGTGTTCCCCATGTAAGATAGTAGACCCAATGCATTTGAAATTCTCCAATTCAAAAGTAAGAATTTGTTCAAGCTCATTTATGAGAAGGAAATGTTGCATATTCTTCATGTGGTCAAGCAATAAAGGCTTAATTTAATGGGAATACATTTTAAGGTAAATATGATGATGATAGTCTATTTTTTAGAATAGAAATTATCATTAGAAGAATAAAAAATGGGTCAAAAAGATGTTGGATATGACTTTGAGATCATCTATAAGTAATGGAAGGAGAATGGTGTGGCATACATAACATTTACAGGGAATGAGAACATAGAGGAATTATAGCATACCATGTCCATAATATAAGTGGATTTGGTAGACGAGACATGATCTGAAAGATAACAAGAAATAAATATTCAAAATCTCAATTAACAACTTCAACAAGATCCTATAACTTCAAGTAAATTTATGTGAAAATAGGACTATCTATAGTAAAAGGATATGATATACCTATGCAAAAATGTGAGCCTCGAGAATAATGTTCTTGAGGAGTTACATGTTTCTTGTCAAGAAAGATATTTTTGGGAAGGTCTCAAAGGTGATGTTTAGAAATTTAGGACAGAATGTTTGGTGTGTCAAAAAATAAAGGTGATACAATTAAGACTTTAGGTATTTTACAAGCTTAATCTCTCTTTATCCAATGATGGGAAGAGGTATTGATAGATTTCCTTATGGGTTTTTCAAATTCAGAGGAGGAAAATGCCATCATAGTAGTCATAGATATACTCAAAAAGAATTCCCATTTTGTGTGCCTTGTCACATCCTTTGGTAGAGATTATCATGGCAACATTATGTATGAAAACAATTCAAAAAATAGATGGGATCCTTAAGATTATAGTAAGTACTTGTGATATCCATTGTTTTATTTCTAATAAGTGCACATAATGGGTTATCTAGCTACCACTAGTAGAATGGTGGTATAACACTTCATTCCATATATTTTATAAAATGTCCTCATTTAAGGCATTTTATGGTTACCATCCACCATCCATCAACTTATCCTTGAAAGTTCAACCATGAGTTATAGTAGTCAAATTGCACATTCAACACCAATAGGAGCTATTGTCTAGTCTCATGCAGAACTTAGGCATGGCACAAAACTAAATGAAACAATCCCCTGATCAACACATGAGTGAAAGACACATTGATGTAGGAGATTAAGTTTTTTGAGGTTGTAACCCTGTAAGAAAATGTCCCTAAAGCAACAAAAGATGGATTGAAAATTTCACCTAAATATTATTGTCCTTATCAAATCTTGCAAAAAATTGCAACACAACATAGAAATTGGAGTCACCTAAGTCAGGAAAAATATGTCATGTTTATCATGTTTTCTATTTAAAGAAATTCATTCCCTAGAAGATTCAAATCCATATAGAGTTACCATAGCTTGATGAAGAGGAAAGAATCATCTTGGAACCTGAAGTGATTCTCCAAAAATGAACCAAAAAGATGTAGACAAAGGCATCCATGGTGTATCTTATTAAGTGGTAGAACCTACCCAGAGAGGATGCGACATGGGAAGATGAAACGTTCATACAGAAGCAATCACTTATCCTTAACATTGAAGACAACCCTTTTTTTAAGGGGGACGCACTAATCCCTTAGTCTATGGTGTGTATTGGGATATGTGTGGCTCGCTTATGGCATGCATAGTCTTTGACTTAATCATTTGATAATATCTAGGTTGCATATGGTAGGATTAGTCATCCTAGTTAGATTATGGAGTTCCCATAGCCTAGTTATGGTATATATAGGAGGCAGTGTTAGGGTATTAGTCTTCATATATTCTAAAAAATTTCTTGTGGTAAAAATTGTAGAGGTCTCCCCCTCGAATTGGCTTAGTCATATATTAGATATTTTGCTCTCATCTCATTTCTATTCCATGGATCTACTCTATTATGCTCTTACTTGAAAGTGATTTTTATTTTTATTTTTTTGCATTGTGGAATTGATATCTATTGTTGTGAATATACATTTGAAATATAGTAAGTTTATTATAGTTTTTAAATAAGGTTTTTTGTATTGTAGGTCATCCTTTTTATAGCCATGATTTGCATATTATGTTATCATTACGTAAATGAATGAATGTAAAGTGAAATCTTGCAGGCATGTCTAAAAATAGGGTCTTTGGCATGCCTTCTACTAAACATTTATTCATTTATTGCTACATGTTTTCATCATTGTTTCTGGATATGGCATCTACAAAAATTTACTATATGTATTCACCCAAATTTGGCCAAGCAAACATAAATATTATACCTTTTGTGGCTTTTTTAATTAGAAAATCCTTAATGATGAATTGAATTCCAATTCTTACATGTTTCCTAGTCATATGTCCTATTTACCACTCTTTCGTATTGATTTCACTATTTTTCTATAATCTTAGTCTTCCATGTTAATCCTTTCTTCTAGTCACAAGGATCTCTAGTCTTGCTTCAATCTCATTCTTTAATTTTATTGTCTTTGGAAAATCACACCCCGCTATTATCTAAATCCCCCACTATTTTCAATGCATGTTTCAGAACTCTTTTCGTTGCAAGTTTATTTTGGGTCTCTTTTTATGACCATTTTACCCTTGTTTGAGTCGGTCAACGCACAAAATTTAAAATTGGGAGTCTTATATTTAAAGGGTTCCCTAAGGCATTTTATATCTAGCACTTATCATTTGGCAACTATCGTAGCTTGCTTGATAAGACCACAATCGTCAAGAACATGTCATGTCAACTCACAAAATACAAACTTGATAGTCATCACTTGGTAATCCTCATCACCTAAATAGACACATAATAAACAAGCATTATCTATTACTCGATAAATGATTTGAAAATAATACAAGTAAAAGTAACAAATCCAATTCAAAACATTCCATACCTCCAACTACCCTAACATGCTCAGGGGCTGGCATGTCACCACCAATCGTCGCTCCTCCACAAGGGAATAATGGGGCCCATCTCTGCCTTCTCCACCATGATATATATGCATCAATACATCCCACATAGTCCATGTTTGGGGTCCCTATCATAATATCCCTCTCATCGACCAGAATGGGTGCAAGATCTATCACAGATATTCTACCCCTATCACCTAGTCTCATTGGAGCCTGCACACTTTGCACCCATACCCATGGATTTGGGGGCACATCCTGTTGCACCCAAAATTGTCATGTGAACCTCTCATACCAAAATACACTCATATACATTCGACCACCAATCATGAAACCAGCAACTAACTCGGATCTGACGTGGTTTTATCCCATCCTCTAGCCACCCAAAAAACCCTCCATATAGTCTCCACACAGTAGACTCGATCATCATCTCATGTAATATATATATGTATACATTGCATGTTACTTTGATATCTATGTGCATTATACTTTTCCACCTCCAGACAAACATATGTGAATATTCCCAATCACTATGTGGCATTCCCATTGGTCGAGTAATTGGTATATGCTCATAGGCCTAGTAATGTAATAACGTGGCCAAACCAATGCCACCATTGAATGCCTCATGTGTAAATCTATACAGATCACAATACAGATGAATAAGCATAGTCCTACCCCACAAATACATGATCATGTGATCCTCTATATCCCGGATGATCAAGTGCATCCTATATGAGATAGCCACACCACCAACATCCACTGTGAGATAGACATGCCACCAACATCCACTATTATGAATGAAACTAGTAGAACTGTCAAAAACTTATGCACACAAAACATCTGATAGTAAAATCATGGACAATACAACATCTAACTCACTACCTCTACAATGACATGCATCTAGTCTACTATTCAAATATTTGTATGTATCATCCATGGCCAAAGGTCCTATAGCATCCTATACTACCACCCTCCTAGAAACTATAAATCATAGTATCCTCCAAATGTCCTCCAAAGTGACAGTCATCTTGCCCTTAGGCAACTCAAATGTGCAAGTGTCCACATCCCACTGCTCAACTAATGTGGTCATCGTGTATGCATCATATGGAAACATATCTATCCAACCCACATATCCAAGTCCAACACTTTCAACAATTGACCTTTCCTCATTAGACAAAGGTAGCCCACACATAGTCTCCACCATCTGACCCTATTGAAGCTCCCTGTAATGCACATACTCTTGCAAAAAGTATGTACAAACATCAAAAATCAGACATTAGTTCATACAACGTACAAAATCCATATAATATAGATACAATACAGTAGTATAGATTGACATTAGGACAACAACACCCTTTACAAGATAACAATATTGTCACCAAGACAGGAGTGTTGCAAGTTTAAATAAAAGCACCCCAATCAAGATAGGAGCACAGAAGAGTCAATTGACCCTCTATAGTCAACAAAATTCAGCAAAACTGACCTAAATGTATTTCTACAATGAAACACATAGGTATTTCAATTACTTACCAATCTAACTTCCTCCTCACCCTAAATTAGGGCTTCCACCTCCTTGAACCGGCTACATGAAACTGCTCTCTTTTGAGACATGTTGGACAACTCAAAGCTCCAGTTTACAATTTCAAAATTACATAATGAATACAAGCTCTCCAATTTCCAAATCATATAACTACTTTTCACCTATGCCATACTTTTAAGGTATTGGCCCCACACTATCAAGTCTAGATTGCCTAAAAAATTAAAGTTTGATATGTTGTAAACCGTAGCTCCAATTTTAAAACCATTTCTTCCATGTCATATATGATCATGACACCTTTTTTATCGTATAGGTCTCACTCTTATACCAACCTCCTTATCACCCGCGAGCACACACCGTGTTTTTCCTAACAATTCCACTATTGTTATGAGAACCAATTTGAGTAACAATTCAAGTTCAATCTATTACCAATCAAATACACTTGTTTCTAAGTATATCAGAATATAATATTTGAATCCTAACTCTCGTTATGTCAGTCATCACTTTTGGCTCGAACTCCTTACTCTAGTTTTGTCCCTCTCACCAAAAGGGGGGCATACATAGGCACTATTTCTACTAACTATTGTACACATAGGACAATTGACTCAATTCATATTTATTATACACCAGATTTGACTTAGATCATATGTTGACTTACGTGACATATCGTTAGTTGTGATTATATATGCTTTAGCACACAAATTTTGGCTCAGAGCATCACAGTTTACACATATTTTATACACAATAAGACAATGATTCATCAATTTTTGGCACATGTTGTCATCTCCTAGTTTTTGCATCAAATTCCACATGAAGAAAGGAAAATCATGACATTATCTATGTTTTTTACACCATAATCAACTCAAAATTCTAATTACACCAGTTTTTGCACCAATTTTTACACCAAAACGAATCGTATAGTCATCTACAATGGTTGATTCAAAAAAATTACACCAATACCCAATATATTTGAGTTGTGTGGCGTTGAAGTTGACGAGAGTTTTGACTTATAAGCACATATCTACCCATAAAAGAGTGGGGGTAAGTATATCTTGGTTCCTCATAGCACAATTGTTTACCCATATTCAATACATGGACTCCACATCATGGGTTCATCTTCACAGTTATCACTTGAAGTCTTGTTCAATTCTCTAGCCAAGAGGAGAATAAGATTAGAGCTCATCTTCTCTACATGGGTTGATCACATCAAACCCATGAAAACTCCATTTTTGAGAAAGCACATTTTACATACGTAAATACAGGTATGACTTTCTTCATTTTACTCTAATACTTTCATTTTATTGCATTACTAGAGTAAAAGAAGGGGCAAACGTATACACCTAAATTTGGTCAAGCAAACACAAGTATTATGTATTTAAAAGCTCCTTAATGATGAATTGAATTCTCATTCGCATGTGTTGTCCTAGTCATGTGTCCTCCTTATCACTCTTTCATATTGATTTCACTATTTTTCTACAATGTCAGTCTTCCATGTTAATCCTTGTCAAAGTCACAAACATCCCTGTTCTTGCTTTAGTTTTATTCTTGAGTTTTCTTGTCTTTGGACAATAGCACGTTAATTGTATAGTGGTGCATCCCATTTTTGTCTGAATCTCTCGCTATTATCCAATACACGTTTCAGAACTCTTTTCGATGTAAGTTTCTTTTGGGTCTCTTTTTATAACTGTGTTATCCTTGTTTAAGCCAGTCGGCATTCAAATAAGTTGTTTAAATTCAAAATTTGGAGTCTTCTATGTAAAGGGTTCCCTAAGGCATTTTACATCTAGCACTTATCATTTGGCGCTAGCATAATAAATAAAATCACATTACACAAAACTAAATCTTTGCATTTATTTAAAGTTCATAAATATCACATCTAGATTGCATGCTTTGACCAAGAGGAGGGCCTAGATGAAGAGCAATTAGATGCATACCATGCATGATCTAACTATACACATTCCCAAGAGGGAGATCTACATTGGCTTTTGGTCCCTATCATTGGGACTATGTAGGCAATGCCTAGTACATCGGTGTTACGAAGCCAGCTTGACCATCCCACTTCCCCATTTTTTCCCCTTTTGCAATTGATTTATGTTTATTTTATGTGCAAGACTCTATTAGGGTTTTTGTAGAGGAGAAGACAAAACACAGGGTAAATCTCACGATCACATATCCATACCAAGGTAAAATGCACCTACAAGAAGATCTATATATAATCTCAGTTTGCACTTTTATCGCAAGAGGAGCCTTGACAAGAGCACCCTAATCAGAAAATGTTTCCCCCACTACTATCTAGATCCTCCACTATTGTCACAGGTCAAAAGAATAGTCAAACAGTGAAATCTAACAGTGCCACAATCACCCTCAGGTTCAAAAACAGTCATGTACAGCTCTATGAGCCCCGAACAAATTAGTTGCTCACTTCTTTTTAACATTTTTGTTTAACCCTAGTCGCTCAATATCATTTGTTTGCAATTAAAATGCATGGTTGAATATTCATTTAATGATCCATTTTACTCTACTCAGCTATTTTTTTGGCTAGGTTAAAATTCCATTAATCACAAATCCAATAAAACACTATGCAAGTCTCATTGAAATCTTCTTGTCCATTTCAACACACCACAATTCATGGTGTTTTTAAATTCTACCTTTAATTGTCAAATGCATTGAATGGATCAAGCATTGGAGTTATTAACAAATTTTTAAGTATAGGGTGGCTATTACAATGGAACCAAATGAACCATACTTATCAGTAATTGATGGTTTCTTGTCAAAGATATTTAAATTTTTGAGATATGTATTGATTTTATTTTAGAATTTTTGTTTTGAAACCTTCTAAATCACTTTTTCAAAAAATATTTACATTCTGGAGATGCATGTCATGTCCAAAAAATTGGCACAAAAAATGAACAAATAAGGTAATTGTTTTATACAATGAAAATGAAAAGGCATGTTCTACAATGCACAAGTAGTCACATGGTTGTCACAATGCCCATGTCAACCTCACTTGTATTGTCTAGCCCATTGTGATCCATTTGTCCTAAAACAGTCTAAATAAGCCTAGTGGGCACCATGGTCCCAAGACTCATAGTTAACATGGAACAAAGTTTGGGATTAGCCCACTCTGAGTCCCTATAGAGTTCGAACAAGACTTCAAATGATTTAGATAAATGAGAAGGCTCTAAATGTACCTTATGTTAAAAGTTGGCTTATAATTTTAAGTTGAGTTGCATTTTTAAAAATAGGTCCTTAAAAGATCATTTAAGACTTATATGACCCAAAAATTGTCTAAAATATCTAAGCATAGCTCATTAAAGGTGGAGCATCCCATCTCCCAATCGGATTGGGTCAACCTCTAACATCGGATCTGAACAACTTTATGAAAACCTAGGAATCCTTATGGACTTTTATAAAGGTCTCTTGTCTCCACTACAGTCACCTAAATAAGTTAAGGGAGAATGCTTAAGGGATTGGAAGAAGACTTGTCCATAATCATTCCTCTTTCTACTTCAAGCCCTAAAACGACCTCTATTATGGGGTCTCCAGGGTTTTACTTAGCTTTATCATATTTATTTTAATTAGTTTATTTTTTAATTGAAGAGTGCATTAAGTTGTTGGACAAGTTATAGCACCCCCGAACCCTTCACAAAGTCTTTGTTAGGCCTTTAGGCCTCCAAAGGAAGAAAAAGGCCTAAGGCCTAAAAGCTTCATAGGGCCATTAATGGTTGTCTCATGCCCCTCATGCTATAGTTTAATAATTTATTTTCCTTTTGTTTTTATTTTCAAACATTTAATTTTAATATAGTATTGATTAGAGTTTGGGAAGGAGTCCTCTCTAATCCACCTTGGCCAAATCGACCATCAAAACAAGGTTCCTTTCCCACTCGACCCAACCTAGCCACCTAGGTCCTTCTCCAAGAACCACCTAAACATCTATATAATTGACCTACCATCCACCATCGTTTCACCACCATCCTGCCGCTTTTATTGTGACCTATGTTGTTTGTTAGCAATTGCCTTGGCCGCCACCACCTAGCTACCCAACACACTTAATTGATGTATCCCAACACCTAGATCTAAATCCTACCCGTTGGTTTGGCCCTTGGCAGTGCCAAACACACCCAATTGTCATCAACACCCCGGGCAATGCTACACTAAAACTAGGGCCCCCATGGCCCCTGCTACCCTATCTCTACCTTTCATCACCCTACACAATTTTCAAATACCTTGGTTTAGTCTTAAGGTCAAGCCCTCTACTTTATCATAGTCCCTAGGGGGATTGTTTTCCATCACATGTTGTCAATTGCCACCCTCAAAGCCACCGCCACTTCATCGAGGCTTTTTCATAGAACCCCAACTCAATCCACTCAAGGTTTATAATTGGGACCATTATTTTGTGTCATTGACCTTGCCCACCCAAGCAACCATGTTTTTTTAGCAAAGGAATTTTGGTTGAGGTTTCCCAAAAACCCCATTATTTTATTTTATTTTTGAATACATAACAAAAAAATAAAGTCCTACAAAAATTCCAAGTTTATTACAAAAACCTATATTTTCATTTAAAATTAAATTCAGAAAAAATTGATAGCTATGAATGCAGAAATCAAGTTTCAGAAGTTACAATGTTATTTGCACTAAAAGGGATTTCCAAACTTCAAAAAATTGTGTAAAATTAATCTTGAATCCAAAATTACTTGTGCAAATTCCTACGGATTCAACAACCCGAGAACTACTGATTAAAATTAATTTTAAAAGTTCAAAGATAATTACAAGGGTAAAAATTCTCTTTCCCAAACTCGCCCTAGAGGACTCTTACGCTTTGCAACAATTTTGCCAAATAAAGAAAAATAATAATAATGAATTTTACTAATCACTCAAATTCTTTTCAAGTACAAATTATATTCAATTTTTCTTCTTTTGTCTTATACACATTAAAACTATTGAAACTTAAAGGAATACATTTTACAACAAGGGTGTCATAATAATTAGTGACATCTATAAACTTTCAAATCAATGAGTATTACATTTGTCAATTCTTTCCACGAGTCAATACATTTTTACATGGCATAAAAGAGATAATTACAAGGGTAAAAATTCTCTTTCCCAAACTCGCCCTAGAGGACTCTTACGCTTTGCAGCAATTTTGACAAATAAAGAAAAATAATAATGAATTTTACTAATCACTCAAATTCTTTTCAAGTACAAATTATATTCAATTTTTTTTCTTTTGTCTTATACACATTAAAACTATTGAAACTTAAAGGAATACATTTTTAAAAGTTCAGACATAATTACAAGGGTAAAAATTCTCTTTCCCAAACTCGCCCTAGAGGACTCTTACGCTTTGCAGCAATTTTGACAAATAAAGAAAAATAATAATAATGAATTTTACTAGCACTCAAATCTTTTTCAAGTACAAATTATATTCAATTTTTCTTCTTTTGTCTTATACACATTAAAACTATTGAAACTTAAAGGAATACATTTTACAACAAGGGTGTCATAATAATTAGTGACATCTATAAACTTTCAAATCAATGAGTATTACATTTGTCAATTCTTTCCATGAGTCAATACATTTTTACATGGCATAAAAGAGATAAAGGTTAGATAAGTATGGTTATTCTCAACACCCAAAATAGACTTTAAATGCTTCTTCTAAGACATGCTCCCAATTAAGCCTTTAAACAACCAAGGGAGGACATGTTCACCTCCTAATCATATGACATCATTAAGTGGGGGCCTCTAGTCAACCCTTAATACAAGAAGTTTTTGTTTAAGCATGTACTAACCAAGTAGAAAAGGTGAATAAGAGAAAACCAATATATGTTGGTTTCCAACTAGACCTTCCTACAAACCACCGAGGTTAGGTTTTCTCTTTTCTCCCATGCCAAAACACAAAAAAATAAGAACATCAAAACCAAAAGAACTGAGATGTAACAATAAGGTAGGAAGGGGAACCCATTTTGAAGAAGAAAAATGTCACAACCTCGATTGTTAATCCTTAGCAAGAGAATCAAGTACATGAATGAGGGGGGGTGGTTTTACCAACTTACCCATACAAACCCCATCCAAAAATCTTATGAAGAGAGGGGAAGGTGTAGTTTCAACCATCTTACCCTATAGTTTTGTGCCCATAAATATATCACTCTAACTCCCAATGCCCACATAATGCTTGCCTGAGTTGGGTAACATGACCTTAACAAATTGAATTAATAAATCCACATAAAACTAGCAAGCTATAGTAACCCAAAACCCTCAAAATAAACCCAAAAAGAAGATAAAATAGCAATGACTTCAAGTCCAAATTTCATCTCAATAAATACAAGCAAATGAGGCTTCACAAGACAATAGAAAATATCATTTCAAAACAATGAAAGATTCATTTAAACAAAGCAAGTTAAAACATAACATGAGAGAATTTCCATGATAGTATATTTACCTCAACTCCACCTCTTAACCAAGGCTACTCTTTCTATGTTTTTTCCCTTGAATCAGCACCTAAGACACAATCTAGGCCAATGCTTGAGCAACAATTAAGAGAAAGATAAGAAACTTCAAAAGATTTCCAAGAGCAACCACCCACAAAGAGATCTTCCTTTACTTTGAAAAAAAATCCTTGGATTATTATTCAATCAATTGGAGACACTTGTTTTCTTGCCTCTTTAAGGATTTTCTCAAAATTTGTCCAAGCCATTAAGCCCGTGTAAATCACATTGGTAACATGCCTCATTTTAAATCACATTAACTCTTTCGACCTCGTCATTCCTTCTTACCCTATCCAAGGCATTTATGAGGGCACTTGGGCACCCCAAAGTCTTAAAATATTCTACCCAACCCATCCCTATACCACAAAAAATGAGGCCTCATCTGCAAATCTATATTTTATAAGTTGCCAAGTTTTCATGATTCACCCATTCATCCACTTGACCATCTAGAAACTCCTAGAGACTCCATGGATAGGGTAGAAAGGGTTAGAATAAGGGGATAAGACCTACCATCATACAATTCTCTGGTTGGTCCACTAAATCGCATAGACTTAAATTGGAAAGGTTATTTGAAATACTAGATCAACCAAAATGAAGGATGGTTAGCAAATGCTTATTAGAGTTTTTGCATTTGCCACTTGATCATTGATGTCACTTGCATAGTCATTGCATACATCAAAATATGCAAAACAATCATTACCAAAAGCAAATGCATAACAAGATATCTCAAGCAACACAATGCCTATATATAAATTCTACTGTGATCTAAACAACCTAATTCCATCACATGAAATTTGAAATAAAAATACCACCTGATAATGCATCCATAAAGTCTATATACATAATTTGATGTTGTCAATATGCTAGATCAACTAGTCAAAACATCCATAGTGCAAGTCATCCATAAGCTAGAGAATAACCAAAACGATAGCTCATACCTCAAAATAAGTGGATCTCAAATCCATCAAAAGTGTGAGAGCAATGCATAAAGGAATTAAACTAAGCAACATAGAATTGGGGCTCACGATACATATTAGCCCCTTTTGATATTTAGGGAGTTACATATGCATTTTAATATATTACTTATCGAAGATAATATCAATCCCTTAATATATAATGTTCACAACTAAGAATCTCCACTATATATCAACATTTAGCCTCATGCCACAAATTCTATTTGGAAAACCGCAACATTCATATGTAGTTACATTGAGAAAAACATTTACGAATGTCAATAACATATCATAGCATAACACTAATACAATTGTTTATTCACAAAAATTAAGTAAATGTTGTTATGATCTAATGCCTTCACTAGAGGGAATTTCCCAATTTCATTTTGACAAAATATAGTCACATGGATTGCAATGACGGACTTATGACATTCAGTTGTGCTTTATGGTCACATTTTCCAATATACATATATGTAAGGTTGTTTGTTACTACAACAAATGACAAATATCTATTTATGATCTTGCCTTGATGAATGTACATATTGTTATGTAGTTTGACTTTCTTGGCTATCCTCCAAATAAATTTTTTGTTCTATTTTTTATCTCACAATGGTATTGTTACTTTGTGATCATATGAATATTGAGGGGTCTAACAAACCAAAAGGAAAAATTTTAACCCTGTCTCATGTAGCCCCCTAAATCAAACCCTATCCCATGCAGACCCACAAAATCAAATGTTCCCCAAATTTGGTTTTAGAGGACTTGCTAAAGGCGGTAACATAAAAACAACTCAATCATGCTTGATGACCTTTATTTCAACTATTTATAAGCGAAAAGCACAAATTCAAGACAAGAGGTGACAAACTAGAAGCAAGAATGGAGGCTCGATTTACAAGTTGTAGGGCCTAGCTAAGACAATTTGTATACTCCTAAAAAAGACCAAGACCATCTATATAGTCCCGATAATGACTAGGGCCATATGTACAATCCTAACAATACCTCATATCAAGCTTAGATCCAATTGATAATAGGTTCATGAAGTTGAAAATTCACACAAACAGATCCAAATTGTGATGCCATGTTCAAAAATGTCTCAAACACGTATTATCAAAGCCATAGTGTCTTCAAAGCTACACACACCAGTGTTTTTCATGTTTAACCACACAATTAACTATACATTATTTTTCACTTTTTTACATGTTTTTATATTGCTTACTTTGAGGTAAGCATAGTTTTATGCATATGGTGGTGAAAATAAGGGATATTTTATTTAGATAGATGTGTTACTAAAGGGCATTAACAACATAATATTGGAAGGTAAAAATTAAAATAGGGTTCTTATCTAGCAATTTCCTATAGGGTTAACTATGGTCTCATGAGCACTCATTTGTATAATAAGGCATGGAAAATTCACATAATTACCATTATTTTAAATATTTTATCTATTAGATTTGTATCATGTGTTTAATTATGACCAACCTTATGTGAATGATCAACTATATGTAATCTTATGTAATATTTATATGTTCAACTATGCATTCTAAATTAACAATGTTAAAAAATCCAACTCAAAATTAATCATGCATGTTTTGTCTATAAAATTATTTTAAATTTTTTGTGCACCTTTAACTTATCCTATATGAGTTGAAAGTATATTAGTATCTATGATTTATCAATATTAAACTTTACATTAAGATTAGATACAAAAATAAATCATATAACCCAAGGTGGATGTCAATTCAAACTTTTAATCAAATATTGATATAAAAATACTCAATCTTAGACGAAAGAGACCGTGATAAAATTGTGGTAAGAAAAACGATATAAACAGTGAAGGGTTGCTACATAAAATAAAAGCCTATAAAATTAGTAGAGCTCTCAAAGTGCACCACACTTAAAATTTATTATTTGTAAAAGTACTAAATTAAGACATATCACACATTACCAATTTATGCCCTACCTACATACAAGTAAATTTATATACAAATTTTCTAATATTTCATTTTGTATTGAAATATCCCTATACATATAATATTGGTGATTTTAATCAATTAGCAAAGTATTCAATTTTTGAACTAAACCATCAAGAAGAAAAGCCTTCATCCCTTCTCATGATAACGGACTAAGAAAACATATATAAAATGAGTCAATATGAAGAGAGAGGCCTTGATAAAATTATGGTAAGAAACTAGTGTAAAGCATGTAAGGGTGGTTACTTGAAATAGAAAACTCTACGACACTTGTAGAGCTCTTAAAATGCATTCCATTTAAAATTCATTACTCAAAGAATCACTAAATGAGGACATTGCAAACATTATTGATGTATGCAAGTTAGATGATATAAGGAATTTCTAATCATTCCTTATTCTTTGAAATCTCCCTACAAAACTAAGAGAATAAAATTCCCAAATCTTCCTTATAATAAAGAACCAAAACGAATACCATGCAACCCTTTAATTAAAAGAAAATCTTATTTATAAAATAAAACATAATCAATTTATTTATTGATCTTTTACTAATCACAAAAATAATCTATAAACCAAATTCATTGTATAAATTCCAATCTCACTCACAACTAATATGGTAGCAAATAATCTTTAACAAATCAACAAGTTTAAATTTTACAATTCACATATCTCGAGCTCCAAAACCCACCAATATACCATTTGATTTTGGATTTGAAAGCTTTAATTATATTTGTAAATTTTAAGGTTCCAAGTATACCTACACATTGTGTAGATACACTATGTATGCATAATTTCAGCATCTACACACTACATAGATATCACACTTCCACATGTAGTTAAAAGAATCATGAAGAAGTGGGTCAATAGACCCTGTACCTGCGAGGTTGTTGGGTGTTGCAAGTTGGAATCGTCTTGGGTCAAGGTGGATGATGACCGGTGATGGTGGCAGAGCAGTTTCCAGGTCAAATTTTCCAACCAATAAAATGGTGCAGACAGCGCATTAACCGGGCTGACCTTACTAATGTACATGGGCATTACTGTCATCAAAATCAAGTATGTTCTAAATAATACAAGTTGTGACAAATAGTGCTCCACCAAGAAAGACTCATCAAGTGGACTTTTTCGGATCTTGCATGTTTAACAAGAACAATGAATTAGTTCGTTACATGTTAATATAATATTATTGAAAATATATGATCTTATTGATCATTAATAGATGGAGAGCGGCGATGGCATAGGGGATGGTGGCGATGGCACTGGGGGTGGCGATGGCACTGGGATCGCATCAATAGCAATAGGGACGACAAGGTGGATCACAGTCGAAATGCACCCTCAGAGGCACAATGGAGGCAAGTAAAAACAAAAAACTGGCAAGCATTGCCAAGGACAACTTTGGGCAAGTTGCAAGAGGTTTGAGACCAGATGGAGGCGCAATGTTCGTGGGGGTGCTCCATAAAACTTAGACTTGGTCTATGCTGCTGCAAAAATTCTACAAACCCTTTTCATTCATGTAGAATTTTTTGTAAAGTGTCTATCACTTGTGTAAACCCTAATCTTTCGCCTCAGCGGGTTTTGATCGGAGCTCACAATCCAATTTTGAGCTTCTCAAGAATGGTGAGGAGCAGAATGTGGAAGCAAATTGCTCAAAACAAAGGACTAAAGCTATAGGAAAGAAACATTTTGAATTCAAACCAACTTTTTTGGGGTATGTTCCCCTAGTTTTTTTTCCAACATTTCCCATATTCTCGAGCTCACATATGAGGCTATTTCTTTCATTAATAGGGATTTTAAGTGCAAAACTCTCATTGGTAAATTTGTGGAGAAACGACCCTCTTGGGAGGAACTTTCAAACTAGTCCAAATCCATTTGGCCCACACTTGCATAAGTTTCTTTCCTTGCTGCATATTGGTTTTTTCTGGATCCTTTTTCAAATTGTGCAAGAGTGGGACTTCATGTGGAATAATGGCCCCTGGTTTGTTGGTAAGTGGGGAGTGTTTTTGTGCCCTTCGGCCCCCTTTTTTTAATCCAGATGACACAGTAATCACTCAAGCTCCAATTTGGGTAGGATTGTACAACCTCCCTTTGACCTTTCGAGAGATTCAAGGATGCTCCAACAACTTGTTCAAAAGATCAAGGTTTTTGTTAAAATTGATCAAGATTTGGTTGGCCATTAAAAGTTTGTGAGGGTTTGTGTTCTGGCTGATTTTTTCAAACCTTTTCATCACTCAGTTATGACTACCGCTTCTCATGGTTCTTGGACGCAACACATCAACTATGAAGCACTGTCCTTCAGATGTTTCAAGCGCAACCAAATGGGCCATAAAGTGACAGTGTGCCCTAGGATTTTTTCGAAAGTTTATGGTCCTTCCCTCTAAAAGAAACATGAAAGAAAGATTAGTTGCCCAAACCTTGACCTCGTGTATAGTCTCCAAAAATCCTCGGGGTTTCCTTCATCGAAGAAGAGTCTCTTCCTCCAACAAAAGGGTTGAAGCCCCCCCTAGTGGAATCTCAAGGAGAAAAGAGCCCTCCACAAGGAATTTTGGTTTCCAATGAACAGCAAGGTCCTCGCAACTCCAAGTAGATTAAAACTCCTAGCAAGTAGTGGGTCACGATTGGCCAAACTTTAGAGGGTCTAATCCATGTTCCCAGTGCTTCTTCAAAAGTTTTCAAAGGATCAACAAAGTTCCTGACAAAAACTCTTCCAAAGGTTGAAGGTTCTTTGCAAGCAAATGGTTTGAAAAAGGTCGATTAGGTTGATGCCTTTCTTCATGGAGATGAAGACGAAGAGCACTCCGGCTCTAGAGAGATCTTGTCTCTTGCTCAATGCCCCTATCTATTATCAAAGCCAAACTTCAATAAGAAGGGTAAAAAAGGTAGGAAATCTAAAGCAAAAAGACTACAATTGGATGTTTTGAATTCCATATGCGATGGCATTAAGTGAACAATGGAAGCTTTGCTTTCCAATAGGAGATGGCATACTCTTGCAACTCGAGTTTGATTTTCGTTTATATGCTAGTTACATTATTGGTCTTCAATAATCACTCTCTTTGGTTTATGATGTGTGAGGCCCTCCATAATCAAGTGGCTTTCCATTGACAAATTTCACTATTATTGTTTGTTTTGTTGGTTGGCTTGTTTTGGCTTTTTGGGTCATGTTTCAAGCCTACCCAAGTTTCTTGGTTTCCTTTTTCTCAAGGATTGAGCCCCCTAATGTGCCACAGATCCAATTTTAGCTCCAATCAAAAGCAATTACTTATCAAAAACATAAAACATCTCAATCTAGGGTTCAATAAAATTGTACTATTAGTTCGTACTTGTAAGAGCAATTTTTGAAAGGATTTAGATAACTTATCCATGCATCCCTATTTTCAACTAAGATATATGTTTCCAACGTATGAAAAATTCAAAAACATCATAACACATGCAAAGCTACGGCTTGCAAGTGAAGTTAGAGTGGATGGTGGGCAAGTGATAGTGATGGAGCAGATTCTGGGTCAAATTTTTTGGCTTAGTAGAATGGCACAAGTAGCCTATTGACTTGGCTAACCTTCACAATGCACATGTTAAAACTTGTTTTGTTGCTTAAATTTTTTTGACAATTAGTGATCTACCAAGCAAGACTTAATCAATTGTATTAAAATCTTGCATGTTAAACAAGAACAAAGAGTGAATTTGTTACATGCCAAGGAATGTTTGCAGAGATGTAGAGAACTTACCCATCCATCATTTTTTTCAACTAAGATGTATGGTTCAAATGTATCATAAGGGGTGTGCATAGACATCTCTACCTTGACACAATCATTAAGAATGTGGATTCTCATTAAACATAAGCGTGTGGATGTTCCTAACAAATTGTGACATCTTAAGGACAAGGTGAAAGCAAAAGGATTGGACTCCCATATTGCACTAGGAGAAAACCCAAGCCCAATCAATGTAAACAATGAGGCTCTAGAGAATATGGGGTTGCAAGAATATGCTTCTTGATCCATCCTCAAGCAATGATAACAATGGAATCTATCAAGTATGTTGTCCACTAGCACTACAACCACCCTTGGGTTCCTATTGTCAATTATTCTTCCAATATATTCCCAATACCTTTCTCCATCATAAACACATGCATATGCCCATTACATGGGATCCGTACATACATGTTGTCCACTCACACTCTTCCCAACCTTGGGATCTTGTCAATATTTAATTCTACTTGTAGAACTTTTCACAAATTGGATTATTCCATAAAATCCTGCAATCCTCATTTAAATGGAAGAATTCAACACCATCAAAATCCTAGAGGAAAAAAATATGAGGTGTTGGATTCAACCAGAGAGCAACCAATTCACTCATCAAAGTTCAAACTAACACTTCAATAGTGGATATGGAATATGCTCAAAGAGCATACACATGAAGTAACTAACTCAAAGGCGCACATTATTTTGACTAAAAGCTTGACGGGAGTTTCCTCTCAAAAAAATAAATCACTTCTGAAAACCATATATCATAAAGGATAAGCGATGCCACTCTATCCAACCACTGGCCGGTATCTTTGACAGTATAGGTGTATATATGTGTAAGTTACAAATGCAAAATTGGCAAATAATGGTGATAGAAAACTATCTGGGGAAGATTAAAACCTCTTTAAATTTTGAAAATACTGCAGCAAGGGGAAAACTTGTCAGAGAAATTTCAACCAACAAATCACTTTCCATCCTTATTGTTACCAGAGCTGGCCTACACATTGGTTTGAAGATTTACTTTGCACTGATTGGGAGTATACCACAAGTGGATGCCTCCTCCTCTAGAACACACTTCTATTCCTACTATATAAAACTTCTTAGAATATTTAACTATTTAACGCATTCAATCCACACGAATTTACCTATTTAATACATTATATAATGTTTATTTTTATATCTACCAAGCATAGCCTACAAATCACTTTCCATCCTTATTGTTACCAGAGCTGGCCTACACATTGGTTTGAAGATTTACTTTGCACTGATTGGGAGTATACCACAAGTGGATGCCTCCTTCTCTAGAACACACTTCTATTCCTACTATATAAAACTTCTTAGAATATTTAACTATTTAACGCATTCAATCCACACGAATTTACCTATTTAATACATTCTATAATGTTTATTTTTATATCTACCAAGCATAGCCATGCAACTAAGACTCAAGAGGCTGAAAGACTAACGGAAACCTAGCACTTGACAACTAAGAAAATATTGTGACCATGGATACAATTACTTTTATTAAGAATCTAGCTACTCTTGTGGATATTGTGCCTAATTATACCATAAACACTTTTTACCTCATAGTGATGTCTTGTAAAATGTTCTAGCAAATAGTAAGCAAAGCAGAAAAATTTGACTATCGGCATTGCCTATTTGAATAAGGAAGCAAAACACCACCATTTAAATCACATCAAATTTTGGAAACAAGGTAACAGGTTGTTAAGCTTGTACCATCATTCTCAATGATATGGTGAAATAAAGTATCCTTTAATAAATTTATCCAATATAATAGAAACGCTACATTCTATTTGACGACAAAATTTAGGGACTGCATGGATGTGTAATTCCCATTGAAGATGGAAAAAGCTGATATTAGTTATTCTTTTCCAAAGAAATTGCTCCTTCCAGCAAGTGAACGGACTTCTATTCAAGGCAACCGTCCTTAGTCATGAGCTAAGTAACAATATTTAACGAGCTTCAACCTCAAAAGAGATAAAAGTCCTCCTGTATAAGAAGTCGTTGGTGTAATCATTTTGTGAATCATTGGAACGGTTACCTTAAGGTCCATAAATTCTGAACTGACTGACCATCACTAGGGAATGAAGAGCATTGAATAAGAAACAAAGACAAGACAATTCAGAAATAGAACATTAACTTCATTTAATCATTTGACTCTCCACGGTTTCTCTATAGATGCATTAAACAACATAAAAGCAAGAACCATACAAATCCAAGATTTTTAAACTAATAAAACACAGGCCATGAAGTGAAAATGTAGAAAACAATTTGCAGCGTGAAGCATGTATTTGCCGTACAAAGGTGAAAAAAATGCCTCATTTACAAAACAGGGCCCGTCTGTTCAAGTATGTCTTTGTCTGGACACTCTCATTTGTTAACAACATTAGGAGAATCATTAGAAATATAAAAAGGGTTAAAATATAAGGAAAGGGCAAGAATGCAAGATTAAATCAACAATATTAAACAGGGGAACAGGGTAGCAACAGCTCTATGTTAAAAATCCATTCAATCTTGGGTTCTACAACATTATTCCCTCGATGTCCTAATCACATAAAGGAGGTTTGACATATTTTCAATCACTTTCAAAATTCCATTATTTTGTAACATTTTCTAGCACAAAAATTTAGTATCAAACATTCAACATGCCTTGAATTTACAGAACTAAAGTATTCAACATGCAAACACCCCTTTAATCTCAAGAAACCACATAATCAAGTATCTACCGTACAAAACAATTAATTTCACAGAAATAAGACTCTTAACATATGTCATGCATATGACATTTATAAAACTTAAACCAATGTCAAGTTTGCACTTCCTAAACATCATTCTCAGGCATGCTTACAATACCCTCAAATGAAAGCAACTATTATGTAAATCATCTATCACAAGTTTAAGTGGAAAATGTAGGATCAGAATAACAAGGGACTATCAGAACAGAAAAGCATGGATAAGATGCAAAAAGTGAAGTTGAAGGGGGATTCTTTGATATTGGGAAAAGTCTAGGCCAACAATCATATCTAGAAAGCAGCCCACGCCTTTTTCTTCAACCCATGAAATTAAAATACAGATTGTAGAAGAGCTTGCGAAGGCAACCCTGCAAAAACTAATGCAAGTACCGGGGCACTCTTCCAACAACCCCCCAAGAACATCCAATGCAATCACTACCATCATGCCTCGACTCAAACCTTTTACCAAGATTCATCATTTCCTACTTCAAACACCACATTAAAGATATGAATCCATATTTTCTAAAAAAGTAACGGGACTAAAAACCAGAAAGAAAAACAAATCATTTCCCACTTGCAATAAATATGAACCCTTACATGACAATAAAAAACAAAGCAGAATCAGAGCCCATATATCATCACAGATTTAGAGCTCTATTTTGTTACACTCCAAAACAACAAATTAAAGAGAATCAACAAAATAATTTAACAGAGAAAAACAAGTATACACTGTGATTTCATAGAATTTTATCTTTTCAAAAAAGAGCCATAGAAAATAAAAAATTCAAAATTGTATGCCATCCCAAGAAGCAGACCAATTTGCACATCTGACTTGTATCAAAAAGTTAGTTTTGGCCACTAAACCAATACCCCTTCAGGCTTCTCCCATTCAAAACAAGAAAATCATGCATTCATTGTTATATGTAGTGGTATGCATGTTCCAGATGTGCCAAGAAAATGGGGACGTTCCCCACGATTCCCAAAATCCAGAAAACAAATTGTCATTCCATCCAGAAGGCTAGTAACACTGGCTATTCGTTAGAAAATCCTCTTATTCTAAAGTGAAAAATAGAGGTAAAGCAAAGAAAAAGTTACCGAAGAGCAAAACAGTCCACAGGAAACAGCATCAAATTACTCTTCCATGTGTCAAAGATATTAACGATCTTACAAAACCTTCGGACTACAAGAATTCAAAAAAATCCTAATCCCATTCAGAAATAAATTTGGCATAATACCAAGCGTCCATTACAAAGCAAGGAATACACACAAACTCAAAATATTACAAAAAAATGTAACGGAAAAAGAAACTCACATCCCACTCATAAATCAACATTTTTCCAAACCTAAAAAAACCATATCCTCACCAAAACAAAACACACAAATCCTAGCCACAGCCAAATACTTTACCGTAACCCTAGAAAGAACTGGAAACCTAACACTAGCAACAACTAAAAATTTTAATCTTAACAAGAATTAGAAACTTCTAAACACAACAAATTTTGAAAAGCACAACACGATTTTTGTGATTCTTTCCACATATTTTCAATTTTGAAAAATATATCATGGGAACAAGTAACCACCATAATAGTGTGTTAATAATAGTTACTAGATCATAAATCACTCGAATGGGAACAACCATTATAGTGTGTTAATAATAGTTAATAAAACATAAATCACTCTAACCCAAAGTAAAACAGAAAGAAACTGGACATTCAATAGAAGGGTCCCATGCTGGGGGCTACGGCTTCTATAATTTTGGGTATTGTGGTCTCATGCATTATGAAAATTTGAAAAACTGCTTATTAAATATCTGCACCTTAAAATAAGGAGCAGCTACAGTTTAGGAAGAAGTTTTGGAGGGGTGGGAAGCAGCAGGGGCTGAAGATTGGCATGGCTGCTCCTATTTTTTTGGTTGCCAACTGTATATTGGTATCCAATCAATTTTTTTTTTTTCTTTTAATTTTTTTTTAATAAAATACTCTTAAATTTTCTAAGCAGCATATATTGCATAAATTTGAAAAATGCATGGAAAAACTCTCCAATAATTTCTCAGCAGCACCCCCTTAAAACGATTAGCTATGATTTAGCTTATAAATATGGAATCCTCTTATGTAAATAAGCATTAAAAAAAGAATTTACCACACTTACCTGCAGGAATAGGATAGAAGGTAAAGGTTAAGGTATATGAGATACATGCGGCAGAAGAATTTCTATTTGTATTTAACTAAGTTTACATCTCTGGGATCTAATCTCGGGACCAAGCTTGAAAGCAAGCCTGACTTCATTAGAGATCAATCTTGAAAGCAATCTTGGCTTCATTATAGATCAAGCTTGAAAGCAAATGAAATCAGGCTTAGGATTAAATCGCCCAACCTAATACTAGAAAATCTAAATCTATCAGCCTATCAATATCACTAAATGGGTTACTGACCCTAAAGATAACCACAATTTCAAAACCTAACCTGGAATTGCAAAATAAAGTTCAAAGCTCTGGTATCTAAACTCAAGATCAAGCTTGAAAGCAAGCCTGACTT
Organism: Torreya grandis; assembly: GCA_037957365.1. Lineage (NCBI taxonomy): Eukaryota > Viridiplantae > Streptophyta > Pinopsida > Cupressales > Taxaceae > Torreya > Torreya grandis. Next base: position 1,905,850 of record JARHVA010000756.1, on the reverse strand, counting down.
CGTTATTAAGCTTAGGATTAAATCGCCCAACCTAATATTGGAAAATCTAACCCTACCAGGCTATCACTAAAAGATAGCGGTTACCGCCTTAAACTTTAAAGATAGCCAAAATTTTAAAACCTATTGTTACAAACTCTAATACCGAAACTTTCGACCAAAATGTCTGTAAAGGATTTAAAACCCGTCATGTGAAATACAGGACATTTGAGCTATAAAACACCTCAAGAAACAAGCAGCCAATAGTTTCGATCTTCTTACCAACGATGGAAAATACGAAACCTCGAAACAAAATTGTTGAGGAAGGCCAATAAAGAGAGAGAGATCAAAACAGAGAAACAATGAGAAAAATAATACACATCTTCTTCAGTAAAAGCCGGTGCGTTGATTGAAAGGCCGCCGAGATGTGTCGAAGACCTCCAGGGCTTCAAATGCAAATCAGATTTTCCGATAATCACACACCAGATTTAGGGTTTGATTAAAACTACAAAATTTGAATGTAAATAATGTTTCCTTGAACCGTAGGGCTTTAGGATCTAGGTTTCCAAATGTTCCTTACGACGAATCATCCATTGGTGGTAAAGCTGTTTGGGTCCAACTTTCCTAAAGTTACGAATAAATCGATTTTCTTCGGTGAGGGTGGTATTTTATAGTCAAATTTAAAATTTAATAATAAACGGATAAAATAGTATTTATAGTTTTTTTAAATTATTTTTTAATAAAATATTAATAAGAAATTGAAATAGTTGTAGTTTATTTAATATGGATAATGTTAAAGTGGGTTTGTACTTTATCTATTATAGCATAAATTTTAGAAAGAATGACATTCGGTTAGAGTCTTAACATAATTTGTCAAAATGAATACCTTCAGTTTTTTACATTATGTTGCAGAAAGTCAATTATTACTGCACCAAATTTTAGTTACTACAAAAAATTTAAATTTAGAATATTTATCCTTTAATTAATATTTATAAACTGAAAATATTATATAAATTAAATTTAAACATAATTATTTTTTTAAAGATAAATACTAGGGTTGATGGGACCTTTGTCCTTTATTAATAGAAAAGATTACACGAAAACGTCAAGCGAAAAGCCAAGGCCTTACAAAAACCAAAAACACCTACCGACCAAAAAGCCTTTAAAAAGATGCAACATAAGTTCATATCAACACCTGAATACCAACAGCGGCAACAAAGCCTTCAATTAGTGTGAAAATAATCTAAAAGATTGACCGTCTTTTGTGATGATCCGTGCTGGGCCCCACCGGACGTTCCTCCGGCGGTCGGGACGGGTTCCTGGCTAGCCAATAAGAGTTAACGGCATCGCGATCCCAGAGGGTGGCGCCTCGACGGTCCGAAGTGACTGGCCATATGGGTTTGGAAGAGGACCCAAATCATCCCAAGACTTTTGGTGTGACGGCCAGTCCATATTGGTATCAGAGTCGAGGTCTCGAGGTCGAGACCTTCTGGGCGCGGTGGTCTGTGATGATTCGTGCTGGGCCCCACCGGACGTTCCTCCAATGGTCGAGACGGGTTCCTGGCCAGCCAGTAAGAGTTAACGGCATCGCGATCCTAGAGGGTGGCACCTCGACGGTCCGAAGTGACTGGCCATATGGGTCTGGAAGAGGACCCAAATCATCCCGGGACTTTTGGTGTGACGGCCAGTCCATATTTGGTATCAGAGCCGGGGTCTCGAGGTCAAGACCCGCGGAGCGTGGTGGGCTATGATGTCCCCAGTGGGGCCCCTATCAGAAGAGTGACATAGGTCCGTCCGAGCGGTTGGTGACCACGTGTTCCAGTGAATTGTGCCTCAACGGTCACTGGTGACTAGCCATATAGGGGTTTGGAAGAGGACCCAAATCATCCCGAGACTTTTGTTGTGACGGCCAGTCCTTAGTGGTATCAAAGCCGAGGTCTTGAGGTTGAGACCTTCTGGGCACAGTGATCTGTGATGATCCGTGCTGGGCCCCGCCAGACGTTCCTCCGGCGGTCGGGACGGGTTCCTGGCCAGCATGGTGGCTGTGATGTCCCCAGTGGGGCCCCTATTGGAAGAGTGACGTAGGACCGTCCGAGCGGCTGGTGACCACATGTTCCAGGGAACTATGCCTCGACAGTCGCCGGTGACTGGCCATATAGGGGTTTGGAAGAGGACCTAAATCATCCTGGGACTTTTGGTGTGACGGCCTGTGCATATTGGTGGAAGAGGACCCAAATCATCTCGGGACTTTTGGTGTGACGGCCAGTCCTTAGTGGTATCAAAGCCGAGGTCTCGAGGTCGAGACCTTTTGGGCACGGTGGTCTGTGATGATCTGTGTTGGGCCCTATCGAACGTTCCTTCGATGGTCAGGACAAGTTCCTGGCCAGCCAGTAAGAGTTAACAGCATCGCGATCCCGGAGGGTGGCGCCTCGACAGTCTGAAGTGACTGGCCATATGGGTCTAGAAGAGGACCCAAATCATCATGGGACTTTTGGTGTGACGGCCAGTCCATATATTTGACATTGCGATCCCAAAGGGTGGCGCCTCGACGGTCCGAAGTGACTGGCCATATGGATCTGGAAGAGGACCCAAATCATCCCAGGACTTTTGGTGTGACGGCCAATCCATATATTTCCCAGAGGGTGGCGCCTCGACGGTTCGAAGTGACTGGCCATATGGGTCTGGAAGAGGACCCAAATCATCCCGGGACTTTTGGTGTGACGGCCAGTCCATATACAACATTCACACAATTGGAATACATTTATGATTAGTCATTTTATTTCACAATTATTTAAAAAAAATTGACTGTTAATTTTCTTCAATTGTCACGCTAGATTTTCGTAACTACCTCAATTTTTTAGTTCTTCGAATGTTTTTCCTTAACACATTGGTTAAGTGTCGATCTCCTTATATCATCTCACTACATCCTGAGTCTTTGAAATGCTTTCGCTTCGTTAGATCTTGTAAGACATGCTTGGACTTTAACTATGCCACTGTGCCATTAACCTTCGAGTACCTTTAAACTTTGGATTCACTCACTCTGTTGGATTTCTCAGTTTTGGCTTCTGCACATCATTTGATCATTAAAGATGCATGTTCTTTACATTGATTAGGTCATTATCCTTCGGTATGTTGATCTCATCTCATTTTCTTTGGCATTCATTTATTGTTTTTTCTCCTTTGATCTCTTCAGACTTGCTCGACCTTTAACTCATCTTGATCCTTCAGCAGTTTTGAAAATGCCCTATGAGACTCCACACTTATCCTTCGACAATTTTGCAAGTGACTTATATTTCTTCTGAAATATCCTTCAAAAACTTTGTGAGTGTCCATTCCATCTGAAAGTATCCTTAGACAACTTTGTAAGTATCCCCTTGCCTTAGACAAATCCTCTGAAAGAATTCATCAATGCCCTTCTTTTGAAAGTGTCCTTCAAGACTTCTATAAGTGACCTATTCAGAACTTTTGTTTGAATCACATGCCCTTCAGAACTTTGGCAAAGTACCCTTCAGGATTTTTGTTTGGGTCACATGCCCTTCAGAACTTTGGCAAAGTACCCTTCAAAAACTTTGAACGGTTCACTTACCCTTCGACATTTTTGAAAATATCCATTTGGAAACTTTGAACGGTTCACTTACCCTTCAAAATTTTGAAAAGATCCCTTTGAAACTTTTGTTCGGGATAATTTTTTCGACAAAGACTTAGCCATTTTTTTGAAAGAATTTTCTGAACCACTTTCTCTAAAAGAATTCCAAATTGCACTCATTTCCTTCGGAAATTTTTTTGCGAAATTTTGCTCGACAAAGTCTAAACCATTTTCCCAAAAGAATTCATCGAACCACTTTCTCCAAAAGAATTTCTCAGACAAATGCAAAGGTGTGAAATTGACTAAGTTTGGAAACTTAGTATATTTTTAGCTGAGAAACAACCTTATGCATTTGTATCATATTTGCTCTACTCATCCTTATGACTTAGAACATAGACCACAAAGAGATATATGCAAATGTTGTTAACATCCACCTGTGTACTTAGCCATATCTATCAAAATAACCATGTGAGAAAAAAAATTCATATGACTATTCTTATATTTTCATAGTCATTCCAAGTACACACATAACTCCATGGAGTTCTATAACAAGTATGTTCAACTCAACACCTTTGTCATTAATGCTTGAAAGTACATTCTTCATTTGACATCAATGACAAACCTTCATACATCAATGAATATGTCCAACAAGCGATGCATACATGGAGTGGACTCAAGTGACTCAAGAAAGATTAACACAATCATATACAATTCATTATGCATTCGTGTAGCTGTCACAATAAATAAATAGTGATGCCATTGCTAGGGCCTTCCATCCCTTAGCATGTTGGAACTATACATGTACAGTGACACCCTAACATTACAAACTACAACAGAAACTACGTTGAAAATTATGACATCATGTTATAGAGAACCACAATGTTAATCAAGTAGCAAGTTCATTATTGCAATGATTTTATAATATTCAATTCGCTGATTCAATTTTGATATCTCTATTCCATTCATGGCTATGATGTTTCTGATTATAATTTCATAGTTGTATTAAAATTTAATTTTCCAGATTATAATAAATATACTCACCGACATAATATGATAATAACCATACATCTGGCTTTAAGGTATTACGCCATAGTTGCTTTATATTTTAATACACAACAAGTATTAGTGCATATATTATTAACTTGGGCCTATTATATCTGGTGATTTACTTGAAATAAGGTGTCGTATGCATTAATACGATCCCTAGGTTATATAAAAACAAGCTAAAATTTTATATAAATAATATATTAAATCGTTGTTATGCAAATTTAATCATTGTTGTGCAAATTGAGTAAATATAATTACAATTAAGTCATCATTTTGTTGTTTAACTGAGAATATATATTTGCTAAATCTCTATTTTTACATATGTGATTCCTTCAACTTTACGATGATTTGGCTATAGTTGAACTTTTTAGCAAATCGTTGTTCTATTCATTTGGCAAATCGCTACACTATATACCTATAAATCCAACAATAAGGAAACTTAATATTTTTCGAAGTTTTGATTGTGTATTTTATTTGGAGTCAGCGAAAATAGTCATTGTTGACCTATGCACACTATTTGCTACATGAATTTTCAACTATTCATAATATACATTTAATGAATATCTTTCAAAAAAATTAATGCACCACTTACCTTCCTTGATGGCGCTTAAGCTAAATTCATACAACGAAATACCTGATTGGTTCTTCTTATGCCCCTCCTTCACATTGTCATTGTCTATTTTTCTCTTTCTCCATAACAAACTAGCCTCCTTATGTTTCTCCTTTCTTTTATAAATAAGTGTGGCACTTTATTTCATGATTTCTCCTAATTTTATTTTATTTTTTAAAAGCATACCTCTATCTTTTACTTTATGGATTTTCCCCTTTTTTTAATTTTTTTTTATTCTTTCTTTTTTTATTCTTTATTATATTAATTAATAACCTTAAATTTGTGTAAATCATTTCCAAAGGGCATTAATGATCACACACAAAACATACTAGAATAAATCCACAAAAGCATTAAACCATGCTGGTAAATTAGCTATTTAATGTAAATGACATCAAAATATATTATGCTAACCACTCGTTATGCATTTAACATGTTCTAATTATCAGTAGTGTGTGCAAGATACCGATCAATTTTTTTGTCATCCTTTGACACCTTGATCTACGTCACCCTCTCTGATGATACTCTCTCTTCATCATATTTTGAGGGTTGAGTTCTCATGCGTCAACCTCACAACAAAATAAGTAGTTAGACCATAATAGTCATGATATATATTCATCATAAAATGCAGTCAAAATGATAAATCAACATGACCATAAAGAAAACATTTACTTACAGCTAACTCATAGCAAGGTGATCGTGTAACCTAAGTAATATCTTGTTGCCCCATATAAGTATATATCTAACAACTTAGTTAAAAATAGCCAAATATAAATTTGTCAACTATAGATATCCACAGATAAGCTAACAAGTTTCCCTGATGAGGAATCGAGATGTAAAAAGATGAGTGTTCTCCATCTTAGTGAGTAAAGAACTAAGAGTGCATCCTCCATTGAGTGGATAGTGGATAAAGGGTGCATATAGGTGTTCTCCATATTGTGTAAGTGGGTAGAGAACAAATAGATGATAGAAATGGATGAAATGTGTGTAACTCAAATGGCTAAGTTGAAAGTTGTGTTGAGGGCCATGCAAGCCCAAGTGAGAGTTGAGGTAAGGAGGAAGGGTGGTTATGTACTATTTATGGCATAGGTTGAGGATTTGTAAAAGGAGATATAACTTTTGTAGGCCATGTTAGACAACATGGAAGAGGACATTGTTGTTTCAAGGGAAGAGAAAGAAAGGAGGAGGAAAACATTGATCACACATTGTCATGCATAGATGAAGAGGAGGAAGGTCTTTTGGAATGAGGAAACCTTGAAGCGAATTGAATAAGCTTAAGTGGAGGAAGGATCATTATAAGCATGTCTTTTGATAGGCATGTAAGTGGAGTCAAAAGAAGTGCAAGTGAATTCATGTGATGTATATTTTGAGGGAGCATGGGGTGAAGAAGATGATTTTCAATTAGGGGAAGATGAGAAGATTATAACAAGATTAGATAGAACAATTGAGATGGTTGTTCATGAAGGTAGTAGATAACATACAACAATTAATAATGAGATATAGGATGTGTTTTTATCATCTTTAGAGGCACACGAGGAAGAGGTGTTGGTGGAAGAGTGTCACGTGGGATAAGAGTTGCCTTGCGAGCAATTGAAGTTAACAACGGGGATTTATGAAGCCATCAACAATGAAGTTTAGAAGTTTTTGGATTGGTCTAAAGAACCCTTGGGTAAGGAAAGATGTAGAGTGTCACCCATGTGACATGGAGGCAAGGAGTGAGATAGAGGTAGTGGATGTGCTTCTACAAGGAATAAGGGAAGGAGCACAAGGTGTTGTAGATGTGGGAACAACCCACAATGATCAGCTATTGGTGTTATCAGCTAACGTAAGTGTGCCAAAAGACAAGGGTACAACTGGTGATGAAAAAGGTGAAAGGTTGGAAGGGGAACACTCAATAGTGTGTAGGATAAATGGTTTGAAGTCATCTTGGAGACCAAACTAGTAAAGGAGGGTGTTGTTATATTAGAGGTGGTGGAATTATTTGATATGGAGATGAAAGTAGTAGAAGAGGATGATATGAGGACTATATTAGTCCTAGAAATGGATGTGATGGATGATCATGTTGATGTCTGTTGTTTTCAAAATCAGCTACACTCGTTTTTGGAACAACCCCTACGAAACTTGTCCGTTTCATGTTTTCTCTCTAAGTTCATTTTTCAAGGCAAGTTTTTGTTGTTCTCGTGTTTGCTCTACTGGCCTCATTCGAAGTTCGTGACATTCCCTTAATTGTGTTTTCCCAAAAATGTGAAAATCGTTACAATCTCGATGCAACCAGAGGACAGTTTTCATTTTTCAAAGTCTATTTTCTGGCGTTTCCATGCAAGGGCGGCATTTTTTGCCGCCACTGCACTTGCTTTGCATCCTCCATGCAAAGGCAACATCTTTCACCGCCCTTACATCCGTCATTCAAGAGTGACAATTTTTGCCGCCCTTGCATCTTTTGGTCTCTTCTATGCAGGAGCGACAAATTTTGCCACCCATGCATCTCCATTTCCTCCTCTCTTCCAAGTGCAAGGGCGGCGATTTTTGCCACCCTTACACGTTCTTCTTCAACATGCGTCGGCGGCAATTTTTGCCGCCTATGCACAATAACTTCTCCAATATGCAAGGGCGGCAATTTTTGCCGCCCCTGCATACCTTCTCCCCATTTTCTCTAACTCTGAAATTTTTTTATTTTTCCTATTTTTCGCACCCACTCCCCTTTTCTTCCACTTTTTGACCTGCTCTCGCCTCATCCTTTTCAAGCGCATTTCCCTAATCGTGATCATCAAATGTACAGTTTTTTCAGATTGCTATTTTTTCTCTAATTGCACAATCATGATTCTTACTATAGTTTCTCTAAAGGATCCCTCTTCATCGACATCTTTTCAACAAAAGTTCTTCCAGGTCACTAAAGTTTCTATGAAGTCGAAGACAATGAAGAAGACTATAAATAAAGATTGAAGCTGTTCTTCCATGTTTTATTCAAAATGCACTTTGTAATTAACTTGAGACATTTTCACGTGTACTTTTGTAATATGTAATTACATATGAAAAATCTGGAAAAATATCTCAAATTCAAAGATGACTCATCTTTGACTAAGATATTTTTATATTTTAATCTTTTTAATTTTGAAGGTTTCTCCCTATATATAGAGGGGACCTCTTTTGTAAAAGTATCTCTGATAATTGAGAGCAAAAACTCTGGTGAAATTGAGACACTTCTTGAGACTTTGTGCTCAACTTGTAAATCATATTTTTTCAAATGAATGAGAAACATGTTTATTTCAGACTTTGTGTTGAAGTAATTTATGTTATTTAGGAAATGGTTCTTATGTCCTCTTTCTTGATAATCTCTTATTTGTTTGGTTTAATAAGCAAAGTGTGTGTGTTGATATTATCTGAGGACGTTTCTAAAAGATAGAAGAAAGACTTTGAGCTACTTTTATCTTGGTGATCCTTTTATCCTTTATAGTTTTAGGCAAAGACTTTGTGTTTCATTTCACTCTACGGTTACGCATATTTCAAATCGGCGAAGGAGACAACAGAAGACTTTGTGCTTACGTAGGTTTCTTTGTTAACTTTGTTACTTACTTTAAGAAATTTTTTGCTCTACGCTAGATACCATTCCTGAAAGAAGAGGAATGTTCTTAGCTAATGACCATGATTTCTCTTTGTTGTTCTTTGAACATCATCTCTGAAAAAAGAGAGGTAGGTGTTGTTATACTACCCCGAGTATTATTTTTTTGCTTACTTATATATATACATATAGCATATAAATATTCATAGGGAACCTCCCTTTGATGAGAGGAGAGATTTACCTCGTCTAGATGTGGTAAACCCACACTTTTTGTGGCATAAATCTCCCTGTGTTGTGGTTAATATACCTATTTTGTCTTCAGTTAGTTGACGACAAAATATTCACCCAACAGCTTTTTGACGACTCCGTTGGGGACAAACATGCAGTCTAAAACCTTAAGTTTCAGATTGAAGTAGTCCCTACCATTATCCATTACATAGTCTGGCGACTCCGTTCCATGTCTTACCCATTATCACTATAACCTTACCATCTTCCTCCGTCTCCGTTATATTATCTGGTCTACAAAACCAGAGCCGCTGGAGAGAGTGTGCAGTTTGAAGTCTCAAGCTCCAAGCTGAAGCAGATTCTACTCTTTTTCATTTTTGTTTTGTAATCTGGCAACTCCACGTTATACAATAAGCCAAAAATCTCAAGGTGTTGTTGACCCTGCTTTTGAGTTGGTGCGACAGAGTAATTTCGAGTTGTTTCCTCCACAACCTCACCTTCAACGAACTAGGAGTCTTCCTCCTAGCCCTACCAGATCACCAGCAAAAAGCAGAGCTTCTTTTTCTGCTACTAGCAAAGCTTTGCCTATCCATTCTACACCCAGATTTGTGATCTCACTTTTACATAATCAAATCATGGCTCAAGGCCCCTGGGGTAACTCTTTTGTTCCACTTAATTTGACTCCACCCCTGCATGAGCTTCCACGCAATTCAAGAAAAAAAAATTAAATTCTTTGGTGATGGAAAAGTTCATCCTAATGAACACATTGCAGCTTTTAGCATAGCCTGTGGCATAATAGGGGTGGAATTTGAAGACATAGCAGTCAGGCTGTTCGTGGAGACACTACAAGGCGATACTACAGACTGGTTCTACCACCTGCAGGCTAAATCAGTGACTGATTGGGACACTCTGAAAGTCAAATTTGAAGCCAGGTTCAAGCCTGTAGAAGATGCATATGCCTTGCTGGCCCAGCTCACTCAAATGAAGAAAGAGCCTCATGAGCCTATGAGAAATTTTATTGCCAAGTTCGACAAGCTGAGACATAGAATTTCCATGGTCACCCAGCCGATGCCTCAAAACCTCAAATGCTTCTTCATCAACTCACAGCTGCCTGAAGTGAGTTTCTTGTTGAGACGAGCTAGGCACATAGACCTTGCTGCTACTCAAGACTTAGCTACTGAGGTAAAAGATGACCTTATCTTGGCTGAAAAGATAAGAAGAGATCCAAACAGAGGTAAATCTTCTCCTTCTTCTGAATACTCCTCTTAAGCCACCACTGATCTAATGGTACAGAAGCTATCAAATGAATTACTGGTTCTCAGAAGACAAATGGCCCAAGTTATGTCTGCTTCTACTAACCAAGATATGCCAAAGAAGACATTTCAAAATCAGGCATACCAAGGCAATGCTGCAAGAAATCAAGGGCAGTCAAATCGCCTTCCTCCCCCGCAGAGGAACCTTGCCCTTGAAGCACCTCCAACCATCTCAGCAGTTGGATATTTGGAAACAGAACATGATTTCTTTTTCCAACCTGAGTTTGATCAAGAAGAATCAGCTAGCGACTCCCACATCGATTTCTTGAACTATCAAGATGAACCCAAAAGAGAAGGCAATGAAGCTGAGGGGTCATATGTTGTATTCACTCGATCCAAGAATCAATTAGCTCAAAAAATTGATAAGGATAAAGCAGAGGAGCGACCTCAACCAGTAGTTTCAATTGCTAAGCAGGGATCCACTCTTCTTTTCCAGCCAAAGGACCCGATGATTGCGAGAAAGGTAAGTACCCCAAATGCCCCTACGCTTTTTACTTAAAATTTGCAGTCCAATCCTCCCCTTTTCAAAAATCAAAAGGATGAACTCCCATCCTCTGCTCCTAGCTCGTCCAGACATTTGATATCATTGACCATATAAAGAAAACCAAAATTCAAATGTCTGAATTTGAATTTCTACAGTCTCATCCTGAGCAACTAGACAAGTTGGTTCAATGTGTCAAGAACCAAACCGTCCCTGCAAGACAAGAGGTTAAGAAAGTAACTCATGGTATCCCAAGGAACATGCCCATCCCAAACAATCTTGTCATTACCCCTGCTGCTGCCCCTGAGAAAATAGAGCCTTTCTATATTTCTCTATTGATAAATGGTCACCAGCTCAACAATTGCATCATTGATTTCAGGGCTTTAGACAATGTCATGCTTGCTAAAGCGAAAGAATCTCTAGGTCTCACACTGACTAAGACATTTGGGAGATGGTTTTCTATGGAGAACAAACAAGTGCCACTGCTGGGGCAAATTAAAGACGCCCAATTTGCATTTACTGCCTTTCCAGACAAGCGAATCAAGATAACTATCCTAGTGGCCGACGTCCTAGCATCATATGGCATCTTTTTTGGGCGAAACTTCTACAAAGATGTTGGAGGGGAATTAAGCATGGACTTGTTTCAGGCAAGAATCCATGTGAAAGGTGTAATGCAGAGGTTGCTCCCTAAGAATGAGACAAAATATGTCGTTACTCAAACATCAAGGCCTGAATCTCAAATTCTGTTTGAGTCTTTAGGCAGGGATAATTATTTTCTGTCTACTGAAGACATTCGTGTTTCAGTAGATGAAAATCCTATAGGTGACGATCTAGGAATTGGTTCAGACGGAACAACACCAAGTATGCCTGATAGTGCCAATGATTGGCAGGTGTTGAATGGGAACAATCAAATCATGTGCTGGACTGAACCAGAAGAGTAACTAATTATGGTAATGGACCATGATGCTGCACATCAAAATCATAAAAATGAACTTTTTGCCAAGAGAGCAAAGATTCATGGTTTTCAGATTATAAGTCAAGTCTTGTTGTGGGGCAAGAGGAGAAAACCAAAGGAAAGACACATAAAATTAGTTTTCTGGTGGAGAGTTTCATTCACCCATCACCGATTCTATGGAGAAAATAGCTTCTTGTTGGTTTATCAGGACATAGTGTTATTTTTACTACCTCACAATGGGTAGCATCTGAAGCACTTCAATCCTTGAAGTATTAGATGAGTTCACTTGTACATTTGTATAGTTTTTGTGTTAATTGTTTTTTTTTGGTTTTTCGTGTTTTTTTCTTTTTTTGCTTGACTCCGTATCCCAATGGCTTGGATGAAGGCACTTAGAGACTGGTTTCTACTCCCGTTGATCGGTTCGATCAACGAAAGTTCTCCAATAGGAGCCAGCTATTGTTCCCAAAATTAGCTACGCTCATTTTTGGAACAACCCTTACGAAACTTGTTCGTTTCGTGTTTTCTCTCTAAGTTCATTTTTTTAGGCAAGTTTTTGATGTTCTCATGTTTGCTCTACTTGCCTCATTCAAAGTTTGTAACATTTCCTTAATTGCATTTTCTCAAAAACATGAAAATTGTTACAATCTCGATAAGATTAGAGGATAAAGTTTTCATTTCTCAAAGTCTATTTTCTGGCATTTCCATGCAAGGGTGGCATTTTTTGCCACCACTGCATTTGCTTTACATCCTCCATGCAAAGGCGGCATCTTTCGCCGCCCTTGCATCCGTCATGTAAGAGCAACAATTTTTACCGCCCTTGCATCTTTTGGTCTCTTCCATGCAAGAGCAGCAAATTTTGCCGCCCATGCATCTCCATTTCATCCTCTCCTCCAAGTGCAAGGGCGGCGATTTTTTCTACCCTTACACATTTTTCTTCTTAAACATGCGTCGATGGCAATTTTTGCCGCCGACATACTTTCTCCCTGACGTGCACAGGCGGCAATTTTTGCTGCCTATGCACAAGAACTTCTCCAATATGCTGGCGACAATTTTTTCCGCCCCTACATACCTTCTCCCCATTTTTCCTAACTCTGATAAATTTTCATTTTTCTTATTTTTCGTGCCCATTCCCCTTTTTTTTTGCTTTTCGACCTGCTCTCACCTCATCTCTTTCAAGCGCATTTCCCTAATCGTGATCATCAAATGTGCAATTTTTCTAGATTGCTAATTTTTCTCCTAATTGCACAATCATGATTCTTACTGCAGTTTCTCTAAAGGATCCCTCTTCATCGACGTCTTTTCAACAAAAGTTTTTCTAGATCACTGAAGTTTCTCTGAAGTCGAAGACAATGAAGAAGACTGAAAATAAAGATTGAAGCTGTTCTTTCATGCTTTATTCAAAATGCACTTTGTAATTAACTTGAGACATTTTCAAGTGTACTTTTGTAATATGTAATTACATGTGAAAAATCTGAAAAAATATCTCAAAGTCAAAGATGACTCATCTTTGACTAAGATATTTTTATATTTTAATCTTTTTAATTTTGAAGGTTTCTCCCTATATATAGAGGGGACCTCTTTTGTAAAAGTATCTCTGATAATTGAGAGCAAAAACTCTGGTGAAATTGAGACACTTCTTGAGACTTTGTGCTCAACTTGTAAATCATATTTTTTCAAATGAATGAGAAACATGTTTATTTCAGACTTTGTGTTGAAGTAATTTATGTTATTTAGGAAATGGTTCTTATGTCCTCTTTCTTGATAATCTCTTATTTGTTTGGTTTAATAAGCAAAGTGTGTGTGTTGATATTATCTGAGGACGTTTCTAAAAGATAGAAGAAAGACTTTGAGCTACTTTTATTTTGGTGATCCTTTTATCCTTTGTAGTTTTAGGCGAAGACTTTGTGCTTCGTTTCAGTTTACGGTTACACATATTTCGAATCGGCGAAAGAGACAACAAAAGACTTTGTGCTTAAGTAGGTTTCTTTGTTAACTTTGTTACTTACTTCAGAGGATTTTCTACTCTATGTTGGATACCATTCTTGAAAGAAGAGGAATGTTCTTAGCTAACGACCAATATTTTTCTCTCTTGTTCTTTGGACATCATCTTTGAAAAAAGAGAGGTGGATGCTGTTATACTACCCTGAATATTATTTTTTGCTTACTTATATATATACATATAGCATAAATATTTATAGGGAACCTCCCCTTGATGAGAGGAGAGATTTACTTCGTCTGGATGTGGTAAACCCACACTTTTTGTGGCTTAAATCTCCCCGTTCTGTGGTTGATATACCTATTTTGTCTTCAATTAGTTGACGACAAAATATTCACCCAACAATGTCCAAGAATGTTGTGAATTATTCAAAAGATGAGAAGAAAGAGGTAGTGGGAGAGGTATACTCAGGGAAGGAGGGAGAATGTAAAAATGGTGAAAAGAACATTTGGTGGAGGTGGACAAATAGAAGTTGATAGGTTTACATTAACTAGAGGTTACAAAACCACCATGATAGTTGCATAATTATAGACACCAAATTTAACACAAACTCATCTTTTATGTCGATTATTACAACTTTGTACACAAACTCTTGACAACAAATGAGGTATATTTTGACACATATTATTTTAATATTTCTCTAATATGGTTTATGAGTTTGTCTATTATCATTTATATTGCCACTTTGTCATGGTGATCCTCGATTTTGGTTCTTTGTTTTTCTAGACAAGTTTGTGGTAAGTGGACAAGAATGACTTGTGGCCTTGTTTATTTAGCATAGATTTATCCAAGCATAACTTCTGGAACTTCTTTCAAGTCATGTTTCATTTTATTCTATTTTTTGTTTGTTGGGTCTTATCTTGATTCAACTTTTGTGTGCCTAAAATTTAGAATCAAAACATATATAAATATAATACTTCTTTAAGGCATTAAGGACATTCTCTTCACTCTAAAAGGCTATTCAAAGATTTTCATATTCTATCTATAGGTCTGTTAAAGCTATATTTAAGGTTGAATATTCATTTTCATACTTGTGCCAAAGGTAAAATAGGAGAAAGAGCATATAGACTTGCATTCACCATTTCACACACACACATAAGCGGGAGATCTAGCTTTAAATTTTACCCTTCTTTAAATTATTGGCAATGTAGTGTAGTGCTTGGTCTTTTAATGCGGATTGACTAAGGTTAGTCTAACTCAACCTCTTTCATCTGATTCCCCCTTCTCATTTGATTTTAATTTGATTTGCGTGCAATAAATTAGGGTTTTGTCTTTGTATGCACTTTTTATGATATTACAAGTCTAAAGATGCATCCACAACCTTAATTAATACATGCACAACTAGTGAAATAATCAGTTATGTGTTAAAATCAATAGGAAAAATTATGTAGTCAATGGACTTGGGTGCATTGTGTTATTATTCAATTACAACGGTCGTGTCCACAAATATATTTTGTTTCTACATTTGATCTATCATTTCTAGAATTATGATTTATATCTTTTCCTATCAACAATCTATCACAATCAACTAGGATACGTCTGTAGTCAATGAACTGGAATGCAATGCATCATCGTCCACTTATAATGAACTTGTCTAGATTATGCGTTTGTTTTTAATTTTGATCTTGTGTTTGTTCAGTCACCCCCTCTTATAATTTCCACTTACAGATAATCAGAATAGTCAACATAAATTAGTTTGCTAATTAAGTATATTTTAGCTTAGTATTTTCTAAAAATAGTAACTTTTCATATTTAACAACTTATAAAAATTAGAGTAATTAAATATTATATATCTTTAAAATTCTGATATTTCTAGTTTTACATTTATTATAACACATTACAAATTAATTTGTTTATAAAAAATAGGGTAAAACATATTGGTGAATCTAAATTATTGTTTTTGAGCGTTACTTTTTGATTTTATTTTTTTTCAATTTAAACTTTTTTTTTTGTTTTTCCTATAAATTATGTTATAACAATTTTAAAACTTATAAGAGTTGTCATTCTAGGTAGAACAATTATCAATTTTACCTAAGCCATGATGTGAGGGGCATTGCATCAATACTCAAGCCATTAGACAACACTATTCATGGATTTTAGTTTCCACATATTTCACAATATATTGAAAACATCTAGGGTTTTGTTTTTCATCCATATGAAGCCTTAAATCATTTATTTTTGTAGTGCAAAATTAAATAGTTACCCATGTGAATTTACTCTCAACATACCCTAGAGTCAAGGTAGTACCACTACGAGAATAGTTGAATCCTCCATAGTTAGTGTCATTGCAGCCGTGTTCTTTATATATGATTGAGGTTAGTATATCTAAGAGTCTACAAAGTAAATACACCTTTCCTAGTTGCATCCATTGACAACCATACTTTTCATTGTAGGATTGGTTGTTTGTTAGCATTGAGCGCGATATTCGTCATATTTGCTATACTTTAGATTAAAAAATCTAAAATAGCTTCTCAGTATGTATCTAAATGTGAAATTCCCAATGGTGGTAATCCTTTAGATTTTTATTTTTTTAAGTAATGATATACCTTATGTTTATGATAATGAATGGACTAATGATCATACTTATACAATTTTGGATGTTTCTTGCATCTATAAAAAAAAGATAGATACGATTATGATTATGAAAATCAAGATGAATAGTATAACAAAAAATAATACAATGAAGAAGAAAATAAGATAACTAATTGAAAAAATACACAACCATTCCTCACTTGTATTCTTCTTTTCAAAAAGTAGAAAAAAAGCATACTGATAATGAATATCTTCTTTCTCTTAATCTCTTACAAGGGTCAAAATGTGAAAAATCAATATCAAGGAACTTGTTTACCTTTTGACTTGGCTCTCACATTACATTGCATTAATGCATATAAATTACAAAAGCATAGCTCTTGCATATCAATGTCAAATCTTGAAAATGGATGTGATAGTCCCTCTCTCTCTCTAGAAAATGTAGATGATCTATTTCACATTCTCCTCTAGACATAATTAATGATATGCAAGATTGTGATCATCTCTCTCCTCCATTGGAAGCAATAATTAATTATATAATTTTATCCCCCTCTCTTGAAATGATACCAGATGTTACTGAAAAGGAATTACAAATCCAAACTAACATAATCTAGATTTACAAAGCAATGATAATGAAATATTATGTAATAATTCTCACGACAATCACCCTTTACCCATTCAATATGAGTTGCATGATAATACCGATTGTGAAGAATCATTACCCAGTACTAAGTCACTAGAATCTCATAAAGAGTAATGCCATGTTTCTTCTTTTATGCAATTTCAAAATGATAAGTTAACCAATGCTCTTCAAGTTAATAACTAGTGTCATCTTAAAATGAAATTCCCAACCATGCAATAACATTGTCATGATCCTTTTCTACGAATATTTAAAATGGATGATCAATTGCAACCCATAAGTAAGCATTTCCAAACCAATACCATTCCTAATAGTCATATTATATCCATGATGCATGCCATTGGAGAGTTCCACAAGTAAGTTCTGAATCTCACTTTACAAACTAGATCATCTTGTGTAAACATCAAAAATAATGTTATTCTAGGCATTTCAGTGAATTTATTGCTTATTATTGGAAACAGGGAAAAGAAGAAAATAAGTACGAGTATGGTTGAAAAACCTGATTGATAGTGTGCACGTGGAATCAAAAGATTATGAAGAGATCCTCTTTAGCTTGGGAGGATGACCTGTAGATAAGAAAACACTAAAACAAACTTGTTTATTAGACAAATAGTTGAGTGGATTGCCTAGTGATAGCTAGATCCTAGAAGCGATAGCTTCCTTAGAGGTTGTCAATCCACACATTTTAAACAATTAAGTTTATAAATATAATAAAATGTACTTGTATCAATAATCAAAAGGAACTAAAATTGAACACAATGATGTTTACTAAGAAATATGCTAGAAATAATTAAATTAATGATAAACTAATTAATACCAGTGCTAGAGGGTTGGGGTATGCTTCAAAAAATTAGAAAGGGGTCTATGGATAGGCAGGAACACAAAAAATTAGGTTTAGTTAGAGGTAAGTGGGTGAAATTAGCTTACTAATTTTTACTACCACAGTGACCATCGACGGTTACGCTGACCGTCGGTGGTCAAGGTGACCCTCGGCGGTTAGACAGACAATCGACGATTGAGTCAATCATTGATGGTTACTATGTCTGGATCGAGGTTGGTAAAATGATGATTGATGAGATCAAAAAGACAGATTATGAGAGATGGGTAAGACCTAGGTTGATTATGAAATGGAAATAAAGTAGATGAATATTGAGAATCAAGTACTTGCTTTACCATAAGTCGATTGGGTGGATGGTTGAGGTAGTTGATCTATTGGTAAAATTGAGCTTGATTCTGATCGAGTGACGATGCTTGAAAGCTTGGTAGAGAGGCGATGGTAAATTGACTCTCTAATATGATTGTTGGATTACTAGATTGGTGGATGGCTATTTGACCTGTAAAAAAAGAAACTCTTGGATGCATAAAGCTCTTGATAATAATTGTAGATGTATTTCACCTTCAGGTTCCTCTCTTCTTATAGGCATAAGTGAGAGGTGGAAGTGAAGGTTCAACTAGGCTGTCTAATTTTAAGTTGTTTATACAAAGCTTCATAATTGGAATTAGATGGGCTATTTTAAAAAAAAGTAAGGTGGGTAGTCTGCATGTTTTTGGTTAAAGAGGTAGACCCTGATTGTCAATAGTCAAGGTGACTGTCGGCGGTCATCCTGACCATCGATGATTGATGTTGAAGGTAAAAAGGTGGGAAAAAGATAGGTTAAGCTAGTTTAGTCAATTTGATTGTAGGCTAGGTTGATTAGGGGTCGAAAGGTGATATTGGTCCTAAAGGGGTCCTAGGGTAGTCCAAAGAGCTACGTTATTTAAAATTGTGGTGTGCATATTTTTGGTGTCTACATTTTGTGCCTTTTTGTTGTGCAACTTGAATCAACAACCTATAAAAAAAAAACCAATTGCTAGGTTAAAGGGTCTAGTTGCTTGCCCCGAGTATGGGAGGAGGTGTCCCCCCTCAAACCAAGAGGTGATAAGGTAAAGTAGACTCGAGTACGGGTTTGACAAGATGAGTGAAGGTGATGACAAAGGTGGACGATTGATTGGGTACAAAGGTGCAAATAGGCATGTAAAGTGCAACAAAAAGTGTGATAACCAAGATCGTGTTAAGACAAGGTTACCATAGTTGATAACAATAAAGGTCAGTGTTAAGGGACAAGTGACTAGTGTACCATGTGACCACATTTAGGTATGATGGCTAGGTACAACTATTAGTATCCTAGACAAGGTTGATGTTTTTATGGGTATCCAAGACAGGGAATGCTCCCATGAAAAACACAAATAGGTCAAGTGTCACAAATATTCAAGGTAGGAAGTGTTCTTAAAAGATACAAATGGTTCAGGGAAGCATGAGGTGGCATAAATTCAAAGGGTGGCCAACATGGCAATGTTGTCACTATGATCAAAGGACTAGGTAAAAGGTATCATAAAACATACGCTAGCTGGGCTGAAATGGACCAATGACGAGGTAGTCGGGGTGGGTGAAAGGAGTCTTCAAAAATTTCAAGCTTTGGTTTGGGGGAGTTTGGGTTGTTATTGTTATTATTTTGGTGTGATTTGGACTTAGGTAGGGTGGAGGGTTTCACCATAGATGGTCACACACAGTGACCATCAATGATTTGACCTGACCATCGATGGTCAAGCTGACCATCGATGATCAAACACTTAGAGAGAAAAGTTCAACATGATCATCAATAGTTAGTGAGCTATCGAGGGTCGATCACCAATGAAAAAATGGGTTACTAGACTGTCGATGGTTCAAGTGAACCATTGGTGGTCGAGTGCCTTTATAGGAGGGGTTTGTTTAAAATGTTGTAAAGGTATGTTTTAAATGTTAGTTTTAATAGGGTGAGTGTTAAGTATAGGATAGGTAAATGTTCAAAATATGAAAAATGGGTGGAGGTGGTAGTGGATTTGATGGTTATTGGAAAGTGTCACGTAGGAATGTCATGTGAAGATGTTGGTTGGATAGAGTTAGGTGTCATTGGGATAGGTTTAGGGAAGGTAGTATATGTTAAGGTAGTGTGTTAAAAAGTGTGTGGGGTAGGGTAGATGTTTGTGATAGAAGCGTTAGGCTTTGATATGATAGGTTAGGGTAGGTGTTTAAATGTTTGTGGGTGAGAGTTGCTTCTAAAGTTTGAGATGGGTTCAGTTAGTTTGGAATAAGTTAGAAGAGGAGGGAATAGGTTGATAATAGGGTCGATTTGGAAATAAGCAATGGTGACATGTGTTAACCATAATTTTGCAGGTGTGAGACTAGATCCAAATGAAGGATCATGTGTCGAAGATCTTTGTGGAGGTCCATAGAGGGATGACTAGCGATGAGTGGATTTATATGGAGGAGGTTAGCTTAAGAACCATGCAAAATCATCAGTGGTTATGACGAGATGCGGTGATGATAGTGGCTCTCATTAAGAGATGGAATCTGACCACTGACACCTTCTTGCTATTGATAAGAGAGATCACCATCCTCATAGAGGATGTCTACATGATCACATGACTATCGATCCAAAGGGAGTTGATTTACCATATTGCATCTAAGGAGAGGGAGGAGCAGATTGATCTACTTTATGGTGAGGATAGGGCCCACATAAGGTGGCATTCAGGGGGTTTTGGATATGGGCCACTATACAAGAGGGCTCTAGATGAGAGGCATCTGATGATGGTGTTGGTGGTCATGTCCCACTTCACGTTGTCAGATTTGAGCAGTGGATGATTTCTATATCTGTTGTTAGGAGTATTAATTGAGATGTTTTTAGGTAGGACAATGTTCAGGTGGGCTCCTATCTTGTTGGTCCAAATTTGCAGGGAGCTTTAGTCATTCAGAGCTCCTAGATGACATGGGATCAGTTTTGGGTTCATGATCCATTATTGGGCACATAATCACATCAAAGTTTTGAGACCATTAGGGGTATCATGGGAGGGATACACCCATGTACCCTACACAATGAGTTTTGTATAGTAGAGAGGAGACTATGCTTTGATAGGTGCAGGTGGAGGGGTGAGGGACATAGATTGGTTCTGAGATGCATTAGAGGGTTTGGTGGTGGGGGATGTTATCTAGAGACCATATGTGTGTTGGCCTAGGTGGGCCCATTACACATGGCACATAATATCATTACAAAGCTAGCACTATATCTATGAAAGGTGAGATGGGGAGATTGAGATGATCCCATTTGACAGAGTTTGGAGGTAATTTGGCTTTGTGTAGGGGATTCTAGCTACTTTATTGAGGTATAAGAGGGAGGATGCAAAGTTTTTATTAACCAAGCCTTAGCCATAAGATGTAGTGTTGGATCATGAAGAGCTGCCTACCAGAGCAAGGATAAATGATATCAGCATTGTTGATGGTTATGTGGTATGGTACCATGCCTTATATGCAGTAGCTGATTTTGGATGGGGTGATCTAGGTCAGCAGGCAATGGATGTGGATCTAGATAGAGAAGGTCCACAGGCATAGGGATAAGATGTCACAACATTGGCAGATGCACAAGCGCAAATTATAGGTTTATAGGGATAACTAGCCACTCTATAGGGCTAGATTATCACTTTACAAGGTCGATTTCCCACACTGATAGGAGAAAGAGATCAGGTGAGGATATCCCTTGGATTAGTTAGTCAGGAGAGGGATGCATTAAGACAAATGGTAGGAGCTATGGTAGCACCATCAAGAGGATCACTTGATACAACCCTGATGACATGTTACTTAGCCATAGTTGAGGAGTTGAGATACTATGAGGCTATAATGTTGGTACGGTGTCCATAAGAGCCAAGATATGGAGAATAGAGGGCCAATTTGGCATGTGGTCTAGTTGTGGCTACTCTAGGATAGAGGGACTCTATATTGAATGGACATACATGCATCTTAGGAAGACTAGCACTAGATGGTAGTGCAAGTGGAGGAGCGAGAGGGGCCAGCGATAGCGGTGCCCTAAGGGCATGATATATGTACATGTTTTGATTTTTGATACCAACCTGCGTGTCGATGATGCAAGATGTACATGAGAGAGAAAGATGATACACATTCATTACATGTATTATTTATGCATACATATTATGATGTCATTTAATTTATGAGCTATACATGTGTGATCTTGTTTATTGCCCATGCTCAAGGTTTTATGGTTTGATGCCGATGTTTTGATGCTCATGATTTGCATTTGGTGTTTATTGCTTATGATGTGATGTTTACATTGCTTATGGATTATGTTTATGCTTTGGTTGTGTAGACACTGATATATGCTTAGTTAGGCATGAGTTGGTTGTGGTTATGCTTCCTGATTGCTTATGACATGCTAATCTTTAATGAGTATTTCGGATTTTATTATTGTTAGACATGTGGTGGAAAATGGTTGAATTGTTTAAATGCTTATGGATGTGATTTATCATGCATGGTATGGATAGCCTTATGGTTATGATTATTCTTATGGTTATGACATACTAAATCTTAATGTGTATATACTGCATTAGTAGACTTTAGACATGTGGTGTAAATGCTTATGGATGTTATTGCTTTATGATGTTCGTTATGGTTATGGTTGTTATTATGGTTATGCTTTGTTGTTAATTTTGAGGATATAACATATGAGTTACTTTAATTAACAACACTAGATGGAAGACTTAAAGAATCTAATTGAGAGACAAACGTCACTATGAAAATATCAATTAGTCATGATAGGATAAGTAGAAAGCACGGTGCTTCATTGTTGACAAGGACTAAAATAGAACCAAAGTTAGATTGGCTTGATGAACCTAATCTTGTCAATTGCTTCGCGTGAGTGTACATTAATTAGTTAAAAGGTGTCTTGGCCACATAATGTTAAGCTCGCTCAAAATCCCTTACATATAGGGGAGATGGGTGAAGAATGGAACCATTTTGTGAGACCAACATGCCTCTTCTATAGTTGTTTAAAGAGTCAGTATAAATAAGTCTATGCCAAGATATATAGACTGATCAATGCGATAAGTCTACTTGTCAAAGCTGATTGTAGATTCCACCTTATTATGATACTAGAGAACCAATTACAACTTTCGAGATTAGTTTGCTTTTATTTTGATTGTGATAATGGGTCTTTTAATTTATTGTTACATATGGGAAGCTAATCGATACAAGAAGCTTCCAGGAAATTGATATGATTTGACAAATGATTCATTCAACCATCTTTCAAGGGAGTGATCTAAGTTTATATGCTTTGTTTGATGCTCTTGGTAGATGTCATTTCAGGGAGCAATCTATCTTATTTTGGAAATTTTATTAAATAAAGTTTAAATAGTTGTCCTTCAAGGGAGTAGTATGTGAATGCTAGGAATGACCCATGATTGCTAATGAGTGAAATGGTATACTTTTGATTGCGTTGAGTTTGCTTGACATAGATGTGCTTAGGCCATCTCAGTGATTCACCTTTAAGGAGGCAAAACTAAGAGCAAAAGAACGTTGGTTAGATGCAAAGAGGTTTAAGTGACAATGATCATGGGGAACCATCCTGAAAAGGGGTAGAAAGTACCATGAGAACCATGCCATGGATAAAGCCATGGTACCCATTGTTAAAGATTAGGCTATGACTATGATGGATAATCACATTATTCATTTTTATTCAATTGCCCCTATAATAGGAAGTGAATGCAAGTGGATAGCAAGGGATGAGCTTGAGCCAAACAAAAGCTGGACTTGATCCTTTTTAACAAAAGCATAGATGCAGATGCGAAGCATTGAGGGGATCATGCTCTAGGTGGCCTTCGAGAGAAGACAATAAATAAGGTCCTGATCCATTTTTGTGGGTTATGATATAAGGTCTAAGCCAATTGAAAGCAAACTTTCCTTGCTTGCTTTTCTCCATATTAGTGACATGTTGATTTTATTTTAGGATGAGGTCTCTGATGTTGAATTATTGCACTTTAAGGTGTTTGTTATAGGCATGTTTGATATGCTCTTGGTAGACATGGAGGTGTGTAAGGCCTTCTAAACGACGCTCGTTAAGTAGCTACAGTTGGGCTAAATGTTCCTACCAGTACTCACTCTCAAAAATGAGATCTTACAAAGATATGCAAAGAGGGGATTTGGACTTTGAGATGCAAGATAGCCTCAACTCCAAATATAACAAAAATAGGGTAGCACCCGTAGGACTTCTAATGCTAGTAAGATATGCCCACAAGGTAAAGCGGATGTGCAGATGCCAATCTCGACTTGATTCATTGACCATTTTAGTTACCATGTTATTAAAAATTTTGGTAGAGGCTTTTGTCTGTCCATTTGCTTGAGGGCAATAGGGCGAGGAGAAGCTTAACTTAATACCAAATGCATCACATAGACCCTATAATTGCTTGTTCTTAAAGGATTTACCATTGTCGGTGATAATCTTATGAGGAACACCGAAGTGGCAGATGATATGATGGTTAATAAAGTTGACAATCTTCTCTACTTTGGTTGAGACTAGAGGAATAACCTCTACCCACTTGGTAAAATACTCGATCATGGTGATAATAGAATGGTGCCACTGCAAGGAATGGGGATAAATTTCCCCAATGAGGTCTAAAGCCCATTATGAAAAAGGTAAAAAATCAGTGGAAACTCGAAGGTTATGGCTAGGTGCATGATGAAAATTAGCGTGTTGTTGACACTTAACACACTTTTTCACATAATCAAAACAATATTGGTTACGAGTAGGCCATTAATAGCCAAGATAGAGGATGCATTTAGCTATAGTGAGGCCACTAAAGTGACCTCCATAAATACCATTGTGTGTTTCCTTGATAGTGTGAGAGGCTTCATGACTGCGTAGGCAATGGAAGAGGAGGCCATTGAAGCTGTGTTTATAAAGAATTCCTCACATAATGGTATAACATGAGGTAATCTACATAAATGCTCTTTGAACATTCCTAGAGAGGCCAGAAGGAACTACGCCAAGGTTGAGTTAGTTTAAGGTTTACTTTTACCAAATATCAAGTTGGGTATCTTCCATATTGAAAATGGTGGGAGAATTTGGTTTGATATGGTTGGGTAAGCCTCTGAATATTGACATATAACTTAGAATATGAGGGTGTGGATGGTATCTAAGAGGTAAGGGAGGCCATGGTGTCAGTGAACTTGTTGGTAGATCATAAAGTTGATTCGATGCAGTAGTGTTCAAATGAGGCTAAGAGTTCATCAAATAGTTGATTTTAT
This sequence comes from Torreya grandis, assembly GCA_037957365.1. Classification (NCBI taxonomy): domain Eukaryota; kingdom Viridiplantae; phylum Streptophyta; class Pinopsida; order Cupressales; family Taxaceae; genus Torreya; species Torreya grandis. The sequence goes on along the minus strand of JARHVA010000756.1, from coordinate 1,880,829 downwards.
TATTGCAAAACATCATTCTTACACTGGTAATAATTGTTGATTTGATTGACCACAAGTTGGGAGTCACCAAAGATATTGATTTTTCTGACTCCTAGGGCTAAGGCAGTCTATAGGCCGATATTTAGGGCTTCATATTTAGCCATGTTGTTGGTACATTAAAAATAAAGCTTGAAGGACAAAGGGAGACATTCACCATGAAAGGGGATAAAGATGACACTTGATCCCCCACCATGTTGACACTTTGATCCATCAAATAACATGGTGACTTGATAGGTGAGATCTGCTTGAGAGAGGGCCGCAATGGACTCACTAGGGAACTCAAGGGGAGGAGGGTAGTTGTTTGCTAAAGGTGCCTCAGCCAATCAGTCGGTGATGACTTGCCCTTTAATTGAATTTTGATGAAGGAACTCAAGGTCAAACTCTGCTAAGAGCATGAGCCACTTGGCCATACATTGGTTTTGGTATGGTTTGGAGTACATATACTTGAGTGGGTCGATATTGGTAATGGTGTATGTTCTGTGGTTAAGAAGGTAGTGGTAGAGTTTGGTGGCCACGAAGACTAAGGCTAAGCAAATATTCTCAGTATGGGTATATCGAGTGTCATATTCTATGAGCGTATGACTAATGCAGTATACTCATGCTCTCCATGTTGTTCATCTCGATGAGCCAACATTGTCCCCAGGGAACGATCAGTGGCAGAGATATATAAGTAGAAAGGTTGGTCATCCTTGGGAGGGGTAAGGACAGGTGGTGACAAAAGGTACTCTTTGAGTGAATAAAAGGCCTTTTAATAGTTGTTATTCCACTTGAAAGACACCTCCTTCTTTAGAAGGTGGTGGAATGGTTGGCACTGGTCTAAAAGATGGAGAATAAAATGACAAATGGACTAAAGCTTTCCCTGCAAGCTATAGAGTTGCTTAAGGTTGGTTTGGGAAACATGTCGAGGATTGCTTTGATTTTGGCAGGATTGATTTCAATTCCATGAAGGGAAATAATGAAACCAAGAAGCTTTCCTGACAAAACCCCAAAAATGCACTTCTTGGGGTTAAGACGGATATGATAGTGGATAAGTCGCTCAAAGATGATCTTAACAACAACCAAGTGATCCTTTCAGAGTTTTGATTTTTTGAGAAGGTCATCCACATAATCCTCTACAATCCTATGGATAAGGTAATGAAAAATGTAGGTCATGGCACATTGGTAGGTTGCACCAACATTATTTAACCTGAAAGGCATGACTCTATAGCAAAAGGTCCCCATGGGGTGGTAAAGTCAATTTTATGTTGATCTTCAATGGTGATTAAGATCTGATTGTAACCCAAGAATCCATCCATAAGAAATAGCATCTCATGTCTGATTGTAAGATCAACAAGCTGATCAATGTTGGGTAGAGGAAAGTCATCTTTGGGGTAGGCGAGGATGAGGTCATGAAAGTCCACACAAATGCATAGTCCCCCTGTGGCTTTAGTGATAGGTATGACATTCGAGACCCATTGTGGGTATTAAATAGGTTGAATGAAGTTGATAGATAGGAGACGCTAAAGATATTCTTTGGAAAAAAGGGCTGTGCGAAGATGCATGCATCGAAGCTTTTACTTGACAGGTTTGGCATCATGATAAGTGATTATGTTATGGGTAGCGATGGTGGGATCAATTTTGGGCATATCATTGTAAGACCAAGCGAATGCTATGTTATGGTCTTAGAAGAAAGAGGGGAAGTCCTGAAGTTCCTTGGTATTCAAATATTGGCCCAATTTGACAATGCAGGGTTTGTCCAAAGTGCCCAAGTTGATATACATGGTGGATTCATTCAACATGGTCTCAGTCTTGGGAGGAAGGGATTTGTGGATCGAAGAATTTGGGGCACCAAGGTAGGTGAGGATTGAATCATCATCCTGACACTACATAGTGTGAATGGTAGGAGAGTCTTCTCCTATCATCTCATAATGGGTCAAAGGGATGGTCATGATTTCCCCCTCCTTCTGATAAGTTAGAGGTCCTAGGTTGATCATGTTGGTGGAAAAAAAATTTAAGTGGAATGATGTCATCATCCTCACATGCAGGTAGGGGAGAAGTCAGTGAGAAAGGGGCATCTTCCTCAACAATGGTGGTGGTAGATGTTTTAGGTTGTTTTTTGTTGGGTAAGATGAAACATAGGCCATTATTCTCACGAGGTTTCCTAGTTTCAATGGAGACCAACTCATGTGGGCCATTTTTATATCGCCCAAGACCAAAGCCTTTCCAGGCACACCGATGGAGGTATGTCTTGGCAAAGCTTGGTTTGTCTAGGTAGGAAAAATTGGTTGTAAATGGCCTAGGGGAGAGAGAGGTGGTGGAAGTGCCAAGGGGTTTGTCAAGTCCCCATAGACAAAGTGAATTTGATGGTTGGGAGGTCTGAAGGGAATGATAGTTCTAACATTTGGGTCATATCCTAACTGGATGGTGAGTTGCTCGTACACGTGAGGAGTAGGGAAAGTGTCGAGCACTAAAAGGTAATACTCCCATAATGAAATTTGGTGAAACATTAATTCCAAAAGATCCATGATGGGGATCTGATCAGAAGCGATGGATGAGCTAGTCAATGCTTCATTGGTAAAAGGGGAAATGACATCTACTTTGGTGGTTGATGGTTGGGGTTTAGCTATTGTAAGTGTGCTAGATGGGGTTATGAGGACATCATTAGGGTGATAAGTCATGTTGCATGTGGAGAAAGGACTTGGGTTAGCTTGGATGGTGATGACTTGGCCTTCATGCTCAAACTTAATGTAAGGGTGGAGGGTAGAGATAATGCAACCCATGGAACAAATCCAAGGTCATCCCAACAAGATGTTGTATTAGAATTCACCTTCTACAACATAAAACAGTTCGGGGAGTGTGTGGGGTCCTACATGGATATGAAGGACAACACTTCCTAAGATAGTGGCCCTGGTATCATTGAAGGAATAAAGGATGACTGAGGACTTGAACATGACATTACTTGGCAAGTTGAGTTGGTTGTAGGCGTGAGAGGAGATGATGTTGATGCTAGCTCCCCCATCAATCATGACCCGTTTGATGTGGGTTTGGTTGATGTAGGCAGTGATAAAGAGAGGAGGATCTAGGTCCTCAGGATGGATGGAGGGTATTTTTGAATCCTTGAAGGTAACAAGGTTGGAGATTTGAAGGGCACCAACAAAGGCTTCTAAAATTTGAGGGTCTTCGGGTTGGACCTTAATGGATTGCAAAGCCTCTATTAGCATTTAACGGTGGTGGGGAGAGGTAGAGATTAACTCATACAAGCTCATCTTCATTGGGGTCTGATGAAGTTGTTTGAGGATAACTCTCCTAATGTATTCTAAGGGGTTGGATTGGGAGGCACCTAAGATAAACACCTTGGGTTTGGTGGAAGGTGGAGACAATTGGGTGAAGGTTGGTTGGGAGTTTGGAGAGGGGTATGTCCAAGGAATCGACACCTTATCCTTCCCTTTATCCTTCCATTGTGCTCTTGTGACCATGTTGATAGTATGGATAGAAGGATAGGTTGAGCTAGAAGATTAGTCAAATTCGTCTGCACTCTGAGGTGAGAGTGGAGTGGGTGAGTGTTGGGTACATATGGTTGGTGGTTGGATTGGTATGGGGATCATAAGAGGTTCATCTATTAACAGATCATCCTCATCGTAAAGATGATGGATGATGGTTTGGAGAGATTTACAATTCTCCATATCATGGCTTGGTGTCCTATGATAAGCACACACTTGGTGGTCATTGTACTAGACAGGTTTTGAAGCTAGGGGGTCAAAGGGCCTCATGGGTGGTAAGGCTAAGTAAGAAGTTTGTAATAACCTATGGAAAATGGTTGAATAGGATTTGATTAAAGATGGTAAAGGTTTAGTGGTCTTTACTTTTGTGGTTGAAGTAAGAGGTTGCTTGGAATTAGGTTTGGTGGTGGGTGTTTTGGGTAGGGTGGTACACTTGGTTGGTAACTTTGGTTTAGGCAAGGAGGTTGATGAGCTAGAGATGGAAGGTCGCAAGGTATGTAGCTTAGGTATTGTTGGTGTGGTGAAGAGAGGTGTGTTAGAAATCAACTGCGAAGGTGTTACCAAGATAGGTGGTGGGGTTTCGGTAGAGGCAATTGACTTCATGCTCAAGGTAGAGGGTTGAGGCCCCAAAATAGAGGGCAAAGTTAAGGTAGGCAAATTTTGGGTCTTTTGGTATTTATGTGGCTTTACCTCCTTGGTTGCTTTTGTCTGACATGTGGTTGGTGGGCTTGAATGGGTTAGGTCCACTTTCATAAATGGGTGACTAAGGCTCAATGTAGGGAGGATACCAAGGTTCTTAGCAAATTTGGTTGGGATGATAAGAGAGGGCTTGGCTACTTGGGTCTTGATTGGCTTAAGTGGTTGAGGGTTGTTTGGTTTGGTGTAGGTTTTAGTTGGTTGGTTAGAGGGTTTAGTTGTTTGGGTAGATATAGTAAGAGGTTGGTCAATGGAAGTGGTGGGTTCGTCTAATCGAGAAAGGGTTGGAGGTTTCGATTAGGTAATGTAAGGGAGACCTAATTTCTGCCAGAAGGTGGCTCGATGCATGTCAAGGTTGGAGATAAATTCCAATTTTTGCACTAGCTTAGAGAATGGTTTGCAGGTTGGCTTAATTCCCTATATGGTAGACCTGAAAGATAGGCCTCTAGGTAGAGACACAGGGATGGTAATCTCGAAATCTTCGCCAATCAAAAGATGCGAGGTTGAGATAGGTGATTCCTCTTTGGGGGGAGTAGGCATGGGGGTTTCCTCCTTGAGAGTGAGTTCTAAAGGAGGAATGGTTTGCTTGGTAGCCAAAGGTGAAGGTGAGGTGGCAATGGTTGGTTATTCCTGTATATCAATTGAAATGAAGGCTGGTGACTCCACTAACTCAATAAGTGGAGGGAGAGAAGATGGTACTTCCTTGATTTGAGTGTTCGAAGGAAGGGAAGGTGGGTTCATTATCTCAGCAGATGATGGAGAATCAAAAGATTGGATGCTAGATGGTTCAAGAATGAGTGCATCAAGGACCATGTTAATTGTATGGGTATCATGAGAGCACTCAATGTTATTTCTCTCATTCTTGGTAGGAGCATGGTTCGGGAAAGATTTCTTGAATATATCAAGGGCTTAGTTTGATGGTGCATTGGGGTTGTCCAATGTAATCTCTCCCTTGTCAATGAGGGATTGGACAAGGATCTTAAAGGTGTTGCACCTACTGCCGTCCTATCCTATCACTCAATGGAAGGCATACAGATCATTCTTGTTGTACCAACTGGATGCAGGACGAGAAGAGTCAAATTATTGGGGTGGCTTGATAGGAGGAAGTTGAATGATGTTGGCTTTCAATAACTTCACCAAGATGGAAGCATCAGATTCTCCAAGTGGAGTGAATTTCTTTTGGTTGTTCTGGGTTTGGTTCCTTGGGTTTTGATTTGAGGAACTAGAGGAATTAGATTTGTTAACAGAAGGTGGAGGATATGCTTTTAGAACAACCACATTCATGGTTCCCTTGTTCTTGGTGTTGGAATTAGGCTAGTTGATTGAATTGGAGGAAGAAGCCTCATTGGTTTTATAGGTTGAGTTCTCATTTTTTAGCTTAAACTTTCCTTCATCAATGGCTCGATTCTCCAACTTACGAGCCATGATAAAAGTTTCATCGAAGGTTCAAAAGCTTTGGATATGTAGGATAGAGGAGATATGTTTGGCACATGCCCGAGCAAAGAGCTCTATGAGTTTAGGGTGAGGTAGAGAGAAGGATAGCTGGTTGATTATGCTCCTACAACAAGCCATAAAATTGAGAATGGACTCATCCTCAAACTGCCAGATAGAGTAGAGGTCGGTGAAAGAAACTTTCTTGGAGATATTGATTTGAAAGTGGTCCAAGAAGGTTTGAGTTAGTTGGGTGAAAAAGAAAAGGGAGTGTTTAGGTATGTCACTATACCAATCCAATGTCAGATTGACTAGAAACATGGGGAAGGTGCAGAGGAGAAGGACATCATCGTAGGTGATGAGATAAAAAGCATGCCTAAATGCCCTAAGGTGTTATTGGGGATCCTCCTTACTTTGAAATTTAGAGAACTTAAGAAGTTCCCATTGGGAAGGATATGGCCTGATAGGTAGGATGGGCTCATTACAAATTTGGTCATATGACAAGATGTTGTGAGTACCCAAGATGAATGACTCTAAGGTGGTCATCTTGTCCATAAGCATCTTCATTAGATTTTTTGGGGGTTGTGCCCCTGAAGGATTATAAGATGCATATTATTGCGATGGTTGAGAGGCTACCACATATGGGTAAGTGGATGTCAATGGTTGGGTGGAAGATGCACAAGGTTAGCTACAGGTAGGTGGTTGGGTAGTGGGTGCATGCCCTTGTAGATTAGGGATGTAGCCAAAGGTTGGTCCAAGGGGTTCTTGTTGGATAGGAGCGGTAGTTGGGTTGGTGATCGATGGAAGGGTGGTGACCCTTGTACTGATGGGTGGCAAGGTAGAGGGTATGGACACCACAAGGCTTTGAAGTGAACTGGTGGTTGATGGGTTGAAGGTAGCTAAAGAAAGGTTGGTAGTGTTTGAGGTAGGCACTCCTATTGTGGAGGAGTGGTTGTTAGGAGTAGAAGGTATAAGGGTAGTGGTAGTTTGGGTTGGTTGGTTTTCAATGGTAGTCTCAAAGGGGTTATTGGTTGATGAGGAGGTTTAGGTAGTTAATGTTTGGGTAGTAACTATGGCAATGGAGGTACTCCTCATGAGACGGGGAGGCATACCATAAGGTGGGTCTATGGATGGATCCAAAGCCATAATACGATAAGATGTGGTTATAAGATAATGTTGTAAGGCTACAAGATTATTGTCTAGGAAAGTGGTGAAATCTGCATCTCCTTGAGGGACCTCCTGAGGGAAAGTAGGACTTCCCAAGGGGTGAGAAGAGTTTGTTGGTTTAGAGGTATAGTCCATGGATGAAGAGGTAGGTTGGCTTGGCGATAGGTTTTTCTCCGCAAGGTTTCTTCATTATTGGCAAGTGAGAGCCATACAAGATAAGGGAGATAGAAAGCACAAACAACCTCACTACTCAAACAAAGAGAATACAAGGAAAATCAAATCACACTCTTAGAGAGATGTTAAGCCTTAGGGTTTTAATTAATCTCACTTTTGGCTTATGCCTTAAGAAGTTGTGACTGAAGTTGGCTTGTAGAGTAGGTACTAGAGAGGAAATCTATGGATGGCTTTAGGGTGTTTAGGCACTCAAAAAATAATATGTATTGTAATCAATATGTAGCTTGGTATTGGGGCCTACCCCCTCACTTCACACACCACAACAATAAGTGTGTCAGGTGCTTAGCCAAAATATATTGATATACTCAACCAGAGAGATGAGTTGGTCCTCTCCTTGGTAATGACCTCCAAGTAGGATCATCGAGAAAGGGTAAGGTTACCACTAGGTGATGAAAGTCTAGTCGGGACTTGTCTCAAGTTTGTTGGATGTTTAATTGGTGAAATTGGTTTGGTTAGGTGTGTGCAACAAAGAGTGAAACTATGATATATTACTTTTCCTTTAAGTTAAGTTATGTGAACTAAACTTTCAAGCAATCAATGTATGCACTTAGTTTTAAGTCCAAAAGAAAATTTTGATTTTGTTAATGAGCATAGAATAGAGAGAGAGAATGCAAACAAAAAAGAACCCAGGTAGAGACACAAGGGTCCCCCTGGGCATGCCATAATTTTTCAATGAATTTCTTGCTTATTATTACAAAGAGGGAAAATAAGAAACTAACTATAGGTATAGCTGAAAAATTTGATTAATAGTGCACATATGGAATCAAAAGATTGTGAAGAGCTCCTCTTTGGCTTGGGAAGATGACTTTCAGATAATAAAATACTAAAGCAAACTTTTTTGTTAGACAAATAGTTGAGTGGATTGCCTAGCAATAGCTAGATCTTGAAAGTGAGAGCTTTCTTAGGGACTGTCAATCCACATGTTTCAAACAATTAAGTTTATAAACAGAATAGAAAGTACTTGCATCAATAATCAAAAGGTTCTAAAATTTAACACAAAGATGCTTGCTAAGAAATATGCTAGAAATGATTAAATTAGTGATAAACTAATTAATACTAGTGCTAGAGAGTTGGGGTACGCTTTTGAAAATCAGAAAGGGGTCTATGGATAATAGGAACACAGAAAATTAGGTTTGGTTAGAGGTAAGTGGATGAAATTAGCTTGCTAGTTTTTACTGCCACAATGACCATCGATGGTTGGGCTAACCATCGGTGGTTAAAATGATCGTCAATGGTCAAGGTGACAGTCGGTGGTTAGATAGATCGTCGATGGTTACTGTGTTTATATCTGGGTTGGTAAAAGGTTGATTGATGAGATCAAAAAAATGGATTCTGAGAGATGGGTAAGACCTAGGTTGATTATGAAATGGAATTAAAGTAGATGAATACTGATAATCAAGTACTTTCCTTACCAAAGGTTGATTGGGTGGATGGTTGAGGCAGTTGATCTATTGGTGGAATCTAACTTGATTCTGATAAAGTAACAGTGCTTGAAAGCTTGGTGGAGAGGTGGTGGTAAATTAACTCTTTGATATGATTGTTGGATTATAGGATGGCGATTTGACCTACAAGAAAGAAACTCCTGGATACACAAAGCTCTTGATAACAATTACAGATGCATTTCACCTTCAAGCTCCTCTCTTCTTATAGGCAAAAGCGAGAGGTGGAAGTGAAGGTTCAACTAGGCTATCTAATTATAAGTTGTCCATGCAAAGGCTCACAACTAGAATTAGATGGTCTATTTTTAGAAAAGCAAGGTGGGTAGTCTGCATGCTTTTGGTTAAAGAGGTGGACCCTGACCGTTGATGATCAAGGTGACCGTCGATGGTCATCCTGAGCATCGACAGTCGAGGGGGAAGGTAAAAAGGTGGGAAAAAGCTAGGTTAAGCTAGTTTAATCAATTTGACTGTGGGCTAGGTTTATTAAGGGTCAGAAGGTGATATTGGTCCCAAAGGGGTCCTAGGGTAGTCTAGGGGAGCTATGACATTCAAAATCACAACGTGCAGATTTTTGATGTCTACACTAGGACAATCCCTTACATGAACTATCTATGAACACCCATATCCAAAAGATTTTGTTATGTCTATGCTACCATTGTTTGATGGTTTTAGAGATCCTTGCACTCATTTAATGCAATACAACCTTTATTTTGGAGAATGGGGAATGATAGATGTATTTTACTCAAAGCTTTTCATAGAAATGTCACAAGAGATGCATCAGCATGGTATTATAGTTTACCTAGTGGCTCCTTGTCCAACTTGAAAAAGTTGGAGGATGCATTCATATATAATTATCATAAACACATGGTACATAAGCTCACATTAGAACATCTAAAAATTTGGAATCAAGGTCATAATGAGCTCATCGAAGACTACAACTTGTGGTTCAAAAATAATTTGCACTTTCTAAATTATCAACCTTTAGACTTGGAAAAGTAATTTATCTTTAGTAGAGGTCTTTTATCTCCACTCAAAGAAAAATTCATGCATACACTTTACACCTCTTTTGAGAACTTATACATGTATGTGTTCAAAAATGCATGTGAGCTCAATTCCACAACATAAATGGTTACCGAGTCAAAATCATACTCATACAACCAAGCAGTTATTAATAAACAAGGGAATCCAAACTTAACATCTAAGAGAAAGAATCCACTTTAAGTCATTCATAAGATAGATGAGGCACTCAAGACAATTCTTATCAAGGAAGAGCAAGTCAAAATACTCAATTAAGGAAAGGAAATAGTTTACAAGGCATCACCTAAAGTGAATAAACTTATTTCTAGAAAGAGGCCATCACTCTAGTTTGACAAATTAGAAGATTGACCACCTGATATTCTACATACATTTTTGGATGAGAATTTAATCGCTCTCCCTCCTAATTACTATCATTTTCCTTGTTGATGTAAGTACATAGGCAAGACATTTTGCATTTATCATGATATTAATGGACACTAGGAAAATGATTGTTATGCATTGCGATAAAAAATCACACAACTTGTCGATAAAGGTATTATCATATTTTAGAGCAATAGAATCAACAAGAAAGATACAAAGATCCATGATAATAACACATCTCTAATATAGATACCAAAGCAAAAGCATCATAATGTAAATCAAAGCTATAAAAAGGTAATATCAAATGAGAAGTATCAAATACTGGTACCACAAGTAACTGATATAGGTGCAAACATCGTTACAAAGCCTTAGATACATTATCACAAGATATATATGAATAATAATCAGTATGGTGCACAATTCATCTTTTCGTCAGAATGGTCTGCTTATTCAATAATTTACAATTCAATTAAATACACACATGTATCAAAAATCTAAACAACAAACTTCATTTGCAAATACATGTACATTTTCAATACCAAATATCATCTAATGAGCTATTCTATCAAATTACAAACCACATCTAATGAACATATCCAAGTATAAATATTCCACATGAGTAAAAAATAAGAGCAAATAAACCACAAATCCATATCTATACATATCAAACTATTTTATACAAAATATAACATGATCAAATATCACTATTCAATGGGGTCATTTCCCATTACATCACCACCACCCCTACTAACAATCGACTGTGCGAAGAGAAAGCTCTACTATCAACTACTCATGATCTTGAGCAAGATCAAATCCTCTACTCACATTCCTCATATAAAGTCACCCATGCAATTAGTACCACATGCTCATGCTACAAATTCACATACCCTTGAAATACATTATGGATCAGATTAGTCAATGGAGCTAGAGGTGGCATCTATTTTCTTGTGAGCTCTAACTTTAATTGGTCGCTCTCCACAATAACCACATCTCTATCAATTATCACCTCATTACACTTTGTTGTTACCACAACATAAGATGGAATAGTTATAGTTGGATGATCAAATAAGGGATCATGCTCTCATGCAATGTTTGTCGCTCACTCCAAAGGCCCACGAGGGATTGCCTCACTAAGCACATGTCGTGTGAGAACCTGGAGGGATGTCTCTATAATGACCCACCAATAATCATCACCCCCTACAAAAAACTCAAACCAATATGTCAAATCAATATCAATGTTATCAAAATTAATAAAACTTTAAACAAAACTCTAGAATACACATATGCTTACTTTCAGGAGGAGCCTAAGGGTCAGTTGTTGTTTCACCACCTACATTTGCACCATTTTGTGCTACAAGAGCATCTATCATAGTTGAAAACAAAATAAGCCACCTATGGCTGACCACCATCCTGTATAAGTTGGTGTACAACTAACATCATCAGTGTTAGGTGCCTAGATCATAGAATCCACATCAACTAGTGTGATGGGACATATGGCTACAAGAGTAGGATGACCCAAAATCAATAAAATTATATACAAAACTCTAGAATATACATATGCTTACTTGCAGGAGGAGCCTAAGGGTCAGTCATTATCGCATCACTTGCATCCACTCTACCTTGTGTTGTTGGAGCATCCACCACTGCTACAAACAACATAGGGCACCTATGGTCGACCACCATCATGTATAAGTTGGTGTATAACCAACATCATTAGTGTTAGGTGTCTAGATCACATAATCCACATCAACCAACAGGATGGAAGCTTGATCCGTAGGAGTAGGATGACCCATATCACCCTCTCATTACAGAGCCATAATATATCATCTTCATATGTATGTCACAAGGGCACATCCTTTAAAGTGCCAAACAATAGTAACATGCTCAAACTAGAAACACTCATAGATATCAGTGGTTGTGAAGCCAACAATTGACCTGAAAATGTCTCAAATCTAATCTATCCTCTAACCATTCTTCAAATCCCCTATATGGCTACCACACTATATCCCCATTAGCCAAACAATATAGTATTTGGTAGCATTCCATCGTACCACCCCTAAACTCAAGTTGTATCCACCCATCTCTCTGCATATATATGTGAATGCAACCATCAACCATGAGACATCCCCATAGGTTGGATAATTTTAATGTGTTCATAGGCTCAATAATGAAGAAGTGTAGCTAAGCCCAACCCTCTGCCAAAACCCTCGAGGGGAAATCTATGAAGGTCTTTGTATAAGTGGGCTAATGTGGTGCAACCCTAATAATATCTCATGTTGTGATCCTCAATGTCATGGACAAATTTATGCATCTGATATGAAATGGCAACCCCACTACTATTAGTTCTATAATAAATTATGCAATCAAAGTACAAACAAATTTATTCAAACTTGGAACATTCGTCAACATAATCTACAAGATTAAGATAGTAGTATCCCTAGGGTATAATATATGATATAAAGATAGTAGGTCATATATACATGGGCCTAAATAATGCAGGCTAACCCACCAAGACCCTGTACAGTCACTTATCACCCAAAAATAGGCAATCACATGATCTACCATACATACTCCAAGGTGGTAGTCATCTCCCTTATCAGGAGACAAAAGGTACATGCATCTGAGTCCCATCACTCAACTAGGGCAATATGACATCAATGCCAACCACCTAATGTGCTCAAGACCATATGCATACAAGGTAGTCATCTCACCATCTATCAATGGTAAAGCTCAAACATTCTCCATCATGTCACCGCAACATAATTCTTTGGCCTGCATATCACCCTACTGTAGACACCGCAAACGTGTCTGCACCTTGGTTCTCCCCCTTGTTCGCCTCAAACCCCTATCCTAACCCTTGGCCTTAGTCCCCTCCATTCATTTGATTAAAATAACTTAAATATTTTAATTAAGTGGCCCCCTTTCCACCTCACCCTTGCCACCTTGGATCCTCCCTTGAATCCCTCCACCTTCCCCCTAGCATTTATTATGCCAAATCTCCTCATTATCTTCCCCCCACGCCCATTTAAGCATCCTCGTGACCGTTCTTCCCACAACCCCTCGCCCGGCGGCGTGCAAGAATGCGCAGAGGCTATTTTTAGTCTCTGTCCCCATTCTGCCACCGCCGACGTCGGCGACCCTTCGGCCGACGTCGGCGAAACTGCCGACATCGGCAGCCTTCATTACCCCTTTCTGCATCCGTTGCAGCCCCTGGACCCTTGAGCTCGCAAACAGAATCCTCTTGGCTTCTCTTCGCTCTCTGCGTCTCTCTCTGGGCATCCCGACTCTTGAATCTTTGGCATCAAACCCTTGTATCAGCAATCTCTCTACCAATCAATCTGACTCTCTTCCTCAGGTACACAGCAAGCTTCTGCAGGTGAACAACAGGGATTCTTCATCAGCAACAGGGCTTCAACAAGCGGCAACAACAACAACAGAAACCAGCAGGCACAGGTATGTTGTACTCTATTTGTTTTCTTTATGCTTTCTAGTCATTTCTAAACTAGATTTAGCACTTCTTTTCCTCAGTTTTGACTGTCACCCAGACCCGGATTCCTATCTCCCTGATTGGCTTCCTCTATCTCTCTGTCCCTCTCTGTCCATTTGACTCTCCTGTATCTTTGCACAGACCCCCTGACTGCCTCAAATCAGACTCAGAGCCGTTCACAGACCCGTCCATAGACCAAGCTCAGACCAGACTCGACCAGACCCTGCCTAAATCTCGTCCAAGCCTATTGCCCCGACCGACGCCAGTCATTACCCCCACCGACGTCGGCAGACTAACCGACGTCGGTAGACCCGATAACCGACGCCGGTGAGACCACCGACGCCGGCGACTGCAACCAGGCCGACAACTTCTTCCAGGTAAGCCTTTGCTTTCTTTTCTCTTTCAGTTTGCTATCATTTCAGTCTATTTTAGCATTCTGTCATTTATCAGTCATTTATCTTTTATTAAAATAGTGGGTTGACCTCCCTTAAGGAAGTTCTCATACTTTCGGGAACAAGCTTTCGCTTGGCAACCCACCGCCTATCCATCTAACGCCTTTTTGTCCAAGTTTTCTTCTTTGCAGGTGTCATTCCTCCACAGCCAAAGAGGGGTGCTCACAAACGTCTGGATTACGGTGCGCAGACTATATCCAGGTACTTCATGCCTTGTCCATTATCTCTTTAGTTTCTTCTCTCTTTATAATCTAGAAAGTGAATTAGCGATAGAAACACCTACAACCACAAGATCACAATAAACAACATAATCAATCACATATACAAATTTAATCAACTTAATACAAAGCATAAATCTAAAAAAATAGAATTGTTTGAATAAATAAAACCATTATCCTCTAAACATTCATGGTGCCAAACAAATAGGTTTGTAGACGAGTCTTTGACTAGGCATACATTTTATTGGATGAGTCCACATTAGCATAAGACAACTTTAGTGGGGTTTGGACATGACCGATCCAAAGAGGACATGACTAGTGAAACTAAAAAATGCTTGTATAATGTATAAAAATGACCAATTTTTCAAAATTTATCGAGTTTTTGGGCTTACCAAGACCGATGCATCCTCTAACTGCAAATTGGCTGCAACCTACTTGAACTAAGTCAACCCTAATAATCTCTAATGTCACATCATGTCTCTCTCAAAGCTCAAAATCGTGAAGTTTCAATGTGTAAATGAAGTACAGTTTCCTTTTCAACCAATCTATTTATGAGTTGACTTTTTTATTTTTAAAAAAAATCAAACCTTTTCTATTTAATTCTACATAGTTGTGCACATGATATCTCGAACAATACATATCGAAATCACTCCCCATAAGTTAAATTGGAACACACACAATGTGCTCTTCCACATAGTATTATTTTCACCATGCCAATCAACCTTTCCAAAAATGCTAAATTTCACACTTATAATGCACATTGTTTCAACATTTGCCAAACTTATTCAAATACAATAAATCATCTTCCTATGACAATCAAAATGCTAAATCAAATCAATAAAAGAATAAATAGATTGTGAATCAAAATGTAACGTGAAGCATTCACCTTCTTCTTTCAATATGATGCACTTGATTCTATCATGCCCCCGCATCAAAAGTGGGGAATCCATTTGGGTTATTACAAAATAATATCTTAGCACAATATACATAATTTAGAATGGTTCAAATTGGTCACATGCTACATATTTATGACACATTTAAGAGTATAAACAATAAAATTGAGCGCACATGACATAAAATTGTACTCAAAAATCATATCCAAGATATAAATAATACATAATCAGATTCTATAACAAAGTATAGAGTTTTCAAACGATTCAAAATGATTCAAAAAATGAACACAATTTTTTTTTGGCACATTGATAAGATTTTGGGGGCATATGATAACTATATGCACTTACTTAAAAAAACTCAAAGAACACAATCGTGCACATTTTAATGCATATGCATGGGCATATGCAAAATAATTACATGTTTTAAATACAATTACAATTGACCATATAGATGCATAGTATCCTATATAATTGACAGAAGTTTTATAGGGCATGATACTTGTTCATGCTCATGTTTATTCAAAGTTTCAAAGTTGAAAATTTTAAAATTCCAAAGTTTTTAAGTTGCAAAAAGGTGTGATATTAGTTCATGTCCATTTTCAAAGTTAAAAGTTCAAAGATAAAAAGAATACAATTCAAAGACAAAATATTCATTTCAAAGAAAAATTATATGAACAATGCGGTCATGATGGGGGCATGAAACTCTTCAATCTATTTTGATCATGCAAAATATAATCTAGATCCATTTGCAACGGTGCGATTCAAATGTGTGTAATGAAATTATTTAGATGATTTGCATCAATAGAATAAAATATCATAAAATTATGAGTAGATTAAATAAATACACAACAATAATTGATGAAAGAGCAAAATACTTCATAAATATGACTGGACTACTTCGAAGGGGCAACCTCCACAACAATGCAATAAAATCAAAATTCACAATATGATGATCAAAGACTAACCACTACCTCATATATATATTGTATTTAAGACATGATTATTGATAATATAAAAGGGTATGTAAGCTACAAGTCGGTCACACATATCCCTAAACACGTTATAGGTTAAGAGTGTAGCATGCCCATCCCCTTCAAAACATTTTTTCCCTCAATGTTGAACAAATTTGAATGCTACTATAGAATATATTCATCCTCCCATGTTGCATCTTCACAGTTTAGATTCTTCCAATTGATCAAATGCTCCTTAATCTTTCTTATTCTCAGCTTTTTAGTGCATGGTTGAAGGAACTCCTTAGTATCTATAATGACTCGGCCTTCTTCATGAAATTTTGGCAACTCCATCTAGGTGGAGACTCTTTGTCCAATTACCTTATCAAGGCAAGATACATGAAATATGAGATGTACGCAAATGGACTAGGGTAGATACAACTTGTATGGAACACTAGCAATTTTCTACAAGATATTATAAGTGCCATAATACTTAGGTGAAAGTTTGATAACATTTTTTTGTTGCTTCAGAGACATCTACTTATATCACTAAAAGTGCATAAATACCTAATCACCCATGTCAAAGTTCTTCTCACTACGGTGTTAATCCATTTTCTAATTCATTTTATTACGTTCCATTGCCAAATTCTCTTTCAGACTAGATAGTACCTCATGTTGATGTTGAATGTGTTTTTCAACAACTTGAACCTTGGGTTGCACCCTTAAGGATGACATGATCAACTGGGGCTGATAACCATAAAGTGCCACAAATTGGGACATTTTAGTAGAGGCATAGAAGGAATGTTGGAAGTACGACCATTGAGAGGGGGGGTGAATCAGTGAGCTCTTAAAACTTTCTTCTAATTCTTTAGTTCGTTAGTCAAACATCAATACAAAATCCATAAAGCAATCAAACTACATCAAAGAACATAAATACATAACACATGATATAGGTGGAACATCCTTAAAGGGAAGAAAACCCACAGTGATCATTGCATTGACTACATGCCATAAATCAAATTTGCAATGAGTCAACAAGATTGTTGAGCACCAACTCAATTTGAGGCACCAACCCCAAGTAGTCAAGTACCAACTTGACAAAAAGATTCAACAAACATCGACTTGCTAAGAATCACCAACTCCTTAATTTGTAGACACCAATCTACAGGAGGTTTCAACCCCCTTTGCCAAGCACCTACTTAGCTGCTTCAAATCATCCACCTTTATCAGTTGCTTCTGTCAATAAATGATGGTACAATTTTTCTTTCTCTACTTATCGATCTCAGATTTATTCTATTATTTTTCTGCTTATCAATCAAATAGACACATTAGGCTCTCTTTTTTTTGCTCTTTATTTTTCAAAGACTTTGTTCTCTCTGCCTTCTCTGCTCATCTCTTTTAGCAGATTTTATATACTCTAGGGTTAATATTACTATGAACCATTTGATGATTTCATACTCACACCTATCTAGCCATCCATTCCTCAATGGACCTCTACTCTGCTCCTTTGTGAATTTATATATTCATACTATTTTTCACACACACTAAAAAGACAATTTGATCTTGCTTATATACAAAATGGTGATCAACAGCCTCTTGAAAGTTGGCCAAACAAAAACTCTATAGTTAACTATATAATGAATTATTCTCTTTTGAAAACATAATTCACATTAGTTTTTTATAAAAACTCACTCACATAGGTCAGCCTGACTGAAACAAATATAGAATAGACCAATCAATCATTAGAATACATTTAGTGTTGCCCTAATGAAGTCTGTAGTAGTCTTGATGAAGTTTATAGCAACTCTAACGCATCCGTAGCACCCTTGATGCAATCTATAACACCCCTGATGCAATCCGTAGAAAACTTGATGTAGTCTGTAACAAATCTGATGCAATCTGTGATAAATTTGATGTAGTCTGTAGCAAACCTAATGCAATTTGTAGCATGTCTGATGTTATATGTAGCTACTCACAATCTTATTCTCCAAAATATTTAGATCACCTTATTTCACACAGAATAATTTATTCAATGGTCTTTAGTTTTAATTAATTTTGTAGTCTATTTCTATCTCCATATGATGTAAAATTTAGATAACAAGTCTCTTGGCTAATTGTCTATTTCACCAAAAACAACTTTCATGGCAACCTACTGACTCAATCAATAGTTACAAACTCTATAGAAACTATAGAATCTTATCATTAGAAATTTCTTGACATCAATGACCATATTATCTACTTAATAACAAACCCTTTGATATCAATGACAACATCTCAACAAATGTCCCCTTTGTCATTGATGGAAAACCTTTACAAGCTGATGACTCGAGCAAATTTTATCATTCAATGAACATACCTTTACACCAGAACTTGACTTCATTTTTCTTTTTCCCCTATTGTTTCTTCACCAAAGGCAACTAGATAGTAGTTACACAACTTTCTATTTCTCTCTGTTATACATCTATCTCTACTGCTGCACTATTTCTCCCTGAAAATAGTGAGCTTGTTAATTCTTCCCCTTTGATATCAATGGCAAAGGGTTGCACAACCTAAAATCTATTTGATCCCAACCAAAGTGTTTCTTCTTCAAAACAGATAATATTCATCTTCATTTCCCTAATAAGAAATCCTTAAACTTCTCCTTAGAAAACTTCCAGATACTACTCACTACCACTTGAACATCGTTTGACTATCATAGACTCTTGACTCTTGATCCTCAGAGGTAAAATATACCCAAAGGTTAGTTCCCACTCAGTACATAACTTTCATAGTGACTAACAGAAGAAGTAATTACTCCAAATTCCTGCCTTAAAAACTCAAATCTTGCCCTTGGAAGAGGTTTTGTAAATATGTCTGCAACTTGTTTTTTTGTGGTTACATACTCTCATTTGACAATCTAATCAACTACCTACTCCCTTAGAAAATGATACTTGATTAGAATATGCATAGTCCTGGAATGCATGACTGGATTCTTAGAGATGTTAATGGTACTTGTATTATCAAAGAATATAAAACTTAAACTCTCATTTTTAATCTTAAAGTCACTCAAGGTCTGTTTCATCCATAAAACCTATGTACAACATGATGTTGTTGCTATGTACTCAGCTTCAACTGTGAATAAAAAAATTGATAATTGTTTCTTACTCAACCATGATATAAGCCTCTTTCTAAGAAAGAATGCGCCACCACTTGTGCTCTTTCTATCATCAATGGTACCTACCCAATCCACATTGATATATGTTGTTAAAGTGAAATCCTTGCCTTTTGAGTACCACAAACTAAAGTCCATAGTACCTTTGAGATATCTGAATATCCTCTTGACTGCTTATAAGTATGTCTCTTTTGGTTTTGCTTAAAATCTGGCCACTAGACCTACTCTGTCTACATGATATCAGGGCTTGATGCAGTAGTATACAATATACTTCTAATCATATATCTATACAAGGTCTGATTGACTTCTGATGACTTATCTTCTTGACTCAATTTACAACTTATTATCATTGGAGTGCTTACTGATTTACAATCTTCCATATCAAACTTATTCAACATTTTGTTAATGTACTTAGCTTGAGAGATGAAGATTCTCTTATCTAACTGAACTACTTGTAATCCAAGAAAAAATGATAGTTTCCCTAACATAGACATCTCAAATTCTTGCTCCATTGCTTCTGCAAACTCTTTACACATCTTGTCATAATCACTACCAAAGATAATATCATCAATATACACAACTATAATTAATTGATGATCACCTTTTATTTTAATGTAAAGATTGCTATCAACAACACCTCTTTTGAAACCTTGATCAAGCAAGTATCTGTCAAGTCTTGCATACCATGTTCTAGGGGCTTGTTTTAGCCTGTATAATGCTTTCTTCAATCTACAGACATAGTTCCTTTTTCCTGACAAATAAAAACCTTCAGGTTGTTCTATATACACTTCTTCTAAATTTTCATTGAGAAATGTAGACTTTACATCCATCTGATATATCTTGAAATTATTGAAACCAACATACGCCAAAAATAGTCTTATGGCTTCAAGTCTTGCCACATGTGCAAAAGTTTCTTCAAAATCAACACCTTCTACTTGAGCATAGACTTTACATACCAACTTTGATTTGTTTCTAGTGACCTGACCTTCTTTATTCAATTTGTTCCTAAAAATCCATTTGGTTCCAATGACATTCTTGTCCTTAGGTCTGGGAAAGTTCTCAAGTCTCATTTTTCTCAACCTGATTGAGCTCTTCCTCCATAACAATCACCCAATGCTTATCACTTATGGCTTCTAGAAAAGTTTTTCGGGTTTATCTTTGAAACTAGAGAGAAGTTTACATTTTCTTACGTATTCATAAATCTTCTTCTAGTTTGCACTCTGGGATCAATATCACCAATGATTTGACTTTCAACATGATTTTTTTGAATGAATTTGGAAGGTGCCCTTGTATCTTCCCATTCTTCTTCTTCTTGAATTTCTTCTACTACTTCTAATGTTTTTTCTTCTTCCTTGAAGTCAAGCTCATCTGCATGAAATCTTGGTTGTGCGCTAACCTTCTTAGATTTGGTTTCATCCACTCTCACATGTGTATTCTCCACAATCTTATGTAGTCTCTTGTTGTAGCATCTATATGCAAAACTAATTGAAGAATATCCAAAGAAGATGCCTTCATTAGCCCTTGAATCAAAATTTCCTATATCCTCTTCATCTTTTTTGATAAAACACATGCTTTCAAACACTCTAAAGTGTTCCACTAAAGCTAGTTTGATTTTTCATAGTTCATAGGAGGTCTTATTGTTGTTTATTCTAATTTGACCTTTGTTTAGAATGTGTATTGTTATGTTTACAACCTCTCTCCAAAATCTATCAGACAATTTGGACTCATTTAATATTATCCTAGCCATTTCTTGAATAGTCATGTTCTTCCTTTCTACGACACCATTTTACTGTGGTGTTCTTGTAGCAAAAAAATGTCTCTTGTTTTCATTTTCATTATGAAAGTAATCAAACTCATTTGACCAAAATTGTCCTCCTTTATCAGATATTAGACACTTGATTTTTAAGTCCATCTCATTCTCAACTAGAACCTTGAACACCTTGAACTTATCTAGAGCCTTAGATTTCTCCTTCAAAAATGCAACCCAAGTCATTCAAGTGTAATCATCAGTAAGAATCATGAAGTAACTTTCACCTTGAATACTTTGAATTCTAGTTGGACCACATAGATTTGTATGAATCAACTCTAAAGGTTTTGTAGCTGAATATTCTTTTGTATTGAACCTTCTTGTTATCTGTTTTCTATGTTGGCATGCCTTACACAAGGTGTTTGTAGGCTTAATGATTTTAGGCATGTTCCTAACTGATTTCTTAGTACTTATATTTACTAAGTTGTCAAAGTTTAGATGACCCATTCTTCTATGCCAAAGCTAACTCTCATCCACTTAACTTATAAAACATCTATTCTTCTTGATCTCATTCAAGACAGATAAATTATTTACTGTCTTGTCAACATCTGCTATCAATCTTCCTGAACTTGCTTTTCTTATTTCAAATCCTTTAGCATGAAAATTCAGAGTATATCATTGATTGCAAATTTGAATAACACTCAAGAAATTATGTTTCATTCGTTTTACATATAACACATTCTCAATTTTAATTTTCCCATTGTCAAGACTTATTATTCCCTTGCCAATAATATTAGCTGTTGTATAATCTCCAAACTTCAATGTACCATTTCAAACTCTCATCTTGAGTGTGAAAATCAGTTTGTGCTAACATGAATTCTTCTTCCTTTGGACCATTTTGTTGCTCCTTTTTCAATATTTTCAAGGGTTCTATCTTTTTATCAATTTGAACATACACCTTCCTGTTTTGACTAGGGGTTTTTACATAACCCAATGTACATAATCTTGCAATATGTCCAATTTTATTACAATTGTAATAAATCACACTACTCCTATTGATAGTTGACCCTTGGATAAATAAATTTGAGATTTTTTTGGAAATCCATGACTATTCATATCACTTCTCCATGCATGATTGTTTCTAGTATTTGATCTACAATGTACAACTCTATGTCTAAACTGCTTACAAGAAAAATAGTAGCCATAGAAGGAATTCATGTGCCTTATTGCATTTGGTTGCCTGATAGGAAATGATCTCTGAAGATTTTTGAAAGACATATTGACACTTTTGTTATCTTTGAGAGGAGCGATAATCTTCTTGACCTGTCTTGACGTCTGACTGTCATTCACAATCTTAGATTTCTTGAGAGCATCAGCATATGTCTTTGGCTTACTGATATTTTACTCCTCCTTGCTACTCTTCTAGTCATCTATGTACCCAAGGTGTGTTTTGATGAGAGGTGACCTTTAACTATTCAATATGTCATCAAGAATTCCATTGCTCTTTTCAAACTTTTGAAAATTTTTTAAATTTGACTACGAATTGTTCTAAATCTGACTTCAATGAACCTATCTCAGATTTGTACTCATTGCACTCTCCTTCATTGAACTTCAGACTTGCATTTGCTTCTTCTAACTGAGTCTTGGGATTATTTATGACCTCCTCAGCTTCCTTGGCACTCTTAGTTATCTTAGTTTCCAAGATATATGTTTGTTCTTCTTGATTTTTGACTAGAGACTTCAAATTTGGGTTTTTCTTTCTTTGACTCTTCAATTCATCCAAAGCACTAATAAGTTCTGCCTCAAGATCAACCTCATTTTTTTATTCATCCACTTCTTCATCATCCATGAAGACTTGTTCTTTTGAACTATTCCCTTCTTCAACTTCAATGGCCATGAACACAGCTTCATCACTTATATGGTCTGAACTACAGGCATCCCTGTTTGAGATATCTTTATCACTGACTTCAGAAGAACTGTTGTCTTCTTTAGAATATAGACTCTTTTTGTTATTGAAAAAAAAATTCTTATAGTCACCTTGCTTGAAATTTTTCTTGCTTTTGTCATACTTGTTAAACTTCTTATTCTCTTCACCATGTTCTTCATCATGTTCATGTTTTTATTTTTGAGGACACTTGATAACAAAATGACCAATCGTACCATAATTGAAATATTTGAATGGTAGCTTGCCTTTGTACCTACATGAACCTTTTCTCAGTTTCCTCACAAATAAGGCTTTAGCTTTGTCTTCATCAATATCAGTGTCATTGTCAATTTCAACCTTTTTGATTTCTATTTTCTCTGCAACTTTGAAGGTTGCTTCCCTTTTGGAAGATCTTCCATCATCGATCCTCATCTCATAGGTAGTAAATATTCCATGAATCTCATCCATTTTTAACTTCTCTAAGTCTTTTACTTCTTCAACTGATGACACCTTTGAATCAAATCTTAGGGTCAAGGATATGAACCTTTTAAACAATAATTGACTCATTAACATTTTTTCCAAGACCTTTGATTATGTTGACTACTTCATAAACTCTAAGAAGTATGTTGCAATATTCTCTTCTTCCTTCATCTTTAGACCTTCAAACTGTCTTCTATAGGTCTGAAGCTTTTCCAATTTTAACTTGGTGTCACCTTCATAGATGAGTTGTAGCTTGCCCCAAATTGCCTTAGATGACTCACAATGCATCACCTTGATAAACTTAGATTCTACCAATCCATAGAATATAACATTCATAGCCTTTGAATTGTTCTCACTTGCTTTCTTTCCTGCAGTGTTAGTTGGAGTTTAAGGGATAGTATACCCATCTACAACTGACTGCCAAATGTCAAATCTAAGAGCCATTAAATGGGTCTTCATCCTAATGCTCTAAAATGCATAATTGGTTATAGTGAACAAAGGGGCCTTGTTTGTTGAAAACCCTTCTTGTACTTGATGACTAGACATTGTGTTTCTTAGGATCTACCTTCCAGTTATCAAGCCTGACCTTGAATGCCCTGATCTAATACCAATTGTTGGAAGCACAACCATTGAGAGGGAGGTGGGTGAATCAGTGAGCTCTTAATTTTTTTTCTAATTCTTTAGTTCGTTAGTCAAGCATCAATACACAATCTATAGAGTAATCAAACCGCAACAAAGAACATAAAGACATAACACATGATATAGGTGGGAAACCCTTAAAGGGAAGAAAACTCACAGTGATCACTGCATGGAAGACATATCTTAAATCAGATATGAAATGAGTCAACAAGATTGTTGAGCACCAACTTAGTTTAAGGCACTAACCCCAAATAACCAAGCATAAACTTGACAAAAAGATTCAACAAGCACCGACTTGCTAAGAAGCACCAACTCCTTGATTTGTAGACACTAATATATATGGGGCTTCAACCCCTTTGCCAAGCACCTACTCAGCTACTTCAAATCATCCACATTTCTTAGTTGCTTCTGTCAACAAATGATGGTACAATTATATTCTCTCTACTTATCGATCTCATATTCATTCAGCTATTTTTTTTCTTATCAATCAAATAGACACATTAGGCTCTCTTTTCTCTCCTTTTTATTTTTCAAAGACTTTGTCTTCACTGCCTTCTCTGCTCATTTATTTTAGCAAATTTTGTATACTCTAGGGTTAATCTTCTTATGAATCATTTGATGATTTCATACTCATGCCTCTCTGACCATCTATTCCTCAACGGACCTCTGATATGCTCCTTATAAAATTTATATATTCACACTCGTTTTCACACACTAAAAAGATAATTTGATCTTACTTATATACAAGACGGTGATCAACAACCTCTTGAAAGTCGACCAAACAAAAACTCTATAGTCAGCTATATAATGAATTATTCTCTTTTTAAAATATAATTCACATTAGCTTTTATAAAAACTCACTCATATAGGTCGGTTGAGTGAAATAAAACTGGAATAGATAAAGCAATCATTAGAATACATTTAGTGTTGGCTTGATGAAGTCTGTAGTAGTCTTGATGCAATTTTGATGTAGTTTGTAACACCCCTGATGCAATCCATATAAAACCTCATACAGTCCATAACAAATATGATGCAGTCTATAGTAAACTTGATGTAGTCCATAGCAAATCTAATGCAATCTGTAGCATGTCTGATGCAGTCAGTAGCTCTAGACACAATCTTATTCTCCATAACCCTTAGATCACCTTATTTTACACATAACAACTTATTCAATGGTATTTAGTTTGAATTAATTATGTAGTCTATTTATGTGTCTCCATATGATGTAAAATATAGATAAACAGTCTCTTGGCCAATTGTCTATTTCACCAAAAACAACTTTCATGACAAGCTACTGACTTAGTCAATAGCTACAGACTCTGTAGAAACTACAGATTCTTATCAGTAGAAATTTCTTGACGTCAATTACCATAGTCTTTACTGAATATTAAACTCTTTTGACATCAATGACCATAGTCTTTACTGAATAGCAAACCCTTTTGACATCAATGAAAACATCTCAACAAGTGTTATACCACCACTCTACTGGTGGCAACTAATGAACCCACCATTATTGTTTATCTGATGCCAAAAAATGAAGATAGCCTTCTACGTATTTGTTGACCACCTCTATTTACCCATTGATTGAGTATGATATGATGAGTTATGATCTAACTGAGTATCCAAACATGAGAATAAATCAATACAAAAATTGTTGGTAAAGATGGGATCATGATCACTTACAATGATCTTGGGAGTACCATGCAACTTTTGCATTGTATCCAAAAAAGAAGCAGGTATTGTACTAGCTACAAATAGCTGACAAGGAGAAAAAATGAGCATATTTTGTGAGCTTATTCACAATTACCATGATGACATTTTTATCTTAGACTTTGGCAACCCTATGATGAAATCCTTGGAAATTTCTTCCCAACTGTGCTAGGGATGGATAAACGTTACAAAAGACCTAGTGTCTTAATTGTTTCATCCTTGTTCTATTGACACACCATGCATTCAGCCTCAAATTTATGTATATCCCCCTCAAGTCCTTCCCAAAATAAATCATACTTGATTCTATGATAGGTTTTCAAAAATCCCAAGTGCCCCTCTAGTGGAGATGCATGAAGCTCTAGAAAGATCTTGTGCTTGAGGATAAAATTATTACATAGGTATAATTGATCTTTATACCATAATGTGTTCACTTTCCACTCAATTTTTTTAGAAGCACTCGAACCATGCTAGAGATTCTAAATCAAAACATGTATACCTATGTCATTCTCCCATTTTGATCTTGCCTCTTCCAACTAATATTCATGTTAAATAGTCATTGTACATAAGGATGCCTCAATGGATTCATCCCTCCTAAATAGTGAATTTGCTACAACATTTTATTTTCCTTTCTTATAGACGATTTCAAAGTCATATCCCAACATTTTAGTCACCAATTTTTATTATTCTTCTAATTACAATCGTTGTTCTAAAAACTATTTTAGACTATCATGATCGGTCTTTACCTTAAAGTGTCTACCCATTATATAAAGTCTCCATTGCTTGACTGCATGAAGAATAACTAACATCTCTTTCTCGTAGATTGGATTTAGACTGTTTCTACCCTTGAGTTGATGACTCTCAAATGCAATGGGTCTTCCTTCATGCATGAGTATTGCCCCCATGCCATATCCTGATGCATCACATTCAACAATAAAAGTTTTGGTAAAATCAGGGGTAGCCAAAATTAGAGTTGTGCACATCGCCTCATTCAGCTTCTCAAAGTCTTTGGTAGTTGTTTCGTACCAATGGAAGGAATCCTCCTTCAACAAAGTTGAGTGGCGCTACTATGTTGCCATCATTTTTCATAAAATTGTGATAGTAACCTATTAGCTGCAAAAAATCTTGGAGGTTTTTCAGAGTTTTAGCACTTGCCACTCAATCATAGCTTTGATATTCTTAGGGTCTAGTTTGATTCATTCATGCGAAACAATATGACTGAATTAATCCATCTCTTAGTCTCCAAAAGCACATTTTGAAGGTTTTGCATAAATTTGATGTCCTAGAACTGACAACATCTATTTCACATGTTGCAAATGTTATTCCCAAGTTTTGTTGTGTATTGTGAGGTCATAAAAAAACACTAACACAAATTTACTCAAAAAGGATCTAAACATAGTATTTATCAAACTTTGAAATGTAGAAGGTACATTTATAATACCAAAAAGCATAACCAAAAACTCATAATAATCTTCATGAATTCTAAAAGTTGTTTTAGGGATATCCTTATCTCTAATCCAAATTTGATGGCACTTAGAATGAAGGTCTAATCATGTAAAATAAATAGCACCATGTAGCTCATATAACAAATCATCAATTACTAGAATATGGAACTTATCTTTGATGGTGTGATTGTTGAGTTCTTTGTAGTCTAGGCACATCCTCCAAGTGCCATCCTTCTTATGCACCATGACCACCGTGGATGAATATTCACTTTAGATATATCTGATAATAGCCGTCTCCAACATCTCATGTACCATCTTTTTAATTTCACTCTTCTGGGTATATTGATACATGTATGGTTTGATGTTTGGTGGTTGACTCCTTGGAAGTAGTTTAATAGTGTGATCATGTTCTCTTATTTGTGGTAGTTCTTTTGGCATGGGGCAAAAAACAACTGGGTGGTCATCAATAATCAATTGTAGATCAAGATGTGGAAACAATTTTGTTGGCTGAACCTATATGGAAAAAAATTGTGCTACAAATCCTTCAGCGCCTTTTTAAATAATCTTTGACATATGATGCGAACTAACCAATTGTGGATATTTTGCCTGTAATCTGTGTAGTTCAAATGTCCTACCTTTAGAATGAAAGCACATAAATAGTTCTTAGAAATTCATCTTGGTTGAGGCCATGGTTGTGAGCCATTGAACTCCTAAAACAATGTCTGTCCCACCCATGGGAATGACAAGCATAGGACAATCTAGCTTATAATCTCTCATAGCAATCTTTATATTATGGCATTTCCCAAAATAATTGATTATGCCACCATCTCCAATCATGACTTGAAATTTTGGAGCTAGGAAAATGAAATAGTTCAAATGAGTAATCAACTTATTATTGATGAAGCTTTGTGTACTCCTTGAATCAATCAACATTGTCACCTTTTATTTCTTAAGGAAACCCACAAACTCTAGGGTTTGAGCAGTGTCAATACCCAAAAGTGCATGACAATATATATTAGGTTGGGAATCTTCAAATTCTTCTATGTTTCTTCCTCGTCCTCACTTGAGGTTGCATCCTCTTTTTCATCTTCATTGGTTCTTTCAATGTAGAATAACTTATTCTCAACAAATTTATGTCCCTTGCTCCACTTGTTATTCCAGTTGAAACATTACCCTTTTACACACTTCTCTTTAATTTGTTGAGGGGTCAATTTGGTAGGTTGAGTAAATGATTATGGTGGAGAATTGTGTTCTCAACCTTTAGTGAAAGCCCTTCATTTGACTAGATCTTTTTTCTATGCCTTGTGTGTTAATACTATGGATTCAGACGCTAAACTTGGATTAAACATGCAAACATCAAGTTAGATGTTATCCTTGAGCCCACCCAAGAACATGTTATTTATGTTGTCCTCATTGATGTCATCCACACGTAAGGATAAATTCTAGAATTGTTGAATATAACTCTTGACAAGCCTTGTTTGTCATAATTTTGTTAACTAATTGAAGTAATTTTTTGAGACGTTGTTGTGATAGTGCATCTGCATCTCATCAATAAACATTAACCAGGTAACATAAAGACTATTATTCTTATTTTGAGTGCATAACAACCTATGCCAAATGAATTGCTTAGGTTCTACATACAAAGATGTCATGACCACATTTTGTGATGATGTAGACAAAAAAAATACATTTGATTGATCCAAGTGAGTGGATCCTTAGCATCAAACTTGTATAATTCCACTTTTAGCATCATGTTCTTATAACCAGTATTTAAATTTTGATTGTTGTCATTGGAAGAACTTGAATGTAATGGTGGAGTATTTGGTTGTGGAATATGAGCCACAAGAGTGGTCAATGACCCATTGATATCTACCAACTAAGACTTCACATCATCCATTTCCCCCTTTACCACATCGATGTCCCCTTTTACCACATTGAGATCGTCTTTCTTCACAGTATATTGCATATCTAACTGAAGTTGGTTAACCATCCTAAAAACCCCATAATTTGAAGTTTTGGAATCCATGTCGTCCTTGTGCAACATTTTTCCTGGAGTGTTTTACCCTTTCCTATGGCTGTGAGTGTTTGGACCAATCATGCATGAACCTTAGGGTTTAGGGGTCTAGGCAAAAAAAAATTGTAATAAAGGATTATATTGTTACAATCATATCGCCAAGACATATATAATGACTACTAATTTATGGAATGGTGTGAAAAAATCCAAACTTTATTTTTATTTTTATTTTAAAGAAAAAACCTTAAGCAACACTGGGGTGACAAAAAATAAATTCTTCCTGGATCACAAATTATGTTTTTTCAATCCTTCAACTCTCAGGACAATATCAAATTCAAAAAAAAAAAAAAGAACTACATCGCAAAAATTTTGTGCAAATCGAAGCTCTGATACCACTTGTAATGATATTACTCATACAATTTGCATCAATGGAATAATATATCACATAATTATGAATATAGTAAATAGATCCACAACAAATAATTGATGAAATAGTAGAATACTTAATAAATATGATTGTGCCACTTTTAGGGGGAAACCTCCACAACAATGCAATAAGAGTAGAATTCACAATACGATGATCAAAAATTGATCACTACCTCATAAATATACTCTACTTGAGCTATGGTTATTCCATAGGTTGACCCTACTAACAATATAAGAACATAGAGAAATGTGACAAGATAATTTAAAAGGTTATGTAAGTTACAAGTCGACCAGACATATCTCTAGACACATAATAGATTAAGGGCATAACAATGCGAGTGATGTATGTTCAAGTATAGTGACATTCAACGACCTTAACATCACTTCTAGTGAACCTAGCATGGTTCCAACTTTTTGGGGAACAATACATTAAGTGTTTTTAACTCATTCTTGAGAGTTGGAATAATGCATCTTTCCAACTCATGGGATTGATTAGTTATATCAAAAAGTTGAGACTTAATCACTCTCAACTAAGAAATTCAACATAAGCAACTACATACTTCACGTGCCTAAACAAGAGGGCACATCTTCTCCAAACTCCTATCAAGTCAATATGATCATATGTATAGTGACACCCGAAAACGTATTTACCTTCCCTTCACTATTCAAGGAACTGTTCTTTTCCCTAGCCAGAAAATAAATAGGACCGAAAACATCATTTCTCCACTGAAGCACAACATGAGCATTCTCCGCCAATAACATAATGGAACACACATCTCTGTATACTCTCTCCTTGCTATTTGCCTTTGAAAATTAAAAATTTAAATTTCTCAAAATTTAATATATGGACATTGACTACTATATGTTTTATTGCGAATTCCATCAAAGCATAGTTAGCACAAAATCACAATTCAAGACAAAATACAAAGTGTGTCATTCACACTCAGGGTTTTGTTGTTTCCTTTAGCAATTTCATTAATAGAATAAAGGGGAGGGGAAGGGGCCATAAAGAGGCATGAGAGAAGACTAAGTAGACACTCGAATTCAGTATAAGTTCATACTTTATGTCATTTATTACACCTTTGTATGCATAGACTATTAACAATGAATGAGACATCTATTGGCACATTTTTCCTTGAATATTTCATTATTTAGATTTGTGAGTTTCTCTGTTAGTCATTTGTCTTACCACTTTGTCATGGAGATCCCCAGTTTTGGTTTTTTGCCTTGACAAGTCTACGTTAAATAGTTAAGGCTAAAACTAGAATAAAGGGGACGTTGGGGGGTAGGGTGGCAGAGGTAAATGTAGACACCCAAATTTGGTACAAATTCATACTTTATGTCATTTATTGCACCTATAGACTCTTAACAATGAAGGAGACATCTATTGACACATTTTTTCCTAAATATTTCTTTATTCATATTTGTGAGTTTGTCTATTAGTCATTTATCTTGCCACTTTGTCATGGAGATCCTCAGTTTTGGTCTTTTGTTATCCTTGACAAGTATGTGGTAACTGGACATGAGCACCCTACAGCCTTGTCTGTTTAGTGCAAACTTCTCTAGGCGTAACATTCAAAATTTATTTTGGGGCCCATTCGTTTTATTCTTATTTTTGTTCGTTGGGTCTTATCTTGGGTCAACTTATATGCACTAATAGGTCAAAAAATTCAAAATCAAAACATATATAAATATACAAGGCTTCTCCAAGGCATTAAGGATGGTTTTCCTCACTCTTAAAATCGATTCAAATAGTTTTGTTTTCTATTTATAGGTTTGTTGAAGCAATATTCAATGTCGAATGCTCATTTGCATACTTGTGCCAAGAGTAAAATAGGATATAGGCTTGCATTCACCATTCCACACACATGTAAATTGGAAAACTACATTTGAGATTGAACCATCTTCGTAGTATTGACAATGTAGTGCAACACTTGGTCTTTCAATAGGTATTGACCAAGATCAATCCAACTCAATTCATTTCCCCTGATTCCCCTCTAATTTGATTCCAATTTTATTTATGTGTAGGAAGCTAGGGTTTTATCATTGCAGATATTTTACACAATATTACAGATCTGAAGATGTGTTAACAACTTTAATTAATGCATGCGCAAGTGGTGAAATAATCAGTTGTGTTACAGTTAATTAAGACAAGACTCGAGTCAGGCCATTGTCCTCTTACAATGAACCCGTCTAGAGATATCTTTTGCTTATGTGTCAAATCTGTCATTTCCAGATCTTTGCCTTCTTCAGTGGTTATTGTTTGTTGTTTGTCAAAGTCAACTAGAACAAGTTTGTGGTCAACAGACTTGAGCACACTGCACCGTTGTCAGCGTAATACGCCCCTCTCCAAATTATGTTTCTATTTTTGTGCTTGATATTGAGCCTACATAATCACTTCTTACAAAGAATGGTTATAATAAAAGACAAGTCAGAGATGTGATCCATAAAGCTCGAAGAGGACCTCGCATGAAACAGGGAGTTGAGAGTATAGGCAAGGTTGCTCTTCCTTATATCAAAGGAACGACTGATACTTTGGCAAAAAACCTTAAGAGAAAGAACATTAAGGTTTCATTCTCCCCTCTCATTATAATTAGGAACATGCATTGACCAAATGAATGATCAAACTAATCCTATTTTTCACAAAGGGATTTATTCTATTCCTTGTAGTTGCAGGAAGGTTTACATTGGTGAATCAGGGCATTTTATTCAAATCAAACTTAAAGAACATTGTGTTGACCTCTCCCATAATCATTTCCAAAAATATGTCATTATCGAACATTCACATAACATAGGTCATCATATTTACATGAATGAAGTCAAAGTTATTGCTAAAAAAGACTATTATATGAGAAGGATTCGAGAAGTTGTGGAAATCGAGAAGAATCCTAATAATTTAAATAGGGATGATGGTTGGAAGTTAAGCAATAGTTGGAACCTTGTTATTCGCATTATCAAGATTGATCCAAACAGTTCTCATCCTCCCTCTTAATCTTTCACTGGTCTTTTCTACCCATATGACTTGTATTACATATGTTATATCATTTCTTATCTTTTTACTCATTATTTTATCCTCCTGTTGATGGGCCTAGCTTAAGCCCTGAAACGTTGAGGTTTCTTTTTATCTAACATAGTTTTCCATCTTTTCAAATCACCTCTTCCTCTAATTTTCACAGTCAGAACACTTAGAGCACTCAATAGAGATCATTGTGCAAGCTAAGTATATCTTTTCTTTGTGTTTTTCAAAAATAACAACTTTTCATATTTAGTAAATTATCAAAATTGAATAGTTGAATATGGTATATCCTTATCATTTTGATATTTCTAGTTTTAAACATATATATATATAATTAACACTTCTTAATTCATTTTAGTGTTATATTAAAAATAAGATAAACCTTGTTAATATTGTTGGTACAAATATTAATTGTGCACCTTTAATTAAATTAACTTAGGTAGTTAGCTTTTACAACAAGGCTAGTTAGTGTGTGCACGTACCTAAATATGCATTTAATCATTCTCTACTTTACATGTGCCACCATCATTAGCTGCCACATTTAATGTGGCCAATAGGAAAAGAGAAACAAATGAGTGACTTTATTATACATTTTATTCTCCTCCTTTGTATTTTACACACTAGAAATACAGACACACAAAGGTTGAATATTTGAGTGAAGAATTTGTAATATATTGTTTCTCATTTTAGTTCTTATCTTCTCGACTCTCTCTTGCATGAGTTATGTTTCGGTTCTTATTTAATCCATGTTAGACTAAATCTTAATTTGGTAGTAAAGCTATTGTAGGCTAGCTTTGTAGAATAAAATAAAATTTTAGACGTATTTTAGAGGCAACTTTTTTCTCCAACATCCTAGAACAAAACATACATCGTCATTGTGTTAAGAATGCCCCAAAACATAGCAATCAACTGTAAACACCCTATAGGTTTTTGACATGAATTCTAGAGAGTTTTTTGGGGTCCTCCAAATCGGCCCTGGGTATGATTCGCACTGTATGGACGACGGCATTTTCTGGATTTTTCTTGTCATTTAAAAAAAAAATGTACATGGTCCATACAATAAGTACAAAATTATTGATTATGAATTTGTACGACCACATCATCCTTATGTACTTGTTGATTGTGCACCATGTATCCTCTTATCATTGCCCCACATGGCATCTTTGATTGTTGTCACATCAATGCCTTGTTTAGCCCCTTGTCACCCACCATATGACCTTGTTAATTAATTGTTTAGCCCCTTATCATCCACCATATGACCATGCTACTTAACTGTTTAGCCCCCAAAGGCTAGCATGCACCACTTGAGCCCTCGATTTGGACTTACCTTCACTCTAGGAGGCATACCTCGCAACCCAAAAGGCCTAGGAGGCTCCCATGTTTTTAGTGATTCGTGTTTCTGATGCAAACGCAATGAAGTTGATTTTTGAGCGTTTTGGGTACCTAAGTATTATTGGTATAACATTTATTGAAGCGGAACCCTGTAGAAGACCTCATTCAAACACCTTCTTAGGCTCATATCTTGAGTTCCATTTGAAATTTTCGCATGTTGTCTTCTTTGAGCCTGAATATTTTTTCGAAATCTACACAAAGGTGATCAATTATGCATTTTGATTTGGCATATTTTTTTAGGGCACTTTTTTGGTGCTTGGAGGGTGCAATTTTTGTCTTGGTATAGCCTTTTTAGGTAATTTTATTGCATTTGGCAATAGTAATGGTGACTTTCTTGTACATTTTGGCACACTCTTTTAGGTATCATTTTGTCGAAGACCAAAGGGTGTGGCCCAGTCTAATAAGGGGTCAGACCCCCTACAATAATTTTTTTATGGTTTTTGTCTCTTTCTTACAAATATTTTGCAAGCTGTATCTTCCACATGAATTTCGTTTTCCAAAGCATTTTTTTTTTTGCATGTTTTTCTACGTTCTATGCAACAGTGCAGTTCATTGGCTTTGAAAATGCATTATTTTTCCTCACCTTGTAAAGGGTGCCTAATATGGCCTCATTGTCAGGGCTTTAGTAAAAAAAAAATCTTTTTTTTTTCTTTTTTTTTTTAGCTTGGCAGAGTGGTATCCCCATGACCCAGCCCAGCGTCCCGACCGACCTTGCCTTGGGCTTACTTTGATGCCAAGTTTTGGGGTACAGAAGAGGCGAGCTAAGGCGAGACTAATCCACTGGGGTGTACTACATAGCGTGCAAGCGCTTACACCATTTTAAGTCTAAGAGCGGAGTCGACCTCGGGACCTATATGGGACGAACCCAAAGCCCTTAACCGACTAAGCTACCCGTGTGGGCTCAAAATTCTCTCTTTTCATGTCACCTTTCCAAAAAGACTCGTGTATTTTTTTATCATGTTCAAGTAATGGATTTTAAGCCACTCATGCAAACAATTCCTCATTTTCTTTTATTTTTCAACACTTCAACATGATGATCATTCTTTGACTTCTAGGATCCCTACCAACAATCGATTTATGCAGTCAAAGTAGTTAATTTTGGACCAATCATGCAAGCCTTTTATGAATTGTGAGTTTCTTTGCTATCTTGAGTAGTCAGTGGTAAGTTTAATCTACCATTCCCACTCTTGCTATTTCTTTAGAGACAACGAAATCCCCTTTCTCCACGCCTCGTTGCATTTTCTGAGAGATTTTATTTCTTTTCTATAAATAAGCACATTTATGTGCATGTGTGTTTTATTTGTTTTAACATAATGAGTTTGGTTTCCTCATATGTACATGGGTATCTTATTAGGCACTTTATTTACTAAGGATTGTAATGTCTATCTTTTGATAACATTCTTTGGTATATTCTTTTGCATTTTCAATACTTTTTTGACAATATGACCGTCTCCATGTGAGCAACATCTCCAATCTCCATCATCTATCAAGATTCATAATTACCCATAGATAGCCATTTTTCATGTTATCAAAATTATCATAGTATTTTAGTGTTTCTAGTAGTGGATTCATCCTATTCGTGCATATATTATGACTATTTCACTAGGCATTCACTTTCGTTCCACACATCATCATCTAAGTGTATATTAGGCCACCTTGCACTCTTGTAAAGTTCACAACTATCCTAAAGTGTCACATGTTTTAATATCATTATTTCATGAGAGACATTGTCATCACCATCAACCACCCAATTCAACATTGAGGCAGGGTGAGTGTGTAACGCTTCTTCCGGGCCTTACTCCTAAATTTTTTTAGATCAATGTTTTCTTTTGAGTGAGCCTCATACAGAGAATTAGTTTGTAGATTAACTTGGAAGTTAACTCGACTCGACACAAATGTATCTCGACTAAATGAATGAGTGTTCATATGGATACTTGGCATTACATTATATTTTATTGATATTTGTACATAACTACCTTATTAGGGCTTGTTGCCGAGAATCACTTTATAAAGATTTTGAGACTCTTTTCTGCTACAATCCTCCATAAGTTGCACTTAAAGGAGCGTGTTGGTGCAAATATTAATTATGCACCTTTAATTAACTTGTCTTAAACATTTAATGCTTACCTACTTACATATGCCATAATATCATTAATAGATACCACCTTTAATGTAGCCAATAGAAAAAAAGAACTATGTGTGCCTTTGTTATATACTCTTTTCTCCTCCTTTGTATTTTACACACTTGAAAAATAGACATAGACGTTAAATATTTAAGTGAACAATCTATAATATATTGTTTCTCATTTTAGTTCTCCTCCTCCCCCTTCTTGCATGAGCTATGATTTGGTTCTTATTTGATCTTGATTAGCCCATATCTAAATAAATACATTCAATTCTTTTAACTATTGATCATTTGCTATATTTCAAAATTTAATTTGAAACCAATTTTTTTGAATATTTGGACTCTATATTTTATGGTTTGATATTTATGTTAAACTAATTTAATATCTTAATTTTTTTTTTTTAAAAGATTAGTGCTTAGTTTTTGACCGGAGCTATAACCAGTCCTGGGGCACAAACCGAGCCCCAGTCCACGAGAGAACTATAAAACCATTAATACTTTGATCACATTGAAACCATCAAGTAAATGGCCACACCCAACCTATAAACATCCTCTAAGATTTGAACTTGGGTGGCGTTGGGCACAACCAAACCACTTCACCAATCCTTCTACATCTCATTGGCATATCTTAAATTATTTTAAATAATAACATTTTATTTTTATTTATTTATATCGATAATTGAGGGTTAAAGGGTCCCTCACCCACAATAAAGATTAAACTCAAACAACTCTCGTAAGCCTCGAATGAAAATCCACAAGAGCCGCCAAACCTAGGTTAAAATAGCCCAAAACTACCAAAAGAAAAGCTAGCTCCTAAAAGAATATAGGATAGCTACAGCAATAAAAAACCCAAAAAAGAACAGACTAAACACAACCCCAGAACACGAAGAAAGCCTAACATCCTTCGGAACTGGAAACACCATCATAATTATCATAGTACCACATTTTGTTTATGTAAACAAAGATTTCTAGAGGGCAAAATGGGACACCTCGTCCTTTCTTCTTTTGAACCACTGTCCACTCATCCAAACATGCGTTGTCATGATCTAAAATAAAAGATGAGAGGTTACCATCTAGGAATCAACCTGTCAATGACATCTTTACCAGTCGTATTCAAATTCGCCTTAGCCCCAACCCTCTTTGCCATGCTACAATGCTCAATAATAGTTGAAGAAGACAACACCTCACTTTGTGCTGGAATCCGAGGAGCCACTTCAAGTGATCCAACACCAACCAAACTTAGAGGGAAAGGAGGGAGCCTCGGTGAAACTGTAAAGGGATCAACAACAATAGATTTCCACCAAGAAGAGTCCACTTTACGCTTGGAAGAAGAGTAAAAGGAGGCCAAATCCCTATGCACGAAGCCCCTGTGACATATGAAGGGCAATCCCTCATAGTCATGGGTTTGAAACCAACATCGATCTTTGACCCGTAATTCAATGGTAGCAGGTAGATCCTGATGCAAATCCAAATTGCCCAAAATCCAAGCAAAGGTGATGCAAGAGAAGCTAGAAGTAGAGGCGTCAAAAGTTAGCTTCTTGCCAAAAGAAACATCAATCGCCGACATGTAAGAATCCGCCTAGAACTGAAGAGGGAGATGGCATAGACGAACCCAAACTGGGCTAACAACAAAGTTTTCTAACAGAGGATTGAAGGAAGGGCTCCAAGGTTTTAAGATGAGAAGATGATGATCTCAAGACAAAGGTTTACCCAAAGCACCTTGTTGCGATCAACAAAACAGTCAAAGATAACAATAAAGAAGCCCCTGGCGCAAGGGTAAATCTCCAAGTTGTCTTCCAGTTAAAGCTGCTAATAGTCTGAAATCTATTGATGTAAAGCAAGCTTGCCCAAAAGTTATCAAATCTATAGATTAAGCCCTACTTATAGGACCAAGCTTCGTTATTGAGCGCCTCCTCTAGAGTGCCATCCTCAAAAGAGACTATCAAAATGTTCTTTGCAGCTACTAAGCTCTTCAAAATAGGAGGCACTACATGATTCCTATGAGAGACCGCCCAAACAATGGATTTGTTTTGCTCTTTCCCAATCCCTTCTATTTCTTGACCAATGCGGCCTCCAATCCCCAATGAGGGGAGACAACCCAGTGCCCCAAGAGACCTGCCACTGGGTAGAGATCCAACTACCTGCCCCTGAGGGAACACTAAACCGGGCTATGCTGGCCCCCAAGCTCAATTGACGATGCAGATTCATAAATCAACTACATGGGGGTAATAGCAAAGGGAGGATCCATCATCCCATAAGGATCAGTGAAAGGAGAGAGTGAAGCGTTGGGGGAATCCCAGAGAAGGGTATCACACCGAAGGGTTGACACCATGATCTAGATATCTTCATCACTTTCTTTTATTTTAAAGTTTAGAATTTTTATTTTATCGAATCCTATCGAACTTCAGAGGTTTTGCCTTTTTTGCCGAGTACAAGTCCGAGCCTAATATATGTTTGCCAATTCTCATCCAAGTCCTAGTCTCATTACCATGTTCAATATGGTAAGGAATGATAATGATGGTCAACCATGTGGTTTACTAGTCGGCAAATACCACACAAATATGAGTGATCTGTTGAAACATTCATTAGACAAAAAGTAAACATAGAACATCACACAAACGTAAAGCAAACTGATCAAATAAGAATGAAACAAACAAAAAATAAAATTGAAATAGTAAATTAAAAATAAAAATTACAAATAATTAAAAAATAAAAAATTGAAATAGACAAATTAGACATTGAAATATAGGAGATATATATTCAAATAGCAAGCATTGGATACTGAGCATTTATGCACTCGCAATAACCATTGAATCAGTGCAATTCATGCATTGTTGCCAACAAGATGAAGTAGTTGTGATTCAACTAATAAGCCTAGTAAATCTGTACTTAGTCATCTTACAATTAAAAGAAGATAACTTTAATCATGCACAAGTGAAAGTTGATGGTATTTTTAGACCTTTTTATTCTTGGTTGAAATGAATGTTTTACTTGCAAATTTAAATCTAAAAAAACAGATACATCGTAAAGCAAAGAAAAAATTATTGCATAATAGATTGTTCGTCTAATTTTTTTCTCACTAGGCTTTTCAACTGGCATCAATGAATAAACATTGAAAAGTTACAATAAACTTATTTCTGGAAACAGTGTTCTCCAACATTCAGTTTAAGCTTCCCATTTCAATAACGTGGAAACATTCAATCCTCTGCTGATGTCTCAACAATCCATAAATGTAACACAGACCTGACTTATATAAATATCATGCACTCAGAAGGAGATCCCAAGGTCAACATATACAAGATTCCTAATCAGATTGCGTAGCAAATGTAGAACCTTGTTGTGGAAAGTAACCATAGCAAGCAGATATAAGTACCCTTCAAAGCAGAAGATAATCTCTCTTAAGATTGCACGAGAGTTCAACATCCTATGTGCCATCCAGGAGCCATTTCTTACAGTCAGCAGAGACATTTTAAAGTTGCAAGAAAGATAAAATACGACCAACTTTGTTCTATGAAACATGTTAATTTCTAATAATTCTATGTAAAGGTTAAATAACCATGAATTCAAAGTTCGTCCATTGTTAATACATGTGCATCAACTCTAGCGTTGTCTTGCATCTATAGAATACCCGTTGAAAACAGGGACACTACTGTACAGATTCTTCTAGCTTCCTAAGAACTTTAAAGTCAATCCAGTTCAATAACAAAGGACTCGGAAAGGTCAGCGACTAAAGGTCGAAACAGTAATATTGTACACAGCCCTGTTGTTTTTTTTATGAAACCATCTTCACTCAAAGAAAACCTCATGCTCAACAGATGACCCTTGCTGATTGAGAAAAAGCAAGAAAACTGACATCCTTTTAGTAGTTTCCACGAGTATAACACTTAATCTACAGAGAATTATTTTTTAAGCACTAAATAAAGAATAATACGCAAAGTGGCATCTCAACATTTAGCTACAAAGTACAAGAAACTAATCCGAATCTCGACACAACTGCAGAGACGCTATAAGAGAGATAGGATACCCTGCCTGAGAAACAACTTTGATGCATTAACTTCTCTCGAACTGGATTGCCTTCGGCACTGTCAACTGGAATTGGCTGTGATATGTACTATTTAACAAACTTTACTCATTACTACTTCGCATCTTGGAATTACTGGTCCCCCAAGAAAAGTGCCCATTGACTGCGACATTTTCTAGCTAAGCTACACTATTATTGTGGGGAAACTTTAGATTCCTTTCCAGAATCAGACTTATCAATGACAGGTTCTTGACCAGTATTGTCATTTGAATTATTCTCTTGTGAAATCCCATCTTCATTATTACTTTTGGAATTGAGAAACCGACCACCACATCCCCTAGCTCGCTTTATCGCATGCAAATGTCGTGATTCGTGCAGATAAGGCTGTACCGCGAATCAAGTTAGAAGTTAGGTCTCCTTCCAAGTCATAAAAATAACCATAATTATGAAAATACACCCTTTAAATATTAGGAAACAATCCTGTTCTGCAAGTTTGGTAATAAGAAGAAATAAAGGAAAGCAGAACACTGTAGATTCACGTTTGTCCCATCCTCTGGAGATTTTATACGTTGTCACTTGCTTTGGCAAAACTGACACTCCTACATCCTAGAAACATCGACCATAAGGTCAAGCATTATGGCCATGTAGATGCCTGTGAGTGCAGTTTGTGCAAATTAAACCTTGGGACTAGCATTATTTAAGATATACAATGTACGTTACTGCCTGGGATGATGATTCAACACTAGCCTTTGCACGTTGCTAGAACAGAATGAAGTTCTTTACCATCAATATTAAGAAAACTGTACATCAAGAGAAAATACATGCAACATGTACGGCTTCTAGGCTATAAGAAATTTAAAAGAAAATTATAAACAATTAAATTTTCAGTATAAATATTAATGCCATTTAAGGCAAGGGACACAGCTGTATATTGGCATTTGATATAACTAACAATTATACTACTCTCACAATCAATACTTTTAGATGAACTCATGCTGTAATGAGTGACAAATTTGGCCAATACCGTAGTTCTCATTTTAAACTCAGTCACTAAGGTTGAGGAGGGCATTTTCATTGTTCTAAAAGATGAAAGCTATTGAAGCTTTCAAATGTCAACATTTACTATATAATTAATTATAGCTTTATATGAAAGCAGAGAATCAACGCAAAAAAATGTTGTTAGAAACCGCTTCTATGCACCTGAGCACACATAAAAACAAGAACTGTTGTTATTGGCCAATTTGGACAGCATGCAAATTCCTACTAAATAATCTAAAAGTACATGATCAAGTAAGAATCTCCATTGATCCAACCCATGTTTGTAAGTAAAATTACATGGCAGCCAATGCCACTAATGTTCCAAATAGTTGGCTACCTAATTTTTGCCTGATGTTAAACAAATATCAATCAAGCATTTAAGGCCATTTAAGGCA
Source organism: Torreya grandis (assembly GCA_037957365.1). Taxonomy (NCBI): domain Eukaryota; kingdom Viridiplantae; phylum Streptophyta; class Pinopsida; order Cupressales; family Taxaceae; genus Torreya; species Torreya grandis. Next base: position 1,839,426 of record JARHVA010000756.1, on the reverse strand, counting down.
AAGGACACAGATCTATATTGGCATATGATAGAACTAACAATTATATTAATCTCACAATCACTACTTTTACATTAACTCATGCTGTAAATGAGTGACAACTTGGCCAAAATACAGTAATTCTCATTTTAAACACAATCGCTAAGGTTTTAAGGACGGCATTTTCATTTTTCTAAACAATGAAAGCCATTGCAGCTTTCAAATTATAGCCTTACACAAGGACAGAGAATCAACACAACACAAAATTGTTAGAAACTGCTTCCATGCACCTGAGCACACATAAAAACAAGAACTGTTGTTATTGGTTTATTGGGCTAGCATGTAAATTCCTACTCGATAATCTAAGAGAATAGAAAAGTCCGAATCCTCTTTGGTCTAACCCATGTTTGTAAGGAAATCTACAGGGCAGTTAATGCCACTGATGTTCCCAATTAGTGGCTAGCTTATTTTTGCCTAATGAAGTACAAATATCAATCAAGCATGGTGAACGGTACTAACGATCAGTAGACCCTCAAACCAGAAAAAACCTAAGTAGCTGATACGGGTGCGGGTACGGGTACAAGTATCGGGTATATGGATACGATGGATTTTTTTTGGGGGTTTGGGTACCACTGGGTACGGCCATACAAAAATATATATAAAAAATTAAAAATATAGCCATATAAGCAAAAGTAACCACATAATATGCATAGAGGAAACAAAATGAAGCACCTTCCATATCCGTATCAAGCAATGAAAGGTAGGCAACGGAGGCATCCAAGTTGGTAGTCTCTAGGTCCACATTCCAACACTTTGTTGCCCCTTGTAGTCAAGTTGTTTGTGTGAAAGAAGATGCAAGTTGGAATGCACATAGACCAAGTCCTTTGCCTTTTTTGCCGCCAACTTGTTGCGCTTCACTAAGTGGATAAAGTTGTAGGTACCCCAATTTCACTCGGCGGAGGAGGAACTTGCAACCTATTGAGGCAAGCCACAAAGTCAATTTATATTAGAATTTATAAAAATAAAAAAGTTAAAACAAAACATAGAAATGAACAATAAGGGTAGAGAGTTTTTAAAAAAAAAAATCTTATTTGTGATAAAATTCTAATAGCATGTGGTTGGAAGTGGGTGTATGCTTGCCCGTGGAGGTACCACCAAAATTGAGCTTCTTTCTTGTACTTGTCACGAATGGCGGCAAGGGAGTGAACTGCGAAGGATATGAAATGTGTAAACTCTTCCCTAACTTGGTCTTCAATTTATGGATCAGGGAAGAGTCTAGAGAATGTCGCCTTATGTCCCTCGCTCACGTTAACATCCCTATATGGTGCGACCCTTCTAGGCAAAGAAAAGATCTTTGTATTGTAGTATTTCGGTGTCAAGGCAAAAGCAAGAAGATGCAATAGGGAGGTCATTTTGTTTCACCTTTCAATGAAATGCGACTGCACTTCCTTGAAGAACCTCTCCATGGGATCTTACTCTTTGGCATTTATGATGAATCTAATGTTCTCAATCATTGAGTCAATTCCATCATAAAAATCACCCAAACATGGATGATCCATGTCCACATATCTCAACATGCTAACGATGGGCTCAGTAAAACTCAGCAAATACTCCACACATTTCCACCATGCATCATCAAGAATCCACGCTTTCACCTTTGTGGCCCTCTCAGTGTTTGCCTGCCTCCATATACTCCAAAGATTGTTGATGACCATGCTACTCAATGCCTCACGCACCTAAACAAGTTGTCTCAAGATGAGGGTGTATGAGGCAAACCAAATCTCAGCAACCTAACACCAAATCAAAACAAATTAAAACTAAAATTAAAAAAAGTGTTCAAATTACAAACAGAATTAAAAATTAAATTAAAAATAAAAATTCACGTGATTCATGAATAAAATTTAAATAAAATGTTACCTTCAACAACTGCAACTTCGAGAAGGCCCTGAAGATGCCTTGGGACAAGTGATGGTTAGATATGAACATTTGGATCTCACTCGCCTCCTCATAGACTTGTTTGATCCAATCAATTTTTGTGCCCAATTTTTGCAACATAAAGTTGAGTGAATCAACGGCACAAGGTGTCCAAAATATGTGCCCATACCTCTCCTCAACCAACATGTCCGCAGCTTTACAATTTTTAACGTTGTCAGTTATAACTTGGAAAACGTTTTGAGGCCCCACCGCCTCAATGGACTCTATCAGAATGTTGGCAATGAATCGTGCATCCTTCACTTGCCCCTCACAATCAACAACCCTAAAAAACATTCGCCCTCTAGGGCTCACTGCAACCACATTAATCAATGGTCTATTTGTTGTATCTTTCCATCCATCGAAAACAATGGACACCCCTGTCTTGACCCATGAATCCCTGATGGACTTCAATGCATCTTCAACTTTTTTCTTTTCTTTTGTCAACAAGGTGGTTCGCACCTTTTCATACCCTGGGCCGATGAACCCTTTAGGGGCAACATTGATAGATCTCATCATATCGTGCGAGTATGGTGATCTAACAACATTAAATAGAAACCCACATGCATAGAGACAACGTACAGTGCTTTGCTCTGCTACGTCCCTTGACTCATTCTGGAATGACCTTTCTAATGGGTTTGAATCTTTTGTTCTCTTGCGAGCAAAAGGTGAATCCTCTTCCCCTACAGCCATGTCAAGTGTAGCAAGAAATGGGTGTGATGGGGCAGCCGTACTAGGACGAGATTGATCAATATCCACAGGGGTCGATCATTTCTTGCTCAAATGATGGTTGTCTTTTATCAAAAAGGGCATCTGCTTCTTCTTGCTCTTTGATGTATGCAAGAATCTTTGCATGTAGCAAGCCATTTCCTAGTTTTCCATTTATACTTGGCCCACCACAAATTTTGATTCCTCCGCCTGGAATTGCACACAAATGGGCTTTCACTCGTTTATATGAGCTCTTGTATTGATAGCCACATTTTGAACATTATCAAAGGAAACACCCTCCACCTGATACTTGTTCAAGCAACGCCACATACTTCCAAAGAGGGGCTCGAGCAAAATGGCTCTGGAGGGTAAACACTTGGCCCACTGAACTAGCACTTGCATCGGCAGACATTTTGGCAAATCAAAAATCCCTATAACTCCTGATAAAATTATAATACTAATTAATATTGTTATATTTGGCATTTGTTGAAAGAATCTTCAAAATTTATTAAAAAAACAACAAAAAAAAATCAAAATTAATTACAAACAAACATACATTTAAAAACTAGAAGAAAAAAAAAACTTTGAAAAAAAACCTACAAAACTGAAAAAAAAAAGTACCTTGAATGAAGAATCCTCCTTGTTGCAAGCTCCTCAAGGTATTTGGTGCCGCCACATAGGTAGAGGTAATGGCGTAGATTTAGCACAAGGAAAAAGTTTCAAGATTATGCAACTGAATAAATGAGCAAGAGTGAACAAATGTGCAATGGTAGGTAAAAATGCAATGAAAGGTAAATGTGTTGTTATCTTTTGATAAAATGAGTGTAATTCATGCTTTTAGGGTTGCAAATGCGCTATAACCGGCGAAATAAGGAGGAAAATAATTAAAAAGATGCCTTTTTTGGGGTGGTATGCCAGGCCTACGCCCAAGGTATGCCCCAGCCCCTATAGGTACACTCGGGTACATCCTCGAACGTACCCGTAGGGGTTGGGGCGTACTGTAGACGTAGGCTTGGCATACCGCCCCCCGTACCCATATCCTCACACCGCGTACTCGTACCCATGGGGCGTATTTGGTAATGTAGGAAAAAACTTGAGCCACTTTGTTCATTTACCATTCACATTGGTGATCATTAAGCTAACCAAATACATAACTTTTGTTGCTACATAATAAACGAACAAAAATGATAGCACTTCCAAATTTCTTGTCTTGAATATATATTAAATTCTTGCATATGTGTAGATTTTTAAGCTAGCACCATTTTTTTCTCAATTCATCCAAATGAAATTTAAGGGCTTTGACCATTGTTAAGAGGGTACTCAAAAGAATGAACTTGAACAAACTGAGAAATGAGAACACTGGCTCACCCTAATATAAGCATTTGATTGTGCTCTTGTTAATGGGATAAGTATCTCCCTCTCTCAAAAAAGTGGCTAAGGGAACTCCCCCCCAACCTGGTTGGGCCAAAGTAAATTTTGACGGAGCCTCAAGGGGAATCCAGGAATTGTAGGTTTTGGATGCTTGCTAAGGTCTGAGGCAGGTCAATTTATGGTAGTGTCCTCTTCCTACCTTCCATGTGCCATGAGCAATGAAGCTGAAGTTCATGCATTAATAGAAGGCCTCATGTTGACTTAGTCGCGGAGAGTGGACAAGCTTGAGGTTGAAGGAGATTCTATGCTGGTCATCAACGCAATGGTTAAGAGATCGACTCCAAACTAGAAGTTAAACTGCCTCTTGAACCCGGCATTTGGATCCCAATCTCTCTTCCACCAAATTTCTCTCCTGTTGCTTCTGTGAAGTCAACCAACCAGCTGATCACTTACCAAGTTTGAAAGCTCTCTACCAGTAGATTGGCTAGGTCTCATGGAGCTGCTCACACTCGACCCCCCTTGAATGTCTTCAAGACCTGAGCTTCCTAAGGTGGAAAAAATATAAAATATAAAAATAATTCAAAATCAATAAACATATCTAATGCGTCTTTTCTTTGAGCTTTAATCATTTGATTTATTCATTTGCTGAGTAGATCCCCAAGGCCCTCCCAATCATGACACATTTGTCATTAATCCTCTGGCCCGTGCCATCACTCAAAACCAATGCTGACCGGCTTAGGACCACCACCGCACGTATCTCCACTCTCTCCCCTACTCTTCAATTTCATTGATAAGACATTTCATCCCCATTGGGGCATTCTCCCTATGTCATTCCTGCAAAGTGGCACACTTTGAATTATTGCAATTCTGTTGCCCCATCCGTCTTCTCACTCCCAATGCCCTTGATCATCTTTCTCCCCATCTGCTATGTCTTTAAACTCCTGTCCTTCATGGCTACCTCTGGTGGTCCTTCCAATGCTTATCAAATTCCATCCAATTGTCTCCATTCTAACTTTGCTCTAAATGGTTTAGAATAGCACTCGTCTACCATGTTTTGGGTCGTGTGTTATGAAAATTTTAGTACTGTCAATCAATCTCTTGGTTCAGTTAGGTATAGGTTCTTGTGTCACCTAGAAATGGTTATTCTAGTATTTTATTTTTTCCAACTCACTGCTTGTCACATTATTCCCCCTTCTGTTCTGCCGACGGTTGAGGAGCATAAAGCTACATGGGAAATCTTCTGACCTAAGCTGCTTATTAAAGCCCAAGATGAGGACCTCTATTTCCTTATGCCTCTGGCTCGAGAGGAGGAATTACCAAACTGGCATTCACCAAAAGAGCCAGAGGGGAATAACAGTTCCATGTGAGGTGTTGAAAAACAACTTTTAAGCCTTGCCAAGCATCTCAGGTGATGTAAAAAATCAATTTCGAGTTTCACTTACTCTTCCCAGGGCAGAAAGCCTGTTTGCAGACATTTTTTTCGTGTTTATAGCATATCTAATATGCCGGCTCTGTTAGTAAATGCAGTCGTCCAACCAAGAGAGATGACAGCCTGGGGTAATTGGCCAGAATTCCATGCGAGAAAGGAGACGTTTTTGGCACGGTTTGCGGAGCCCAAGATAAACCCGGTGGTCTATCCGTCCACCAAAACTTCTAAAGAAGGCAAAGCCCTGACTTATGCATCTCCTCTGCTCTGATTTCAGCTCTGTTCAGTTACTTCTGTTCTACTTGCTTTGTTCTTGGGACTGTCTGCCATCAAGTTGGCATTTTGTAGAAGCGTAAACCTTTTTGTTTTTTTTGTTTAAAAGTTTCATCTCATTATCAGTATCTAGTGGCTCTGACACCTTTTTCTTGTAATAGAGTTTTCCAAATCATGGGTGAGGGTCCCCATTGACTTCCTCGTTTAACCAATAGTGTATGTTTGTATGCAAAGCCCCGACTTATGCATCTCCTCTGCTCTGATTTCAGCTCTGTTCAGTTACTTCTGTTCTACTTGCTTTGTTCTTGGGACTGTCTGCCATCAAGTTGGCATTTTGTAGAAGCGTAAACCTTTTGTTTTTTTTGTTTAAAAGTTTCATCTCATTATCAGTATCTAGTGGCTCTGACACCTTTTTCTTGTAATAGAGTTTTCCAAATCATGGGTGAGGGTCCCCATTGACTTCCTCGTTTAACCAATAGTGTATGTTTGTATGCAAAGCCCCGACTTATGCATCTCCTCTGCTCTGATTTCAGCTCTGTTCAGTTACTTCTGTTCTACTTGCTTTGTTCTTGGGACTGTCTGCCATCAAGTTGGCATTTTGTAGAAGCGTAAACCTTTTTGTTTTTTTTGTTTAAAAGTTTCATCTCATTATCAGTATCTAGTGGCTCTGACACCTTTTTCTTGTAATAGAGTTTTCCAAATCATGGGTGAGGGTCCCCATTGACTTCCTCGTTTAACCAATAGTGTATATATATATATATATATATATAAACATTTGATTGTGAAAATGTTTTTCCACTCCCATATTGCATGGTAAAGGTTCAGAAAACTAAAGTATACAATTACTAGCATGAAATAAGCACATAATTGACACTGCAATATCTCTGAAAGTAACCTGCCACAGAATTGAAACCAAACCAAACAAACAAAGGGAAACATATAAACTCAAATCTTTGTAAATAGTAAATTTATCTTCAAACTCCGATTCAGCATATATGAGTAAATTCTACCTTGAATGATCTCAAAGACGAACACACCAAAGATCCCAAAAATCAAGAAATCCAACATATCTCTCAGAAAGTCTAACGTGCAAAAGAAAACTATCAGAATCAATGGTTATAAATCCTTTTCCATTATTACACAAGGAGACAGGAAGACTAATATGAGGCAAAATATTCTGTAGTATTCACCTTTCTGCTTTTTATGAGTTTGTTCTCAGATTCTGCCTTGGCTCGAGACTGCCGACGCCGTAAAATTCCATGATATTGCTTTGCATTGACATAAACAGGCTCCTCGATTGCATCTGATGGTAATGGAAGACCAGCATGCGGAACACCTAGTATATGGGGATGAACCTGCACAACATGTAGCACGAATTATGTTACAGGTATCACTAAGAAAATATGCTAATAAACAATGCCCTCAATCACTCCATATGTAATGTGCACTAGCATATGAGAAAAATCCTTCTGTATTATTCAAAATACTGTATTTTCTTAAATGCAAAGAAATTCATCAAAAAGAAGCCAAAAATGAACTTCAATATAAAAGATGACTCCCCCATCCAACCAATATAAAAGATACGAGACAAAAAAAATCTCCGTCAAAAGCATGGCAATTGATCAAATAAAGATTACCACTGCCTGTGGTGCATAAGCTGCAACAATGCCTCCATAGTAGGGATCTGGATAATGATATGCAGTGCGAACCTGCTATGAACATGGTCATTATTACAAGTACCAATTTTTGGGGAATTTGAAGAACTAAACAAATAAACTACATATTAAATGAATTTGAAAATCATATTTCAGTGAAGGAAGAAAAGAAAAACTAACCTGTAAAAGTTTACCTATTCTATTTCACCTTTCATATGGTTTCCCTTTACAAACAGGCATTTCAAAAACGTTGTTTTACCTATGACTACGGACTTAGAATGACAACACTGAATGTATAGCTCCATGATTAGATGAAGAAGTCATACCATGGACTGCCCTAGCTCAAGTTGAGTGTGTGGCATCACGAATTCAGAATGTGGCAGAGGCACAGAAGGCGCTGGAATCATGACAGCTGGTGAAGCCTGCTGCTCATTTGTCTCTTCCTGCTTTTGCTGCTTTTGTTGCTGCTCATCTGGGGCACTGTCATCGAGTCCTGCAAACAAAAAACATAACATTCCACAAGAATGCTTTTTCAAAAGGGAGATTTAATTTTAAGTTCTAACATTGATGGCGAATAACTTAATCAAGAAAGATGAGGACTGCAGAAACTAAAACCATAATGTTCTCTGGGTTATGAATTAACAGCGTTCATAAGACAAAAAGTTAACACCAAATAAAGAAGTCAGTAGAAATGTAAAATCAAACTTATTGTTGCATTCTTATCTTACAAAACAAAACTGTTTTGATGTTATTAATATCAAAGTTTATCAGGATTTTGCTTTCCAAAACCAAATGGTAGGAGGAGTATGTATAAACAGATTTGCTCAGAAGACATTTGGATCTGGCGACTAGAGTTTTTAATTCCAAAAACAAATGGTAGGGCATATCCGGTATGTAATTTCGGACAGCTGTACATAGACAAAAAAAATTGGGCAGATTGGGCAGCTCATTGAAAAGTATCAACTTTGAAAGATTTCCTCCACCTTCCATCAGGTTCCATTAAGGATCCGTTAGGTATATCTACACAGTCCATATACACACAATATTTATGCATAATTTCAGTATCTACACACTACATAAATATTCAATGATTATATGCACAGTGCATGGAAACCACTCTCCCACATTTGGTCCAAAGCACGGGAACATGAATCAATGGCCAGTACCATGAAAGAAAACGTTCAAAAGCAGGTTGGTAGGCCCTGTGCCTGCAAGGCAGCAGGTTTCGGCTTCAAATTGTCTTAGGTCAAAGTGGATGGCAGGCCGGTGATGGTGGCTGAGCAGCTTCAGGGTCGGATTTTTGAGCCAGTACAATGGTGCTGTGTGGCATGGGCTCACCTTTGCAATGTGCATGCCGGTTACAGTCATCAAAATCAAATATGTTCTAAATTGGACAAGTTGTAAAACTTGTTCTGCTGCTTTAATTATTTTGACAATTAGCGCTCCACCAAGCAAGACTTTATCAGCTCACCTTCTCTGCATCTTGCATGTTTAACAAGTACAAGAAGTAAGTTTGTTACATGTGGATCAAACATATGATTCAATCTAGGGTTCAATAGAATTGTACAATTGGTCCCTACTTGCAAGAGTAATAATTGAAAGGATTTAGATAATTCACCCATCAATCTTTTTTTCATCTAAGATATATGCTTCCAATGTATGGAAAGTTCAAAAACATCATAGCATGAACCCATGACCGTTAATGTTGAAAGAAAAGTGCACAAACGAGGCTGCAGTTTGCAGGTTTGAAACACATCAAGTTAAAGTGGATGGTAGGCTGGTGGTGGTGACAAAGCAGCTTCCGGGTCAGATATTTAACCTAGTAGAATGGCATTGCGTGGCACAAGTAGCTTGTTGACTTGCCTGAACTTCCCAATATGCATGCCAATTATGGTCATCCAAATCAAATATGTTCTAAATAAGACACGTAAAACTTGTTATGTTGCTTAAATCATTTCACAATTATTGGTCCACCAAGCAAGACTTAATCAATTCGCCTTCTTCAAATCTTGCATGTTTAACAAGAACAAGAAGTTCATGTCCAAGTCCTGGTCAATCCAATTTGGCTAGGTAATTGAAACACCACAATTTATACATACATGCATGCATGCATGCATACATATTAATTTGGTTATGCGAAGTTTATGTATTAAAATGTTAAGCTTACAGAAGGTTAAAATCCTAAATCTTGAACCCATATGGACTGAGAGCTCAATTGGTAGAGCAACCATACTAGCATTTGGGAGGTTTTGCGTTCAAGTCCTTGCCAGTCCATTTTGGCCAGGTAATTAAAACACCACAATCCAGATATGTATATTAATTAATTTGGTTGTGTGAAGGTTATGTATTAAAATGTTAACCTAATGAAAGGTTAAAATTTTAAATCTTGAACCCATATGGACTAACAGCTCCGATTGGTAGAGCACCCAAACCAGTATTTGGGAGATCTTGGATTAAGTCCTAGCCAGTCAATTTTGGCTAGATGATGAAAACACCACAATTTGGATATATGTATATATATATATAAATATATATTTGTGAAGCTTAAGTACTAAAATGTTAACCTTGCACGACGTTAATAGTTTAAATCTTGAACCCATATGTGAACTGATAGCTCAATTGGTAAAGCACCCATACCAGTATTTGGGAGGTCTTGAGTTCAAGTCCTAGCCAATCCATTTTTGCTAGGTCATTGAAACACCACAATCCGGAGATATATATATATATATATATATTGTTGTGTGAAGCTTGTGTATTAAAATGTTAAAATTACTGAAGGTTAAAAAACTGAATCTTGAATGCATATGGAATGATAGCTCAGTTGGTAGAGCACCCAAACCACTATTTAGGTGGTCTTAGGTTCAAGTCCTAGCCAATCCATTTTGGATAGGTAATTGAAACACCACAGTCTGGATAGGGGTATATATAGGTTCGAGCTGCAGAATTTTAGGCTTCCATAAGGTTAACATTTTGATACATAAGCTTCACACTACAATATATATAAATTTGGTTGTGTGAAGCTTATGTATTAAAATGTTAACGTTACGGAGGGTTAAAAATCTTAATCTTGAACACAAATGGATTGATAGCTCAATTGGTTGAGCACCTAGACCAATATTTGGGCAGTCCTGGGTTCAAGTCCTAGCCAATCCATTTTGGCTAGGTAATTGAAACACCGCAATCCATATATATAATGGTAAAAAACTTGAATCTTGAACCTTTATGAACAAATTGCTCAATTGGTAGAAAGAAAGAAATTATATTAATGTCCACAAATGACCAAAAGTAGGTCAATGGGACTGAAGGATACAACCAACAACAACAGAAAGTTCTAGGAAGAAAGAATCCTAGAGGTGAACCAAAGAAATAAAGTACGAAGACAAAATAGAACATCGTGGCACTAACATAAGTGGTAAATAAACCAATACAAATGGCAATGAGGGGCGAACAAAAAGGCCCAAGAACATGTGCCAATGAAGACTGAAGGCAAATCTCATCAAATATCTCTATTCGTGCCTAAAGTTGAGGAATCACCTGGGCCATTATCGATCACTGTGAGAGATCTAAAAAATGTTGTTCAGTGAGTATACAGGGTCGGCAGAGCCAAGTTGGGGGATCCTAGGAGGAAGCAAAACACTTCCTCTAAAATCTCCCCTAACATCCAAGGCTGGTGTAACTCCCGTAGTAGAAAAGAGGCTAGTAATATCAGTTTGCCACTGTGATCTGGGGGGCAGCTAGCAAGTGGTAGATCCATGTCGCCAAAGAGGGGCAGAGCCACGTCGACGGATCAGAGCATAGCCATGATGCCGAGAGATAGCAGGCTTGAAGATTTGAGTAGTTTGAGTCATAAAGATGCACGGAGAGACGCGTTGCTTAACTGATCTATTAGAACGGATGTGTGATGTACCAGTCTCCAAAGGATGCTTAGTGTTGCCAATCACCTGAGTGGGTTGAAAGAAAGAGGTGATCAATATGGGAGCTATAGAGCCTCTAGGCTCATTTTGTAGGGATTTGTGCCGGAAAGTGATAGCCTCGCGAAGATAAAGAGCCAGGCACCGTTGGTCGGTAACTGAAGAAAGTAGCTAGAGTGTTGTCTGAGTCTCTATAGAGGCAGTGATATCTTCCCCGAATCCCATAATAAATTGGACATCTGAAAAAGAAGTGGTCCTCGATCTCCACCTCCTGGAGGGAGCAAAGACAACAGATCCGGTCCTGACGGAGAATGTGATGGTCTGTTTCCACCCACAGCTGGTGGGAACAAACTCTCATATGGCCAAAGGAAAACCTCAAGCCGTGGGACCGATGGTGTTAGAGATAACGAGGGCGACGAATAATATCGTCCACCACCTATAAGAAATGATCGACATAGAAAGCAAGCTCGAGACTGAGTGGCTCACAAGGGGAGATCCAGGTGGTCTGGATATACTGTCTGTAGATGTCCTCTCTAGCAGCCTGAGTGATGACATCCTTAGTGGGAAGAAGCCCAGGAGGGGTTTCTGGGGAATACATGAAAGGGGGTAGCATGTCAATAGAGATGTCGATAGAAAGGAGCAGCGTAGTCTCAAAGTACCAATAATGCCAACGTCTGGTGGGGGATAGTAAGGCAATCCTCTCCCAAGAGCAAAGTGCTAAGTAGGGATATCTCTCACGACCAGAAGTTGAGTCCCCCAAGGATTTGAGTCCGTGGATGTATAAAGTAACCCTGAAGATAGTCTCAAGACGTAGCGGGTGGGTGGCAAATTCAGCTTGGATGATGCACTGAGGAACTGTCTATTTGCACTGGATCATGTGCTGTAACATGAGAGTTTGGACCCTCTCCATACGAACCTAATCAAATGCCCCCATGCTAGGTCCCCAAACCTCTAAACCATATAAAACTATAGCCTTGATGATAGAATCAAATAAGCATAGCTTGGAAGGGAGTTGCAAGTGGATCCAGAAACACTAACGTTTCAAAACAGAAAGAGGCGTACCCCTTGCCAAGGCATGGTTGAGCGGCAAGCATCATGTTAAAGCATGGACCACAAAACTGGACCCCCAAATAAATGTAGGTTGATGTGATCTCAAGAACCTCCCCTCTGTAGATAAACTGGAATCTAGAGAGAGAGCATTGGGTGGTATTGAAGATCATGACCTTAGTTTTACTAAGGTTGACCACAAGTTGTTAGAGTTCGCAGAAGCAGGCAAGGACATCAAGTTGTTGCTATAATCCCTCTATAGAGTGTGAAAGGAGGAACAACATCGTCGGCAAAAAGGAGGATGGCTATAAGCACCTCATGCAAGAGACAACCATCATCCAATGAGTATGTTGCCAAAGAAACCCCTCTAACTCATCAATGTATATGCTGAAAAGGGTCGGTGAGAGAAGACATCCTTGTTTGACCCCAATGGTACTTTTCACAAAGTCAAACAAACCGTGAGAGGTACAAAACTGCCCAATGTTGTCTCATAAAGCCTCCAAGCTGCGGTTATCATAGAATCTAGGATGTCGAGATCTCTCAACTTCTAGAAAAGTAGGTGTCTCGAAATCGAGTCAAATGCTTTCTTAAAGTCAACAAAACATCAAAAGACTTTAGAAGACCTATGATGAGCTTCTTCGATGATAGCCCAGAGTGTGAAGATGTGGTCAATAGTTTGGCAATCCCTTCTGAAGCCCCCTGCCCCTGAGCTCTAACATTATTCCTTTCCAAGTATTCTGACAGCTGCATATCCAACACTGTGGCATAAAGTTTGGCAAATGTATGCCCAATCATAATGGTCCTGTAGTTGCCAGGGATAGAGGGATCCCCTGACTTATGAATATGGTGGATGATGTGTTGGGACTAAGACTGGGGGAAGCTTGAAGACAACACCTGGTTAAAAAGTGTGGCAAGGGAAAAGGCAAGGGAATCTACACCATATTTGATGAACTCAGCTTTGAGACCTTCACAATCAGTTGCTTTTTTGGTGCGTAATTTCAAAATAGCTCTCTTGACAGAGGAAGTAGAGAAAAAAGAGGAGGAAGGTGGAGTGGGGGAAATGGCAACAGGATGGGTTGGAACATCATACAAAGAATTGGCATAGGAGACCCATGCCTTGGGTGTGATGTCAGAAATTGTAGTTTTTCTCGAGAGAAGAGTACGCCAAAAAGTCTAAGGGGAGTGGTTGAGATCAACAAGGAGTGAAAGTCATCTAGACGCAAGAAACCTTCGTTTCTTCCTCGAAGAAGACAACAGTACCTCCTACAACGGGTGGGTATGGAGGTAGGGTCATGGGTCAAGGAAAACCGAAGTCTCTGATGACGGGATTTACACTCATTATCGTACCACCAATTCATGGGGCAAATTCCGTGACGGGTAGGGGATCTGGAGTAATGAATAGTGTGGGAATAAGAATCAAAGGCAACATCCCAAAAGATTTGGCGCACAAACTCATACATGGAATTAGTGGTGGGAAGGAGGGAGTAGAATCCAGACAAAAGAAGGGAGAGACGGGCAACATAATCATTGGTGTAATCATCATCAAAGTGGATTTTGGTGTGTCGAGTGCTGGGGGGTGTGGGGAAGGGGGGAAGGGTTAGAACTAATATGGACGGTGAATGTCAAGACGACATGGTCAACAAGGGGGAGCTAAGGCGAGATGAGGAAGCCACAAATATAAGGGATGATGGATCTGCTAGTGAGAACGTAGTCCACAACGCTTGCACCACCACCATGGGGGAAGCAAGTGAACCTACCAGAGCCAGAGAAGTGAGGAAGCCCGTTAAGGATGTGAAGGCTTTGATATTCACCCAATCGGGGGTGTTTGCCATAAATTGTGACTGTAGCATTCCTGTCAGCAAAATCTCTCTGTAAACCGAACTCCTCAAGATCTAACTCATGAAGGCATAACTCATCTTGAGCAAGGTCATGAATAGGCGTCTGGAGGTTCCCTGTACGAGCATTAAAATCACCCAAAAGAAGGATATCACCAATAGTGGAGTACCAAGAGATCTCTGGATAGAGGTCAAGGTACGGGTCCCCATCAACATGAATGGCAAATGAAGATGTGGCAAGGGGAAGTAGTAAACAACTATGAAGACGTCTCGAAAATAAGGTAGATTTCTCTGAATCTGAAGCCATATGTATCTGAAGTGGACATCAGAAGCCACAAGTGAAACTCTAGACCTAACGTTGTTCCTAATGAAGCAAGCTACACCACCAATCCAAACCGATATTTGGGAGGTCCTCGATTCAAGTCCTAACCAATCCAATTTGGCTAAGTAATTGAAACACCACAATCTAGGTATATATATTAATCTATGTTGTTTGGAAGTGGAAACACAGGTTTTCAAAAACCCTTGATTTGGAAACATCTATACTATATATATCTATCTATATATATATATATATATATATATATATATATATATATATAAACAATGCATAAGACTCATTTTTAGTCTATAAAAGATAAAACACTTAAAAATATACAATATTCATTCATTCATTACTTTAAAGACAAAATGTACATTCAAATATAGAATAAATCATCTAGATTGTCCTCAAAATTATGAATGCCATCCCACTATTTTAAAAAGTTATCATTTACTGACCATAAATCATCTAGCTTGTAGGGTCTCCCTAGTCCCTCGATGCTCCCTGAGTGCACGCCTTAAAGGGTGCACCAAGAATGGGGTGGGATCAACTCGTGGCACTTTTCGAGAGATCTTCTCATACTATTCTATCATACCTACAGCCCTTCATGCAGCCTTCATACCTCCTATGATGTCTCCTTGAAATCTTGAAACCCTGAAATATGGCTAAGTCTAAAATCCTGAAACCCTGAAAAATGGCTAAGTCTAAAATCCTGAAACCCTGAAATCTAACTAAGTCTGAAATATGATAAGATCCTCCAAAACCTAGAATTTGCATTATATCTCCTAGAGGTTTGAAACCACTCTCAAACATCCTAAAAGGATATATATATAATATATAACTTAAAGTAAACTTATACTTAAATCTTTATTTTATATATATAATGTCTGGTTCATCTTTTTTTATAATTTTTTTGTTGATTTTGACATTTTTTTCTGTTGGAATCCCTTGAAAACGCCAGGAAACAACCGGAAACACCCTAGAAATGCCCAAACATTTTCAGGTATATCCAAGGCATTCTAGTATGTATCCCCAGCATTTCCAAGACATTTCCAGACACGGAACAAGGGGAGGGGGGGATTTCTTGCAACACAAATATTAATTAAATAAGTTTGTTACATGTTGGTCAAACATATGGCTCAATCTAGGGTTCAATAAAATTATCCCATTGGTTTCTACTTGTAAGAGTAATGTTTGCAGAGATTTATAGAACTTACCCATCCATCACTTTTTTCAACTAAGATGTATGCTTCAAATGCATAATAAGGGGTGTGGGTGTGCACCTCTACCTAAACATAATCATTATAATGCAGATTCTCCCATGGAACATAAGGGGTGTGGGCGTTCCCAACAAATGTTGATATCTCAAGGACAAAGTGAAAGAAAAAGGATTGGACTTGGTATTGCTTTAGGAAACTACCCAAGCCCAATCGGTGCAAACAATGAGGTTCTCAAGAACATATGGTTGCAAGAATATGCTTCTTGACCCATCCTCAAGAACAATGATACAATGTGATCTTTACAGGTTTGTTGTCCACTCGTTGATTTGCACGCAACCGCGCCACCTCAAACTCTTTCCTTGAGTGCCTTGATTACTTTTGTAACTCTGTGTAGCCCCTTGCATCAAAAGCCTTTCATGCAACGCAAGGGGAACATGTCGCACAACCTCTGCATTTCAAAATATGCTTCTTGATCCATCCTCAAGAACAATGATACAATGTGATCCTGTCAAGTATGTTGTCCACTCATTGATTTGCACACATCCACGCCACCTCAAACTCTTTTCTTGAGTGCTTTGGTTACTTGTCCAACTCTACGCCCCTTGCATCATTCGCCTCTCACACAATGCCAGGAACATGTTGCAGAACCTTTGTGCTTCAAGCTCCTCCATGCAACCCCTTGCATCAAGCACCTCTCGCACAACACTAGGGAACATGCCACACAATATTTGTGCTTTGAGCACCCCTGCATGGCTCCTTGTATCATGCACCTCCCGTGTAGCACCAGGATCCATGCCATCAACTCCAAAGACTACACTGCACAACTCGCATCATGCATGTCTCGCGTTGCACTAGGAAGTATATTGCACAACTCCCACACTTCGTGACCTCCATGCAAATTAACATCATGCGCCTTATATGCAATGCCAATATACATGTCCAATAGCTCAAAAGACAACATCACGCACTTCACTAAATAGGCACAAAGAGCATAAGTGTCAAGGGTTTAACCCTTGTGGGGTTGCCCCATGCCAGAATGTGGATAATCAGTCTCTACACCATTCAGTGCAACTCCACATTCTACGTAGCACAACCTTTCCACACCCTGCACCACCTACACAACATTGTGCCACTTCATGCCATGCATACAACCTTTGCACAAAATTGGCCAATTTGCGGAGCACCTCCAAACATACAACACAACTAAACCTCTATGCAAAACCTCCAGATTGCACATCAGCCAAGGGGACACTCTGCACCATGTTGTGCCATGACAAGTTGCACTTCCAAGGCTTCCGTTATGTCACGACATCTATTAGAATATAGCACACAAGTTAATTGAGCCACGTAACTGTTAGAAGATGAAGAGACACATATGGAAGCCCAATCGGTTCAACTTCCATAACGGCTCCTTAGCCTTCACGACATTGTAATCTATGTATAAACATTTGTAGCATTAGTTAGTGGGCATATAGTAGTAAAGTAGACAGCCATACAACTTTCTCATGTGTATGACATGTATGGAATGCACAAATTAATACAATTTTTTTGTTCCAATTCTATAACTTTCTATTTTGTCCATCTTATTCAATATTGCTTTCGCATACATATACAACCCATCCAAACCATCATTTGGAGTGTTGTCCCCCATATCACTCACACTCTGTCAAACCCTTGGGTTCCTCTTGTCAATTCTTTCCCCATGAATTCCAAATACCTTACTCCATAAATATATACATAGGCCCAAACAATGGGATTCATCTAGGTATGTTGCCCACTCACATTTTGCCCACCCATGGGGTATTGTCAATATATTTTTCTATGAATTCCAAATAACTTACTCCATCATAAATATAAACATACCTCTCTACTTACAGAAAAACTCGCAAATTGGACTATTCAATCCAATATTGAAAATCTCATTTTAATGGGAGACTTCAACAGCATCAAAATCCTGAAGGAAAAAGGGGGTGGATTCAACCAAAGAGCAGCCAATTCCCTCGTCAAACTTGAAAGTTGAAACCAACACTTCAATGGTGAATCTGGAATATGCTCAAGGATCATAAAACATGGAATAATAGACTCAAATGCACATATTATTTTGCTGAAAATATTGACAAGATTTTCCTCTCAGAAAGTTGGATCGTTTCTAATACCACTCTTTCCAACCTCTGGCCAGAGTCTTTGACATATAAAGCCTGATCCAAACTGCCGATTAAGCCCCAAGTCAGATTTGAGCAAATGTGGCTAAAGTTAAACCACTCATCTCTGAAGCAGCAAATAGAACAACGCTGGAAGGAAGCATATTTCATTCAGGCACACATGATATATAAGTTTATTGGAAAACTCTATTTTCTGAAAATTAAAACCTTGGAGTTAAAAAGAACATGAAAATCTTTTCACACAGCTGACTAACACCAAAGCAAATCCCACAGTTTCCAAAAAAAAAATCATAGATCGGATATTATTGACAAAGATGGCTCAAGAAGAACAATTGCTTCTCCGCACCTGGCTTCTCTTCAAAAAAGTGAAGAGCAATACTGGTATGAGAGATCCAGAAAGCAATGAATTAGGTTCCAGGACTCCACAACATCAATTTTTTTCACAATTCTGTGAAAACTCAGTAAAGCATGACATCAATAAAGCAAATAAGAACACCAAGTGGCACCATGATTACATTAGATGACAAAATAATGAATCTGGCCACTAAATTTTACCAAGACATTCTCACAAACCCACCCAACACACTGAAAAATAGGGCCCAAAAGTCCCTGTTCAAGCACATCCCGAAGGTCATTGTGGCAGCGGATAATAACTGCCTGATGAACTGGTTAATGAGGAAGAATTAAAAAGCCAGTTGATGCGGAAGAATTATCAGTGTTCTCTTTTCAGCCGGATAAGGCCCATGGGCTCAATTATTTCCCAACAACATTTAACCAATCTTTTTAGGACATTATCAAAGCTGATTTGCTGACCCTTATTGAAAAAATCTAGGAAGAACCAGAGAATGCTCTGTCAATTGAATACTCGTAAACTGGTTCTCGTTCCCAAAACAGCTCATGCCAGCAATCTGGGTCAATATGCTGATAGCTGTGTGCAACATGGTATACAAGATCCTATCCAACATTATTACGGAAAGAATAAAACCTTACCTTTCTTGGCTCATCTTGGAGCAGCAATCTATTTTTGGGCCGGGTCAGAAATTATAGACAATATTCTAGCAGTTCAAGAGATTCTCCTCTCTCAAAAAATAAAAAAGTCTGGAATTCTCCTCAAGTTAAACATCGCCAAGGTGTTTGAACGCTGCAACTGGGATCTTATTAAGTTCACTACAGAAGCTTTCAGGTTCCACACATCCTTAAAAGAATGGGTCGGCAGTTGTATTCAAACTCCAACATTTACCATGGCCATCAATGGAACAACAGGGGATCTATATTTTTCCTCGAGAGGCTTACTGCAAGGTGACACCTTAAGCCATACCTGTTCGTAATTATAGGTGAGACTTCATTTGACTATTGACCACATCAAAGGCAAGAAGTAAGATTCATGCACTTCCAGCTATTAAAGGAAAGGAATGATACACTAATTTTCACTTTGCTGATTATACTCTCTTGTTCTCTACCCTTATCTTGAGATAAATTCAACAGCTAAATAGCCTTTTAGCAACATATCAATTGGGATCAGACAGTAAATCAATAGGAAAAGGTCAAGTATTATTTTTCTCAATGTCCCGGGTAAAAGACGAAGGGAGATTCTCTCTTTGCTAAAATTCACAAAAGGAAAGTTG
Source organism: Torreya grandis (assembly GCA_037957365.1). NCBI lineage: Eukaryota > Viridiplantae > Streptophyta > Pinopsida > Cupressales > Taxaceae > Torreya > Torreya grandis. The sequence continues at coordinate 1,819,924 of JARHVA010000756.1, read as the reverse complement.
CTAATTAAGTGTACCTAGGATTTGTGATGCATATAAAAGCTACAATGAAATTATGAGGCTCCACTATTGGCCAACTTAAGGTGAACCTCTCAAAGCTCCACTATTGGCCAACTTAAGGCGAAACTCTCAAAGGGTACTAACAAATGGCTCTCACTAGTGGGAAGAATTCCACAGATTCAGTCAATTCTCTGGGCAACACCAATCTATCTTTTCACCCTCCTCCTTGTTCCCTCTCAGAGTCTCAAGTGATAGAAGATTGTAAATATGCAGTGTAACTTTTTATAGAGTGGAGAAACACCTTAAACAACCTTGGTGTCATGGACTTATTATACGCTCGAAAAAACATGATGGAGGTCTTAACATTCAATACTTAAAGGGATTCAACAAAACTCTTTAAATAAAATCCAGCTTGCATTTATGGCAAGTACCTAGCGCTATATGGAGCACAATAATCCGGGGAAAATATTTGATGTACCAAGTAGATGAAATCATCTCAGGAAGTTGGCAAACCCCTCTGTAGCACAACAAAGGACTTGAAAATGGGATTGGAAACCCTTACCAATAAGATCACATGGAAAGTAGGAAATGAAGAATGGATTTTACCATGGGAAGATTGCTGGAATGATTTCCCTCCTCTATCCATGATACATATAAGTGACCTACAACATGATCTCCAACAAAAGGGGCTTAATTACATAGCAGGTTACATTACAAAATTGCACTTTCAAGAGTTGATTGGGAAACCACACAAGTCAGAATAGCGGGCAATAGACACGCTATGCAAGCCAGTGTTCTCACCAAGGATCTTTCCAAAAGAATCACCTTCTTTGCTCAACAAAAGGATTGCATGATTTGGCCCCACACATATCATGGAAATGTTCAGTTGCTTCTGCTTATAAAGTGATTCAAGCTCAGAATGCTCTCTGTAACAAACAAGAATCAAAGAATTGGAAGAGGCTCTGGGCTCTTACAAAGTGAGCCCAAAATCAAAGCAGAAAAATGGACAACACTTTGAGCTCTTACCAACTGGCCCAAAATAAAAGCATTCATTTGTCTAGTTTTACAAGGTAAAATCGTAACAGCAGACAACCTACAGAAATGAGGATGGATTGACCAGAATATTTTCCCCAATTGTATCCACAAAGCGGAAAGTATCCATGGTCTCTTTTTCAATTGTTCATAATTCATAATACATATGCTCGTTAAATTTCGAGAGGAGTGGCATTCCTCTTTGGGCACTCACCTCCAAGCCCAGAATATCTGGTTAAAAAAATATATAAATGGAAGGGGTTAAAAAAGGATATGGAAATTTTAAAGGACATACATGGTGTGGCCCCTTGGGATCATTGTATGGTCAGTTTTGAAGGAGAAAAACTCAAGAATCAAAAGTAAACAAAAAATTCCAAGGCAACTCATCCAGCAAATTCAAATTTAAATTCAGATAACAGCCCTTTCAAAACAAACATCTCAAAAAACTCAATTCAGTTTTGGCAAATATGTGGGATTGCTAGCATACCAATACTTCGAAATTTGGAATTCCGTTACCGACTTCCAAGCTTTAAAGTGCATCCCTGACAAGCATGGTCCCCACCTCCTCCTTAATGTTATTACTTTGATGGAGCAGGCATTGGAGAATTGTTCCACTAGATCTTGCTCGATATATTGTACTGATATATTGATGCTTTGCCGCCACATCAAAATGACTGCTCATAGAAGTACCCAACTCTCGGCCTTGGCCATAAAAGGTCAATTTGTATAAATAAAGTGTACATGTTTGATTTCTTCTGTCAAATATAAAAAGGTCAAAATTAAAAGATGCAGAGATAAAAGAAAAATGCAGAAAAGCATTTGGTTCATCAGAAGTTGAAGGCAGCGAAAATTGTGGCACAACTGTAGAAGAACAAGCAGCCAATCCTTGTTGAGGATGATGGCACCTTCAGGCAGTTTTTCTCTCTATGCTAGGTATGCTTCTATGGAAGTTCTTTACTAGATAGGGGCTTTCCCATCCATGAATAAATGCTCTGATAAAGAAGTGAACGTCTTCAACCGGTTTCTCAGCCAACCGACCCTTACTCTATCTAAAGGATCATGTCCAAGTTTCCTGCTTTGAGGCCCCTGGTCACTTAAATCCAGTGCAAACTCATACCCCTTCTGCACCTATGTCTTCTCACCAAGTTCATCCTAACACCCCTCATGGCCCAGCTAGCATTTCTAATGTCTCAAGGTGGGTTTGGTATTTTGCATGGTAATACTCGAGGCATTTGGAACATGGACAATAAATTTATTCCTTGATTTGTTGGACAGCCCTCAGGAGATGAAGTTGTTGTCTTTTCCAGGAATAAGACTCAATATTTCAGCAAGACAGAGACCATGATTTAAGCTCTGAATGTCATTGAAGGCAGTCTCAAGATCTGAAGTGAAAATATTGGTATCTAACGGATTCGTAAATGCTGTGCTAAGTAAGACAAATGCCACTATGAATAAATGCATTGTTTATCTCACTAATGTTTTCCAACAGCAGCATAAGAGAATTGAAACGATTGAAAAATTGTTGCCTGGGGAGATGGCTCGCTGGAAAATGGACGAGGAAAGGATCCAAAGGGAATTCTTCCAGCCTCCTCTCAAGCATTAAGATACTAATGCTGATTTTGTTGACTGTAATGGTGGGCCTTCCCCTGCTAAAGGAACCCACCCTCGCTATCCTCAGGCCAGCCATCCTGCACCAAATTGACCAGAATCTATAACAATGCAATTGGGGAAGCTTCTAGCACAGGAATGGATGCAGAGGCAGCTGACACATCAGGCTAACCCCTGGCGTATAGATCTGATTGATAGCAGATTCAAAGCTTTATGTAAAGGCAGCACTTGGCTTTTATTTTAAGCCCTGCACCTAAAGAAGTTCTGCTTTACACTATTAAATATCTTAGATCAGTGGTTGTTGAATCTCTTTTTGAAGAGCTAGGTATCTTTAAAAGTTTGAAACCTACCTGAAAGTTATATTTGATACTTAGTCTTTGACTATGTTTTTCCTCTTGTTATTTTGGGATATTTTCACTGCCTCTGTTTTTGGCCCTGACCAGAGGCTGATCGTGCTGTAAATTCCTCCAATATATCAATATAAATATGGTTCTTCTTTTAATTAAATAATAATCTTCCAATGTATGGAAAGTTCTGGAGCTCTATCAATGGACATGCCAACATGCAATAAACAAAGAGTAAGTTTGTTAAATGTTGGTCAAACATATGGCCCAACCTAAGATGCAATGAAATTGTCCTAATGGTTTCTACTTGTAAATGCATTGTTTGGGTAGATTTAAATAACTTACTCATCCATCATTCTTTTCAACTAAGATCTATGTTTCCAATGTATGAAAAGTTCTACAACCCTCTCAATGAACGCAAGCCCACATGCTTGCAGTTTACTTGTTAATATGTTGTTATTATGTTTATCAGTGTCGGTGTACAAGCCTCACAGACTTAGGTTATTTCCATGAGATAGCCATGCCTAAGACTATAGTTGAATTTCAGCCTAGCATGGTCTGGACTCTACATGGATTCGAATTAATGCAAAGGACCCGTACCAATTGCATGAGCTGTAGATATAACACAGACAGCCCTCTTTGTTCTACTAACTCCCTTTAATTCGTCTGAATTTGTATAAAAAATTCACAACCATTAAAAAGGAACTCTTTTCTGTAAATATATCCTTAAAAAACCCTGGTACCAAATTAAAATAATTGAATACAAATACTTGACTCGTCAGGGACAGTCTATATCCTCATGAACACCTTCAATGACAAAACAACAATACAACCCTTTGGGCACAGTCAACTTCTCCTCAGTGATCAACAGTATTGCATATGCATGCTATTAATTTTAGAAAAAAATCACGACAGCAAACAACATCTTCAAATAAACTATATTTAATCATTCAATACTCCAAATATAAGATGAACCTTGCAAAATGAGAAAGCTAGGATAGTTCCATAGTACCACATTGACTTGGTTGATTCTCCATTGTTTTAAGACTACTGGTTAGTACACTGGTCCTTTTCCAGAGAAAAAGAATTTAACACTGAAGGGTACTGTAAAGTCACCAAGTGTTCTCCAGCTTTCAGAAACATGAACATAGAGGAACTCGGATTAGCTTCCCAGCAACATACTCCACTCTGCAGGTAGGACCCTGATGACTTCAATCCAGTTGTAATATGAAATGAGAGAGCTAAGCTCCTGGCAGTAACTTCTGAAATCTGGCCTGCTTCATCCATTCAAATGACATGTGACTCGTCAAATGAGTTCAAGCCCTACCAGAATGTCAAATAGCGGAAGTAAACTACATGTGAACTAAATGTGCTAAGGTTTCATTATTTCTCAGTCATAATTTTCTCATCCTGATGTGTCAATTGTACTTACTTAAATGTCATAAAAGACAAATTAAAAAATAAGGCTAAATATATTATATCATCTTATATTACAAAATTTAAATATTATCTTATTTATCTCTGTTGCATGAACATGAACATGATCACAGAAAGTTGAACTGACCAAATGCATTTCTGATCTTCATCTTTGCATCTTTTTTAAGATTTAAGCAGTGAAAAAGCAAAAAGCTGAATACAATCTTAAATTTATTTCTATGAACTGATAAAAAGCAAATACAACTGGCCAAAAAGGCCACATCATTGTTAGGCTAAATAAAGCCCTTTCTAATAGCTCACAAAACTGCTCTAGCTGATGCAACACCCAGATTGTAAATCTATGTCCTTTGATAGAAATGTTTGATCACAAGAATAAAAATAAAAAAATAGCAAATTTTAAGATTTTGTCAGGCAGAACCAAACAGCCTATGGACCAACTGCATTAAATTAAATCATCCAAATTTTATTTTCTCGACAACAAACTGTCAAGTATTGGCACTGCAATTTACTTGAGATGAACAAGCAGGTAATTAAGCCTGAAACAATTAATGCAAACTGGTATTGTTTAAAGCTTTGTTTATTTCAATTGATCAAAGGAAATATTCTGAAATAATCAAGAACTCGCAGCAGAAAAGGAGTTAGCTTACTTTACTTTTGCATTATTTTCCCGGAACCACTATAAGATGTGAAATGTTTCATTTAAACTGCAAATTGAAATCCTGTTAATCTACATCCTAATTTGACTGACGTGATGTTCGTATTAATATATATATAAATTACAATGTAGGATTTGACAAAAAAGTTAATGATGACAATAAAAAAAACCTAATGGATGCACGTATAAGACACTCACTCGCAAAATGAACTTTATTTCCATCAAGTCCCTTCCACCATGAGTGGCATTCGTAGCCATTAACAATAATCTATCCAGAACTTTTGACATATCTGAACTATAGTATCATATTTCATATAAATTTCAATAAGAGATAGTTTAGTTGACTCCACAATCAACATATAACTTGAAAATACATTCCAATCAATTGAACTGCAAAGGGAATAATCCATAACCTATTAACTGAAAGAAGCAGAAGTTTTCCATTTGGAATACTTCACTTCTCAAATTGAAACACATTAAAAGGAATGTCTCTCTTTCCTCCTCTAGCTCTTCCATTCAGAAATTAAGGTTTAATTTCTCACAGCTGATTATGTAAAGTAATATTGCACCAAAATACTTCTCTCCAGCCTCTGAAGAATGGCTATACGTCTTAGGGTGTTACAGACCTGATCAGAACAGAACATCACTTATAGACAATTAGGAAACACCTGGTTGACTTGACTGAAGGCATCAGCAAGAAAGCTTTGACATCAGCAAAGTATGTTAACTGTAGATTTGACCCTGTTTTGACTGTCACAATATTTTTAACATGCAATTAATTCTGTTTGTTGTAAATATTGAGAAAGAAATTGTTGATCAAACTACATGCAAGTCGGATGACATAAATGTTTTAGGATTCTGTGGTTAATTGTATTAAATGTTGCTGCCTTGCCATAAATAGACTGTTGTACTTCCTGAGCTGATTATATGGCATGAAATTTTGACTCCTTCAGGGCTAAGCTTTGTAATGAGGCATGATTGGAATCCTTTGGGGCTAACCTATATAATTGGATTCCTTCAAGGCTAAGATCTGTATTTAACCTTTAGAGCTAAGCTCTACATTGGGCCATTGCTATGATATTGTTTGTTTATTGTATGGCTTATTGAGGAATAGTGGGGGAGATAAGTTGCATGCAGTCCCAAATTTATTATGCCTTCCCAGCAATGAAGGTCAAGGGACACCCACCTTTGGATGTGGTCGGGCTGTGGTCATCCATCACACTAAATTTCTAAAATTTCTTTCTTGAATTCTACTAAAAATTTGTGCAGGTATCCAAAACTGGTACAATCCATAACACCAGTGTTACGGCAGATTAAATTTGTCCCCCGCAGTCCACACTAAGGCAAACAATAGTCCAAAAGTGAGTTTTGGAGGGACAAAATCCCATGTTACACTCTCCATAAATTAAATGATGAAAATTATATAATCGCAAATGCAAAGCCACCCCAAATAAATGGAACAATGCTAAATAAGCAGTGAAATATGGAAAAGATTGTCTAAATAAAGTTTGAAATCTTCAAAAAAATCCCCTCCTCGCCAAAGATGTTTAAGAACGCAAATGACTTTGACAAGTGGCAAATCATATTAAGCATGGTTCGGGTCAGTAGATCATTATGTGAGATCAGAAAAGTAAATAAAGTTCCTAATATAGCTTTGCACCTAAAAGGATAAGCCATTGAGTGATACAATAGCATTCATACCAAATCAAAGGTACATGAAAAATCCAGACACTTGAGTTAAACTTTATAACACGATGGTTAAGACATTTGCAACACAAAGTGACAATATAGAAGCCTAAGGAAATTGTCAGCTCTCTGGTAACAGAGGAATTAGTAGATAGACCACCTGATCTTCCAGAAAAGTGCTAGGCCCTTAGGTATTCATAATGTCTTAGACATTGCATCTGAAAGTCTTTAATTTTGAACAATCATAAAAGAGATAACCGGAGCCATATTATTAATATTAGCTATCAAAATGGAACAATTCAAAGCAAAATTTCATGTCTCCGCCATATCATTTTAAACGCCATCATGCCGAACCTCGTCATAAAAGCAAAACCAACCCACACAGAAACCAGTAGGAAACTAATTAATAAGGGAAATCTCGATGTTCTGATTGTATGAGAGATCATTCTGGAGAATTTTCGTTAAAGGAAGACAACAGAAATCCGCAACGAAGAAACTACAATAACTAGCATACAGATAAGAGAAACCAAAGATATTAAACCCACAGAAGAAGACATGAAACCTTAAAAAAAGTTTTAACCGATGAAGTCTTTCTAAATAGATGTAAGGTGTACGGTGTAGAATCTCAAATCTTCAGATAGATCATTATGTGTAAACAATTTTATTTATTATAATGTGGCCCCAAAAGCTAGGATTCCAAAGTTCAAATTACTACAAACATGAATAACTAGCAATTGTGTAATTCAGAAATGGAATACTTGTGCAGCCAACATGAAAACAACTCCACCAATATAGCAATCATTGATAGGTAGATAGGATAATAGATATCGACATCTTCAGGCATACATACCAAAGATCAAATTCTCCGACTTCACTAAGCTAGGAAAATTAACTTTATGGTGGCACAGGACAATCCACGTATACCTTTGGCCTCTCATATTCAGCTCAGGAAATTAATCAAGAAAAGCGGTCGTTGTTATGCAGTCTTAATTAATGAACATTTGAAGGAAGAAAAAACTTAAGGCTAATTTCAAATCCTTGGTTGACCAATAAAGTGATGTATTTCTCAACAACCGGCCACCAAGATTATCTGAGAAAGCGCTTTCCAGTAATATCATTGCATCCAGCATAAACTGAGTATGCTTAATTAATTAAAGTACTTCTTCTAGATAAAAATCTAGATGAAGATTATATGAAAGAATATAGTTTGTTTGCTTGTCTAATAAATCTTCAAGCATCCTAGCTTCTGTCAAGCGTGGTCAATCATAAAGCATAGTAAAGTTGGTATTTAGAAATTTCAAAACTGAAGACTGTTGCTGCACAACTATATTCTTGAATACGATCTTCATCTAAACGGTAAGTTCTCTGTCTTTGCTTGAAAGTTGATACCTAAGAATCTACTTTTGATGCATAAGAGTCAGCTCTTCTTCTTTTTGATACATTAGAATCTGCTCTTGATGGATAAGAGTTTCCTCTTCTTGAGCATAGCATGGCAAAACATAGAAAAGTTGGTATTTAGAAATTTCAAAACTGAAGCCTGTTGCTACACAATTATATTCTTGCATATGATTTTCATCTAGATTGGGGTAAGTTTTGTCTTTGCTTAAAAGTTGATGCCTAAGAAGATACTCTTGATACATAAGAATTTACTTTTGATACATAAAATTCTGCTCTTCTTCTTTTTGATACATTAGCATCTGCTCTTGACAGATAAGCGTTTGCTCTCCTTGAGCATAGCATGGCTTACTTTGACTCCAAATGTAGGAAACAGCTTCTATGCTATAAGAGTTGCTAGGCTGATATGAAAGTATGGGCTGAATAGGATATTCACTAATTTATTGCTGGAAAGCCTCAAATAGTTTCAGAATTTGAACTTATGTGACTAGATAGCAAGATACTCCCAATCAGTGCAAAGTAAGTCATACAAAAGTCTAAGCTTAAAAGAATAATTTTGTCTGCTTGAATCTTCAAACCAAAGTTTAGGCCAGCTCTGGTACCAATAAGAGTGGAAAGTGGTTTGTTGTTTGACGCTTCGTTGTGAGTTTTCCTCTTGTTGCAGTATTTCCAACTTTAAAGAGCTTTTAATCTTTTCCCAATAGCTTTCTATCATCATTATTGGCCAATTCTGTATTTGCAACTTACTTATAGCATCGCCTATATTTGTGACAAGTCGAGAGAAATCTTGATGTTGTGCAACCACCGGTGCAATTAGACTGTATATTCAAAATGGATCACATGGTACTGAATTCACAAACAAGCACTGATAACATCAATTTGTTGTAGCCATTGGTCGTCATTACAAAACGATAAACACCATTGATCACTGCTGAGATACATGACTTCATATCTAGTCTACCATCGGTGATGCTTAAACGAAACTTTTGTCTCATTGAATCTTCAAACCAAAATGTAGGCCAGCTCTGGTACCAATAAGAACAGAAAGTGATTTGCTGGTTGAAACTTCTTTGCGAGTTTTCCCCTTGCTGCAGAATTTTGCAAGTTTAAAGAGCTTCTAATCGTCTCCCATTGCTTTATATCATCATTTTTGGCCAATTCTGCATTTGTAACTTAAATATAGCATCACCTATATCTGTGATTATTCGAGAGAAATATGAATGTTGGGCAACCGCTGGTTCAAGTGGATTGTATAGTCAAAATGGAGCACACAGTACATGAATTTGCAAACAAGCACTGATAACATCAATTTGTTGTAGACATCGGTTCCTTAATAGTTAATACCAAACAATAAACACCATTGATCACTGCTGAAATGCATGACTTCATATCTGGTCACCCATCAGTGAGCATAATGTCTCGGAATCTTCCCCTGAACATTGTGATATACTTTTCAAAGCACTTTGACATCAATCGACCTTGAATCACTGCTTGAAAGAGGCCGACACTAAGCTTTTCATACAAACGACGATCAACATTAAACTTTCCTCTCTAATGTCTATGTACGTTAAGATTTCCTTCTTAATATCAGTATTAGTTGTGCCCTCGTTCCAATTTTCTGGTGCATGAACCCCTTTTCTGATTTTATTCAGTTGTAGATTGCAGGCTGTTCTATATGAAACGTTTCTGCATTGGGTAATGGTATCATTTCCAGAACATTCATATATAGGTATTGTTGTACTTTATTAGGTAATGAAAAATCGTCCCACTATCTCAATCTCGGTAATATGTTCGCCAATATTTATACTAGATTATTTCTCAACACCATTTTCTTGTACATCTTCACCTTTTTTTACTGCAATTGTTAAATGTTCTATGTTATCTTCTTTCATACTAACTCTGTCTAATATCGAAGTCGTATACAATATCCATTTTCTCATTATTTCACTCCTCATTTTCATACTATATTCATATAATTAAGACAGCTTCGATACCAACATGTAGGCTACTACAACCTTATGAGAAGCTCACTTAACCAAGAATATAGCATTAAAAGAAAATATCTTCACTATCATACAATAGGCAAACATTTTAAACAGTTACAGGTATGGGACAAGATACTATAAGTATAATGTAACTGCTGCATATAGATAGTAGAACATCTTGGGACACTAGAAGGATCTCCCTCCTACCACAAGCGGGTAACGCCTTTCTTCTTCCCTGAAGCACACTCCTCTTTCTACGACACATATTCTTTCATAGCATACTATGGCTAAATTACTCTCCAATTTAACTCTCCATAACTACTATTATAATATAATATGACTCCCTTCAATTTACACATATGTACCTGTTTAATACATTCTATAGTATTTATTTTTATGTCTATAAAGCATAGTCATGCAACTTAGACTCAAGAAGCTGAAGACTAACAGGAAACCCAGCGATTGGCAATAATTGGGCAAAGTCTAGTCAATGGGAAAAGTGTAAGAGTCAAAATCATAAATACTTGACAACTCATAGAATATTGTGACCATGGATACAGTTACTTTTATTAAGAATCTAGCTACCCTTGCAGGTATTGTGCCTAATTATATTGTAAAGACCTATTTCCTCGTAATAAGATGTCTTGTAAATTGTTACAGCAAATAGCAATCACTGCAGAAAACAATCGACTCTGCCATTGCCTATTTGAATGAGGAAGTAAAAAACCATTATTTAATTCACATCAAAATTTTGAAATAAGGTAAAAAGTGTTATAACCAACGAGAATGCATAATGCTGTAATATAAGCCACCATCATTCCGAATGATATGGTGCAAGAAAGTATCCTTAGATAAATCTATCCAATATAATACAAATGCTACATTCCTTCTGCACACAAAATTTAGGGATTGCAAGGGTATGCATACTTTTAGATATCTGATGCTTACACAGTACATAAGATAAGAAAAATAGGGCTTCTGGAAATAACCATGCCAGATGCGTACTTCCTATGGTGGGTAACTCTTCCACTAAAAACTGTCCAAGACTTGTATCCAAGCTCTTCCCTTATACACACACACACATGTACATACATATTGAGACACTAACATTCAGTTGGATTGGAACGTTAATGAGTTGTGTAGCAGCCCAATAGTGAAACACGTGTTTTGACACACTATATCCGTGCAAGGATAATATGTGGACATGACACATTCTCTCTCTCTCTCTCTCCCTGCCCCCCTGCCTTCTACCGCCTAAAACCTGCAGATTAAAACCCCATTGACCAATTATTTCAGAAAAACTCATACTCAATATCTTCATTCCAATATCCAAATCCCTAGGATTGTTATGAATTTACAGATTAAACCATCATAAAATGTGCCAAAAAATGCCATTAAATGGAAACTCAAAGTTGCCATTACAACCACAAAATTTACACATTAGAACTGTATAAAAGACCACTTGCCTAAATTTGCACTGGAGTCATGATTTAAACACCAGGAACTCTCAGACTACATAAAATGTTCAGTATAAAAACCTCGTGCATAAACCATTCCCATCAATTTTACACTTGCAAAAAATATACAATGAAATTTACACAATATAACCTTCATATAACGAACCAAAAAATAACATTAAATGGAAACTCAAAGTCACCATTACAACCACAATATTTCCACATTCGAACCATACAAAAGACCACTTCCCTAAATTTGCTCTTGGAGTTATGAATTGAACACCAGGAACCCTCAGATTACATTAAAAAATTGGTATAAAACCCTCGTGCAAAAACCATTCCCATCAATTTTCACTTTATAGAAAAAATCCACAGCGAAATTTACACACTAAAATCTGGTATAAAGACTATTTCCCTGTATTTTCACTCAAATTAAAGAATAAAACCTTCGATAACATAATTTTTCAGAAAACGCCTCATGCAAAATCCATTTCCTTCAAGATTACACTCAAATACAATAATTCAACACCAAAAGCCACTGACTTCATAATACTTAAGGGTTCAAACCTCATACAGAGTCTTGTTCTGTCAAACTTACAATCTTAGCCACAAATCTAACTACAAATCCTTGGAATGCATATTAAAAACTCATAAAGAGATCGTTTCCATCAACCTCAACAAACTAAACATATATTCCGTCTATGTTAATAAAGCCTCATGTAAAAGTAGCCAGAATCTAATTATAAAACCCTTTCAAAAATACACATCAGAAATTTATAAGTTGTATCTGTCAAATTCACACAGAAAGAACATAAAATCCGTCTGTCACAATAAAGCCTCGTAGGCAAACCATTTCCACAAAGTTTAAACTCATAGCGACCAATTCAACTACTAAAACCCTCAGACCGTATAAAACTTAAAAAGTTCAAACACCATACAAAGACCTTTTCCATCAAATTTACAGTCAAAATCCTGAATCTAACATAAAACACTCAAACAGCATAAACATTTCACTTGAAAAAGGTCGTTTCTATCAAATTCACACAGAAAGAACATGTGTCAGAATAAAGCCTAAGACAAGAAAATATTTCCATCCAATTTGCACTCATAGACTCCATTTGAACTAAAAAAACATAGGACTTTATTAAACTTACAGTTTCCATCAAATTCACACAGAAAGAATGTCTGTCAATATAAAGCCTCGTACAAGAAAACATTTCCATCAAGTTTACACTCATTGACCCCAATTGACCAGCAAAAGCCCTTGGACTGCATTAAACTTACAAATTAAAACCTCATTCAAAGAACTTTCCCATCAAATTGACTCTCCAAGTCACAATTCTTCTATTAAACCCTCGGGCTTCTTAAACATTACACATTACAAACCCATAAGGATGCTGCTTCTTTCAAAATCACATGTAAAATCCCGTCACTCAGGATAAAGCCTCACACAAAAACCAATTCTCTCACGTTTACACTCAAAAATACCAATCCATCTACTCACATACAAAAGTCCGTCTCTCAGAATAAGGCCTCACACAAAAACTAATTCTCTCATGTCTACACTCAAACACAGGACTGCATGAGACTTATAATTTTTTATAATTTAAGCATTATGCAAAGGAATTTGTTCTATGCAACTCAGTGTGAAAAACAGAGAAATCGATAATTTGCTTCTGAAAGACTTTTTCCCTCAAATTTACACTAGAAGTCACGAAATCAAACTACAAAACCCTCGAACTCACAGAGAATTAAAAAGTAGCAATTTAAAAACATTGATTCCATCAAATTCACATAGAAAAAAGATAAAATTTGTCTGTCAAGTAGCGGCTAGCCTAATACGTCCCAGATCAAAAAGTCATCATCACAGACCAACGGCATGTGCGTTCCTAATAAAAGAAAACGAACACATTAAAAAAACACAAAACATAAACTCGAACAAAATGTCTATAAGCAAACAAAAGCGACAAAAGAAACATGTGTTTTTTCACTCGACCGACATTAGCGACTTCCTCCAAGCAACTCCTCTTAATGTTTCAGTTGACAGCTAAATATCCCATTATTTAACAATTTTCGTCTAAATTTTTCAAGCAAACAGCTAAATCTGCGACATTTAAAGATTTCCGTCGCATCGTTATCTAGAATTGTCAATTTACAGCTAATTGTATCTCTAATTAAGGAAGAAGATGGCATTTTAGGTTACCTTGAAGATTTTTGGTGCTCCAAACGGCCGGAACAAATCCAATCAGCCAATAGCAGAAGATTTTTACACACAAAACCTACACAACCCTCCAATGAATGCATTTCGCCATTGTAAGGTTTTTAAGATTTATCCGTGATAGCCGCCTTTTTATAGTGGATCTTTTTAACTAAAATTAATGATTTTATTCATGTACGGAAAAAGGCGTCTGGGTCCAATCTGTGGTTCAAATTATTTTAAGAGATCCTCGATACTGTACTCCATCACTTTAAATAAAATATTTGCATGGATCCTCCTTGTGTTAAATACTTGAAACTTATTCCTATATTTAAGGGAGAGCCCCTCCTAATTAGGCACCCTAATTTTTTTAAAGTATACTTGTGTACTTTAAATTCTGTACTTACGTGGCATTTAAATGGTATCACGTCAATATTTAAAATTTACATTGATATTTAGTTTAATGTATCGATTATTTAATTCTAAATTTTGAAGTATGATGTGTCAATTTAATGCCAATTTAGTAATTATTGTACAAGGTATTGTTATAGAGCCTTTTTAAAAGTCAAATCGATTGGTGATAATTAAAATCCCAAAAAAATATTAATGGGAGCCAATGTAAGACATTCAAACTTTAGTTAATACCCTGAGCCCACGTTATGCATACACCTTATTCAAGCTGGTCAAGCAATAACACCTCACCAACCTATATTTAACATCATGTTTTGGGTATTGAACAAACCCATACATGTATTGAATTACACCTAACTAGTTTGGATTTCTACGAGCCCGTATGTGTGTTGTATCACACCACTTTGTATTTGTGGTGTTGTTGAAGTGGAAGAGCATATACCTTATGTGCATCTAGAATCTTCCTTAAATCCATCGCCTAGAAAACTCGTTGGGCAAGAGCATTTGTGTGTTGTTTTTATTGTTATTAAAATTGAGAAACAAATAGTTTATCGCATTCTTAGAGCAACAACATGTGCTAATCAACCACCGTGTTAGATCAATGTTGTTCACCGTTATTTTGCCCCTCATATATGGTGTTGCTCAGCATGTCTTTGCATGTCGATTCATCTAGGATCTTCCATGGCAACAACTTCGACTCTGTGATTGTCAAACATGTAATATTTCTCATATCCACTTTGCTAAATTTTCTCTATGATTCCCCATCTCCAATACATTGTTAATGGTGTAGTTACAGTCTGATAGTTTGCAATTGGGGCCAATAGAAACACATTATGACTTTTGAGAGCAAATTGTTGTTTAAAAACTAATAAAATATCTATTTCCTAATAATATTGGTTTTTGTTGATTTACTTAAAGATGTTCCACGAATCAATGATAACACTTTCATTTGTTAAATCCACGACCTTATACCTGTTTAAGTATATTTGCTCATAAGGGGAACAATCCTTATCTAGTCTGTAGGGACACTCGACGCTAAACCCAAAAGTGTAACATCCCCACTGGGATATACTTAGAATAACGTAATTAAAATAATAATAATAATTCAATGTATTCTTTCATTGGATTTCACCACGAGATTCTAATTAGTGACCCTAGTATAACACACTAAGTATATTAACCATAAAATAAATATGTAACATTTATTAGTTACCTGATCACTAGCATCATATGAAATAAAACACAATTGCATATAGAAATTAATTACATATTTTCAACCACAACTGGTAAAATAATGCAGCCACTATTGTCAATGTACAATGAGTAAATAATTATATTTCTATCAGGAATAATGTTTCAATAATAAATATAATAAAAGATACAAGGTTCTACAAAGCATGAGTTCCTCGAACTCCGGTATCTATGGTAATCTCAAGTGTAGTCTCCAAATAAGTACAGTTGTTAGGAGGGAGAGCATCATCCGAGCAAGTTTTCACATCAACAACAGACTATCGATCCCATGTACAATCCCTTAATAAGGGAATGGCCCTCCCTTCATGAATGAGTAAATAGTGACGGTGCAGAAATCTAAAGAGACAAGCTAGTACCCATGTGATGTAAGATTTCTTATACATGATGTGTACCGTAAATAAATATGTTCTAACATGATATTGCACAAACATGTAAATTATGCATATGAAATGACAATGTTTAACTAAATATTACTTTGACCAAAGTTTTCAATAGTTATTTATCTCTAAGATCAGTCAAGTTCATACACACCACTTGATCGAATTACCTTCATCTGGCATTGGTGATGTTAAGTAAGTTAGTGAAGTCTGTCTCACTACTTAATTAGTTCCAGCAATGCGAGATCTGGTTAATATAATATATAACCAACATATTCATACAAATTACTTCTTATCAGCAGACATAAAACATGCTAAATACATAAATAATCAAAGTACATACATTTAGTCCATCAAATGTATACAATAAATCTAATTATATTATTTATCACATAAATAATAAACATAAATAAGTACAATTTATACCAACGAGGTATAATAAATACTTAGATTGCATGTTAGTGATTTCCACAAGTAGATTCAAATATTTTATAACAAATAACAATATCATAGTCTGTTATTTTTATGTACACATTACTCAATTACAAATAGCCAGTCATAATAATTTTAGAGATCAAATATCTCATAAACAAAGTCATATCCTGCATGAAACATAATCTTTCATGTATACAACTTTTTGTACTTTTGGGAGGTTGTATGCATATAATTACAATGTCATATCCCTCAGGATTCTATGACTTAATTTAATAATCAATAATAACTATAATTATAGCCACACATCTCAATGTATTAATGTATACCATATATGTATATGAGTACTTAAGTCTTCATATAGATATATTTCACATATATATGCTCCTCATCAAATACATGCATACTATGTACTACATAGCTATATTTATTCACATAAATAAATATCGTTCTATCATACTAACAAGCATTTTCTATTTTTCAAATAAGAACGTCATATAATTTAAACAAATCATTATAATTTAACTATTCATGAAATAGCAATTAAGATATAACATAGGGTCTCAACATTCTCAACCCTTGTTTTCCCTTGTTTCGGGTCATTAGGTTTTTATACCATTCTGAGTTTCTCAAGTATTATCTAACTCAAGTCAAATCTAACTCTAATTTGTGATGAATTGAATAAGCATTGCATAGTCTTTATAAGCATTTGAACTTATATATTCTATGCTCAGTCCAAACATATTAACTTATGTATTATTCCAAGTTTGACCTTGTCAGCTTACTAAATATATTAAAAAACTCATATACATATAGATACATTATTGGTTTCCATACATGTTTCGAACCAGATAACAAAACACATGTCTCGTGATCATAATAATATGAATATAAGATCCCAGTAATATAGTTACCAAATCGATGCTAATAACCACTACTGGTATATGTTATTGAATACCTAAAATTAAATAACAGTCACCTTTCATAACACAGACATATATTATGAAAACATAATGGGTATAGGACTTTAACTATTCACTATATCATTCTAGGATAGTTCTAACCTGTCCCTCAACCCAGACATAGCTAATTTATTTAGACTTAGCTTATCACACTAGGTTTTATACAAAAATACACACGGTCTTATTATTTAGGTTCATGGTTTCAGAAACAATTGAACTCATACCTATATATATGTTCTTAATTTAAATTATAATTACATACAGTCTTGATATACATAAGTTCACATTTTGAAATGACAATGGACACAATGCTTATACTCATATGTTCATGGTTTGAAATGACGAATATACACACAGTTCATACATATATGTTCTCACTACATTTGAATGACAAAAGTACACCATCCACATATATATATATATATATATAATTTCATGGTTTTGTAAAACAAAAGTGCACAGTCATATATGTATATGTTCATAATTTTAAAGACAAATGACCTTAGTTCATACATATATATACTCATGATTTTTATTCATGATTTTTATTGGCAAATATACACAATCCTTTTTATATGTATATCAAACACTAAACAAATTTAAAAAACAAGCAATACACAAAATTCATATATCAATTCATTTATTCCTCAAATTACTCAAACTTCACATTTTTACCCCACTGATAAATTCAAAGTATATACACACAGTCATGTGTTATGTGTGTGTGTGTGTGTGTGTGTGTGTGTAATTCCAAGGTTTCAAAACCAAAAACTTAGTCATAGTATTTATTAAAACCATTGGTTAAAGCCTATTGATATGAAACTTGGGCATATTGTTATCATAGCAATAAAAATCATTTTAATGCTACGACTCTACACACATACAGTTCTAGTTTGCATTTATAGGGATTTAGAGGATATTGGCTTAGTTATGTGGATGGTCGAGCCATCCACAAGGCTAAGCCTATATCCATAATAAAACGCAAATCATTTTTCTAAACCCTAAGAGACAAACATGTATACTCAAAAAAATTATGTTTCAAACAATAATTAAATAACATCACCAACCTTATAATGGCATCCAAATGAACTGCTTGAACCATAATAGTTCTCCTTCCTTCACTATGTTCCTTACTTTTCTTCCTCGTGTCATGCCATGTCCTTCTCCTTATACCTTCTTATCCTTTCTCCATTGACCTTTCTTCCTCATGCAATGCATGTAATTGCTAGCATAAAGTTCATAGTTTCTAAAAAAATTATTCATGCAAAAGACCCATAGCTGCTAATCTCTTTGCTTTACTAGGTTAACCCTAGTTTGACTCAAGCAAGAAACCCAAAAATTCTTGAACTTTACCTAAAATTCCTTAATCATTATTTCAATTTCTTAATCCCGCATAGTCTATTGATGTTACATGGCCATGTATCCATTTTCAAAAAATTCCACTATTAGCAAAACTACCGATGATAATTAACACTTTGAACATCATCATAGTCTAGGCATTTGAATATTTGACTAGGTTTAGTTCATAGGATAGTTTAAGATAATAATACAATTTTGTTAATAACTTAGTATAAATAACCAACATCATGACTTAATAACATTATGACTAATGTAAGTCAATGATATTCTTTTAACCAAAATGGTAAATCAAATAATTACTATATACAAAAATAATAGTATTATAATAATGTAGTCGTTGTTATTACTACTTTATATAGATTATTCAATGTCTTTAGTTATCTTCATGTATTAAGGCGTTAAGCTATATAATGATATTTCTCGAATATCATAATGATAACCAACTAATGTTCTAAAACATTACAAATACATTTTGGTTAATCTATAGACAATAGTAAATAAATAATATTCACCTATATTTATTTTCTCATAAAACATTATTAAATATGAATACAATAACATGATATAATCATATAATAACATTACACACTCAATCTACGTATAACAACCACAATACAATCACGCAAGATTAATCCCACATAAGCATTAAACTGAACTAAATCACAACTAACACACATAATTAATTATCTAAATGTAAACAACATTAAAGATGTATTAAAGTTAACAACTCAAACAATGCATATTATGAATGTCATCTAACATGGTGTGTGCATGGGTTCCAGTTGTTCCTCTATTATCCTCCAACACCTCTATCTATGCCACTCTCTCCAATGATGCTTGTTGTCCCCGAAAAATGCCACTCATTTTTGGGACAACCTACAGACCAAAATTTCTCTCTTCCCTTCTCAAAATTTGTTTTGAGCTTTCAAATTCCTCATTTTTAAGATTTTTTTGTAAAGGGGATTCACAGGTTCAATAGGTTAAAAATGCTTCTGCAGGCAAGTTCAGTCAAAAGAACAAGCTTCTAACACTTTGTCATTTCCAGGATTGGTTCAGTGCCTTGGTTCAATCAAAAGGGTTTCAATCGGCAAATGATAAGGGACTTAGGCTTAAACCATTAAACTTTGAACCACTTTGGTTCAAAGGTTCAATGGGTTCAATGACCAAGTAGGTTCAACGTGCTTGGTGCAAAAGAACAAAGGACTTTGCCAAATAACGAAGAATGAACCGTTGTGTTGGGTGAATATTTTGTCGTCAACTAACTGATGACAAAATGGGTAAATCAACCATAGCACAAGGAGATTTACGCCACAAAAAATGTGGGTTTACCACATCTGGATGAGGTAAATCTCTCATCTCATCAAGGGGAGGTTCCCTATGAATATATATATATATATATATATATATATATATATATATATATATATATATATATATATATATATATATAAGTAAGCAAAAAATAATACTCAGAGTAGTATAACAGCATCCACCTCTCTTTTCTTAGAGGTGATGTATAAGGAACAAGAGAGAGAAATCATGGTCGTAAGAACATTCCTCTTCTTTTAGGAATGGTATCCAGCGTAGAGTAGAAAATCACCTGAAATAAATAACAAAGTTAACAAAGAAACCTATGTGAGCACAAAGTCTTCCGTTGTCTCCTTCACCGATTCGGAATACACGTAACCGTAGAGTGAAACAAAGCACAAAGTCTTCACCTAAAACTACAAAAGATAAAAGAATCACCAAGATAAAAGTAGCTCAAAGTCTCTCTTCTATCTTTTAGAAACGTCTTCAGATAATATCAACACACACACTTTGCTTATTAAATCAAACAGATAAGAGATTATCAGGAAAGAGGACATAAGAACTATTTCCTAAATAACACAGATTACTTCAACACAAAGTCTGAAATAAACCTGTTTTTCATTCATTTGATAAAATATGATTTACAAGTTGAGCACAAAGTCTCAAGAAGTGTCTCAATTTCAGCAGAGTTTTTGCTCTCAATTATCAGAGATCATTTTTACAAAAGAGGTCCCCTCTATATATAGGGAGAAACCTTCAAAATTAAAAATATTATAATATAAAAATATCTTGGTCAAAGATGAGTCATCTTTGACTTTTGAGATATTTTTCCAAATTTTTTACATGTAATTTGATGCAGAGACCTCACTTGTTCTCTGCTTACCAAGATCTTTTATAAGCTTTTTCCAATGTTTTATGGCCAATCACACTTCATGAGGGGTTAATCAACTATCTACTTGTCTGTCAAGACTGATTAGAATTCATTCAAATCAAGAAAAACATCAACACCTTATTTCTTTTAAGCCATCTCTTCAAGCATGCACTAATCAACACAAGGCAACTTGTCTTCTTAAGCCATATGAGGCATCAAACACTAATACCTATTTTCCATGCTTCTATAACTCTAAAACAACCTTAACAATACCAAACCATATAATTGAGCAAGTTATCATACCCTAAAATCTGACTTCTCTATCAAAATGGATCAAATGGCTTCTAGGCCTTATAGCCCTCCAAACAGGCAAATCTTCAAATCTGAAAACATACACTAAGTTTTAAAGGAAAAAAATGACAATTGTAGACACCCTTTATCAATATTCAACTCTTCACCAAGTTTCAGGACCTAACTCAACCTGTAGATGCACTTTATCTTTGTGTCTCTTTCTAATTAGGCCTTCATTAGCCCTATGCAAATCAAGGCCTAATGGTTTGACTAATCTGTAATAGATCTTGACCAGGTAAGAATTGTTTTAGTTACCCTTTATCTTTCTTATGCTTATCCCAAAGTTTCAAGTCTTCACCATCACTGGAAATATCATTTCCTTCAACCCACTTGACCTCTTCTTGTTTGCCCTTAAGCTCAACTTCTTGGTTTATGAGACAAATCCGTACTGTACGGATGGTACCACTTCCAAAACACCTGACTCATTTGTGGTTTCACAAAACAAGCATGTTCACCAAGTTTCAGCTTCTTACAAAGGTTAGAACTCTATTTTTAGCATTTTCTCCAAAATGAACTAACTTTTGCACAGTCCTAGACAGACCTGGAAATGATAAATTACATATCTTGAGCATAACAAGCTTTAAAAACATCATTCCAACATCAAAAGTTCTGTTTTTGTATTCTCAAACTTTTATCTTTAGGCACCTAAGGTTAATCATGTATGGATTTTCTCATATTACAAAATTTTCTCAAAACTGAATTCTCAGGACAACAAGCAGGCTGTTTGTAAATGATTTTATAACTTGAACACATTTTCCCTTCAAGCCTGAAATTTACTTTTACAGCTCTATAATAACATCCCTCAACTTTTCTCTTATGAAACTAATTCTTGATAATTTGTGTTTTGTTCCCGGCTATAACCTTTGCATGATCTCTAGTGCATAGAACCTTGTTTTAGCAAGCTTCAACCAAAGAAAACATTATCAAATCTAAGTCTTAAGTATCACAAGGACTAAAACAGTTCCAAATCACCTTTTCCTTATGTCTATTAACCTTATCAACATGCGCAAACTAATCAAACACTCATTAACATCATCCAATGAGGCTATTCTAGCTCAAACACTTAAATTTGCAACAAGAACATGCATTAAAAGAAAAAATACATACCATTCACACTCAGGCACTCCAGATGGGCAATTCAGTGGATTTGTCCTTTCTTTTATTGCTTTTAAACATCTACTACAAACCCATATGCATTCCAATTCACACTTCTATGTACAAGGACCTAAAAAGGTCTATAATACACCCGAACTTCAAACAATGAACTTGATAGTTCTTGAATCTCACTTGAAATAGAATACCTTTAAATGACTCCTAAAGCCTCTATCATATAGATTTAGGCCTCCTATACCTACTGATTCGAACTCCTCATCAATAGAAACAAACTCTCTTTGTTTAGAATGGTCTTAAAACTGCCCATGATCTTGTCCTTTGACTTCTCAATTTTTAACAACTTGCCAACTTGCTTCTTTATCTTGACAAATTAGACTTTTCTCCCCCTTCCAACGTGGGGATTAGGTAATGAGATGTTACTAAGGTAGAAACACATTTACGAGTTGTTTTCACTTTCATGAACCCCTTATGTGAGGTTTAGCACTTGCCTCTTTTTAGAATTTGATTTTTCAAATCAATGTTTTTGGAGGGAAATTCTATGATTTGAATTCTCTTGCCTCAAAGGACCTTTTGACACCTATAACACTTTCAAAACACCTAATAGAGACTATTCAAACTATCTAAGACCTCATAAGGTCTTTACAATGCATTACATGCTTCTTAAGGCCTCTAGGCCTTTACAAACAACTTGTTGTTTCCCTAAGCCTATTTACATGTTTGAGTGATGCTCCTGCATCATAATTACACATTACAAAATTGCATGCACTTTTACATGACAAAAGTACATGAGAAGAGAAGAAGAAAAGAGAAGGGGAAAAAGGTTCAGCTCTTGCCACCGAACTTCTTCAGATGAGCATCGTACATATCAATAGATGCCTGAATTCTTATACTGTCTGGTGTAATGGTGTTCTTGAAGATGACCCTGGCCCTGATTACAGCGTCCTTCAATCCTGAGATTGCCTTGGCATGACTCGTTAATCTGGATCTTAGATTATCCACAGTCAACTGAGTATCTAAAACCTTATCCACAAAAGTCATTGAGAAAGCTTTTTCTTTGAAATCCCTCTAAATCATACCTCTGAATCCTCAGATCATCTCTTCTGCTGAGAGAAATTGATTATCCCTGGAGGTGAGGTCACAAGGCAGTTCTTCCAGTCTATTCAACAGGCCTATGTCACTTTTCTCGCTATCATCCTTGGAAGACTCAAGATCTTTAATCAGCTCCTTGAGTACCTGAATCCTATATATCAGTGATTCCTTAATCTCAACATAGGAATCTTTGCTGAAAATAACACCGATGGATATCAAGGTGTTTTTTTCAGATCTTTCATTTCCCTCCACTTGCTAAGATATTTCTCTATACTGTCAATGTCCTAAGAAATAAGTGAGACAAGGTCCTCCAAATCTGTCCTCACCTTCTTCATTTTTTCTATTTTTTTGGCAACCTCGGTAAGTAAGAAAATTCCCTCAGTGTGCATCTTTTCAATGTAATCCTCTAGCACTTTCCCTTTCAAATTTCTAGATCATGATGTCCATTGCAGACTATATATCACTTTTCACACCTTCATGAGTAACTTTCCCAAGTTCAACACGAGAAATAAAATAGCTGCTCATGTCAAAACCCTCAAGGGTTGCGTCCTGCGGTGGTTTAGTTATTTCTAGAAATTTATGTCCCTTTTTTTCAACCAATTTTGAAAGGATCCTTGGTCTCTTAGGGGCTTTAGCTTTCACTGACACTAATTTGCCAAAATTAAAGTCATCTGAAGACATGGCTAGCTTCTTTCTTTTGGACGTGAAAGCTGACATCCAAGGAGGGAGAGAAGAAGTACTTATTGTGGCAACGATTCCTGCAACTGGTGTTATCGTGGTAACTTTTGCATTGTTAGTGGTAACAGTGGTCACGGTTGGAGTAACTGGTGAAACCATACCGGCCGTTGATTGATCAAGGGTAGAACTTTCTCCTAGATTGAAAGGAGATGCCAGACTAAGAATAGAACCTGAGGACCGAAGAGTATCCCCAAAAGCGCATTGAGGATTGCCAAACATGAATTTAGAAGGAGAGGCAGCTCTAGAAGAACGAACACTGATAGGAGATATAGGTGGTGAAGGAGAGACGTCTGTAAGTGGTTGTGCCCCTTCTTGGGAAGGTAGAGGCTCAGTCCTTTGCTGCTCTAAGGACCTATCATTTGTCTCCATTTGCTGAGCTGCCTGTTCCTGGGAACTTTGTTCTCCAACTCCCTTAGCCGTTGATCCCGGCTCCTCAACAACTTTTGATTTATTAGAAACAAAGATGATTATAGGCTTGTGAGGCCTATATGGAGAAGGAACATCACCTTGTTCTTAGTCCTATTTTTTGCCTTCTTCGTCATTTTTGCCTGGAATTTAGCCTCTGATCCTGTAATGAACTCTTTCAACGTGATCCCTTTAGCTGTTAACCAATCATTGGTGTTGGCCAATATTGGTTCAAATTTCTTCCTCAAAGAAGTCAATTCTTTTTGAGACCACTGAATAGGAGGAAGAGGAGTGTCAGCAACTTTCTCAGCCAGGTACCTGTTGTTGATAATGTTCTTGTCATTGACCAAATTGGAGGGAATATCTGCAAGCCCCAAATATTCAATTTGCTCCAGATTCAGCCTACTGTACTCCATCCCCCTGATCTCTTCGGCTATCCTCAGGTCTACCTAGATGTCTTCGATCATAGGCTCATGAAATTGAGTCTTTCTTCTGATCATGTCCTTGACGCCCCTGTAGTCAAACTGTCCCTTCTCTTGAATTGTTTCATAGTAACCAGTTGCATTTCTGTCTCCATGACCTTGGCTTTGGCTGCTGTCAAAATCGAGTATCTGCCAATTTCAATTGAAAACTTAAAACTTGGCTTTTTCAGCTACATTTGTCTAGTGTGTACGACAACCATTTGTTTACACAGCGCCATTAAGACTAACTTATTAGAAGGAAACCTAGGGAGCATATAGGGATAGCTTTAAAAAAAGCCAACCTGAAAATAGTAGGAGGGAAATTATAGGAACATACAGCCATAGTCGTTGACGACCGTCCAGGCTTAATCAAATATTTTCTTTTATTCAAGCTGAGGGTCGAAGAGGCACAAAAATATCATGAAGAATGCATCATTTACTCTCCTAAAATGACAGATTGATCCTTGCAGTGTTAACTGAGGGTAATATGAGTAGACTGGGGTGATTTTCTTGTCTCCTTCAATTGTCAAACCTGAAAAGGTTTGCATAGAAGCAGCTATGTACACCAAATATGAAGTCATATAGAACTTCAAAGTAGTTTATACCTTGGTCAGTTGCTCGTGAAGAGTGTTGCTGATCTGCTCACCCCAGAAGATGACCTTTTTCCCTTGGAGGATGATCTTGATGAAGGGGTACATCCACTCTTGGAATTGTGAAGAAGACGATAGGCCTCGTACCCTGCTGAGGAGAGTAATCAAGTCACCAACCTCTTCGATGAAATCACTCCTTGATAAATTCTACGGCCACCTGGACAAGTTGGTTCTGGGGGCCTTAAGCCACCTAGAATTCATCACTTTCTTTGCCCTCTCGGGGTCCTTGTCATACTCTTTCTGTGCTTCTACGAAGTCAATTCTCAGCACTTCAGTAGCAAGAGAGCACATGAAAACTTTATCAATGAATTTGGGGTCCAGTCAAATTATTACGTTGCTGCTAGCATTTGATACTAATATGGTCTCTTTATTGTAGAACTAGGCACATTGGAGGACGAACTTTGTATGATGTGTTGCTACTGAGAAAGCAACAATCAGATGAATGTTGCTCTCGATAATCTTATTCATTTCAGAGTTTGAGTTCGTTGCCTTAGTTTTGGTCACAAACTCGGCCATATCCACGTGGCCAATATCTGTATCTCTAATGTCGTCAGCATTAGAGGTGACCAATGTGATAAAAAAAAATGCCCTAGTACTGGTACTTCATGACTTTTGACTTTTTCAGAGAAGCCTGAGTCATTGGAACTGGTCTCAGGTAAGCGGGTGTTGACAAACAAGAATCTTCAAGGGATGCTGAAATCATGATCATGCAATTAGGGAACAATGGGAAAATTAGAGAATTCACACGTTGAGTGATCATGATCAAGGAAGGGCACTTAATAGGGCTAGGTCATAAATTGGGTCAGAAAATGAGAGAAAAAGGGGAAGAATTGAAAAAATGAAAAAGAGAAAAATTTCTCTAGAGTTGGAGAAATTTGGAGGAAAAAATGCAATGACGGTGAAATTCGCTGCCCTTGCATGAAGGGGGAAGAAGAAAAAGGGCACGGGCGGCGAATTTTGCCGCCTGTGCTTGAAGAATTATCGGGGAAGTGCAGGGGCGACGAAATTCACTGCCCATGCATGTTTGACCTGCATTGGCGGTAAATTTTATCGCCCGTGCAGGTGAATGAGAAACAGCACGGGCGACAAATTTCACCGCCTACGCAGGCTTAAGGAGGAAAATGCAGGGACGGTGAATTTTGCCGCCCTTGCACTTTCACCCTGCGTCAGCAATAAAATTTGCCATCGATGTAGGCTAAGGAGGCATGATTAAGGCGATAAAAATTGCCGCCCATGTAGGTTAGAGCAAAAAATACGTGGGCAAGGGAGGGCGATGAAAATCACTACCTCAACATGTAGAGGAAGCCTGGAAGGCTGACGGGGAAGGGGGGAAAAACAAAAATAAGAATGAAAGCAAACTTAAAGAGAAGAAATAAATGCTAAATATAAAACCTACCTGGGAAAATACGCGCGCCACGAGCTCAAATCTGTCAAAATGCACTTTTACCCATTCACTGGATCATTCAGAGGCAGAGGGTAGGAGGAGGAGAGGAGGAATGAAGCAAAATAAGGTTAAAACTGGATTAAATGAGGTGAAAATCGACCCCAACAACCTAGTGCATGCGGCAATAAATGTTGCATGCAAAAATTGAGGAAGTGTAGGGGTGGAAAAAATCACTGTTCTTGCATTGGAAATTAGAAAGGACATGCAAGGGCGGCAAATTTTACCGCTCTTGCATGTGAGAGATGGAAAAAAATGCAGGGGCGAAAAATTGTGTTGCTCCTGCATGTCAAAGGTAAAAATGCACTAGCGGTGAAATTCGCCGCCCGTGCACGAAAATGAAAGAAAAACACTAACTCTGAAAAAGCCAGATTTTAGTTTCCTGGTCGTATCGAGACCGTAACAACCTTCACATTTTAGGGAAAATATAATGAAAAGGTGTTACAAATTTCAAACGGTGCAGTTGGGCCAAGATGAAAACAAGAAAAACTCGTCTCAAAAATGGACTTAGAGAGACAAAGGGCAAAACGGACAAGTTTCGCAAGGGGTTGTTCCAAAAATGTGCTGCATTGATTTTGAAAATAATAGTTGGCTCCTGTTGAGAAACTTTTGTTAATCGAAATGATCAATAAGATTAGAAACCAGTCTCTAAATGCCTTCATCCAAGCCATTGGGCTACGGATTCAAGCAAAAAAAAAATAGACAAATCGTAAAAACTATATATATATATATATATATATATGTATATATATACAAGTGGATCCATCTAAGCTTCAAAGACTGAAAAGCTTTAGATGTTGCCCACTATGGGGTAGTGCAAACGGCATTTTATCTTGATACTCTTGCAAGAAGCTATTTTCTCCATAGAGTTGTCGAATGGTGAACGACCCTCTCCATAAGGAGTCAATTTTGTCGTGCATTCCCTTCGATTCTCTCCTCTTGTCCCATAACAAGACTTGATCTCCGATTTAAAAATCATAGACCGTAGCTTTTTTTATCAAAAAGCTGCTTTATCTGATTTTGATGCGCCGTAATCTGATCCACCACCATGATTCGCTGCTCATTCATTTTGATCAGACACATGATTTTTTTGTCGATTGAACTTTCGAAGGTTGAATCTTTGATTGCTTTCACTAACTTGAGCGCTGACAGTTCCAGAGTGATGGGTATCTCCACATTTAAGCCATACAGAAGTTAAAAAGTGACATACCTATGGCCCTCTTGGGTGTAATCTGATCCACCCATAAAGCATCAAACAGTACTTTGTGCCACGTTCTATGATTATCATCTACCAATTTTCTAATAATAGTGACCAGGTTCTTATTGCTCGACTCTGCTTGGCCATTTCCCTGTGGGAAATAATATGAAGTGTGGGATAGGGTAATCCAATAATAAAAGCATAATTGAGTAATTTTATACGAAGAAAAATAGGCCGCATTATTTGTTACAATTTTGAGTGGGACCCCAAACTGAGAAATGATATTTTCTTTGAGAAAATTGCACACTACTTCAGACGTAGCGTGCTTGATCAAGATGGCCTCCACCCACTTGGTAAAGTAATCAGTTGTCGTGAGGACATAATCATGTCCAGCACTCAAAGATGGGTTGACTGTGCCAATGAAGTCAATACCCCACTATTGAAAAGGCTCTTCAATTATTACTGGCTTGAGAGGCAATGTAGTCAGTTTAGGCTTTTCGACGAACTGTTGACACAGTTCGCACCTACGCACCCATTTGTAGGCATCCTGAAATAGCGTAGGCCAATAGTTCCTTACTCGCAAAATCTTGTGTGCTGTCACTGGAGTAGAAAAATGCCCTCCACAGGTCGAATTGTGGAAAGACTCCAAGAATTTATCTTGTTGTACCTTATCAACACAATGATGAAATGTCCCGTCCAGGTTCCTTTTGTATAGACCATTATCCCATAAAACATAGCTAATAGCCTTCAATTTAACATTCTATTTTTTTTATAGGAGAGATGAGCGGGACACTCACCATAGGTTATAAAATAGGTGATGTCAGAATACCACTCATTAGTAGTGGCAACAAAGAGGATCGTGGGTACGCCTTCGATCTCTATTTCTTCATTTTCTACTTCCTCAAGAATGTTGTTGGCAATCAACTAACAAAGACCCTTTCCCCACACGAGTTTGGTAGGTTTGATGTCTAGATCAAACTCCTGAATCTTGGTGATCCAATTACCCCTCTTCGTAACAAACACCTATTGAGTCAAAATGGACTTCACCATTGTATCAAGCACGAGAACTTCAGTGTGCGAGTTCAGGATATAAAATATGAAATGCTTGACTGCTTTAACCATCGCATATGCATATTTTTCCATGTTGGAATATTTCATCTCATGAGCCTTGAGTGGACAACTCATGAAGGAAATAGGAGATTCTATACCTTCTTGGTTCAATTGAACTAGAATAGCTGAGAGTGTATGCTCAGAAGCATAACTGTATATTTTGAAGCTCTTGGTGTAGTCTAGACAAACCGAGATTAGTACGCGAGCGATTACTTCTTTGATGTCTCTGAAGGCTGACTTGACCTTTGTGGTCCACCTGAAGGTAGCATTGTCTTTCATCATATTGACGATGTGGCGAGTCTTCTCAGCGAACTCGGGGATGAACCTTCGAAGAAAATTCACCCTTCCAAAAAAAGAGTGAACCACAGTTTTATTGGTAGGTAGAGTAAGTTTTTGGATGGATTTGACTCTTTTCGAGTCAATTTTAATACCTTCTCGGGACACAATGTGTTCGAGAAGTTTTCCTTCAGTCACCCCAAAGACAAATTTCTTTGGATTTAGAGAAATATCGTTCTGACAGCATCATTTCAGTATTCTTTGTAAATAGAGAATATGGTCAGAACGGTGCTTTAAAAATACCATCAAATCATCCAGGTATACTACAATGAATTTACACATCTCATCCTTGAAAGTGAGGTCCATCGCTCTTTAAAATATGGCATCTACATTTATCAAACTGAAAGGCATTCTTCGATAGGTGAAGGTGCCCCAAGGTGTGGTGAAAGCAGTCTTATGCTAATCTGCTTTTTCAACTTTAACCTGATTGTACCCCGAAAAACCATCCAACATTGATAACATCTCTGAACTTGTTACCATTTGCAGAACTTGATCCATGATAGGGAGGGGTAGTTATCGTTTAAAGATAACTGATTCAAGTTCTTGAAATCCACACATATTTGAATTTCATCGTTTTTCTTTCTAACAGGCACTATGTTGGTAATCCATGTGGAGTGATGGATTGAAAAAATTATCCGAGCATCAAGCATTTTTTGTATCTCAGCCAAAATGGTACCTGAGATTTTTGGATTATATTGCCTAGACTTTTGCTTGTAAGGCACAAAATTTGCCTTAAGAGGAATGTGGTGGTGAATGTCATCAGGCCTGAGTGATTTTAGGTCGTCATAGGAATAAGCCAAGACGTCTATATATTGGCAGAGTAGATTAGCAAGCTGGAATCTCTCTTCGAGAGTGCAACATTTCTTGATGTTTACCGTCTTAGGATCTCCCTTGGTTTCCAAGTTTACTTGATCAAAATTTTGGGAGGAGTTTGAATCTGTTCATTATTGTTTAATAAACCTGTCATGATTATCAAATAATTTTTCTAGGAAAACTAGGCATTTGAGAATCTTATTCCCCTTAAGTTACAAGAAATCCTCACCTGTGTTCGCATTTGATTCAGAAGTTGCTTCGCATTCCCGAAGTTCACTACCTTCAAAATGTAGTTGTTCAAAGCTATCTGTTTGCTCCAAGAAGGCAATGATTTAATCGTCATTGTTGAATACTTGCCAATGACTGATATTATCAGGTACACTTGGTCAAAAGACCAGTTTAATAGTGTACTTATCTCTTTTAAAATTTGGGTGAAGAATCAAGAGAGTAGCAAAAACAACCAATGCATCCACCCGGTTATTGAATTCTCTTGGAACGACAGAGATGTTGAAGGCATCAAAATTTTCAATTTGTTCCCAAACAAGGTTGTGATAATGGCACAATCTTTCATTCTTGGTCTGATAGAGGTTTCTTACTTGGCAAACCACCAATTCGGCATCTCTTTTAACATGGAGTAGTTTAATGCCTTTTTCTCTGGCAGCCTGTAATCCAAGTAATAGGTATTCGTACTCAGCTGTGTTGTTGGTGTTGTTAAACTGCAACTTGTATGACAAATGAACAATATCTCCTTGAGGAGATACCAACATAACTCTAGCTCTTGAACTGGTAGAAGAGCAGCTGCCATCAAATTCTAAGATCTATACCTCATTAGACACCACTTTTCCTTTGAAAGCTTCTTCATCTGGGGGAAGAGGTTCTTCCATGCATTCATTTTGCTGTGTTGATTCTACTGCTGTGTCAGCTGAACACATTTCCAAGTCGTCACTTGTAGGAGTTTTGTCGGATGCTTCATGGACTTCATCCATAGATAAAAAGTAGTTGCCCATGACAGAAGACTCAAATAAAATTTGATCTTCTGGTGCTGATGATCGGGTGACTACATATCTTGCCTCTTTTTTAGAAAGCAATTTCTTCATGACACCTTGAATTGGGATCCTTGCCTCTGACAAGTCCATGCTCAGCTCACCTCCAACATCCTTGCAGAAATTCTGTTCAAGCAAGACACCGTAAGAGGCTGGAACATCGACCACTAAAACCATCATTTTTATCTTCTTTTTTAGAAAAGCTGCAAAAGCAAATTGGGCATCTTTTATCTGACCGAGGAGTGGGACTTGCTTGTTTTCCATAGAAAAACACCTTCCAAAAGTTTTGGTCAAAGTTAGACCAAGGGAATCTACCACCTTGGGGGGCATGACATTATCCGAGGCTCCGGAGTCTATTATGCAATTACTCAATTTATAACCATTTATTAGCAGGGAAACATAAAAAATTCTATTTTTTTTGGAGCAACTGGAGAAGTCATGACAAGATTATTCTCGGTGGACTTATCCTTGGGGGAATCATGAATGACCTTTGAAGAATATTGTCATGTGGGGACGGCCTTATTTTTCACATATTCCGTCAACCTATCAAATTGTTCAAGGTTAGCCCTCAAATATTCAATCTCTGTCATTTGGATATTAGTCTTCGTAGCGTGATCAATTATATCAAATAATTGAAAAGAATTTGAAATAGAGGAAGAGAGTCCATGATCTGGATCTTTAGTAGGTGTGGCACTAGTCTGAGCAATAGAGGTGGAAGGTATAGGGCGGATGGAGGTACTTACTTTTTTGTGAGTTACCTGATCTTTTGATTGAGAAGGCAATGGGGTCCCTCGTTTAGTGATGGAAACCACCGGCTGAGGTTCTTCTCCTGCTTTTCCTTTGTCAGATTGTGGAGCTGATTGGTTTTGAGATCTGATAAAAATAGCATAAGATGCATTTAACCCTTCTCCTTTACTTTCAGCTTCGTCCTGGTAATCTAAGAAACTAATATTGGAGTCGCCAGCTAATTATTCTTCTTCTTCAGTGAAGAGATTAGCATTATCTTTGAGATTTAACTCAGGCTGAAATGAGAAATCTACTTCAGCTTCTAGATATCTGACCAATGAGTTGTTTGTAGGTGCTTCAAAGGCGAGGTTCTTCTGTGGAAGGGGAAGGTGATTTTGCTGTCCCTGATTCCTGATAGCATTATCTTGGTATGCCTGATTCTGAAATATCCTCTTGGGCATATCTCTGTATGCAAGAGCATATGACATTCCTTGTGCCATTTGCTTTTTGAGAGCTAGCATTTCATTTGCTAGCTTTTGTACCATCAGGTCAGTGGTGGTTGTAGGTGGATATTCATAAGATGAAGAGGATTTACCTTTATTAAGGTCTCTCCTTATCTTTCCTGCCAAAATAGGGTCATCTTTTACCTCAGTAGCCAAGTTCTGAGCAGCAACAAGGTCTAGGTGTCTGGCCCATCTCAGTAAGAAACTCACTTCAAGCAGTTGTGAGTTGATGAAGAAACACATGAGATTCTGAGGTGTCAGCTAGGCGATCATGGAAATTATGTGCCTCAGCTTGTTGAACCTGGCAATGAAGTCTCTCATAGGCTCATGAGGCTCTTTCTTCATCTGAGTGAGCTGGGCCAGCAAGGCATGTGCATCTTCTACAAGCTTCAATCTGGCTTCAAATTTGTCTTTCAGGGTGTCTCAGTCAATTACTGATCCGGTCAACAAGTGGTAGAACCAGTCTGTAGCAGCGCCTTGTAGTGTTTCTATGAACAATCTGACCGCTACGTCTTCGAATTCCACACCTATGACGCCCTAGGCTATGCTAAAAGTTGTAATGTGTTCATCAGGATGAACCTTCCCATCACCGAAGAATTTGGAATTTTTTTTCTCTAAACTGCATGGAAGCTCATGCAGAGGTGGAGTCAAATTCAGTGGACCAAAAGAATTACCCTAGGGGCCTTGAGCCATGATTTGATTATGCAAAAGTGGGATCACTAATCCAGGTGGAGCTTGGATATGTAAAGCTCGGCTAGCAGTAGAAAAAGAAGGTCCACTTTGTGTTGGTGGCCTGGTAGGGCTAGTAGGAAGGCTCCTAGTTTGTCTAACGTGAGGTTGTGGAGGAAACAACTCGAAATTACTCTGCTGCACCAACTCAAAAGCAGGGTCAACAACACTTTGAAATTTCTAGCCTCTAGTATAACGTGGAGTTGCCAGATTATAGAACAAACATTGAAAAAGAGCATGATCTGCTTTAATTTAAAGTTTGAGACTTTAAACTGCGCGCTCTTCCCCAACAGAGTCGCCAAAAACTATTGAGTTAATATTTTGTCATCAACTAACTGATGATAAAATGGGTATATCAACCATAGCACAAAGATATTTACGCCATAAAAGCGTGGGTTTACCACATCTGGACGAGGTAAATTTCTCCTCTCATCAAGGGGAGGTTCCCTATGAATATTTATACGCTATATGTATATATATAAGTAAGCATAAAATAATACTCGGGGTAGTATAACAGCATCCACATCTCTTTTTTCAGAGGTGATGTATAAGAACCAAGAGAGAGAAATTTTGGTCGTTAGCTAAGAACATTCCTTTTTTTTTAAGAATGGTATCTAGCGTAGAGAAAAAAATCACCTGAAATAAGTAACAAAGTTAACAAAGAAACTTACGTGAGCACAAAGTCTTCGCTTGAAACTATAAAAGATAAAAAGATCACCAAGATAAAAGTAGCTCAAAGTCTCTCTTCTATCTTTTAGAAACGTCCTCAGATAATATCAACACACACACTTTGCTTATTAAATCAAATAGATAAGAGATTATCAAGAAAGAAGACATAAGAACTATTTTTTAAATAACATAGATTACTTCAACACAAAGTCTGAAATAAACCTGTTTCTCATTCATTCGATAAAATATGATTTACAAGTTGAGCACAAAGTCTCAAGAAGTGTCTCAATTTCAGTAGAGTTTTTGCTCTCAATTATCAGAGATCCTTTTTACAAAAGAGGTCCCCTCTATATATAGAGAGAAACCTTCAAAATTAAAAAGATTATAATATAAAAACATCTTGGTCAAAGATGAGTCATCTTTGACTTTTGAGATATATTTTTAGATTTTTTACATCTAATTACACATTACAAAATTACATGCACTTTTACATGACAAAAGTGCATGAGAAGAGAAGAAGAAGAGAGAAGGGGAAAAAAGTTCAGCTCTTGCCACCAGACTTCTTCAGATGAGCATCGTATATAGTAATAGATGCCTAAATTCTTATACTGTCTGGTGCAATAGTGTTCTTGAAGATGACCCTAGCTTTGATTACAGCATCTTTCAATGCTGAGATTGCCTTGGCATGACTCGTTAACCTGGATCTTAGATTATCCAGAGTCAACTGAGTATCTAAAACATTATCCACAAAAGTCATTGAGAATGCTTTTTTTATAAATCCCTCTGAATCATACCTCTGAATCCTCAGATCATCTCTTCTACTGAGAGAAATTGATTATCCCTAGAGGTGAGGTCACAAGACAGTTCTTCCAGTCTATTCAACAGGCCTATGTCGCTTTTCTCGCTAGCATCCTTGGAAGACTCGAGATCTTCAATCAGCTCCTTGAGTACCTGAATCCTGTATATCAGTGATTCCTTAATCTCAACATATGAATCTTTGATAGAAATAACACTGATGGATATCAAAGTGATTTTTTTTAGATCTTTCATTTCACTCCACTTGCTAAGATATTTCTCTGTACTGTTAATGTTCTGATAAATAAGTGAGACAAGGTCCTCCAAATCTGTCCTCACCTTCTTCATCTTGTATATTTTTTTGGCAACCTCGGTAAGTAAGGAAATTCCCTAAGTGTGCATCTTTTCAATGTAATCCTCTAGCACTTTTCCTTTCAATTTTTTAGATCATGATGTCCATTGCAGACTGTAAATCGATTTTCACACTTTCGTGAGTAACTTTTCGAAGTTCAACACGAGAAATGGAATAGCTGCTCATGTCAAAACCCTCAAGGGTTGCATCCTACGGTCGTTTAGCTATTTCCAAAAATTTATGTCCATTTTCTTTAACCAATTTTGAAAAGATCCTTGGTCTTTTAGGAGCCTTAGCTTTCACCGGCACTAATTTGCCAAAATCGAATTCATCTACAGAGATGGCTAGCTTCTTTCTTTTAGGCATGAAAGGCGACATCCAAGGAGGGAGAAAAGAAGTACTTACTGTGGCAATGATTCCTGCAACTAGTGTTACCGTGGTAACTTCTACACTGCTAGTGGTAACAGTGGTTACGATTAGAGTAACTGGTGAAACCGTATCGGCCATTGATTGATCAAGGGCAAAACTTTCTCCTAGATTGAAAGAAGGAGATGCCAGACTGGGAATAAAACCTGAGGACTGAAGAGTATCCCCATAAGCGCCTTGAGAATTGCCAAACATGAATTTGGAAGGAGAGATAGCTCCAGAAGAAGGAACACTGATAGGAGATAGAGGTGGTGAAGGAGAGACGTTTGTAAGTGGCCATGCCCCTTCTTGAAAAGGTAGAGGCTCAGTCCTTTACTGCTCTGAGGACTTGTCATCCATCTCTATTTGTTGAGCTACCTATTCCTTGGAGCTTTATTCTCTAACTCTCTTAGCCATTAATCCTGGCTCCTCAACAAGTTTTGATTTCTTAGAAATAAAGATGATTCTAGGCTTGTGAGGCCTAGATGGAGAAGGAACATCACCTTTGTTCTTAGTCTTATTTTCTGCCTTCTTCCTCATTTTTGCCTAGAATTTAGCCTCTAATCCTATAATAAACTCTTTCAATGTGATCCCTTTGGATATTAACCAATCATTGGTGTTGGCCAATATTAGTTCAAATCTCTTCCTTAAAAAAGTCAATTCTTTTTGGGACCACTGAATAAGAGGAAGAGGAGAGTCAGCAACTTTCTCAACTAGGTACCTGCTGTTGATAATGTTCTTATCATTGACTAAATTGGAGGGAATATCTGCAAGCCCCAAATATTCGATTTGCTCTAGAGTCAGCATGCTGTAGTCCATCCTCTTGATCTCTTTGGCTGTCCTCAGGTCTACCCAGATGTCTTCGATCATAGGCTCATGAAACTGAGTATTTTTTCTGATCAAGTCTTTGACACCCCTGTAGTCAAACTTATCCCTTCTCTTGAATTGTTTCATAGTAACCAGTTGCATCTCTGTCTCTATGACCTTAGTTTTGGCTGCTGTCAAAATTGAGTATCTGTCAATTTCAATTGAAAACCTGAAACCTAGCTTTTTTAGTTCTATTTGTCTAGTATGTACGACAACTATTTGTCTACACAGCTCCATTAAAACTAACTTATCAGAAAGAAACCTGGAGAGCATATAGGGATAGCTTTGAAAAAATCCAACCAAAAGATAGCAGAAGGAGAGAATTGTAAGAACATACAACCATAGTCGTTGATGACCGTTTAGGCTTAATCAGATATTCTCTTTTATTTGAGCTGAGGGTCGAAGAGGCACAAAAATACTGTGAAG
The DNA here is from genome assembly GCA_037957365.1 of Torreya grandis. NCBI lineage: Eukaryota > Viridiplantae > Streptophyta > Pinopsida > Cupressales > Taxaceae > Torreya > Torreya grandis. The sequence goes on along the minus strand of JARHVA010000756.1, from coordinate 1,782,940 downwards.
AAGGTGTCATTTACTCTCTTGAAATGATGGATTTTTTCTTGCAGTGTTAATTGAGGGTAATATGAGTAAACTGGGGTGGTTTTCCTATCTCCTTCAGTTGTCAAACTTGGAAAGGTTCGCATGGAAGCAGCTATGTACACCAAGTATAAAGTCATATAAAACTTTGAAGTAGTTTGTACCTTAATAAGTTACTCGTGAAGAGCATTGCTGATCTACTCACCCCAGAATATGACATGTTTCTTTTGGAGGATGATCTTGATGAAGGGGTACATCCACTCGTGGAATTGTGAAGAAGATGACAGGCCTCGTACCCTACTGAGGAGAGTAATCAAGTCACCAACCTCTTTGATGAAATCACTCTTTCAAAAATTCCATGGCCACCTGGACAAGTTAGTTTTGGGGGCCTTAAGCCACATGGAATTCATCACTTTCTTTACCCTCTCAGGGTCCTTATCATACTCTTTCTCTGCTTCTACGAAGTCAATTCTCAACACTTCAGTAGCAGAAGGGCACATAAAGACTTTATCAATGAATTCGAGGTCCAACCAAATTATTACGTTGCTGCTAGTGTCTGATACTGATCTGGTCTCTTTGTTGTAGAATTGGGCACATTGGAGGACGAACTCTGTATGATGTGCTGCTACTGAGAAAGCGGTAACCAGATGAATGTTGCTCTCGATGATCCTCTTCATTTCGGAGTTCAAGTTTGTTGCATTGGTTCTGGTCATGAACTCGACCATATCCACGTGGCCAATCTCTATATCTTTAATGTTGTCAACATTAGAGGTGATCGAAAAAATGCCCTGGTACTGGTACTTTATGGCTTTTGACTTTTTTGGAGAAGCCTTAGTCATTGGAACTGGTCTCAAATGAGCGGGTGCTGATGAACAAGAATCTTCAGGGGGTACTGCAATCATGATTATGCAATTAGGAAACAGTGGGCAAATTGAGAAATTTGCACGTTGAGTGATCATGATCAAGGAAGGGCACTTAAAAGGGCAAGGTCAAAAATTGGGTCAAAAAATGAGAGAAAAAGGGGAGGAAGTGAAAAAATGAAAAAGAAAAAAATTTCTCTAGAGTTGGAGAAATTTGGAAGAAAAAATGCAAAGACGGCGAAATTCGCCGCCCTAGCATGAAGAATGGTCATGCATGCATGGACAGTGAAATTCACCGCCCTTGCATGAAGGGGGAAGAAGAAAAAGGGCACGAGCGGCAAATTTTGCCTCCCATGCCTAAAAAATTATCAAGGAAGTGTAGGGGCAGCAAAATTTGCCACCCATGCATGTTTGACCTGCATCAACGGTGAATTTTGTCGCCCGTGTAGGTGAACGAAAAATAGCACTGGCGGTGAATTTCGCCGCTCGTGCAGGCTTTAGGAGGAAAATGTAGGGGCGGTGAATTTCACTACCCTTGCACTTTCAGCCTGTGTCAGTGGCAAAATTTTCTTCCAATGCAGGCTTAAGGAAGCACAGTTAAGGTGACAAAAATCGCCGCCCATGTAGGTTAGAGCAAAAAAATTGTGGGCAAGGGAGGGTGGCGAAAATCGCTGCCTCAGCATGTAGAGGAAACCTGGAAGGCCGACGGGGAAGGGGAAAAAAAATAATGAAAACAAACTTAAAGAGAAAAAGAAATAAATGCCAAATACAAAACCTACCTAAAAAAATATGCGTGCCACGAGCTCAAATCTGTCAAAATGCACTTTTATCCGTTCACTGGATCGTCTAGAGGGAGAGGGTAAGAGGAGGAGAGAAGGAATGAAGCAAAATAAGGTTAAAACCAGATTAAATGGGGTGAAAATTGAACCCAACAACCTAACACGTGTGAAAATAAATGTCATGCACAAAAATCGAGGCAGTGGAGGGGCGGCAAAAATTGTCGCCCTTGTACTGGTAATTAGAAGGGACATGTAGGGGTGGCAAATTTTACCACTCCTGCATGTGAGAGATGAAAAAAAATATAGGGGCGACAAAATTTGTCGCTTGTGCAGGTTCAGATGCAGGGGCAAAATTTTTTGCCGCTCCTTCATGTCAAAGGTAAAAATGCATTGGCGGCAAAATTCGCCGCCCGTGCACGAAAATGAAAGAAAAATACTAACTGTGAAAAAGCCATATTTTAGTCCCTTGGTCATATTCAGACCGTAACAACCTTCATGTTTTAGGGAAAATATAATAAAATGTGTTACAAATTTTGAACGGTGTAATTGGGCCAAGATGAGAACGAGAAAAATCCGTCTCGAAAATAGACTTAAAGAGACAAAAGGCAAAACGAACAAGTTTTGTTGGGGGTTGTTCCAAAAATGAGCTGAGCTGATTTTGAAAACAACACGTTGAACCAAAGTTGGTTCAATTGAAAGGTTCAAGGGGCTGCCCCAAAGCAAAAAAGGCAAGTGCCCTTGCAGAGGGCAGGCAACATTGGTTCGAAGGTCAAAGAAAAGACAGAATTCCTTCGGATTTGTTGAAAGGCCCAAAAGGAACAATTCTTTCAGACTTTTTATCCGATGGAAATGGCTAAGTCCAAGAGGTCAAAAGAATTCTCTCGAGAAGATTTTCTCGAAAAAATGTCAAGGTAAAGTTCCTTCAGACTTTTTGTCCAAAGGAATTCACTCGGAGAAAAGTTCGATGAAACAAAGAAGAACAAACGGCTACGTCACAGAAGCTTTCCTTCGAAATTTTTGTCTAAAGGAATTCTTTTAGGCTTTTTGCCTGATAGAAAAAGCCCAAACAAAGACACAAAAAGGAACTTTTACGGACTTAGACAAAGAGGGGCTTCAATGGATGAAACATTGAACCATTGAACCAAAAGGTTCAACGGGTTCAAGGTTCAAAGGTTCAACCAAAGCTTAGAAAGATAAAAGGAAGCAGTGTTCGAGCGAGACATAGAATAAGTCAATGAATCGATTGAACTTTGAACTGAAAGATTTCAAAGTTTAATGGTTCAACATGGTTCAAAAGCTCAAAAGTGGCCTCGGTCAAAGGAAAAGCCTGACTGAAGAGAAAAGCCCACAGAAAAATGCTCGATGAAAAAAGACAAAGCAGATTGAAAGCCACCACGCGTCATCTTCTGCAGAACCCTCAAAGGTTTCTAATATCACGTGTCCTGTTATGACTCAGCAGAACGTGACAAATTTTTGCATCTGTCATGCAAAAGCAGTAATTTTTGCCGCCCTTGCATCTTTTGGTCTCTTCCATACAGGAGCGGTAAATTTTGCCACCCATGCATAACCATTTCCTCTCCTCCAGGTGCAAGGGTGGCAATTTTTGCCGCCCTTACACGTTCTTCTTCTTCAACATGCATCGACGGCAATTTTTGCCACCGACATACTTTCTCCTGTACGTGCACAGGCGGCAATTTTTGCCACCTATGCACAAGAACTTCTCCAATATGCAAGGGTGGCAATTTTTGTCGCCCCTACATACCTTCTTCCCATTTTTCCTAGCTCTGGGAAACTTTCATTTTTCCTATTTTCTATGTCTGCTCCCCTTTTCTTTCGCTTTTCGACTTGTCTTCACCTCAGCTTTTTCAAGTGCGTTTCCCTAGTCATGATCACTCAAATGTGCAATTTTCTCAGATTGCTAATTTTTTTCTTAATTGCATAGTCATGATTATTACTGCAGTTTCTCTAAAGGATCCCTCTTCGTTGACGTCTTTTCAAAAAAAGTTCTTTCAGATCACTGATTTTTTTTTAAGAAGTCGAAGACCATGAAGAAGACTGGAAATAAAGATTGAAGCTTTTCTTCTATGCTTTATTCAAAATGAACTTTGTAATTGATTTGGGACATTTTCACGTGTACTTTTGTAATATGTAGTTACATGTGAAAAATCCAAAAAATATTCTAAAATCAACGCTGACTCATCTTTGACTAAGATATTTTTAAATTTTAATCTTTTTAATTTTGAAGGTTTCTCCCTATTTATAGAGGGGACCTCTTTTGTAAATATATCTCTGATAATTGAGAACAAAAACTCTACTAAAATTGAGACACTTCTTGAGACTTTGTGCTCAACTTGTAAATCATATTTTATCGAATGAATGAGAAACAAGTTTATTTCAGACTTTGTGTTGAAGTAATTTGTGTTATTTACGAAGTGGTTCTTATGTCCTCTTTCTTGATAATCTCTTATCTGTTTGATTTAATAAGCAAAGTGTGTGTGTTGATATTATCTGAGGACGTTTCTAAAAGATAGAAGAAAGACTTTGAGCTACTTTTATCTTGGTGATCCTTTTATCTTTTGTAGTTTTAGGCGAAGACTTTGTGCTTCGTTTCACTCTACGGTTGTATTCCGGATTAGCGAATGAGGCAACGGAAGACTTTGTGCTTACGTAGGTTTCCTTGTAGACTTTGTTACCTACTTCAGGGGATTTTTTGCTCTATGCTTGATATCATTTTTGAAAGAAGAGGAATGTTCTTAGCCAGCGACCAGGATTTCTCTCTTGTTCTTTGGACATCATCTCTGAAAAAAGAGAGGTGGATGTTGTTATACTACTCTGAGTATTATTTTCTGCTTACTTATATATATACATATAGCATATAGATATTCATAGGAAACCTCTCCTTGATGAGAGGAGAGATTTACCTCATCTAGATGTGGTAAACCCACACTTTTTGTGGCATAAATCTCCCTGTGCTGTGGTTGATATACTCATTTTGTCTTCAGTTAGTTGACGACAAAATATTCACCCAATAATGCTCTCCCTCTGTCATGCTCTAAGGGATGAATCTCTCCTACATCTAACTCATGACAAGAAGGTAGTTAGCTTATAACATCATGATACATATCTTAAAATATTATTGTAACAACTAATCAATATGATCATAATATAAATAATATACAATTCAACTAACTCATAACAATGAAATCATGTAATCAAAACAACATACAGTTGTCTTATAACAACATATGACTTACATCTTAGTTAAACAATAATTAAATCAATTTACCAACCATAATAATCCATAGATAATCAAATAAATTAATTCAGTGAGAAATTGGGATGTGACATCTTTCCTCCCTAAATCCAATCATCGTCTAGATGACACTTTTTTAAACACTAGTTATGAATTAAAAACCTTAATCAATAAAAAAATAACATAGTATAAATCATCAATTCGAGTAAACAAATGTGAAAATAGCCTATATAACTCATCATAGTCCTCCCAAGTAGCACTATCCTCAAAGTATTGGTCCCACAAGACCTTACACTATGACACTTTTTTGTTACGCAAATAAAATTTGCGAGTGTCAAATACTCTGGTTTTACTATGACCACCCCAAGATCTAGAATCTGTAAAATATTTCAATCTAACAAATGTGAAGGATCAACTATATATTTTTCAAGATAAGATACATGGAAGACATTATGTAATAAAGCTATGGTTAGTATTAATAAAAACATATACAATACAGGATTGATCACTTCTAAAACCTCGAAAGGTCCCACATATCTCAATAATTTTTCTGTCAATTTCTTGAATTTGATCAAGCTCTTTTGTGATTTAACCTACAAGAAGACTTTGTCACATATTGAAAACTACCTAGTTATTCTCTTCAGATCAGCATAACTCTTTTGTCTATCATTGTCCTCAACGAAATCTCTACCTAATTGATCTAACTTGATCTTCTATTTTTTAAAGGATCTTAGGTCCAAAGACTACCCTATATTCTAACTTGTCCCAACTGATTGGTGTCTTGCACCTTTTTTCATACAATGCTTCAAACGATGCCATTATCAAAGTTGATTGGTATGAGTTGTAAGCAAACTTAACCGACAAAAGATACTCTTCCTATTTTTATTATTGATCCATATAATACATATGAAGGAGATCCTCTAACACCTGATTAACTCGCTTAGTCTGACCATCAGTCTGTGGGTGATATGCAGTGTTAAAGTTTAGTTGCATACCCAAAGTTGAATTTATAGTTAATGAAAACCTAGAAGTCATCTTTAAATCATGATTTGAAATGATCTTCTATAAAAATCCATGCAAACGATATGCTTCCTTCACAAATCTCTTCATAAGAGTAGGTGCATCATATGTCAAATTGCTTGGTATAAAATGAGTTACATTGGTTAGTTTATCAACTACAACCAAGATCATGTCATGCCCATTTTGTGACAACAATAAATCCTTAACAAAGTTCATAATAGTCACTTGCGACTTCCATTCTAGTATGCCATGTGGATACAACTCAATCAAATGGACATATTCAACTTTCACATGCTGACATTCTAGACAACATGACACAAAGTCTATTGGATCTTATTGATTCCATTTTAGAAATAGAGTGGTCTAAGCTCCACCATGATCTTGGTTACTCTTGGATGTCTTGAGTATGGGGAATTATGCAACTCCTTTAACATTGTGCTCCTCATATTCTTCCTATCTGATACATAGATCCTTCTATTATATCACAAAAGATCATCATTCTCTATTTGTATCCTTTATACCTAGTATTTTGAACATTCTCAGATAAGACTTTTCTGACTTAATCATATAATTCATCTCCCAGTAAAAATTTGATCACTCGATCCTTAAAAGTACTATTGATAGTAGCCATAAGTGCTATGTACCTCCTACAACTTAAGGCATCAACTACTTTATTTTCTTTGCCTTTGATATAGTTGATATCAAAATCATAATCAAATAATAACTCTAACCAACACCTTTGATGAGTATTCAGATTCGGTTGGGTGAATATGTACTTGAATTCCAAGTTGTCGATGTTAACCTCAAATAATTTTCCCAGTAAATAATGCCTCATAACTTGCAAAACATGCATAATTACTACAAGTTTTAGGTCATGAGGGGCATAGTTCACCTCATAAGGTTTTAGCTTCCTTGATTCATAGGCTACCACTGCACCATCTTGCATAAGGACTCCTCCGAGTCCATTCCCAAACACATCTATAATCACTAAAAATTGACCATTGGGATCATGAACTATTAGTACTGGTGTTGAAATAAACCTCCTTTTAAATTCCTAAAAAGCTAATTCACACTTATCCAACCAGATAAAATTTTGATTCTTTCATTACAGAGAGGTAATCGAATTAGCTATCTTAGAAAAATTCAGAATGATTTTCTTATAATAGCCCATTAATCCCATTAAACTTCTTCCCTCATGGACATTCTTTGGTGTGGGTCACTCCATAATGACCCTTATCTTTGTTAGGTCTATTGAAATATCATCTGTAGAGATAATATGTCCCAAATATTGCACTTTATTTTGAAAAAATGCACACTTGAACAACTTGCCATACAACTTATGCTTTCACAAATATTGTGAAACTAGTTTCAGATGCTCCTCTTCATTCTTATAATATATAAGAATGTCATCTAGAAATACCAAAATAAAATGATCTAGATAATATCTAAACATACTATTCATGAGATTCATAAATATTGCAAGAGCATTTGTCAATTCAAATGGTAACACTGTGAACTCATAGTGTCTATATCGAGTTCTAAATGTTGTTTTAAGAATATAGTCATATTTTATCCTCAACTGATGATATCCTGTCATAAGATCAATCTTAGAAAAGACTGTTTCCCATCGTATTTGATAAAAAAATCATCTATACGAGGTAACAAATACCTATTTTTGTTAGTTGCTTTATTCAACACTTTATAATCAATACAAAGACAAAAAGTGTAATCTTTTTTCTTGATGAAGACAATTGGTTCACCCCATGGTGCCACACTTGGCTTGATCAAACCTTTTGACAACAATTCCTAGAGTTGAGCCTTTAATTCAATAGTTTTCATCCTGTACGATGCTTTAAACTATGTTTCTGATCCATGTATGATATTGATAGAGAAATCAAACTCATGTTTATGAGGCAATCTTGACAATTCCTCTACAAACACATCATGAAAATTCCTAAGAAATGGATAATCTTCGAGGGATGGTTCCTTAGATTCCTCCATTTCATTTATCTTGATGATAAATGCTTGGCATCTTTTTTTTTAGCCTTCTTAAGCTACATTATAAAAAGTTGCTTAAACCTCGACTCTTTTTTCTCGCCCTAAATTTGTGTCTGATTTCTAAAATTGTCTAGACACTCAACCTTCTTTAGGTAGCAGTCAAACTTGGATTTATGCTTCACAATCCAACTGACTCCCAGGATCACATCATATAACCCTAGCAGTGTTGGATAAATATCCACTACTATTGTGAATTTGGGCAACCTAATCTTAGTGTAAACTAAACACTTACCAACTTTGACTTTTGACTCATTCTCATATTGTACTAACCATGTATTTACCATTATTCAAGATTTTATAAATAACTTATTTAGAATTATAGGAGCCATGAAACATTTTGTAACACCTATATCTATCAAAATGAAAACTGGATGTTTAAACAAAATACTTGATAGTTATATGGGTGAATCTTAAAATTTGACTTACCGATTATCAACATCTATACAAATACGCTGTTAAAAGTTCCTTGCTAAAGAATAAAACATTTATTCCTTGACTTATCTTGAGTATACTCGTGAGAAAAATGGTCACCTCCATAAATAAAACAACCTTCAAGTGGTCCCTTCTTGTCAGACTGTTGGTTTCCCTTGAAACTACCCTTAAAATTATTACCTAATTTATTGTTACTTACACCACTGTTGAATCTAATATTTTGACTCTTAAACTGACTCTTGTATTCTCCACTCCTCTGCTTCTAGTTCTTTTTTAAAAAAATTGGCTTAGAACTTCCAAACATTTTCTTAAACCTATCTCTACCCTGAGCAAGAGATTTCAACTTATGTTCCTACTTGACTGCTTTCTCAAAGACCTGGTCCATGGTAGATAGTCCATAAACATCTATCTCTACACCAATTTAAGGTTTTAATCCCATAATGAACTTTCTAATTTTGAACCTCTCATTAGTCTAATACTGAGGTACATATTTCAAAATCTTTGTGAATTTTTCCCAATACTAATTCATCTATATGTCTCCTTACTTAAGATTCTAAAAATCTGTAAGCTTTTAGTCAAAATATAACTATGAAAGCCACCATGATTTGAATAATATCACAAACTGCTCCCATGTAGTGGTATTCAAGTTAAGATTCATATATAACTTCTTATTGGCCGACCATGTAGGTGTTTCTCCAGCCAAGTGGTAAGCTCGCGAAACTGCTTTAGTGATCTTATAGTAGTTTTGAATCTTGAAATACTTATCCATCTCAGTCAACCATGCTTCAGCTCCATCTCCCATAATGGTTTTGTTAAACTTAGGTGGATTCACTTTTTTCGTATCTCTAACCAATTTCATAGCTACACGTGTTCTTGTGTCCTAAGGCACTTCCTCACGCCTTTGCTCTTGAGGGATTTCTGACTCAACAGGGTGTTCTTCAGGTGATGGCCCAAAAATAATGGTGGTATAATAGTGAATTTATATTGCTAACCTTATATTTGACACAAAATAATAAAAATATTATTTCAAGATCTAACATATATTTTTGCACAATGAATGCCTTTTAAAAGGCCCTCGAGTAAGTTACCAAGGGTAACTACCCAACGGGTTGAACCACCCGTACACTAACTAACAAGAAAATAAACTAACACATCATTTGCTAGCTATACTAACTATGGAAGTGTCACATAAAGTGATGCATGCCCTAAACGTTATTACTTTAATGTAAGCAAAATAAACACACTTGGATCAAATATCTAACAAACCCCTCCTTGATCTAAAGGGGTATAGATGATAAAGATATGGAGCTATGACTATGAATTCATCAATGAATCTTTGTTATATCTGCAAGCTAGCACATTGTACATTATGGTATTGATCAAACTATGGTTGATAAACATGATCATGGCTTGTTCATCCCCTTTGACCTTCGTACCATACTGTAATAGAACTTGATCAAAGCCTATCCAAATACATCGACCCACATAAGGTCCCACACAAAAATCTATCTAATTGATCCTCCATTACTCTGTATGGCACATCTCTCAGATGTTCAACAATTGCCAACATCGCACACATGCCTTTGCTCAACACTCAAAATGCTAGCAAATTTAATGCTGACTCGTACAACCATCGATGACTAATCGAAGGCCACTATGAAATATCTTCCCCCTATCAGGCGAGAGGTGAAAATTTGTGCAACATAAAAAAAAATCAAACTACTTTGTCTGCTCCTCAATAATCATATCAACGCACTGAAAGAAAATCAAAAGTAAAATCAAAGTACATAAACCAAAAATTGTCATCCTAGCAGTGAACCCATATTTCAAGAAAATAACAAACTAAAGAAGGGAAATTATCCTCCAACCTCCAGTTGGTTCTGTTTAGCCTGTTATATCCTCAGGGACCTATAAATGTCAAAATGTAACACCATCATCACCGATAACATAAGTAGTGAGACACATCGTTACAATCTTAGTTTGGTGTATACAATATATTTGGAGAAATTTTGCATAGATAAGGTATTAGATTCCACTGATAATGCCCCTGTACAACATTACATTCAATACATTTGGCATACAAATCACATAATGAGGCTCTAAAACAAAAATTTGACCATTCCAATGTATTCAAAATGTCAAAAACCATAAAGAGCACCTGGTCACAAGACTATCTTCAAACAAAATAATGATTTGTCAAAAATTTGTCTCAAAAAATCATAAATACACCCTTATATTGCCAATTTGAATCAAAATTTTGATCGAAGGGGATTTGAAACCTGGACCTCCCCAACTTCCAAGGTCTTCATTAAATAATTTTCACCAATTTTTCTATAAACAATCATGAATGTAAATGGAAGTTATTTTATTTGAACTTCATTATTCTGGTTGTCAGATAAAATATGTGAAATTAATTCACTTAACAAAATTATGGCTTGTAAAAACAAAATCTTTTCACAAAATTTATTCACCCGTATAAGACTTTGAGTTTTTCACTTGGAGGGATCCACCGAGCAATAGGTTTGTAAGAATCTCATTTTTCTTTGACTGCTAAGACTAAAATAAATAAATGAAACCCTACTGCACCATTGTTTGGCTTTTATGATTTTTGTGCTAATTTGGTTATATTGCTGTGTGAAAGTTAAAATAATAACCAACTACTAAATACTAGATGCCATAAAACATAAATTATAATCTATTTAAGACGTTATTTGCAGCCAAAGACACTACCAAATGTTGGATGCTTTACTTTCATTTATATGATCTATAGTTCTCAAAGCCTTCATATCTGAGTTTTTACGCTGCCTCTTCCTTTATTTATATTTCATTTGGCATCACATTTCCCCAAAATATGGGCCGCTACAGTATGGATTATATATATTTTATTCTAAGTCACCAAATTTCATTGATTTTTTTTTGAAATATCAAAATTGATGAACAATAAATACACTATCCATCAAATTACCAATGTATAGGTCTGTGACGTTGGATTGAGCTGGTGCATTTGAACTCCTCTTCTTCAATTTTGTCTGGTGATAGAATCAAATAAAAAACATTCAAGCACTAGAAGCACCATATTGTCATACAAGATCTTTCTCTTTCCTTTATAAATTTATTTCCCTGCTTGTACCAATGCTCTGATACCACTGATGGCCCAAAAAGAATGGTGGTATAATAGTGAATTTACATTGCTAAACTTATATTTGACACAAAATGATAAAAATATTATATCAGGATCTAACATTTATTTTTGTACAATGAATGCCTTTTAAAAGGCATTCAAATCAGTTACCGAGGGTAACTACCCAACGGGTTGAACCACCCATACACTAACCAATAAGAAAATAAACTAACACATCAGTTACTAACTATACTAACTATGAGGGTGTCACATAAAGTGATGCATGCCTTGAATATTATTATTTTAATCTAAGCAAAATAAACAAACTTGGATCAAATATCCAACAAACCCCCCATTGATCCAAAGGGTTATAGATGATGAAGATCTGGAGCCATGACTATGAAGTCATTAATGAATCTTTACTACATCTACAAGTTAGCACACTGTACATCGTGGTACTGATCAAACTACGGTTGATGAACACAATCATGGTCTGTTCATCCCCTTTGACCATCGTACCATACCGTGTAGAGCCTGATCAAAACCTATCCAACTACATTGACGCACATAAGGTCCCTTATAGGAACTCATCCAAGTGATCCTCTAGTACTCTGTATGGCACATCTCTTAGATGTCCAACAATCGCCAACATCGCATGCATGTCTTTGCTTAACACTCAAAATACTAGCAAATCTAATGTTGACTCGTACAACCATCAACAATTGATCAAAATCCACTATGCAATATCTTCCCCCCTATCAGGTGAGAGGTGAGAAACTATGCAGCATAAAAATAAATTCAAATCACTCTATCTGCTCCTCAACAATCATATCAATACACTAAAATAAAATCAAAACTAAAAGCAAAGTACATAAAATAAAAATTGTCATCCTAGCAGTGAACCCATACTCTGAGCGAATAACAAAATGGAGAAGAGAAATTATCCTCCAACCTCTGTGGATCCTTCAACCTCTAGTTGGCTCTATTTAGCCTGTTAGATCTTCAGGGACCTATAAATGTCAAAATGTAACACCATTATCACCGATAACACAAACGGTGAGACACATCATTACAATCTTAGTTTGGTGTATATAATGCATTTGGAGAAATTCTGTAAAGATAGAGTATCAGATTCCATCGATAATGCACCTGTACAACATTATGTTCAATACATTTGGCATACAAATCACATAATGAAGCTCTAAAACAAAAATTTGACCATTCCAATGTATTTGAAATGTTGAAAACCATGAAGATTATCTGGTCACACGCCTATCTTCAAACAAAATAATGATTTTTTGAAAATTTGTCTCAAAAAATCATAAATACACCCTTATATCACCAATTTGATTAAAAAAATTGATTGGAGGGGATTTGAAACCTGGACCTCCCGAACTTCTAAGGTCTTCATCAAATAATTTTCACCAATTGCTCTATAAGCAATTATGAAATGTAAATGGAAGTTATTCTATTTAAAATTCATTATTCTGGTTGTCAAATAAAATAAAATAAATTTTGTGAAATTAATTCACTTAAAATTTTGGCTTGTAAAAACAAAATCTTTTCACAAAATTTATTCACCTGCATAAGACTTTGAATTTTTCACTTAGAAGGATCCACTGAACAATAGGTTTGTAAGAATCTCATTTTTCTTTGACTGTTGAGACTAAAATAAATAAATGAAACCATACTGCACCATTGTTTGGCTTTTATGATTTCTATGCTAATTCTGGTTGTATTATTATGTGTAAGTTAAAAAAATAACCTACTAAATACTGGACGCCATAAAACATAAAATATAATTTATTTAAGACACCATTTGCAGCCAAAGACACTACCAAATGTTGGATGCTTTGCTTTCCTTTATATGATCTACAGTTCTCAAAGCCTTCGAATCTAAGTTTTTACGCTGCCTCCTTTATTTCTATTTCATTTGGCATCACATTTCTCCAAAATATGGGCTACTACAGTATGGATTATATATATTTTATTCTAAGTCACCAAATTTCATTGATTTTTTTTTGGAAAGATCATAATTAATGAACAATAAATACACTATCTATAAAATTACCAATGTATAGGTTTGTGACGTTGGACTGAGCTAGTGCGTTTGAACTCCTCTTCTTCAATGTTGCCCAGTTATAAAATCAAAGAAAAAACATTCAAGCACTAAAAGCACCATACTACCATACAAGATCTTTCTCTTTCCTTTCTAAATTTATTTTCCTGTTTGTACTAGCGCTCTGATACCACTGATGGCCCAAAAAGAATGGTGGTATAATAGTGAATTTACATTACTAACCTCCTATTTGACACAAAATGATAAAAATATTATTTCAAGATCTAACATTTATTTTTGTACAATGAATGCCTTTTAAAAGGCATTCGGGTAAGTTACCGAGGATAACTACCCAACAGGTTAAACCACCCATACACTAACTAACAAGAAAATAAACTAACACATCATTTACTAATTATATTAACTATGAGGGTGTCACATAAAGTGATACATGCTTCAAACATTATTATTTTAATTTAAGTAAAATAAACACACTTGGATCAAATATCCAATAAACCCCTCCTTGATCCAAAGGGTTATAGATGATGAAGATCTGGAGCTATGACTATGAAGTCATCAATGAATCTCTACTAAATTTGCAAGCTAGCACATTGTACTGATCAAATTATGGTTGATGAACACAATCATGGCCTTTTCATCCCCTTTGACCATCGTACAGTACTGTAGTAGGAACTTGATCAAAGCCTATCCAACTACATTGACCCACATAAGGTCCCTCACAAGAACCCGTCCAAATGATCTTCCAGTACTCTGTATGGCACATCTCTCAGATGCCTAACAATCACCAACATCACATGCATACCTTTGTTCAACACTCAAAATGCTAGCAAATCTAATGTTGACTCGTACAACAATCGATAACTAATTGAAGGCCACTATTTAATATCTTCCCCCTATCAGACGAGAGGTGAGAAACTGTGTAGCATAAAAACAAATTCAAACTACTCTACCTACTCCTCAACAATCCTATCAATGCACTGAAATAAAATCAAAACTAAAATCAAAGTACATAAACCAAAAATTGATATCCCAGTAGTGAACCCATACTCTGATCAAATAGCGAACTGGAGAAGGGAAATTATCCTCCAACCTCCAATTGGCTTTGTTTAGCCTATTAGATCCTCAAGGACCTGTAAACTCTGAAATGTAACACCATCATCACCGACAACAAAAATGATGAGACACGTTATGAACTTAGTTTGGTGTATACAATATATTTGAAGAACTTTTGTAAAGATAGGGTATCAAATTCCATCGATAATGCACCCGTAAAACATTATGTTCAATATATTTGACATAAAAATCACATAACAAGGCTCCAAAATAAAATTTTGACCATTCCAATGTATCCAAAATGTCAAAAGCCATGAAGATCATCTGGTCGCATGACTATCTTCAAACAAAATAATGATTTGTCAAAAAATTGTCTCAAGAAATCATAAATACACCCTTATATCACCGATTTGATTCAAAAAAATGATTGGAGGGGATTTGAAACATGGACCTCCCCAACTTCCAAGGACTTCATAAAATAATTTTCACCAGTCACTCTATAAGCAATTGTGAAATGTAAATGGAAGCTATTCTACTGAACTTCATTATTCTGGTTGTCAAATAAAATAAAATTAATTCCATGAAATTAATTCACTTAACAAAATTCCAACTTGTAAAAAGAAAATCTTTTCACTGAATTTATTCACCCACATAAGACTTTGAGTTTTTCACTTGGAGGGACCCACCAAGCAATAGGTTTGTAAGAATCTTATTTTTCTTTGACTGTTGAGACTAAAATAAATAATTGAAATCCTACTGCGCCATTGTTTGGCTTTTATGATTTATGTGCTAATTTTGGTTATATTGTTGCATGGAAGTTAAAATAATAACCAACTACTAAATGCTAAACACCATAAAACATAGATTATAATCTATTTAAGATGTCATTTTAAGTCAAAGACACTACCAAATGTTGGATGCTTTACTTTCCTTTATATGATCTGCAATTCTCAAAGCCTTTAGATCTGAGTTTTTATGTTGCCTCCTTTATTTCTATTTAGTGTGGCATCACATTTTCCCAAAATATGGGCCACTACAATATGGATTATATATATTTTATTCTAAGTCACCAAATTTCATTGATTTTTTTTTGTTGAAAATATCAGAATTGATGAACAAATAATGCACTATCCATAAAATTACCAACGTATAGGTCTGTGACATTGAACTGAGTTGGTATGTTTGAACTCCTCTTTAATTTTTCCAAGTTATGGAATCAAGGAAAAAACATTCAAGCATTGGAAGCACCATATTGCCATACAAGATCTTTCTCTTTCCTTTCTAAATTTATTTTCCTACTTGCACTAATGCTCTGATACCACTGATGGCCCAGAAAGAATGGTGGTATAACAATTAATTTACATTGATAACCTTGTATTTGACACAAAAATGATAAAAATATTATTTTGAGATCTAACATTTATTTTTGTACAATGAGTGTCTTTTAAAAGGCATTCAGGTAAGTTACAGAGGGTAATTACCCAATGAGTTGAACGACTCATACACTAACTAACAAGAAAATAAACTAACACATCGTTTGCTAACTATACTAACTATGGGGGTGTCAAAGTGATGCATGCCCCGAATGTTATTATTTTAATCTAAGAAAAATAAACATATTTGGATCAAATATCCAACATCAGGCACATCCTAATGGGCATCTTATTCATGTCCATGAATTTCTTGTTTTAGAGTTATTATTCAGTCCCTAGTCTCATTCATGGTTGCAAGAATTTATTCCAAATTTTCTACTTGCTTAGCGACAAATTGGTCAGGATCAACCAAGGAGTTTTTATTATTGACATTCGAAGGACCCTCATCAGATACTCTATCTTGCACCATTCTCTTTTCTGATATCATATGTAACATCCCCACTAGAATACAAGATACAAGGTTTCAATAATAAATAGAATACAAAATACAAGGTTTCACGGAGCATGAGTTCCCTGAACTCCAGTATCTATGTTGATCTTAAGTGTAGTCTCCAAATAAGTAATGTTGTGAGGAGGGAGAGCATTATCTGAGTGTTTTTTTATACCAACCACAGACCATTGATCCACTGCATAATCCTCCAACAAAGGAATGGACCTCACTTTATGGATGGGCAGATAGTGATGGTCTAAGAACCTAGAGAGACAAGCTAGTACCCGTATGATGTAAGATTTCTAATACATGATGTATACTATAAATAAATATGTTATAACATGATATCGCATAAACATGTAAATCATACATATAAAACATATAATGTTTAATTAAACATTATTTTGATTCAAGTTTTCAATAATTATTAATCTCTAGGATCAATCAAATTCATATACACCACTTGATCAAATTACCTTTTTCTGGCATTGATGATGCTAAGTAAGCTAATGAAGTTCATCTCACTACTTAATTAGTACAAATAATGAGAGATTTGGTTAATATAATATATAACCAATAAATTCATACAAATTACTTCTTATTAACAAGCATAAAACATGTTAAATACATAAATAACTAAAGTACATACATTTAATCCATCAAATGTATGCAATGAATCTAATTATATTATTTATATCACATAAATAATAAATAAGTACAGTCTATACCAATTACGTATAATATATACTTAGATTGCATGTTACTAATTTTCACAAGTAGATTCAAATATTCTATGGAAAATAATAATATCATAGTCTATTATTTTTATGTACACATTACTCAATTACAAACAACCAGTCATAATAATGTCCCACATGAAATACAACTTGTACTTTTGAGAGGCTGTATGCATATAATTACAATGTCCTATCCCTCAGGATTCTATGACGTAATTTAATAGTTAATAATTAATATAATTATAGGCACTTATCCCAATCTACAAATATATGTTATATATGTATATGAGTACCTAAGTCCTCATATATATATATATTTCATATATATATGTTCCCCAACAAATACATGCATACTATGTATTGCATAGCTATATTTGTTCACATAAATAAATACCATTATGTCATACTTGTTGGTGTTCTAGATTTACACCCTACTTGAGTAAGGGGATTGTTCAGATATTCATACTCAAATCTAGTCCAACATGGGTTTGATTTTAGGCTGTTGGTATCCTAATAATGGATTAGACCTCCGGAGAAGGTCGACTTCCTTCTGGATCTATTACCTGGACTAAACCTAAACTAGAACTTTCTTGGAAAATGAAAAGAGGTTTTGATAATAACTTATAAATCATGTAAAAGAAGTGATGCATCAGTAATGTGATTGTTTATCCACTCTATCTAAACTTCTAACAAACACTAATGAGATCAGATGTGTAACTCCAAATGGCTACTTATGCATTAGTATTTCATGCAGAGGTTCACCAAATGATCAAAACCTAAGGGAAGTGATAGAAAGGCTTGATTTAAGGCACTAACTAGTCAATGTATCCACTTTCTATCTTTAATCAAATGACATAAAACATTTAACATGATTTGCATAACAAAATGAACTAATAGCTAGGCGAGATCAAGAATTGACAATGAAGATTTCTACCACATATGCAAATCAACCTGACATTAACACACTATATCATAATCATAAAATTTGAAAAGAGTCATTTATTGATCTCAAGAGGTTACAAAAATAAAATCTGGGCAGAGTCTAGTCATGCCTAAGAGAGGGATTATTAAGTTGTTTTTTAGTCTTAGAATCCTATATTTATAAAAAAGAGAAAGAGAGAGAGGGAACTATGCATTGGAAAAGGCCCAACCACTTTCGATGGATTAGCACTCTTGAGGGTGCTGACTCATAATTTTATCAAGAAGGCACAACTTCAAAGGCCTTAAAAAATAATTGAATGCTCACTATCCTTATCCATCCACTTGGTGTCTTCTTGGAATTCCATGATATCATCTAATGATCTGTTGACAAAGATCATGTCTTGGAATTGGCAAAATTATGCCACATCTACTTTGGGTGGTCAACTATATCTGCTCATTGAAAAGTGACCCTGATGATAGGTGAGACACATCTCTCTATGATCATGTTTACATCTGCATTTGTTCCAACTTGAACATGGGTCCATTTTATTGACAAAGAACCAAACTCAGATCATTGGTTTTCACACAATCATAATATTCATAGAAAACTTGCAAACTGTTTAGCCTTATTTCATAATCATTGGTCTTTGTATTAGGTCTAAATGACCTATTTTACCTATATGAATATCTGTTGGCAATGCTTGGTCTCATTGGTTCTTTGGATCATTTCTAAGCTCTAGCTCCTTTGTTTTTTACCTTGACCAGGTCGAAGAACGTCTCATCAACTTCTTTCAAAATGTCTTGGGCTCACCCTTTGCTTATTGGCTGTCGAATGCCAACTCAGACCATTCACATTGTGCCCAAATGTATTTATTCTTATTGGTCCCATAGATTCTGCTGACTTATTTACTCTACTCACATTGTTAGATCTTTATTATACGAATGCACATGAGTCCTTGATTTCTTGCTAGAAGATCCCTTTGACATGTTGACTTGGTCATACACCATTGGATCAAGATGTATGAGCTCATGCACACCATAGATCTCCTGGTCCCACTTTATTATCATTTATTTCACTCCATTGGATCATTGATATGATTGAATGGTGATCATTGATTTAGCTTGGACCCATCCTTTTGTCAATGAATGTGCACCATTGGATTTCAGCTTGATGATCCCACACTGTTAGATCATGTCCAACTTGTAGCTCTTTAAGGGCTTTAACCTAGGGACATTTTGACTTGTTTGACTCCAACGTGGATCGTTATATCTCATGTGTTAGTATGCGGGATCCCATTGACCGTCAGATCTCTACCAAGTTTAAACTTTTTAAGGACCTTTTGACCCTAAATGACTACTTTACAAAGCTCAAACTTTGATGTTTGCATGAACATCAATGACATCCACATGCCTGTCATTGCATTTTGAATTATAATGGTCATTTATTGTGCTTGAATTTGACACTTCCGTAAATGTTTTGGGTTTTTTGAAATCAAACGACTATTTCTTATAGCCTAAAATTGACGTTTGTGCAACTGTCTAGATCACAAATTTCATGGGCTATTTCCTTCAAACTTTTTGCTGGACCATTTTCTTGAGAAATTATTCTTTAAGAATATTATATAGGGCACTTTGTTGAGAGATCAACCCCTCAGGACTTTGTCTACAACACTTTCCAAAAGAAATGGCCTTTTGGGATTTTTGTTTGGTCCACCTTGTTGAAGAATTACCATTCATAAATTTTGTCTAGAACACCTTTTCTAAGAAAATACCCTTAGGAAAAAGTGCTTGAGATACTTTGATTTACAAAATACCCTTCAAAAAAATTATTTTGGACACTTTCCTTGAAAGTAAAGACCCTTAAAAAAAATGCATAGGACCATTTCCTTAAAAAATGACCTTTTGGGACTTTTGAAAATGGGTCATTTTTTTGTAGAATGATCCTTCAAAATTTCTATTTGGTTCACTTTCCCAAGAAAATACCCTTCGAAAAAAGTGTTTGGGACACTTTGCTTGACAAAATACCCTTTGAATTTTTTTTGGGACATGTTTCCTGAAAGAAATGATACTTAGCCTTTTTTGATGTGGATAATTTCTCTGAAAGAAATGGGTCTAGATTTCCATTGAATTCTTTCAAGGAAATTATTGCAGAATAATTTCTCTGAAAGAAATAGGTCTTCGTATTTTGCTTCAGACATTTTGTCTGAAAAAATTCATGCCTTCGAAAACTTTGTCTCGAATAATTTGTCTGAAAGAATTCAACACTTAGCCAAAAAAAGGTTCCAAAAGATTTGAACTTAGCAAAATAAAAATCCGAAAGAAAGTTGTCAATTAAAAACTTAAGTGAAAATAAAAGTTTTGTACTTAGCTTTTTTGAAAGCTTGTAGGCCCTTCTGAACTTGTACTTAAACTGTTATTGAATCTTTAAAGGCTTGAATGGATTTTAGATGCTTATGTAACTTGTCCCTGACTTTTGATCTACTTGGTTTCACCATGAAGCCTGCTCATATTGAATCATTGGACCAATCTTCAATCAGGATCCTGCTCCTTCCACTGAACTCTTGGACTAGGCACCTTTTTGGTATGTAGACCAAATTTGGTGAACAATACTAATAGTCATTTTCTATTTTTCAAATAATAAATTCATATAATTCAAATAAACCATTATAATTTAACTATTCACAAAATAATAATTAATATCTAGCATAGGGTCTCAACATTCTCAACCCATGCTTTCCCCTATTTTGGGTCATTAGGTTTATATATCATTTCAAATTTGTCAAGTATCATCAGACTCAATTCGACTCTAACTCCAATTCATGATGAATCGAATAAACATTACACAGTCTTATAAGCATTTAAACTTATATAGTCTATGCTCAGTCCAAACATATTAACTTATGTATTATTCCAAGTTCAACCTTGTCGACTTACTATATATATTAAAAAACTCATACACATATAGATACATTATTGGTTTCCATACAAGTTTTGAACCATATAACAAAACACAAGTCTCATGATCAGAATAATATGAATATAATATCTTAGTAATATAGTTACCAAATCGATGCTAATAACCACTATTGGTATATGCCATCGAATACCAACAGTAAATAACAATTACCTATCATAACACAGACTTATATATTATGAAAACATAATAGGTATAGGACTTTAACCATTCACTATATAATTATAGGATAGTTCTAACCTAACCCTCGACCCAGGGATAACTAATATATTTAGACTTAGCTTATCACACTAGGTTTTATACAAAAATGCACACAATCTTGTTCTTTAGGTTTATGGTTTCAGAAAAAATTGAACTCGGATCTATTTATATATTCTTGGTTTGAATGATGATTACATATAGTCTTGATATACATATGTTCATAGTTTGAAATGACAATGGACACAGTCCTTATACTCATATGTTCACATTTTGAAATGACAAATATACATAGTTCATACATATATGTTCTCATTGTTTGAATGACAAAAGTACACCATCCACATATACATATACATACATACATATATATATATATATCCATATATAATTTCATGATTTTGTAAAATGAAAGTGCACATTCATATATGTATATATTCACAATTTTTAAGGTAAATGACCTTAGTTTATACATATATATACTCACAATTTTTAAAGACAAATATACATATTCCTTTTTATATGTATATCAAATGTGAAATGAATTTTAAAAATAAACAATACATAGAATTTTTATATCAATTCTTTTATTCCTCAAATTACTCAAACTTCACATTTTTACCCCACTGATAAATTCAAAGTATATATACATAGTCATGTGTTATATATATATATGTGCTCAACATATCGATATACACCTATTTGATTCTATATATATATCCAGGGTTTCAAAACTAAAAACTCAATCATAGTATTTATTAAAACCATCGGCTAAAGCCTATTAATCTTTAACTTGGGTATATTGCTATCATAGAAAGAAAAATCCTTTTAACCCTACAATTTTACACACATACAGTTCTAGTTTGCATTCTTAGGGATTTAGAGGATATTGGCTTAGTTCTGTGGATGGACGAGCCATCCACAGGGGTAAGCATGTATCCATAATAAAATGCAAATCATTTTTCTAAACCCTGAAAGACAAACATATATACTTAGAATTTTTTTGTTTCAAATAATAATTAAATAATGTCACCAACCTTATAATGGCATCCATATGAACTGCTTGAACCAGAATAGTTCTCTCTCCTTCACTTTGCTCCTTACTTCTCTTCCTCGTGTCGTGCCATGTCCTTCTCCTTTTCCCTTATTATCTTTTCTCCATCGACCTTTCTTCCTCATGCAATGCATACAACTGCTAGCATAAATCTTATAGTTTCCAAAAATTTCATTCATGCAAAAAAGCCATAGCTGCTAATCTCTCTGCTTTACTGGGTTAACCCTAGTTTGAATCAAGCAAGAAACCCAAAAATTCTCGAACTTTCCCCAAAATTTCTTAGTCATTATTATAATCTCTTAAATCATGCATAGTCTATTGACGTTACATGGTCGTGTATCCATCTTCCAAAAAGTCCACTATTAACATAATTACTAATGATAACTAACACTTCAAACATCACCATAGTCTAGGCATTCAAATATTTGACTAGGTTTAGTTCATAGGATAGTTTCGAATAGTAATACAATTTTGTTAATAACTTATTATAGATAACTAAAATCATGACTTAATAACAATATGTCAAATGTAAGTCAATGATATTATTTTAATAGAAATAGTAAATAAAAAAACTATTATATCTAAACATAATAGTATTATAATAACATAGTCGTTATTACTACTTTATATAAACTATCCAATGTTTTTAGTTATCTTCATATATTAAGGCGTTAAGTCGTTTAATGATATTTCTCAAATATCATAATGATAACTAGTTAATGTTTTAAAATATTACAAAGATATTTTAGTTAATCTATAGACAACAGTAAATATATACTATTCACCTAGATTTATTTTCTCGTAAAACATTAACAATCATGAATATAAAAACATGACATAATCATACAAAAACATTATACACTCAATCTACATATAAAAACCACAATGCAATCACACGAGATTAATCCCACATAAGCATTAAACTGAACTAAATCACAACTAACACACATAATTAATTATCTAAATGTAAAAAATATCAAAGGCAGACTAAAACTAACAACTCAAACAATACATATTATGAGTTTTATCTAACATGGTGTGTGCATGGGTTCTAGTTGTTCCTCTGTCATCCCCCAATAACTCCATCTACGCCACCCTCTCCAATGATGCTTTCCCTCCCTCATGCTCTGAGGGATGAATCTCTCCTGCATCCAACTCATGACTAGAAGGTAGTTAGCCCATACCATCATGATATATATCATAAAATACTGATGTAACAACTAATCAACATAATCTTAATGTAAATAATATACAATACAACTAACTCATACAATGAAATCATGTAATCAAAACAACATACAATTGTCCCATAACATTATATGACTTACAACTTAGTTAAATAGTAATTAAATCAATTTACCAACCATAATAATTCATGGATAATCAAGAAAATTAGCTTAGTGAGAAATTGGGATGTGACAAAAAGTATATCTCATTGTTGTTGTCCCACAACTTTTAATGCAGCCACTCAATGCATTGCTCAAAATGTGAAGAAATTTTATTTTGAATCCCATAAAAACATATTGTAACTATAATTTTTCTCTCAAACTTATAATCATTATTTGTACAATCAAAACTTTTAATTAAATATATAGATCATGCATATTCAAATCCCCTTGCATGTCTTTCCTCTTTGATGTCGCTCCATGTGTTGTTAACACAAATTCATTCAACTTTAATTCTAATTAGTTAGAAATAAATTGGGCGTAATGAGGAACCCTAAATCAGGTTAAGTAGGTTTCTTTGCAACGTAACTTGGCACCCATTAAATTTGGTTCAACTATAATTGTATTTATTTATTTGGGTTTATTTGCACCCGTGTTCTAACCATTGGTCATGGTAGGAGGCATTCTACAATGATGGAGGGCATGAATGGCTGATTGACCAAGTGTGAGGGGTCACAAGGAGATATTACAACATTATTGGTCCTTCAAACTATTAGGAAGTAGGATTCTAAGACCAAGAAGAATACAAAAGATATGGATTCTTGGCTTCCGTTTTTGTCACTTGCAAGAACAACAAAAATGAGGAGAATTAGAAGAATTAGAAGTGAAAAATATCATAGGGAGGACTTCGAAAACATTCCATTCACTTGTCTCATGTTTTTGGACCATTGTCCTTTATCTTGTTTGCTTGCTCTTTACTCATTTGGTTGCTTCCAAAACCAATTTTAATGCTACAGGTGGATTCTTAGTTGCCAAATTGAAGAGAATAGGAATATATCTCAAGAGATTAAACGGACTTCTTGTCAAAACTATACATGCATGGATATGGATATTGATTTGGTTTTCTCAAGGACAAAAAAATGTTACAATAACTCTTATTAAGTTAAGTAGAAGAGGTGGTGCAACTTAACGATTTTGATTTAAGGTTTCATTTACTAACTATAACTGCAATTCTTATATGCAATTTAATTATTAGATTAGTAATTTTTTATGAAGCACCTATTAGGCAATCCAATGGACATAAAATAAGAGCTCCATTGAAGAAGTTTCAACTATGGCATCACAAAAGAGAGTGCCCTGAAGGCACAGTTCCAATTAGAAGAACCACCCAACTAAATTTAATCAGAGTTGGCTCTGTCAAAAAAATTGGACACAAGTCCAATTGCCATCCTATTGCTTGGAATCCTAAACATCATGATTTTGTGTATCTAGTGGCCATGAGGTTATTTAATAGCTTGATTAGCTCCAATTACAAATAGAATAAATTACCATTACTTAGCTCCAATTGCACATATAGTAAACCCCCTAATTACTTGATATATGTATTGTATCTTGTAGTAGGATATGTTATGGGAGACCAATACTATGCCCATATCCGCACCAGTGTTTTTAAACATGATTAATACTTGAAATGTATTTGTTAATCCTTCATATTCATATGGGTCCTTCATTACTTGTCTTTCCATCACTGCTAATAATTGATTTAAAAGTAAGGTTTTTTAACCTCACTAAAACGATGAGCCAAAATGTTTTATATATTTTTCATTTCCTACACTTCACAAATCTTTGGTTTTGGTTTGAGTTAATTATTTCTAGTTTGTAGTTACATTTTTTATTTGGTTAAGTGTGAATAATATTATAAGAAGAATCATTTACAAGAATGCAATTCATACAAATACGTTTTTGATTTAATTGTATGAATTACATTCCTACCAATATTTTACTATCATCAAGGATGATATTTTTGGCATGGAGGAGCCTATACATGCACTCCACTTGAAATTCTTTGGTGAGGGCATTAAATCCCTGTTTCAATTTAATACAATCAAGATTATGACAATTCCATGTATGAGTTTTCTTGTTGGATTATCTAATTTTATTTCCTCATATTCTCCCACAAATAAATGTTTTATTCATTTTTGGTTCCTACATTATTCCCACTATTTGAATTTTATAATCCTCAGATTCCCAGTATCTGAATTTTTATAATCCTCAAATTCCATTTATCTAATTTAATAATCTAAAAATTCCCATTATCAAATTTAATAATCCTAAAATCCCCCACATGTCATCCACCATCCAAGATTCCCACTTTTGAATAAAATATTATTTTCTTAAGGAGTTATCCTCAACCATAGATCTTCCATCAAGATTGACGGTCTTCATCCATTAATAAAAGTTGTAAATAGAGTGTTCCTCCTCTATCTTTAGTAAGTCTTAATATCACAATGAAGATCTGTCAATTTGGAGAGCTTACTTCAAATATAATTCTTTTCATTTAGCAAGGGTAGATGTTGTTTATTTGATCACTCACATCCTCCAAGAAGCTTGCAACCCAAACTTTTAGTACATCATGTTAGAAATCTGGTAAGTAGAAGAATCCAAAGGGAGGTAGTACATTATGTTTTGTTTGTTTCCTTTTTTTCTCTTTCTCTTTAGTCTTACTCTATCTGAAGGAACATGTTTAGGTTTATTGTAGGTTTTCAATCAATTTTGATTTCTTACTAATCTTTATACTCATGTGTTTCAACCATCATGACTTTCTTATGAATGGGAACTATGTTAGAAACCCATTTGGAGTAGTCTATTGGCTTAATTAACTTAACATTAAGGAACTTAATGATTTATTTGTGATAAAGCTTATAAACCTCTGAAGGGAATTTTCATTGATTTTGATGAGTAGGAGTTGCTTCAGGATAAGTAATGATATTATGGACAATGATGATAGGGTCAATTCTAGGCATGTCTGTGTATGACCAAGTGAAGGATTTCTTGTACTTATCTAGGACTACACTAACATTATTTTTTTCTTCAACAATGAGACAAGCAAAAATAAGAATTGAATGATAATCCTCATATGTTAATATTCTTAGTTTCCTCAATGAACATTTCATTACCATATTGGAAGTGATAAGGTGCATGAGCTAAGTTGAAGAGAGGATCTTTTGGATCAAGACTAGCAATAAAAATAATGAAAATGTGGAGTATGCTTAAACTATTAGATTTTATGATGTTGCAAAGTAAGTTGAGGTAGCTTTGCATGTAAGAGTATTAAATTAGCTTCGTCAATAGGTAAAATAGGTAAAGGAATATAAAATTTAATGTCCACATCTAAATTGACACATTTATTACCTTTGATGTCAAATTTTGTGTGAAGATGTCTCACAGTAGTGGCTTTGGCATCTACGGTGTTTCTTAGATCTATACAAGATGGTTGGGAACATTTTTTTTATCATATCAGCCATGTTGAGGTATTTATGCATTTCTGGACCGGTTTGACTATATCAATATGAGGTAAATATGTGATGATATAATTGAGTTTTATTATTCACTCTATACCCTGGTCGATACAATCGATTTTAGGTTTTTTTGGAAATTGTATACTAGTCGATACTATTGGTTTTGGTGAATTCAATTCGAGTAGTATGTTGGTCAATATAGTCAAATTTAGAAGAAAATAACTAGTCAGTACAATTTATTTTATTCTGAAATGTATCAAAAGTATCGATATAGTTGGATTTTGAAGAGGGGTTTCTCTAAACTATATCAACACTTTAAATCATGTCTTGATCAAAGCATTTGATTTATAGTAAGGATGGATTTGAACTATATTAAAGAGAGTGGTATAGTTGGACTGCTCTGAATGATATCGACATGGTTGATAGTTTTGTTTTTAGTAGAATTTTTAAAAATGATTTCTAAAAGGCATTTCTATTGTGTTTTGAAAGAAAAATAAAATATTTTTATAACACACAATTGGTATTCTCTAATGGAGGATCAATGGGAGGTACATAAGCTTTTATGTCCATTATTTAATCTTCATCACTTGAATCAAAGCAAGGGTCCAGATAATAAGAAAGTTGTACTAGGTTAACATCATGGTTGAAAGCATGTATTTTAGTAAGGGAATATTGATAATGAATTAAATCCAAGTATCTTGTTTGAGCTTGAAACACAATGTAATATTCATCATAAGTTGGTAAAATGGCACATGTTTGAGCTTGAAACATAATGTAATGTTCCTCATAAGTTGGTAAAATGGCACATGTTTGGTTAGGGTTTTAATATTTTTATTTAAAAGTATCTTTGGTGGATATATCAAGTTGAATAAAATCTTGAGGAGAGATTAATAATGGTTCTTGAAAAATCCTAACCACCCCATATTCATTGCATCCATAGGATTCTTTGTCATATGAAGTTTTATTAAATTTACAATGAGATGGATTTTCACTATCATCATTAATCAAGGAAGGGACATATCTCTTAATAAAAGAGACAAAGAAAGCCATTCTAAAATGTATGGTGGTAACTTAGATATGTTACAAGTTTTTTGAAATTCATTTGGTACATCATCATTGAAGTCAATAAGAGTGACTTGCATATCATGATGCATGTTGACAAAATCAAGGAAATGAACACTATTAATGCTTTTAGTAGTAAGAATGTGAAATTGTGTTTTGAGATTTTTGTAGTTTGAGATCCCATGGGTTAGGATTAGCTTTATGTTTACAACAAACACCATCATGAATAAATTTTAAGCATTGGTGACTAGAGGAAGCAATTGCTCTCATTCAATGAGTCCAAAGATGGCTTAAGAATAGGTTATAATAAAGTGGAAGATAGAGAACCATAAGCCTGGAAGAAAAGTTTTGGGTCCTCTAGTGAGAGGAATCCAGATGCAACCAATAGGCTTCTAGTTGTTCTTATCAAATCCAAAATGACAAATTTTATTTTTTTCAAGATATTTTACATTGTATCCTAGTTCTTTGACTAACCAAAAGGAGGTGACATTAATGATCAAACCTTCATCTACCAAGATTTTATTTATTTTAACATCATTGATCATGGCACTAAAAAAGAGATTTAGGTCATTAGCTCGGATGATAATTTCAACATTGATTATATCATCCTTTGGGAACTTGGTAGAGAGTTCTATAGATTGTTGAGGATGGGATATGGTTTCAATGGTATTAATTTCAATAGGTTATGAACCTTGAGGATCTTGACTACACATTTCAGTTTCGTTCATTAAAAATATTAATTCTATATTTTACAATTATTACCTAAGGGGCTTCCTATTATAGGATGAACTTCTCATGAGTTCCATTTAAGGAATATTTCAAGGCATAGTGTTAGGTTCTCCTAGGAAATTCCATTGAGCTAGTTTTTGGTAAGAATCATAAAGTATTTAGGTGGAAAATCAAGGTTTTCTTTTGGATCTTTGGTGATTAAAAAAGGTTGATCACTAGATTAAGATTTGGTTTGTAGATAAGACTCATTAGATGGTGAATCATAAGTTGTATTAAAGGTGGTTGTATCTTTGAAAAGAATTTTGTCTTGAGAAGGATTCTTAGGTTTAGTAACATGATATTTGTGAGTGAGTTTACATTGGTAGTGAAGCTTTTTCATGTTAACATATCGAGAATTTAAATAGTATTGGTAATAGTTAGTATCAATAGCAACTACAAAGTTGTTCATATGTGTCGTATTGGGATTAGAATATTGTTGAGGTTTATGCTGAGATTTTTTTATCTTGACATTGTTTTGATTGGTTGGATTAAGCTTTAGAATCCTTAATATGATTTTAATAATGCTCTTTCAATATGGATTTGTCGTTAAAGTGTTCTCCTGACATGAGATCATAATAAATTTTCCTAAGATCACAACCATATTCATGCAAATGACAAACTATAGCATGGAACCAAAAATACTTCTAGGCATGGTACCATGGCATGAAAGGCTTAGATTGGTCAAAAGTCAAAGGCCTATAAGGAGACATGATTTTATTGAGCTCTTGAAGACTCAAGGGAGGATAAGTAGGGTTTTAATTATTTGAACTTTTTGATAGAGAGACTCTTAGATTGGGTTTTTGAGGTTTACTCTAAGAAGTTTTGGTATTGATTGTATTAGTTGAAGTTTGGAGAGATTACCTACTATCATTTATAGACTGTTAAAATTGATTTGTAAGGTAATCTTGTTATTTAGCTTGGTCAAAGGATTCTTCCAATGTCTTAGGAGAGAAGGACCTTACTTTTTATTGAAGTGATGGATTTACAACAATAATGAAGAGTTTGAAAAGGTTTCCCTTACTCATGTCATAATCTGATTTTTGGGCCAAAGCTTCAATCGCTTGATGAAATAATGGGTGGATTATTTAAGTGATTGTTTGGAACTAATGAAGTTATCAAGGCTATTTCAAGAAGATCATGATATTGATACTCTTTGACTAAATCATTGAATAAGTCTTTTGCTTTTCAAATTGAATGAGCAAGAATTTGATTACACCCTTCTAACACATCTCCAACTAGAGTTTTGACTGGGAGCTTGGTAGTTGCATAAGTATTGGTTTGAATCCATTATTTGTAGAGGTTTCCAAAGGATCTAAGTTGAAGGATATGACTGGTAGTCCCATCATATGTTATCATTGAAAGATCATTTCCAATTTTCATGGAAACAATATAAGTAGCTAAAGATTTGCTTTAAGGGGTTTGAAGCATTTTGTTATGAATAGGAGTTGGGTAATGATATTATCGTTAAGATCTGTGAGAAGAGGAGGTGAAGAATGTTGATTGGGTTGGTTCCATACAACTTGTTGAGGTTGATTAGCCATTTGAAAAAGGTGTTTTTAGATTTGGAGCATTTGGTTTGTAGTAGTAGCTTACATAAAAATTGTTAGGAATATAGAACATAGAGCAATATTAATGAATTAAAGATGGAAATAAAATGCAAAAAACACAACACAATAGAGACATAGATTTAATGTGGTTCACCCAATATAAGCTATGTCCACATAGAAACAACCAATCCTTCTTATTATTCAATCCAATAATGAAGGGAAAAACCTGTAATACAACCACTGCAATATCTACTTCACTCACACACAGTATGTCGTCGTGATTACAATGCCTTCATATTAAAAGAGGTTTACATATTAGGGAAAAAATGCCCACACATAATTTCTACTGTTAGATTTGTGACCTAATAGTGAACGATCCAAATTTACTATGAAATTACAATATTTTATAATGCATTTTTAACAAAATCTTATTTTGGGGGTGTTGCCCCTAAACCCCCACCAGGGGGGCTCCAAATATGGTCACCGCCCCCTGGAGGCCCATAGTGACCCTAGTAGGGGGTGTTGGCCCCCCACACCCCCTGTCGATAACTGAGCATTAAAATAAGATCAAGCTCCACCATCCAACAAAAACCATTTGGTCTAGCACCTTAACAAGGACTTGCACACTATCAATAGAAATATGTTGAATGGGATTATTGGTAGCATTATTGAAGAGAGGAAGAATTATAGGAGAGATATTAATGGTATTAGTATTAAGATAAGGAATATATGTGGGGAAACTAATTATAGATGTAGAGTTTTTAATGTTCTTAAGGATTCCATCCTTATTCGGAGTATAGACAGTTTTTGAGTCAAGATATTTGATACATCATTTTGGATTTTCAGGATCATTATCAAAAGATACTAAAATCATGTTACATTGGATAGATCAATATTGCAAAAAATTGTACCACGAGGAGTTGCCTTCAATGGAGTGTGTTGTCCCCGAAAAATGCCAATCATTTTTGGGACAACCTATAGACCAAAATTTCTCTCTTCCCTTCTCAAAATTTGTTCTGAGCTTTCAAATTCCTCATTTTTAAGCTTTTTCTATGAAGGGGATTCACATGTTCAATAGGTTAAAAAAGCTTCTGCAGACGAGATCAGTCAAAAGAACAAGCTTCTAACACTTGATCGTTTCCAGGATTGGTTCAGTGCCTTGGTTCAATCAAAGGATTTCAATCGGCAAATAATAAAAGACTTAGGCTTGAACCATTGAACTTTGAACCACTTTGGTTCAAAGATTCAATAGGTTCAACGACCAAGTTGGTTTAACGCGCTTGGTGCAAAAGAACAAACTTAGCCAAATAACGAAGAATGAACCGTTGAACCATTGAACCAAAGTTGGTTCAATCGAAAGGTTCAAGGGGTTGCCCCAAGGTGAAAAAGACAAGTGCCCTTGCAGAGGGCAGGCAACATTGGTTCAAAGGCTCAAAAGTGGCCTCAGTTAAAGGAAAAGTGGCACACAAGTGGTTCAACCAAGGATCAAAGAAGCGATTGAACCAAGGAGCAATAAAACAAAGAGACAAAGATGGAAAAGACAAAAGCAAAAATCAAAGAAAAAGCCCGACTGAAGAGAAAAGCCCCTAATGGAAAAAGACAAAGTGCAGTGGAATATGTCACGTGTCCTGTTATGACTCAGCAGAACGTGACAAGTGTTTGCACCCGTCATGCAAGAGCGGAAATTTTTTTTGCCCTTGCATTTTTGGTCTCTTCCATGCAGGAGCGGCAAATTTTGCCGCCCATGCATCCCTGAGTTCCTCTCCTCCTCTTCACTTTCTCCCCATTCAGCTTTCGTCCTTTTCCTCTATGTCAGGGAGGCAATTTTCGCCGCCCTCCCTTCTTTTCCAAGGATTCCTACCTGTAAGGGCGACAAATTTCACCACCCTAGCCATGTGTTTCCCCTCTCTTGCACCAGTGGCAAATTTTACCGTCCATGCAGGTCTACTCGACCAAGGTGTAGGGGCGACAAATTTTGCCGCCTGTGCATGCAGACCGTCCCACGTGTCAGGGCAGCAAATTTTGCCACCCTTGCACCCTATTTTTCCATTTTCTCTAACTCTGAAGAAATTTTATTTCTTTTTGTCTTTCATGCCTCCTCCCCATTTTCCTCTCGCTTTCCAACCTACTTTCACCTAATCCCTTTTCAAGCGCATTTCCCTAGTCATGATCACTCAAATGTGCAGTTTTTCCAGATTGCTAATTTTTCTCCTAATTGCACAATCATGATTATTACTGCAGTTTCTCTAAAGGTTCCCTCTTCATCGACGTCTTTTTCAACAAAAATTCTTCCAGATCACTAAATTTTCTCTGAAGAAGACTGGAAATAAAGATTGAAGCTTTTCTTCTATGCTTTATTCAAAATGCACTTTGTAATTGACTTGGGACATTTTCACGTGCAATTTTGTAATGTGTAATTACATGTGAAAAATTCGGAAAATATCCCAAAGTCAACACTGACTCATCTTTGATTGGTTTTCAATATTTTAATCTTTTTCTAATTTTGAAAGGTTTCTCCCTATATAGAGAGGGGACCTCTTTTGTAAATAGATCTCTGATAATTGAGAGCAAAAACTCTGCTGAAATTGAGACACTTCTTGAGACTTTGTGCTCAACTTGTAAATCATATTTTATCGAATGAATGAGAAACAAGTTTATTTCAGACTTTGTGTTGAAGCAATCTGTATTATTTAGGAAGTGGTTCTTATGTCCTCTTTCCTAATAATCTCTTATCTGTTTGATTTAATAAGCAAACTGTGTGTGTTGATATTATCTAAGGACATTTCTAAAAGATAGAAGAGAGACTTTGAGCTAATTTTATCTTGGTGATCGTTTTATCCTTTGTAGTTTTAGGCGAAGACTTTGTGCTTCGTTTCACTCTACGGTTACGCGTATTTCGAATCAGTGAAGGAGACAACGGAAGACTTTGTGCTTACATAGATTTCTTTGTTAACTTTGTTACTTACTTCAGGTGATTTTTTGCTCTACATTGGATACCATTCCTGAAAGAAGAGGAATGTTATTAGCCAACGATGAGGACTTCTGTCTCTTGTTCCTTGGACATCACCTCTGAAAAAAGAGAGGTGGATGCTGTTATACTACCCCGAGTATTATTTTTTGCTTACATATATATATGCATATAGCGTATAAATATTCATAGGGAAACTCCCCTTGATGAGAGGAGAGATTTACCTCGTCCAGATGTGGTAAACCCACACTTTTTGTGGCGTAAATCTCCTTGTGTTGTGGTTGATATACCCATTTTGTCATCAGTTACTTGACGACAAAATATTCACCCAACAGAGTGTATGGGAAGGATAAATTTATTGCCCATATAGAATATAAATGAGTTGAGGCTTGTTGTAGAAACCCCAAGATGATACATCATTGAAAAATGATGGAAAAGCTAATAAGGTAGAAAATGAGTCAAATCTTTGATATGTCATTTGGGATTTTTAAGATCACTATCAAAAGATATTAAAATCATGTTACATTAAATAGATCAATATTGCAAAAAATTGCACCATGAGGAGTTGACTTCAATGGTGTGCATGGGAGGGATAAATTTGTTGCCCATATAGTATCTAAATGGGTTGAGGCTTGTTGTAAAAACCCTCAGATGATACATCATTTAGAAATGATGGCAAAGTTAATAAGCTAGAAAATGTAATAAAAAAATGACCCAACATAGTGATGGGGTAAGATTCACGTTGGATTCACCAAAATGTATGTGGGGTGAATATGGTCAATAATATAAATATACTCTAATATGGGAACATGGAGAATACTATATCCAGCATACATATAAGAGGTCACACCGTAAAATGGGGTAGAGGCTATAAGTAAGAGTTGTTTTTAAAAGGGAGATCAAGGATATAATTAGGAATCCTATGCAAAAAATTAATGAACAAAGACATCATAGATATAAGATTGAAAAGGTGTAAACTAAAGAGAGATAAATGTCATTATGCTATAACCAAGAGGTACTTAAACTACAGGTTGTAATCAAGAAGTGTCTAACTAAGGATATACTAGCATGCAAAAATAACATAAGTTAAGCTAAGCATGGAAAAGAAGACCACAACATACTACTCTAATATGTGCATATAAACCAAATAAAAGAAAGAGTTTAGAGATATAGATACTTACCTTAGGTTGACTTATAGACACACCAATTTCCCCTTTGGTTCAAGTGACACTTTATGAGAAATGTTATAGGTTGA
Organism: Torreya grandis; assembly: GCA_037957365.1. Taxonomy (NCBI): domain Eukaryota; kingdom Viridiplantae; phylum Streptophyta; class Pinopsida; order Cupressales; family Taxaceae; genus Torreya; species Torreya grandis. Next base: position 1,748,238 of record JARHVA010000756.1, on the reverse strand, counting down.
AGATCAAAAGATTAGGATAAAGACCTAAGTATTCTTCGTTTAGGACTCCAAATACTAAGTGTACTTCTCAAGTTCAACTTCCTTGTCAAAAACTCCAAAGACCTTGTGCAAACATAGACCTCCACATGTGTAAGGTCTTATACTCTAATTCCTTTTCTTCTACTAAAGGAAAGTTTTTGTGCACAAGTAGAGTAGAATGGTATGTTTTTATTCTAAAAATAATATATGGGAGCCCTGTATGTAAAAATACAACTCCTACAAATGAACTATAAAACATGTTGATAGACTTGATTTGGATCAGATCAAGTTGAACAATAATTTACGTCGGCCATGCCAAATTAGTACAAAGGGACACAAAAAGATATCGAGTGGGATCGATCTCATTGAAAAGGATCATAGGTAGGGAAAAAGAACTATGTCAGCCATGGTCGATACAGTTGTAAAATATAGGGGTTAAATAGAACCAACTCGATATGAGTGAGTTAGTCAAGAGAAGCCTTAAAAATAGGCTAAAGAAGATAAATCAGGAAAAGAGCATCAAAGAAGGATAAAATGATCAAATAAAAGATAATGAGTGTAAATAGATATAACATGAGGTCATAGGACAACAATCTCCTATAAAAGAACAGAAGCCGACCGAACTCCGATCTCGATGCATTCCTTATGACATGTACTCAGGGATAAAAATTCACCAACAAACTTTGCAAGAAAAATTTGTTAGTAACTAAAAAATATAAGTATGTACAATATTAACATGAAGTTTAACCATATAATAGATTAGGGATTGAGGTAAATATATATGACACCAAATAAAAGATAGTTTGAAATACTGACCCATTAATGTAGTCTTATATTTTCTTATGACAATTTTTGTTCCAAATTTATCTTACAATTTAATAGAAAAATAAATGTTGAGATTGTTTAATGAAATGGTATGTCTAAAGATACATGGTTTTTATTTGCATAGTGTTGAAGTAAGTTTTTGATAGATTTAATATATGTGGAATATGTCTTTAAATTAATGTGTCAAGGGTATTATTTCTTGTTTTGGTTGTGGTTCAACATTATGGGCAGATGTCTAGCAATAAGACTATCATAGGGAAAGATAGTTCCTTAAATTTATAATCAGAAAAGAAGATCCATTTTATAAATTTTGCCATGCTACACACTTATTATTATTTTTATCTAAAATATATTATCACATTCTTTGGCATCAACTTTGATATTACTTGTTCATTATAAATCTAATACTTTTCGATCGTCTTGGAGGTTAAATATAAGATCATAATGGCTTTGATCCATTTACATATTTTATTTTTTGAAATGACCGCTTTCTTATTATTTGACTAAATTTAGAGTTTAATTTGCTTGAAATTGTATTTTATTTCTTCACTTACCAATTCCCTTCTTTTTTTGGTCCTCTGAATGTTACATTGGAAGGAAAATATTACAATTTATTTTATGAGGTGTGTTCTTTGTTTATTCTTGTTAATTGAAGGATATATATTTATTCATGGAAGGGTTGCACAAATATATTCTCTTTCTGTTAAAATTATAAATTTTATAAGGGAGGTGCAATGCAAATGTTGATAGCACAAGAAAAATGAAGATCATTTCAATGTAAAGGGAGTTCGTATTTATAATATAGCTATTTCTCTTATCTTTTCCTAATGTGGATGTATGCTCCATAATGTATTCTTTTATATTGATCAAAAGAAAAAGGAGGTGAAATATGAAGGCATTGAAAGGATCGTACTCTTGATATTGCCGTAATCTAGGCCCTAATGTTCAATAGTACCAATATCAATTGTTGTATTTTTTAAAGTTAATCTTTATAACTTATGTATCTTTAGACCCCATGCCATGTTCAACAAAATATGTTTAAGGTTGCCTTGAGGTATGGGAGGGATTAGCACATATTGAGGATTATTTGCATCCCATGTTAGGTGTGTATATTTTTTCATATGTACAACAACAATGGCAATTTAGTTTTTTTTATTTTGATTCTATAAACTATCGCATGAGTTTTCCCAAGAGCATCATTGCCCAAGCCAGATTCAACCCACAAATTCGCTGTAAGCATTTTTTTTGTCATTTTAATAGAATAATTTTGGAATCTAATTAGTCATCATCAGGGTCTCCAAATTTATTTTTTCTTGGTATGTTCTATGTTTCTCCATGCAATCAACATATCTAATGATTTCAAAATTTCCTTGTTATGTGTTGAAACCAAAGTATTTGTTGCATATAAGTGAGTTGATAAATGAAACGAGAGCTTTTATTTAGAAGATAAGTAGTTATCTATTTGAGACATTAATAAATTCAAATATTCAATTGTTTGTTCACACTTCAAATAATCAACAACGAATTTTGAAAAGTTACCTGCCCTGGATCAAAGCCTTTTTTAATAGAAAATTGTGTGTGATGTAATAACAATGTTGAAGGTTCCCCACAGGGTCAAACCATATTATGTTCTAATATTCATTAGTATATCACGTATTGAAGGGAACTGACCTAAATCACCAACAAGAATAATATATATTGCACCAAATGGCTTGTTTGATGTGGGAAGGCCTCTTACAAACATTCATCGATGTGTGAATAGATTTAGCCCTGTGAAACTCATTTTATTGATCAAAATGTATTGGATATATTTCAAATATTGTCATAAATTTTCAAATGCTTATCCTTCCAATGGTTTAATTTCTTTTTATTATAGGTATGTGAAGGCTTGAATAGATTGTTGAAGCATTAATATTAAATGTTGTAATATCTATTGATACGAGCAATAGCAATGGAAAATTATTGTGAGTCTCTTGTGAGTTCCATGGAAATATTTTTTTTATAGCTATGATTTCCTTGTACCATTAGTGCCTTGAATAATCATTTTTGATGGAAGCATTGTATCATGTTCATTTTAGTGGTGCATAATAATATCAATAACAATTTGTTGTTCTACAAATAATGTAGTTAAAGTGGATGGACTACCAGAATAAGATTCATAAATTTGTAAGGTTACTCGATTAAATTTTATAAAGGAAATGGATGTTTTTTCAAAGAGTCTGAAATTTTACTATCATTCCAATTATGATGTATATCAAAGTCATGATAAACAAGCATATCAAGTTGATTAGGTTGAATTTCATGGTTGAGGTGTAGTTGTGACAAAATTTTCCATTCATTAGGTTGTCCAAAGTTGTGATGAAGAATTTCATCATCTGAAATGTTATCATCTAAAAAATTCATCAAAAATTATATAGTGAATATGCCATAGGTGGTAGGATTTTTTCATGCTTTCCTAGTTTTTAAGTATTTGTTTAGTAGAACAATTAATGTTTGTAATGATGTTCCAGAAAGTTTTGTACAAAATAAGTTCACTCCAACAAAACAATGCATAGGTAATAATTTTTTTGAAGGAATTGCAAAGAACTTGGGGAAGACAGGAACAATAGCTGGAACATCTTTTTTTTTTTCCATTTTTCACCACAGCTATTTTTGTCATATCACCAATTCCTTGTTGCTTATATATGTGATAGTAGATATAATAAATGAGGTTGATCCATGTATACATCAATGAAGGTTAAAGAAGCAAAATAATAAGATTCACTGTGCGAAATGCGACCTAAAATCTTTTTGCCAACATTTAATGAGACAAACGATCATCTACATAGAACAAGGTAGAGATTTTTTAAAAGATGAAAAACTTCATGTGCAGTTATATCATGATCAACAATGCTATCACTTAATTTTTTTCTGAAAGAATTCAAAGATAAAGAGATTGTATTTTATGAAATTCTTGTTAGCATATGGTGATAGCACTTGAATCGATTCTCTGCTTTCAAAGCATATTTTGTAATATATTTCAATACAACGTCATGTGAAAGAACATGTTGACAATCGACGTTTGCTCTCCAAATGAAAAACATAGCTAGATTATTGCTCTTCAAATGAAAAAAATAGCTAGATTGTGAGTATTCAATCTATTGTCATTATGAGAACGATGGTATTTTTTGACTCCAATATTTTCAATGACTATGAAATATTCTTGATGTGATTCCCAAGGTGCTTTGTTCCTACATTGAAGAGTCGTTTATTTTTTCTTAAACATGTTTCTTTTGTGCACTTAGTATGCCTTTGAACACAATTCAAAATCCATTCATAGTCCAAAACAGGATTACTTGAAATAATGTCAGTTGTATTCAATAAACATTGTTTAACAAAAATATAATGATGAAACTTTTAATTTCTATGAATGTTATCATGTGGATTCTAAGACGATTTATATTTTTCAAAATAGGCTTTTAAATTTGTAGTAGAAGTTTGATCTTCCAAACTTAATGTATCAATATTGGGTGTATATTTTAGCCAGATAAATCCATGACTATGTGTGAAGCTTCTATGCTTCCATTCATGCCAGACAATAATATTTATTTACATGAAATTTAATAGAAGACATTATTTTTGGAAAAATGAAAGGTGAAATGAAGCAGTTAATTACATACCTACACCAATAGTTTTGTGTTTCTAAGGGTTTTTATAATAATTATTTGGATTGGAGATAATATTTTGTATTCTCCAATGTTAAGATTTATGTGCATCTTCAATGGGCTTGGAAGGCATTGCACCGTGCAAATTGGACCATTTATTGTTAGTAGCACTCAACATGAAAAACATAGTAGGCAAACCTAATTTAGCGATCATGTCAATTAGTTCAACACAACTTGTTATCTAATATGATGTTTTTTCCCCACACAGTGGAATTGAAGCACATGATTTCTTTGGAAATTTTATCATCACACGTTACATGAAGTCATTCTCAAAGATCCACCACAGTAGTTGTTAAATTGTCCTCGATATTTTTCTTAACAAAAATGAAAATTATTCCTAGGGTACAATGTTGCATCATTATACTATGAAGAAAATAGCTAAATATTTGATGACTACCAAATATGTTATCATGATAACACATAAAATTAAGTGCATAGTCATGCATCTGATTTTTTCGAGCGAGGTTGTTTAAACATAATTTCACTTATAGGGAACAAAGTAAGAAATGCATAACAAACAAACATTTTATATTTTATTCATTTACATGAGACATGCCAATTCTTGGCATTGACATATCACATGGTGTTGTTTGGTCTATTGATTGAAAATAGTTTTATATTTATTCTTGTATTTGGGATAACATAGATGAATGAAGAAGGCAATTTTGCTATGTAGTTATAAAATGTAATTTTTCATCCATCAAAAGATTCATTGCTAATAAATACATATTGAAACATGGATGAGATGTCTATAGGTTCAATAGGTAATGATACCAATGCATCATCATTGAAAAGGACATTCTTGTAGAATGGATCATGTGTATTTTTTATTCTAAAACATTTTGAATGTGTGGTATGCTAACATAAAAAACATTTTTTTCCTTAAGAACCTTGTCTTTTGACAAGCATCATATCCAAGTGATCAATTTTTCATGGAATAAATTTTGCAATGACATTAATGTCCTAAGGGAAACTAATAATATGTCTATTATAATTATATTTTCCTCCATGAACATGTTGTACCTACAAAAATGGATTAACAAGTGCTATAAGAAGTTCCTCAACCTGTGCTAACACATGTATAATTGTAGGTTGTTCTCAAGGATACCTATTGATCTATTTGGATAAATTATGACCATTTCATTCTAAAAATATATACAACAAATGAATACTCCACTCGAAATTGGATTTTTCATGTTTGGATAATTCTCTATGCATATATAACATGTCAAAACAGACAATAATTGATCTACTATGTAGTAAAATTGTCTACGTGTCTCAACAAAGTTTGATTTATATATATCAATAAGTGAGTTGTTCAATTTTATTTTAGTAACATACAATGGATAATTGGAAGGCATTTCCTCCAATATACTAGACAATGTCTAAGTTGATGTACGTCTAACATTTCAAATGCAAAATAATTTGTAGTTAAGGTTTATTGTTCTGCAATTTTGAACATATTGTTTGTGTGTTTGCAATTAATATGTTTAATTTTCATTGAATAATCACATACAATGTTTTAATCAATTCTTTCAGCAATTGGGAATTGTAACTAGATATTTAAATGCTGATTTGCATGAAATATTGCATAATTTACTATAGGCATATGTAAAAGGCTATCTAAAAAAAAAATTGTATCCCATTTGCATTATTTATAAAATATTTTTTGAATTGATATCAACAATGTTGGTTTTATATGAGATATTCTTTATTCTTCACATAATATTCACACACTTTTTATCTCCTTTATAGAGTCGACATTTGTAAGTGTAATTCATGTTTTACATCAATGAACTATATGTAAAAATGAACATGAAATAAAGATATTATTTATGATAATTCAAAAAAAATGAAGATACGATAACATTAACACTAAATGAAATATTGAACATACATTGGTGAAGATAAAAACGTGAGAAATGGAGCTTTGTTAGGATTTTTTCATGTCCAACTTGCTTTTCTTTGCTAGCTTGTTTGATTGGCACTCACACTGCTTCTGTGGGAAACTCTAGGTTAGTTGTGAATTTATCTTGCTTAGCATACCACCCTTTGGGTGGGCTAGCTCTGTTTAATGGCCTCCACACTCTTTGTTGCAACAGTTGTTGTAGACATTAGGAAGCATGGCACCCAAGTGAGCTAAGAAGTTTGTATTGAAGGTTTATGATGAGGTAATCCTTATGACCTTCCCTCTCAGCCTAAGGTATGTTTTCCACCTGATGCAATTAATAGTGTTTATAAATGGTATGAGAATGACTATATTATTGCATATTTTATTGGTTGTATCCCATCACAGAAATCCCTTAATGCATGGTTTTGACACCAATGGGAGCCTTCTGGGATCCATGTTATTAGAGTCTAAAACCTCACCAAAGGTTTTTTCCATTTCTCATTTAAGGAGTCATCTAAATTCCAAGCCCTTTTAGCAAAATCAATTTGTTGGTTTCTCAAAAATGCTCTTAATTTTATCTAAATGGACTCAAGATTTCAAAATCATTGACCAGGATTTCCTTTAGGTGTCGGTCTGGATTGAACTCCCTGATCTATCAATTCCTTTGTAGTCCTTTCTCGACTAGATTGTTTAGCCCATATGGCATGTTTTATGCTATGAGAAACCCAAGTTTTATTTTGCATGACTTAATAGGTGAGATTGCTTTGAGGTTGATTTATCCAAGGATTTAAAGGAGTCTATAGATATCCAAGTCAATAATGAGCGATGGGCACAGAAGTTTGTCTCTTTCAACCTGCCCAATACTTGCTTTTGATGTCAATCTAATGATCATTGCATCAAATTAAAACCCTCCTTGGACACTTCATAAATTGATAAGTCAAATTTGGTGAATAAAAATAATGGTTGGACTATGGTTACCAACAAAAAATCATCATTGGGCATGAAACCCTACTCCTTAGTTGTGTCTCCCTTTGTAACCATGACCTCCTCGAAAGTTCCCAATTCTTCTCCCCGTCTATTAAAACCCAAAAAGCCCAATAGAGTTATGTTTTTCACTTTTTGCATCCTCTAGTAAGCTCCTGTTCTATTGGGATATCCTCTACGAGTGGTTCTTTCTCTAGGCACTCATGTAGCCTACCCCATGGGAGTGGCAACTTCGAGAAGAAAATGGGGCTAAATGTTGTTCCATTTCACTTGGGGATTTCATTCTTCCAAATCAACGTAATAGTTTCTTAGGCCTTGAAGATAAAGAAGATATCCAAATGGATGACATTTCTCAATGAATATTTTATCTTACAATGTTTGAGGTCTTACAAATTCCTCTTAAAAATTATTTGTGTGAGTTGTTTGCTAACAAATGGGTTCCTTAGATTTTGTCTGTCTATAGGAAGTTAAAGTTTTTGGTTTCCTTTTGTAGACCAATCTAAAATGTGTTTGTCCTGATACCACCCAATTCTCCACTATGCATGAGGAGGGACATGGCGATGCCAACATCTTAGTATCATCTATTTTTTTCCTCCTTAATTACCGTCATGGGGGAAGACCCATCACACCAATCTATATGGCTACATATGAATATTTATGGCCATGCATTGGGATTCTCAACATCTATGTTCCAAATGACCTAACAAAGCTTTTATATGGAAATATTTGGCTGACAATTTACCCCTTTCCATGTGGTTTGTGTGTTGGTATTATAAAATGGTTGAAATCCCCAAGGATAAAGCTGGTGCCTTTCCCATGAGATGGTGCAAGGGAGAATGTGAAGTATTGTTTTATTTTAAGAATATGTGGGGCCTTGTTAACCCTCTCCTCCAACAAACCTTATTAAATACCATGTCTTGGTTTACATGGTCTAATTATCGTATTGGTTTTGATTGAGTCCTCAAAAGGTTGGACCATTTATATACTTACAAAGAAAAATATCTTTTCCTTTGAAAACACTATTGGCCAATGTGTCACTATACATTCTAAATATGTTCTCTCATACCACACTCATGTCTCTTGCAAAGTGGAATGTACCTCAAGCTAATTAAAAGTGCCATCATTTCATCCTTAACACCTGCCTCTTGAGCCATGAGGACACCATTCATCTCATTGCCCATATTTAGAACCTGGCACCCCAACCACATTATGTTGTCAGTTGAATTGATTGGTGGAATGAGGCTATTCTGCATACCACCACCTTTCTCGGCCACTATGGGAAGTAAATTGCCCATGTTCGAAAGCGGGGTGATGAGACTGTGCTTAAATAATTTTGGAGAGTTTACTACCTTCTTGAACACAAACCCATTTATCTCCATTTGAAAAATCTGACCACTTCTCTCAAACACCAAATCAAAGTGGCAGATGGTCATGATGCCAGAGGGGCACAACTTCATGCTTGCCTTCTTTGGCTCAAATTTGGAGACAAGGCTTTCAAATAAATTTTCAAATCCCTCAAAGATAAACAAGCTCGTGATCATATCAATCCTATCAAGTCAACCCAAGTGATACTCACTTCTCTTCCTAACATCTCCTATACTTTTCTAGACCATTATAAAATAGTGTTTCAAGCTTAGAAGGAAATAGTGGCGAGAACTCGAGCCCTGCAAGAATGACTTGATGTGGTTCTCATAAGCTAAAACCTAGAGACCAAAGGCTTTGTGATGCACCTTTGAGTCTTCAATAACTCATAGAGGCTATTCACTATATGAGTAATGATAAAGCTCCCAACCTCGATGATTTTCCCTATGAATTTTATAAAAGCCACCTGGGGTTTTGTTGGGCCTGAATTGATTCAAGTTTATAAATAAGCTTTGTAAAAGAAATATTTGGGGGTCATTATTAATCAAGGTGTATTAAATTCATACTTAAATCTAGTGGTTCTAATCTCATCACTAATGGGTGACCTATCACTTTGTTGAATGTGTCTTATAAGATCCTTGTCAAAGCTCTTGCTAACCCTCTTCTTCTCATTCTTCCTATAATTATTCAACCTAAGTAAATGGGATTATTAAAAGCATGTATATTCTTGATAATTTTATTGTCATTTGGGATGGCATGGAATGGGCTAGGGCTTTTTGTTAGAGAACCATTTTTCTTAAATCAACTTTGAAAATGATTATGACATAATTAATGGCCTTTCATCATAGCCATGTTACAGGCTCTTGGTTTTGGCCATTTATTTATTTTGACAATCTAAACCTTGTTGGTGGATGCATCCACTTGTCTCACTATTAATGGTCTTAAATCTGATAGTTTTTTCCTCCAACACTTCATCCACCAAGGTTTCCCTCTTTTCCGAGTTTTATATGTACTCTCTACAGATGCTCTTGCCTATCTTTTGGCTCACATGGTTGAGCGGGGTCTTCTTAAGATTATTGTCCTTACTAACCAATCCTCTTAGCTCATTAATGGCCATTTTTTAAATCACACTTTTCTTACTCTTGAAGAGTAGAAAAATACCTTCACATAAGCCATGTAATGTCTTGACACTTTTTGCTTAACTTCTCGTTCTAATTTACAATGGAGTAAAACTCAATGTTTCAGACAGAGCATGATGCCTATGTTAGACTAGCTTATCCACTATAAGTGTAAATGCATTAGCAAAGGAGAAAAATTCAAATTTTTGGGCATTCACTTTACCTTTGATAGTTTTCATACGGAGTTGTGGTAATATGTCATAAATCAAATTGAAAAGAAGATGGGATATTGGGTTACCAAACCATTTTATTTAGTAGGGAATTCCAAATGTGCATTAAAATATTGATTATTACTCAATTCTATTACTCTTCTTGTTGGGCTCCCTCTAACGCCTCCTATGACAAACTAGGTAAAATTATTTGAGATTTTGCTTGGTTTAATGCCAAGCAAATGAGGTGGTTTCATAGAGTTGCATGGGACATCTTTTGCCTTCCTCGAGATAAAGGAGGTATGGGAATTATAAATATTTATAGATAAAGTATTGCCTTGTGTGTTGAGTGGGTAGTTAGAGCCATTGAAGGCAATGAATCTTGTAAAATTATTTTATGAAATTGTGTATCTTCTAGATCTCCTCACAGTAAATCCAGTTGGAAAAATATTGGCTTCCATACCCTTCTTATTACCTATGTTCCAGTCAAAATTGAAGGTTTTTTTGTGGAAGGCTTTTGAGGTTGTGCAGCCATATTTGAGATGGGTTGGTAATGGATATTGTATTGGGCTCTCCTTTAATGATCACAATATTTGATGGTCTCCCATTATGACCAATACTAGTCTTTTGTTGGCAGAATTATCTTGGATAAAATCTTTGAGGCTCTTTAGGAAAGGAATTCACACCACAAGGGATTTGGTCTCTTTTAGGGACTAGGATCCTTGACCTGATTTGAAAGTAACATTTAATTTAAAGAATGTGGACTTACCTACTATTCTTCACATTCAAAAATTAATGTTAGATGTTATGTTGTAAAAATTGGGTCTTCAACCGCCATGCTCATAGTGGAAGGACTCGAGATGGAATTTTGATACCCACTTCAAAAATTAATCTCCAAGTCTCCTCTATCAAGTGATGAGTCCTTTCTCTTCTGCTCTTGGCAAGCTTATTAGGCGTTGGAGTCTCAATTCCTCCCCCAAACTTGGCTTGCCCGAATTGACCAAATTTGGGAGGTTAATCTTGAACCCAAGTTGGCTCACTTCCTCCAGTTCTTAGTTTAGTAGGGTCTTTCACTCAGTGAGTGTCTCTCCCATATTGGAATTGATCAACCCATATGCCCTACTTGCAAACACCTAGAGTCTTTCAAACATACCTTTTGGTCATGCCCTAAAGCCTAATCCGCTTGGCGATGGATTCATAGCCTTTTCCAATCTTACCACCTTGACCCCTTCTTATGGCACCTCACCCTCCTTGGGGATTTGGCTAATTGGTATGTTTCTACTATTATTTTATTGAATTTCTTCAGGTCTGCTATTTTTTTCCAGATATGAAAAGCTAGAAATAATGCCTTGTTTAACAATGAAGATTCTTCTTGCCTTTTTTCTATTAATAACGAGGTGGTTGTGATATCTTTGGCCTACATGCAGATACAAGTCCAAATAGAGAAGGTTTCCATGGAGGTATGCCATCTTAAGGAGTTGTTGGATCATTGGGGGAATGCCCCTTACACATTGAGCCATGTCCCCTTAAGATGGCATGCCTCAAGGTCTGCCACCTCTGCCTTCTAAAAGACATTGAAGTTGTTCTCGTAGTCATAGTCACTTCTCTCCTCACATCCAACTAGTGGGATGGAGGTCATCGCCATGCATGAAATGACCAATATAGGTCCCTCCTAGAGGAGTTATCTAGTTAGCCCTTCTGGAAATGTAACTCAATTTCAGCCCATTGATGGATGGGCGATAAATATGACTTTGGCTCTGAACCCCATGGATAGTTGGGTGACACTAGAGCCCCCTTCAACAAAGCCTTCTACTTAGACTATTGTGCCAACCAAGGATGATCCTTTGCCTCCACCTTCAGGTGTTTTAGCCTATGCTTAATTATGTTCTAAGGTTTTTATAATGTTGTTTTGATTCTCGTGTCTTTTTCGACTCGGTTGTTTGTTTCTTGTATTTTGTTGCCATGATTTAAGCCAACATATTGTCCTTTGGCAAGGAGTCTAATCCATGAATACCAACCAGTAATGTTACTATGTAACCTTATGTACTTTTATTATTTGTATGATAAAATATTCTAAAGCTTTCCAACAGTAACATTAAAATGAAATGTGACGTTCACAAAAATCTAAACCATAAAAAAAAAAACATAATATTATTTAAATATTTTGAAGTACAGTTAAAAATGTCAACTATCTTTATAGTTTTTAGAAATGTAGATATTAAAATACAGTTTTAAAATGTAATACAAATTTAAGCTATATAGAAAATGTAAAAATACAAGAAATCCATATTTATGAAAACATAAAGCAAATAAGTAAACGACATACTAATATTTTTGAATTTTAAAATGTGTATTTACTGATAAAATAATCTAATTGCATAATAACAACTACAAATAAAGATATTATTAATCAACACATTTTTTTAGCTAAGATCTTAAAATTAAAGTAAAATAAAATGTAATATTTTAGTATATTTCCATACCATAATAAAACAAAAAGCAATGTTTTTGATATTCGTTAATTTTATTTTAAAATGTCAATTACTATAAAAAAAATTTGACATCTAAACATGAAAATAGTTTTTAAACATGTAATACAAGTCCAAGTTACATAGAAAAAGGAAGAAAAAAACAATCCTCGCCAGCATACAATCACAATAAAGGAACATGTAAGTTTTCAAAAAAAAAAAGGTAAGCATAATAAGTGGTATATAATAACCAAATTCAAAAATAAATATGTAAATAATCAAATCTACCTTTAAAAAAACAAAGTGAAACAATATCTTCTCAAATTATGTGGATGGAGACTTTATGCATCAAATATGACATATCTAATTTAATTTGTCTCATTGTATTTTTTTTTGTTTTTATTGATATTGTAAACAATAATTCTTAACCCTAAATATGAATAATTATTTATTGTGTAGCTTTGTTATCAACAACAAAAAAGAATTTAAATATTTTGATGCAATTTTTATTATTGACTCTACAATTTTATCGAAGGCAACCAATGAATTTAGCTCAATTTTTGAATTACTTAACATCAATCAAAAAGAGTATTTGTAATTGCATTCAACACTACATTACATTCAACAATTCTAAACAACCCCTGTTTTTTTCACAACCTTTTTTTCACACCCTTTTATCCACCATAAATAACAAAGCAAGCTAATAAAAGCTATCTAAAAGAACTTGTCAGAGTTGTTTTCACTAAAGCTCATTCCATTTTTTTGCAAAGTTTTATATAATTGAATTCAAATAGTGTTTATTTAACAGTCAAGTTCATTGATGGTTGAAAGTAGCCAGCAATACAAATTTTCAATCTCTATTATTACAAGGTTGATAAACCTTTTACAACGAGAATTAGTCTAGATAGTCGTTCCACCAAAATATGGTGCTCATGATGTTTTGGCTGCAAGAATAGGTACAATTGGGCCACAAAGAAGTTCACTTATTTTCATGTTTGTTGAATGACGATTCTTACCCACAATGTCATGGTAATTTTGTTTCATAACGTGTCATTGATTTGAATTGTTCTCTTTTTGCTGTCCGATCCATCCTTTTGATGTATTTTCAACACACAAAAAATTGACATGATCACACTGATAATGTCTATCACAGCTCTATTTGGCATTTGTGGAATGTCAGAAATGTTCTTGAAATTGAATTGATTTATTGATATATCAATATTTTTAGCACAAGGGCTTATTATTGATAATAATTATAATATTATTTCACATGGATGTTTGAATTGATTATATATCTTATTTTCTTCTCTAACAATTCCATTTGATAACACATGAAGTTTGTCATTTTCAAGTTGGTTATAAAATTTCTCTGCAACCCTTTTAAAACATGTCTCACATAAATTCCAAATAATCTTCCACATTTTTAATTATTGTCATATCCTCGAAGGGCAGTCTTTGCTAGCACTTTTCCTTTTATTGACCATTGTGTTTTGCGTAATTCATTGATATGGAAAATAGTTTTTGGAATATCATTACCCATGACAAGCATGTCAATAGGTTTTGGTCTACAAATTTTGTTTTTTAAAGAAACGACACTTGCTAATGAAGTTGTTTGCATTTGTTTCTTATATGTATCAAGTATACATGTCTGTTTGTTGATCTTGCTATGCTTGGATCAAATAATTTGTAAGTCCAATATCACAATACTCCTATTTGAAAAAAATATGTATTATTTGAAAAAAATGTAAAATGCAAAAACATTCCTTGCGTACAAAAGGGTGAAAACAAACAAGCATCTTACTTTTCATCTTTGATTGTTATACACTGGAACTTGATAAGCTGCACAACTCATCCTTCTCGAAGCTCATTTGATGCAACAATAACACTTATTTTTGTTGCCAAGAGACTTGTTTGCAAATGTAAGTCATTGAAAAAGGAAACACGATGGCTTATATATGCGCTTAAAAGTAAGCAGATGGGATATATCTCTAATATTTGGTAAATATATTTCATTTCAATGTCTCAATTAAGCAATGAACAAATGAGATTCATGGTCAAAGGTGTAGTCATCATGGAGATATCAATACTCATTATGCCGATATCAATGCTCTTAAACCAAAATTGTTAGGATCAAAAGGCTTAATCCTAAGATGTGCAAGAATTAAATGTGGAAATTAAAACAAGCTACAAAAGTAAAAAATATGAGAGATAAACCATTACACAAGATATATGTGGAAACCCGACTAAACCAATTATGGAAAAACCACGGAGCAAAGGCAACATGCAAACTTCATATTTTCATTAGCAACTCTCTCATACAACAACTCCTCTTAGAAACTCCTTTCCAATGCTTACAAGCACTCAGGTGAGCCAAATTTTCAACCAAACCTTACAGGGTCTAACCTCCAACAACATGATGCTAACACCATAGCATTCAAGGGAACTCTAAGCTTCTACCTCTATCTTCAAGGATCTATACCATGCTTTTAATACACTAGGTGAGCCATGCTTCCTAAGCCTTACAGTGTCTAACCACCTAAGCATGATGATGCTTACAACCCAAACATCTAGGTGAGTTAGGCTTACAAGCCTTCCAAACTCCAAATTTCTATCATGCAAGTTCAAACTTGTATGGATCCAAGTGATCCACTAAATGGATAATCAAAGTACAAAGAGGAGTAATGCATTTATAGCATTTTACAACATGAGAGAGAGAGAGGGGAGAGAATGAATAGTGGCCCAAATAAATTTGACCCACACATAAGTGGGGGTGTCATGTGATCTCCATAATGTTTGTCACCATGTGCAAAAGTCTTCAAAGCATCTTCACTTTAGACAAGAACATATTCCACCTCCATGTGGCTCCAAAACTTGCTCCCCACTTTCACAAGTGAGTCCAAACACTCAATAGTGTTCTTGTCATCATCTCCAAGGGTCAAAAAAGTAGATGTTCTACTTTAACTAAGATCTTAACCACCCCATGTGACTCCAAGAATTACACCCCACTCACACATGTGAGACCAATTTGTAATAGTGCATTCTTGTCTTCTTCTTCCATATGATCACACAAGTCCAAAAGGTATTGCAATCAACTTTTGACTTTCTCTACACATGTGAATCATGGGTCCCCTTACAAATTCAACCCATGCATGACCTTTTGTCTTTTGCACCATGTAACAACCCACATGTGACTCACTAAGGATAAAACCTGTCCTTTAGTGGAGTATTACGTCCCACATCTGTCATATCACCCTGATCACACATGGGACCCACCGTAGCCCCCACCACCACATCACTTTTTTGCCACACCACCTGCATGCCAAGTCACTTGCATGCCACATCATCTGCACACCTACATGCCACATCACCTGCATGTTGTGTCACCATGAATAATGACTATGAATAGTGCCTTTGAATAATGACCTATGAATAATGACTTCACACCCAACAACATTGCAAACAAACAAACAAACAAAAAAAATTATTAAAAAATAATAAAATAATAGAATTTTTTAAACTATAAATTAAAATATATATATTATTTATAAGATTGACAAATATTCGAAGGGGTGTGTTACCTTAGAGTAAACAGATATAAATATTTAAACATTAAAAATATCCAATAAAAAAATTAAATATAAAATTACCATCATTAATAAGGAGAACAAAAAATGATACAAGTAAAAAAATGTATCATTTCAAGTATGCATTTACTTCAATACATAATTGTCATTGTATATATTGCATTAAATATGTAAACTTTATGATGTTGCACTTTAATTTTTTTAATATAAAAATCCATATATTAAAAGTATGTTATATACATTTCAAAAATATATAATCAATATCTATTATTTTTATCTAACAAAATTGTATTTCTTTGGTCCTGGAATTTTAGGTGCACAATCAGAGAAATCATTTGTTGCCTTAGGGTTCAAAACTATAACACCCTTTTTAAAAATTTATATCCATGTTCATATTTTGTAACATGATCATTATCATAAACAAAGCCAAAGCCTCTACACAGAAGGCCAACACTATGAAATTTTGATAAGTAAATACTATTTGCCTCCAAAAACTTTAGTTGAGCTTTCAACATCACTTTTATCTCTAATGATGGAGTTTTAGGTAGCCTACAATACAAAATGAGTATGACAATTTGCGACCTATTGAACATTTCTTCTCTCATAAATTGTGAAGTTGTTAATGTTACCTCGTCTCCGAATTTATTGTTCATTGCTCATGTTTTCATATTTTCTCATTTCTGACATGCAACAACAAATATGTAATTACCAAGTACAATAAATTTACACTACATTAGATTTCAAATAAATTGTTTGTTTATTAAAATATAATGTCTTGAGCTAAGGTGAATAAAGTAATAAGAATAAAAATTGAGTTGATTTCAAACAATTTAATATTTTTTACTTGGGAATTATTTTAAATTAATTGACAGAACAACTATTTAATATGTCATATTTAAATTTTAATGTTTTCAATAACATTTTCAATATAATAGATAAATAAAATAAATATAATCTTTATCTATTTTTTTATTGAATTATATAACTCAACAAACAAATTAATTGACATAATCTTTTGCCCAAACTTCATTGGATTATATATAATCAAACTATTGTATGTTATATTATGTCTCAAAAAAAATAGATAACTATGCATCCACTTAGACATCACAAGTTAATTGTAATTCAAAAAATATAAATAGACATTGTCATTTTAAAAAAAAAGTCATTTATTATTCTTAAAAAAATTTAAAAATTAAATATTTAAATTTATTAGTATAATTTTATAAATTTTTAATTTAAAATTAAATATAAATATATCAACACATTCAAGGTTTCAAAATCAATTATAAAAGATTCATTGCCCCTATAGAAGCCGTTATACTTTTAGCCACTAAGAAGGTTTTTAAAGACCCTGTAGACACCAAAATTGTGTCTACTCCTTAGTCGACTCCCCCTTGGTCCCCTTGGTCCACTTCTAACACATTCCTAACCCACACACTTATTAATTTAAAATAAATACATATTTTAAATTAATAACACCTCACCCATGACACCTCACCCTTGGATTCCTCACCCTTGGATACCCTCATTTATCCTCCTATGACTAATCATTCCAACCCTCCCACTAACCTCTCGTGCCTATTTATCCACCTTTGAACCGTTTTCCAACGGCAGCTGAACTCGGCAGACAAAGGAACGGGTAAAAGGCTAAAAATAGCCTTTTTACCCATCTTCTAGCCGCCGACGTCGGTTATCGTCGGCCGACGCCGGTGGGATCGCCGACGTCGGTTGCTTAAAACCAACTTGTAGGCCGAACGGAAAAGGAATGACAGACCTGAATGCGAATTCTCTTGCACCTGAAATTCGACCTCTCTCTCTTTCTCTCCCCCAGACACACACCACACATCACAGGCTACAGAAACTCTGCATCAGTCACTCCACCCCTGATTGAAATATTGCAGGAAGTCTTCTACATCAACGGTATCAGCAACAAGCCTTCTACACTCCTTCAATAACTAAAGAGCTAAGTATTATTCTTTTATTTCAGTTCAGTATTTTAGAATGTTTTGGTAATCAGTCTCTGTTTGCTACTTCTAAGTACTATAGACCAGACCCGACCTGACTTCTTCCTGAAAACGCTGAGAAGCCTTCTTCATACTCTTACCCCTTTTGACAACATATCCTCTCCCTCTGACCCTCTGCGGACTTTATTAGTCTCCCTGCAACCCTACACAGACCCTTTTACCTCTCAGACCATTATGTCAACCATAAACCCATCCAAAACCCGTCCAAGGCCAT
The DNA here is from genome assembly GCA_037957365.1 of Torreya grandis. Lineage (NCBI taxonomy): Eukaryota > Viridiplantae > Streptophyta > Pinopsida > Cupressales > Taxaceae > Torreya > Torreya grandis. Next base: position 1,729,834 of record JARHVA010000756.1, on the reverse strand, counting down.
TGCTCTGACCGACATCAACCATTTCCCCTACCGATGTCGGCATATTAACCGACGTCGGCGATCTGACTAACCGGCGTCGACAGAACTACCGACGTCGACGACTATGGAAGACCGACAGCAGAATACAGGTACGCATTATCTCTGTTTCTTTTGTTCAGTCTTTCACCATTTCTCTTTCTAGCAACATTCTTTTTATCAACTAGTGGACTGTCATCCTTCAAGAAAGTCTTTGCACTTCTGGGACCGAGCTTTGCTTGGCAGTCCACCTTATATCTATCTAACATTTTCTGTGTTTGAGTCTTATTCTATCTACAGGGGTCGTCCTCCACAGCGAAAGAGGAGCTTTTGAGAGTGTTGTTTGTAGCAATGATTTTTAGGCATAGCCATCCTTCGAGGGAGTGGTCTATATTTTTGCTTATGACCTTTTGATATTTTGTTTGACATCTCCATTTATTTTTGACAGGATTTGTAGTCATGGACAAGAATATAGAAGCTTAAGGGCTCCCTTTTATGAGAACAAAGCATCCATATTTTATAAAAGGGTCACATAGTGTTTGTAGATGGAAACAGTGGTAAAAAGAATGAGGATTACAATGACAGGGATTGCTCAAGCGATGAGCTCAAGTTAAATATCAAGTGAATGAGTATTTGATTAACAGTAGAATGGTCGTAGATGCAAGGCATTAAGGGGCTCAAGTTCTGGTCGACCTTCAAGAGAAGACAGACGATAAGTCCCTGATCCATACTTGTGCGTTATGATATAAGGTCCGAGCCAATTATAAGCAAACTTGCCTCGTTTACTTCTTTCCATGTTGGTCACGTGTTAGTTGATTAAGAAGTTGGTTGATGTTTGGTCGATGCTTGGTTGGTTGATGTTTGGTCAATGTTGGTTAATGTTTGGTCAAGGCTTGGTCGAGGCTTGGTCAATGCTTGGTGGAGGCTTGGTCGATGCTTCGTCGATGTTTAGTTGAGTTCGTGATAGTCAGGATAGAGTCAAATTCCCCCAGTTATTTGTGACAGGGACAAGGTTTGGCACCCATTGCAGATAATCGATGAGTTGGATAAATAAGATGAAGAGAAGACGATGAAGCTCCTCTTTGTCAAGGAGTGCGATGCAAAGATGCATCCTGCAAAGCTTTTTGATAGGCTTTAGTTTGAGAGGACGAGAACCTGATCTTCCAGGTTGGAGTTTGGAATCTCAGAATTATGAACGACAATGGTTGGTAATGATTGGACTAAGGCAGTTAGTGGTTGGGAGTCTTCAGGTTGAACCTCCACTCCCTGTAAGGCTTTGATTAAGGTTTGTCGATGTTGTGGAGAGCTTTGAATGAGATCATACAAAGATGTCTTCACAGAGGTTGGGTGAAGTTGTTTCACCTTGGAGTCATGAAGTGGCTGCAAAGGTGTTTGATGGGATGTGCCCAAGGCAGTAATCTTGGGTTTTGGTTGTGGTGAGGGCTTGACGAATGGATATGTTTGGGAGAAAGAAACCTTCTCTTTCCCTTTATCTTTCATGGTTTGTTACATGTTGGCCACATTGATGGTGTTGATTTCAAATAATGAGGTTGAAAGTGGCAGCGGAACCACAGTTTGATGATGGGCTCCCGATTTAGGTGAGAATGTTTGAGAGGCATGGGATGGTGTCGATGGTTTGTTGAAAGGGTGGTCAAGAGGATCCTTGGTGAGAAGGGTGTCTTTTTTGAAGTGTTGACGAATGACAGCTTTAAGAGCATAACAACGCTCAGTGTCATGTCCAGGTGTGCGATGATACGCACAAAATTTAGTGTCGTCGAACCAAGATGGTTTTGATCCGAGAGTTGATGAGTGTGAAGATGAAGAGGTTTGGGAGACATGAGACGGTGTTAGAGATTTGTCAAAGGGGTCCTTAATGAGAAGAGTGCCCTTTTTCAAGTGGTGATGGATGACAACCTTAAGAGCGTAGCAATGCTCAGTGTCATGCCCAAGTGTGCGATGATATTGGCAAATTTTAGTATCATCGAACCAAGATAGTTTTGGTCCGAGAGGTTGGTATGGCTTAATAGGTGGAAGAGTGATGCTAGAAGTTTGCAAAAGTCGACGTAGCAGCAAGGTATAAGAACCTGCTAATGGGTCTGCACGTTTTGTTGCTGTGGGGGTTAACAACCCTTGTTTAGACATTGTTGAGGGAGTGTTTCGTACCATCTTTTTGTTTGGCGGTGTGGCCAGACGCGTAGATGACACTTTCGTGGTAGGAGGCGTTGGATGTTTTGAAGGAGGTATGTTTTTGTTAGGTGTTAGTAGTAATGGAGGTGATTTGTTTTTGTTGGGTGTCGGAGTGGGAAGCACTCCTATTAAGGTGGATGGGTGTGGGCCCAAAATAGAGGGCAATGGTGATGGTGGGAGAAAAGTTCTCCGACGTGGTTTAGTAGCCTTCTTTGGTTGGGTGCGAGGACTACTATTGTGCGAGGCAAGGTTCAAGTCTACCCTCACCGGATCTTCTTCGACCGAAGTAGGTGAGGTGGCGACTTCCTCTTTCGGCGGAGAAGGGATTGGAGATTGTGGCTCTTCGAGAGGGCGGAGCGTAGGGATGGTGATGGCTTCGGCGTGTGGTCGAGGAGCGGGAAAAATATGATCCCCTATTGATGATAGGAAGGATGAGGGCGAGGCTACCGACACTGGTATCCTCAAAGCATCCTCCAATATGGGAGAGTTCAAAGTTGACTCTCCTTCGTGTGAAAGAGGGTTGGACGAAAGAATATCCTCTATTGGTGGAGGACAAATAGGAGAAGAAAGTTCTTCTACCTGTGGCAGACAAATAAGAGAAGAAGGCTCTTTTACCTGTGATGGATAAATAGGAGAAAAAGTCTCTTCTACTTGTGGTGGACTAATAGGTTGACTAACCTCTTCAGACTGTGGGAGAGGTTGGTTAGGCATAAAAGGAGAGACTGTGTTGACCGTGCATATATTACGCTCTTGGGAGTCATTGGCCATGGTCTGAACGTTGTTTTGGCTAGGGGGATGGTTAAGAAAAGGTTGTCTAAAGATGTCTATGTTTTGGTTAGGTGGCGCGTTTGGGTTATCCAAGACAAGATCACCTTTATCTATCATGTCTTGGACAATGTTTTTGAAGATTTTGCAGTTGTTTATGTCATGGCCTTTGACATGATGATAATTGCAGAAGTCATTTTCTCTATACCATGTAGGGATGGCTTTTGAAGGGTCGAATTGAGGTGGTGGTCGAATTTGGGAGAGATTGAGGACCCCTTGTTTGACTAGTTTATCCAACACAAACGCGTATGACTCTCCTATTGGAGTGTATTGACGTTGTATGTATCGTTGTTGGAATTGTCTTGTAATGCTTTGAAATGTGAACGGTTCGAATTGGTTAGTTGTTGTTGAAGATGATGATCTAAGTACCACAGCATTTGTTGATCCCTTAGACTTAGAATTGGAGGAAAAAGAAAGTTGGGAGGAAGGGTCATTTGACTTTGCGTTGGGGTTTTTACTTCGCAATTTGACTTTGTCCTCTTCGACCACGCGGAGTTCAAGCTTCCTAGCCATGGTGAAAGCTTTGTCAAATGTGTGGAATGTTTGGACCCGCAAAGTAGATAAAATGTGTTTGGCACACGCTTGTGAAAAGAGCTCAATGAGCTCGGGTTGAGGTAAAGAAAATGAAAGTTGGTTGATTAAGCCTCTCCAATGGGCAACAAAATCGGCTATTGATTCGTCGTCAAACTGTCTGATAGAGTATAGGTCCATGATGGAGACTTTTTTGGTGATGTTGATTGAAAAGTGGTCGAGGAATAGTTGAGTTAGTTGGGTAAATGTAAAAAGAGAGTGACTGATAATAAAACTATACCAATCGAGGGCAGCACCAGAAAGCGACATGAGAAATGTGCGTAGTAATAATGCATCATCATGGACTATAAGGTAACAAGCGTGTCTAAATGCTCGTAAATGTTGTTGTGGGTCTTCCTTACTCTGGAAACAAGTAAACTTGAGAAGTTTGTAGCAATGATTTTTAGGCATAGCCATCCTTCGAGGGAGTGGTCTATATTTTTGCTTATGACCTTTTGATATTTTGTTTGACATCTCCATTTATTTTTGATAGGATTTGTAGTCATGGACAAGACTATAGAAGCTTAAGGGCTCTTTTTTATGAGGACAAAGCATCCATATTTTATAAAAGGGTCACATAGTGTTTGTGGAGGGAAACAATGGTAAAAGAAATGAGGATTAAAATGACAGGGATTGCTCAAGGGACGAGCTCAAGTTAAATATCAAGTGAATGAGTACTTGATTAACAGTAGAATGGTCATAGATGCAAGGCATTAAGGGGCTCAGTTTCTGGTCGGTCTTCAAGAGAAGACAGACGATAAGTCCCTGATCCATACTTATGCGTTATGATATAAAGTCCGAGCCAATTAAGAGCAAAATATAGGTACGCATTATCTCTATTTTTTTTGTTCAGTCTTTCACCATTTCTCTTTCTAGCAACATTATTTTTATCAACTAGTGGACTGTCATCCCTCAAGGAAGTCTTTGCGCTTCTGGGACCGAGCTTTGCTTGGCAGTCCACCTTATATCTATCTAACATTTTCTGTGTTTGAGTCTTATTCTATCTATAGGTGTCGTCTTCTACAGCGAAAGAGGAGCTCCTTAATGCCTTGCATCTACGGCCATTCTACTGTTAATCAAGTACTCATTCACTTGATATTTAACTTGAGCTCGTCCCTTGAACAATCGTTGTCATTTTAATCTTCATTCCTTTTACCATTGTTCCCCTCCACAAACACTATGTGACCCTTTTATAAAATATGGATGCTTTGTCCTCATAAAAGGGAGCTCTTAAGCTTCTATAGTCTTGTCCATGACTACAAATCCTATCAAAAATAAATGGAGATGTCAAACAAAATATCAAAAGGTCATAAGCAAAAATATAGACCACTATCTCGAAGGATGGCTATGCCTAAAAATCATTGCTACAAACAACACTCTCTCAGAAGCTTCCCGCATCGATCAGCTTCACAAATGACCACAAAACAAAACGACATCCCCATGTAGACTTCCTGCATTGATCAGTCTACCAAAAAATAAACAAACAAACAAAAAAAGTGTCATGGACTTGACTTATAGTCGTTCTCAAGGTCTCCTATAAAAAGGGGCAAAGTTATCCCTACTAAAAAGGGTTTACCCTATCCTAACATATCACATCACCTACTCAAGGGATTTCGAGCTCATTTTAATGTCAAAGTGATTCGATTACTTCTCTAACACAACCAATGGTCAAAGACGTAATGCATGAACGGGGCTTTTGTTTGCAAAACCCTTATCTATGCTATCATTATGGTCCTTGTCAATGAAAGAGCAACACGCCTTTCACTTCTTATACATCTTGGTCACATACAAATCCAACCAAATCATTTTCTCAACCTAACCAAACCAAACCAACCAAACCTTTTTCAGACCACTCACATGACAATCCATTTCACACTAGTTTCTATGGAAACCAATACACATGGAAACTATCGACCACACAATTTATGTCAAGCATAAACCATTACTTCCTGAAGCATAAATAAACTCATTTCATTTTTAGCATACATCCATCACCCAATATGAAAACTCGCTAAAGATGAAAAACCACATAGCCAATGTTACAGAATACACCATCACATACTATGGAAAATGCTGTAACATCATCATACCCTCATCATTTATAACCTGACCAAACCAACCTATCAACCAGCCTGAATTACATTGGTCTGAGGCCCTTCAAACAAGGGCTATGTAGGCAGCACTCAGATGACATGACGTCTTATGGGGTTAGCTTAGCCACATCCGTTTGTTCGTCTATCTGATGGACACACCATTCAACCTTTAACCATGACTTAACTTAATCCAACCCACATCCACAACCGACCCTCTTCCTCCCTTTTAGGGAGAACTACATTGGCCTGAGGCTCTTCAAACAGGGGCTATGTAGGCAGCACTCAGTTGACATGGGGTCTTCTGAGGTTAGCTCGGCCATTCCTTCGTCCATCCATCTAATAGACCAACTATCTATCCCAACCCAAAATCATGACCAAACAACCAACCCTCACAGTAGAAGTCATTTTCGACTCCTCATAGGGCACACTTGAGATCACTTATATCTCAACCCAACGCGACCAACAACCATGGGGATCACGCCTATCTCCTTCGACCACGACCACTTTGTCTTAGTTGTTTTGATTGTATGTAGACTACTTCATGAATAGTTAGCCAAATTATCCGCAACCCATATTACGACCCTCACAAGTATTGGATTGCGAGCAAGTTGATCCCCACTACTTGTGACATTTTCGTGTTTTCCAAGAGCACTTCCTGAGCCCGGGATACTTAAAACACGACGCCAATTAGAGCTACAGCTCTAATCGTTTAACCCAATCAGCGACAACTAAATGCTAGGGACCGATTATTTCGATTTTAGCACTCCTCGACCCTTGACTAGCGACAATTTGACCTAACAATCACGTGAAGTGGTATACGCGCAATCTCAACTATTGCAGCGTTCACACTCAAACTTCACCATATCCATCCACTATCTATCAAATCGGCACCCGATATCAGGGTCCCTTCCCTCGACTCCCGCTTTGAGGGGGAATACCTCATCCCATAATCGGGCCAAACTACATTCATTTTTGTCTTGCAGTTCATCAGAACAACCAACAGGGCAAAAACTACCTCATCCCATCACTGGGGCAGCGTACTCATGTTTTTGTCTTGCAGTTCGTCAGAACAACCAACAAGATAAAAATGGGAAAATGTAGACACCAAAATTGTGTCTACTCCTTAGTCGACTCCCTCTTGGTCCCTTTGGTCCACTTCTAAAATATTCCTAACCCACACACTTATTAATTTAAAATAAATACCTATTTTAAATTAATAACACCTCACCCATGACACCTCACCCTTGGATTCCTCTCATTTATCACCCTATGACTAATCATTCCAACCCTCCCACTAACCTCTCGCGCCTATTTATCCACCTTTGAACCGTTTTCCAACGACAGCTGAACTCGGCAGACGGAGGAACGGGTAAAAGGCTAAAAATAGCCTTTTTACCCATCTTCTAGCCGCCGACGTCGGTTACCGTCGACCGACGCCGGTAGGATCGCCGACGTCGGTTGCTTAAAATCAATTTGCAGGCCGAACGAAAAAGGAATGACAAACTTGAATGCGAATTCTCTTGCACCCGAAATTCGACCTCTCTCTCTTTCTCTCCCCCAGACACACACCAAACATCACAGGCTACAAGAACTCTGCATCAGTCACTCCACCCCTGATTGAAACATTGCAGAAAGTCTTCTACATCAGTCGTATCAGCAACAAGCCTTCTACACTCCTTCAACAACTAAAGAGCTAAGTATTATCCTTCTATTTCAGTTCAGTATTTTAGAATGTTTTGGTAATCAGTCTCTGTTTGCTACTTCTAAGTACTGTAGACCAGACCCGACCTGACTTCTTCCTGAAAACGCTGAGAAGCCTTCTTCATACTCTTACCCCTTTTGACAACCTATCCTCTCCCTCTGACCCTCTGCGGACCTTATTAGTCTACCTGCAACCCTGCACAGACCCTTTTACCTCTCAGACCATTCTGTCGACCATAAACTCGTCCAAAACCCGTCCAAGGCCATTGCCTTGACCGACATCGACCATTTTCCCTACCGACGTCGACATATTAATCAACGTCGGCGATTTGACTAACCGATGTCGACATAACTATTGACGTCGACGACTGTGGAACACCGACAGCAGAATACAGATACGCATTATCTCTGTTTTTTTTGTTCAGTCTTTCACCATTTCTCTTTCTAGCAACATTCTTTTTATCAACTAGTGGATTGTCATCCCTCAAGGAAGTCTTTGCGCTTCTGAGACCGAGCTTTGCTTGGCAGTCCACCTTATATCTAACATTTTCTGTGTTTGTGTCTTATTCTATCTACAGGTGTCGTCCTCCACAGCCAAAAAGGAGCTCTTTCAATCGTCTGGATACGGTGCACAAACTTCATCTGGGTACGTACAAACCCCTGACCATTATCCTAGTTTCTTATTTCTTCTGAATGTAGAAAAGCGAAAAAATAGTTAGAAACAGAGCCAAAGAAAACAAACTGTGCGTAAACAATTGTTATAATTATTATTCATAGTTAACAAGTATATATTACATAAAATATACTTCACCTTTCAATTAATAAGGAGTAAATCCATCAATTAAAAAATTATAAGAAGAAATAAATTTTCCAATTAAAACAACATATTTTCAATTAATTTATAAACATTTATTTATATTTAAAATGTCGATGATAAATTAAACATAGGCTCCCATTCAAATTACAATGAATTGTATATGATTATCTATCAATTACATTGATATACGTAACGTACAACGGTAGCAGGGTGAAGAAGATTTTAATGTTGTGTTCGTGAAAGGAAAAATCTATAAATATTTATTTCTATTTAAAACGTCAACGATAAATCTAACATAGGCTCCCATTCAAATTACTTTGAATTGTATATGATTAGCTATTAATTATGATGACAGACGTACCCTACAATGGTAGCAAGGTGAGGAAGGTTTTAATGTCATGCTTGTGAAAGGAAAAACTTGACCGACATTATTTTAACACATCTAATTTTGAATATAAATAAAAGCACTTTGAGATAAGAAAGAGGTTATTGCATGAAAGATCTAAGCTAAGTAAAAAAGAGGTTTTTCTTAGGCTAGAAGGAATGAGGTTGGAAAAATGGTTTCTGTAAACATTAAGGTACCACAATTTCAACATTCCACTTAAATATTTTGGAGTAGGGTCAATCAATATGGTATTGCTAAGGGAGAGTGTTTTGAGAAATTTAATGTTAGAGAATGTGTGAGGAATTACCCCGATAGCTTGTCGTCAAAGCTAGGAGGAATTGACCTATGAAAAAATTGCTTTATAGGGCAAGATAAGTCAACTTATCAAAAGAGGACATAAAAGCAAGGGCTGGACCATATAAAAAGTTGTTGTTAATGCCCAAATTTTGCAGCTACTAGAGCTTGCCCATAGCCAACGGAAGGGGGTCGCTTAAGGGGTTATTCCTTAGGTTGAGCTAAAGTAGACTAGTTATATCTCCCTTATTGTGGGAATGGGGATAGTGAGCGAGTTTCTAGCAAAGGACAACACATAGACGCTACAGAGCTACCCAAATTCGACGAGGATCAAACTTTGGACGTGATTGTTCTTGATGCAAAGTTTAATTAAGAGAGAAAGCCCTGAAATGATTATTGGAATGGTGCCCTTGATGTACTTCATGTCACCTATGATGAGGAGCTCTAAAAATGTAAGGTGTCTTGAAGAAGAACTAGGGTTCCCCACATGTATGTTAACATGTTTATTGAATCTAGTGTTATGTTTTGGAGTTAAAACTTAACTAATCTTAACTAATCTTCCTTTCTCTAAGTTGCATTATACGCCTTCTCAATTTCCACAATTGTTTGTTTCTATGAAAGAGCTAAGGATTCCAGTTGTGTCTTCTTTGATGGCTTTCTTGAAGCTCAATAGTGCTCCTTTGTCATTCTGATACCATGTAACTTTCTCCTTTACCTCACCTATATGCACATTGACCAACCCTGATGCAATGGAGAAAAGTATACCCAGTGCTCCATGTTTCAACAAAAACGTTGTCATTGCAAATATAAAGGTTTTTTATTTGATTTGAATTTAGTTTTTGTTGCAATGTTTTCATCAAGAAGTGAGAGTGTGTATTAGTTTATAGAGCAATGGAATCACAAAACACCACTACATAGTGAATACTCATCCCTTGAGCCATACTCTGAAAACATTTGTAAGCACCGTCACTCCATGACCTCTATGATCGCGACATGTGTCATCATCATGGACCTTCACACTCAAAAATAATGGCCAAGAGCAACCATAGAAAAGAAGGAACTAATACTTTACATAATACACAATTGTTGGTCTATGAATTTCAAACACCATATAGAGTGGATCAACACACAAAATAAATGAAGGCAACTACTTCAACAAAATTATTTCCCTGCATTCTTCCACACTCCATTTATTTTTTTCCAAGTAGAGATAGTGAACCAAAAGAATCAAACCAACATTTATTTATCGCAAGAACAAATTAAGAAGACAAAATACTAAAACCAAAAGCAATACACATTCTCAACGTCTTAGGTAATAGCAAAGAACAACCATGGAAAACCTTCCCTGCACAAAAACATGATCCCTACACACTCTTAACACGATCTCAAACTTGCTCTCATATATTACCATTGCATATATAGACCGCATTTTTTGGATTTGTTAATGCCACCATTAATTTACATTCATAGCACATCAACCAAACCTCTACATCCTTCCACAAGGATTAAAATCCAGCAAAAGAAATTTAATTGTATCTAACACAAGAATGTAAATATTCGGAAGAAAAGTTATTGTTGTTATTGATTAAATTTATTGAGCACTCACCCTTCTATATCTATCACCACATCATCGACAGCCAATGCATTCTCATTGGCCACCTTCCAACCATACCGCACCAATGCACGTTGCACATCAAACGCAAGGCAATTCAATCATGTTCATCCTCCAACAACGAATATGAACTATCAATCAAGCATAGAAGACAAGGCTCATTCTAGTAGGTAAACACCTATAGACGTAATCAGGACTACCTTGCAAATTTGATCACTATTTTCAACTTTTTCCAACCAAACAGACAATATTAGCTTCGGAAATGACTATTTGTAATTCCTTAGGCTTTGTTGTACTTTAGTGTCCTAAGTTTTTTAATAAGTGGGTTCTCCTTAGTACGTAAATGTGTTGCTCCAATGGCCACTCGTGTACTCATTCTGAATTACTTGATATGTTTCCAGTAGTGTTATTAGTTGTTATTGATAAACATGGTGTTTGCCTACATAAACAGAAATCGATGCTTTTGCAGTTTTGAGCAGACGAGATGAATTCAAATTTGGAAGGTAGCATACGAGGGAGCTGCCCTGCAATAAATAAAAGAATGCCCATTGTATTTCCAAAGAGGAAAACATTGTTTGAGGCTAGGCGGCTTGTGATTCTGTTGCATGGTGAACAGCGGGTAACTTTATAGTGTGGATTTATAAGTCAATTGATCCGAGTTCTTAGACGTATGTGATAAAATATTAAAGAACAAATCAAAATCTAATATAATAGATTTACTATATATATTGTATGCATGCGACTTGTAAAAACCCTTTCCCTAAAATGTTGCATATGATGTGTAAACATTGACCTGAATTGCCTGCAAATAATCTTACAATATATGGACCCACGAGACAATTTCCAAAAATGGATGGAGTTATATTCCTTAAATGGTAGGTTTTTCTTTATATGTAGATTTTTTTTTCATGTATAGTTTTTTTTTAAAGCTTTTTGGCTGGCATCTTTTTTTTTTGAAACATAAATATTGGATGTTTAGGCAAATGCACATACAAATCAACCTTTTTCGGCTTTGGTACCAAGAACTGAGGTATACCCATTCCACCAAATTCATTTAGGACTCGAACCCAACCTCAACCTTGTAAATTTCTTTGCATTCAACAAAAACTGAATTTTGTACACTTACAATTATAAATGACACAATTTTTGCATTAATGTGAAGGGCTTTGAACATTTATTTTTACTCGGGTCAAAGGTTTTTAAAATATAGGCTTCCTTTTAATACTAAATTTTATAGATTCTAGTTATAATCTTTATTAGGATCTAAATGTAATAGTTATTAGGGTCTTGAAAATGCATGCAGAAATGTAACTCTCAAGTATGGGATTCAGAATTTTTTTGAACACTTAAGCTGACATCCACGGAGAAACAAACTCAAGTTAACATAAAGTTCCTTAGGCATACTCTGTTGAAAACTAATTGTGCTTCAGGTGGTCATGTTTTGTTTTTTAATTGAAAATATTGGAGATCTACAGCAGTCCGGAAAGCAAGAATATGCAAGCATATTGAAGCATAGGAACAAGGTATTATCAAATGGAAACCGCCTTTTAAACATCCTGTTATGAACACAAGGGATGTTTTTAGTTGTAAAGAAAGCTATATCACGTGCATTGTTAAGACTATGCATTGTAAAGATTATGTGCGGCATGAAGCCTAATCCTCAATTTCCAAAAGTGGATGACAGGAACGAGGATGTCAAAGGAGGAGCACCAAGATCAGGGGGATAAGGATCTATACAAAAATATCCCACACCTTAATATTAAGACTCAGACTTGACTCGGCAAGCACACACTCAGGCTCTGCAAAAACTCACATGACGGAAAAAAAATAAAAAATTGAACATTTTAACATTAATTGATAAAATTGGTTCAGGCATATTTTTTTTAAAAATAGCATCAATAATATAGACAATTAACTAAAAATGCTTTCACAGAAATTAGTTTAACATAATTCAAGATATCCAAATACAATATTTTATAAGCTCTTCAGAATAATTAGAACACAATATTCTCCAATACCAACTTTTAGGTGTGCCTCAAGAACTGGTCAACCTAACGATGTAAATAAGTAATTGAATTTTTCTAATTGTGATTCAAAATACCCATCAAAAATATGCGCTCTTTTTATCTAAAAGCCTCTCTATAATTATCATAAGCTATGAAAGTATTTTCTAATGATAGTTTAGGAATTGTGATTCGAAATACCAATAAAAAATTTGCACCACAACTTTTATCCAAAAACCTCTTATCATAAGCTGTGAAAGCATAAAATATCTGAGTAACAATGTGTTTTGATTAACCAGACATCAAATTATTGTGCCAACAAAATCTTACCAATTACACTAGGAATTAACTGATAACCAAAAAAATTAACTAAATTTGAACTAAATGATATCTTTCCACTAGCATCCAAACACAGCTCGTAGTAAAAGGTAAACCCGTTACTTAAGACTTGTGTGCTCTTGCTGAAAATGTCTGAGAGAGGATAGACCAACTGTCCTGTCAAGGTAGTTTGTATCTAGGATGTGCTCTCAGCAACACACTATTTCTCCTTTTAAAGGTTTTTCATGGGCTGAATCATTTTAAAAATTATAGAATGCCTTTTGAATGTAATAGGGGGTTGTCATGAGTTGGCACCCAATTATAGACACGGCATGATTTGATATGTTTTTAGCCCGCCTTGTTTTACTCAGACGTTGTCTTTAAAAATCATATCACTTGTACAGATATCTTGTATACAACCATCTGAAAAACACCAAGGCTCTTATCTTGGACTTATATACCACATTCATTAATAACTCCATTTAGCTTCTCTAAACATTTCCCAGACTGGTGAAAAATGACATCAATTAATTGCACCAAAGTGTTGGGCTTGAAAAAATCTATGCTAAGAAAAATGACATATACCTCATTCATTAACAACTCCATTAGCTTCTCTAAACATTTCCCAGACTGATCAAACATGACATCAATTTATTTGCACCAAAGTGTTGGTCTTGAAAAAATCTTTGCAAAAAAAAAAACGGACGCCAAACTCCACCTTCACCATCACCTTCAATTGACTTCTTAAAGTAACAAAAAAAATATTCTGAGGAAGTGGTCCCATTGAAGTGGCACTCCTAAATTTTCTTAGAAGGGTGTTCTAGAATAATTTTAGGAGCATCTGTAGTAAAAGTAGTCTCATGGTGTAAAATTTAAGTGCATGTTGCAATTTTTTAGGAGGCAAAATATCTTCCTGAAAAAGGAGGAATGGGAAGTTTCTTGACCTCCCTTTTTCCACCCGCTCCAGCCTTCCACCTAAAAACTTGCCCACTCCTTACTTCTAAGAAAATATTCTAATATTTCCTGTTTTCCTATCCCCTCCATGGGACCCCTACCCAAGTTTCAGTCAAATTGACATCAGATTTAAGGTTTAAATTACCCTGTGATGGTCAAATGGACTTTAAATTTAATATAGCAACTAATTGTTTATGCACAGAAATTACAGCCCCCCACCACAACCTCTGGCTGTCATTGTAGAACACCTATCAGCATAAAAAACACTTATTAATAAATGGCCATAAAATTTTCAAACACAATCATAACTACGAGAACCTCATTAAGTATTGGCCCCTCCCCTAGTTCAAAAACCTACACCGCTCAGCACTCGTTAATATGGCCATAAATTTTTCAAACACCATCACCACTACTTAAGAGAACCTCATTATTATTAAACCCTCCCCTAGTTCAAAAACCTACCACTCCTGATTTAGTATGTGCCCAATTTTCTCGTGGTGTCATTGTGCAACAGCAATTGTAAAATGCGGGGTGCCCACCTTTCTCATGGTGTCATTGTGCAACAGCTATGGCACACAAATGCAACTAGGGAATTCCCAGTATTTCAACTAGTCTTCAAACTCCAATTACGTTGATTTCCCAATTGTATAGACAGAATTCAATGATGCAACAAATTGTGCCATCCATTGTTGTAGTTATTCTCATCTGCTCTACCTACTCCATCTCCCCTCCCTCCAGTACACTGGGAGAAGAGGGGAGGGGAGGATAGGGCTATATGCTCAGATCCAGGCTATAAGGTTATTGACCCATCAAGGCTATACACAGAAAGGGGTCTGTACTAGCTATACACCAAAAGGGTATAGACTATACGGTCAAGGGTATGGACAGATAGAGGCTATAGACAGTACAGCTATAGACAAATGGGGTATAGACCGTAGGGCTATACACACTATAGACAAAAGGGTTATAGACCATAGGGCTTGACACGCTATAGACCGTAGGGCTATACACAATAGGGGTCTACACAAATGGGCTATGTTACCAATACGGATACGGGTACAGATACAGGTACGAAAATTGGAAATGAGGATACAGGAATTTTTTTTTGGGAGGGTTGGATACGGCCGTATAAAAATATATATATAAAATTAAAAATATAGCCATATAAGCAAAATTACCCACATAATATGCATAGAGGAAACAAAATAAGTTAAATAAAATCTTCAATATGACTCCATAGCTGTATTTTGAAGTCCAAGAGTGAACAAATGTGCAATGTGTTAGGAGGTGAAGTGAATATCCCGACCTCCAACAACTGTAATGGTGTGACGTCTTGTAATCCCTTGACCATATTATTTGCGGTACAACAAACCATCCGGCATAAGGGGGGTTGCAGGGGGGGGCTGTTTAAGCCCCCCCTGCCTGGCGGTTCAGGGGCGGAGCCCCCAAAAAAAATTTCATGCAGATTTTGATAAAATGAGTGTCAATGTTGCTTTTAGGGTTGGGAATCCACTATATTTTGTTTTTAATTGTATTTTGAAGTCCATGTTTGACTTTTCATTTGGTGAAATTGAAAAAAAAAAAATTAAAAAAAACATATTTGGCGCCCAAAGAGCATACCTGGGCTGCGGATATGCCCGGGCGTATCCACAGCCCAGGCACATTCCTTGGACATCTCCCCTGCACTCCCGTATCCTGGGGCTGATCCCCCGTGCTCCCAGGGTCGGCGGGTGTATCCAGTAACATAGCAAAAGGGTTATAGACCGTAGGGCTATACACATAAGGGGTCTTTACAGTTGGGAAGGGAAGGGGAGGGGGGCATACTCAGATCAAGCCTATAGGGCTATTGACTGGCTATTGGGCTACTGACTGTAGGGCTATAGACAATAGGCCTATTTACAAGGTATAGGGCTATACACAAAAGGTGTCTATATTGGCTATACACCAAAGGGGTATAGACAGTATAGGTATCCAACTCATCAACCTATCATCTATGGTACTAGAGTTAGGATGGGGAGACAGAAGGCTACCACCTCATTATCAAGTAGACATGAGTTTCACATCAGTTGCAGTTGGGTCATACCCAATCAACCCTACCCAACCCCACCTCTTTACTTGGCTAGGACCGAGGATAGTTAGAGTATGGTAGGGGGTGCTTGTGCCTTCAAGGCCCCACCTCCCCTACCCAAGCTCTAGGTACCCCCTACCCTCGATTCAACCCCACTTCTTATTCTCTGCTCATTCACCTCATATATTTAACCCCACTTCTTATTCTCTTCACATTTACTTCATACAAGTCTAGTCTCAACTCATCCCTATCTCCCCCACTCTACCAGGGTTAGGAGACACAAGATTAGTTGAGAATAGACTGGTATGACAGAAATGAGCAGGACACCCCCATCTAGCCTATCTATTTATTCTCATCTGCTCAACCTCCATCATCTCCCTCCCCTCCGATACACTGGGAGGGGAGCGGAGGGGAGGGCTATATACTCAGATCCAAGCAATAGGGCTATTGACCCATCAAGGCTATACACAAAAGGGGTATATATTGGCTATACACTGAAGGGGTATAGACTGTACAGTCAAGGGTATGGACAGAAGATAGAGGCTATAGATAGTACAGCTACACACATAAGGGCTATGGACCATAGGGCTATACACAGAAGGGGTCTATACAGTCGGGGTATCCAACTCATCAACCTATCATCTATGGTACTAGAGTTAGGTGTAGGGGATTCTAAGCTATCATCTCATCCTCTTGTGTACATAAGTTTTACATCAGTTGTATCCCCTTGCCTTAACCCACTTCTTATTCTCTTCTCATTTACTTCATTCATGTCTAGTTTCAACTCACCTATCTCACCCACTCTAGTATCAATTTATCTGCCTTAACCGCTTCTCTAAAGTTTTAGTTGAATTTAATGGTTGAGTTTAAAAATAATCAGATGTCATTGTCATTCGGTAGTTGATTTTGTTTGATATGTGTTTTCAAAGAAAAAAGTTTGGAGTGACCACAATACAAGCTAATGGTTACTTGAAAAAAGGACTTTAAAGCAGATAAATAAATAATCATGACAGTTTAGAAAAGAAAGTACAAATGGGTATTGCATATTTCAAATGAACTGCTTTCAAATGAATGGTAGCCTAGTTAGAAAGAGTCAATGTTTATTTGAATTACCGAGTTTTATGACCGCTTAATGATTATAGCCTAACTTAATGATGGTTAATTAATACATATCTGCATTTCGTAGCCCATTAGTGCATCTTGGTTTAAATGCTTGCTTTTTTGACAAACTAGGAATTAAACCCATTTTAAGGATAGTGGGCAGTGAAATGATTTTATCGGTGGCATACCAATATTCATGGCAAGATGACAAAAGATGCATTAAACACCCCTTCACTTAAAAAGTAGAGTGTCGGCATATGATGGGTCTGAGCTATAAAGGAATAATTTAGATCTGTAAAGGAATAATTTGGATCTACAGTAGAAATAACAAAAAAAGAGGATTTAAAAATTCAAGTTAAAAAATGTGCAGAAGACATGTTTTTAATGTTAAAACTGTGTGTGTTGGCATTAGTATTCACTATTTATCCGCAGTTAATATGAACTTCAATTTTAGAAGGAGCTGAATTAAAAAAAGAATCCTCAGATGATATGAAAAATCATGTAGGTTGCTGAGCTTACAATCATAAAGTATATCTTATCAGTCATCAATTCTACTCCGCAATATTTACTAGTTATTATTCTTCTTTATCTGCAAGAAATTGTACATGAAAAGGAACAATAGGGAAATAAATCAATCATAACGTTTCCATTTAAGGGATCATCTGGTTAGCGTGGGCATGGTAAACATGCCTTCCGTGGTGACTTTGTTCAGACTAAATACATATCACAAGTAGAAAATGAGCCAAAATGAAAAACAAAAATTACTTTTTATTGAAGATTGACAAGTGTAAGACCAGTCCAGGAGAAAGTAAGGAAATCTGAAAGACAAACAGATAGAGATGTATTCTCTAGCAGCTATTGTCATTAATGACCTAACCATGGGAGATACTACTAAGTTCAGTGCCCAAAAAAAACAGAAATCTCATGGTCAAGAGCATGATGCTAAATATTTCGATAGGTTCTAAACTAAACTAATAAAAGGAAATGAGACACAAAATTCAAAAAAAATGTTTAAAGAGCTAGAAATACCACATATAAAAAACAAAAAGGCTAAACCTGATTGCCACCTCAAACAATCCAATTAATCCGTGCATCATGCAGAGTGGAAGTTGGAATATCCAATCTTGCATGGACTTTGAAATCTGGTTTAGTAAGCTATTTCTTAAAACTAAAACCTGCCTGATCTTGTTAAGCTCACCATTCGAGCTGATCCATCTGGCTGAGTGCCCCTGCCACCAGCAGAGGATGCTGAGCCTGTCTGATAAGGAGTTCTCCCAACACTACTATATGCATCTTGGTAGCGTGTGCTTTGATATCCTGAATTATATCCAGCTCCACCACGACCACCTTGACCAAATCTATCTTTGGAAAATGTAGCTCCAGCAGCACCAGTGCGTGCTTGGCCACCTGCATTCCGTCCACCGGTAAAGGTTGAACGAGCAGAATAACCACCCTGTCTGCCTTGTCCAGTAGAAAAATCGTTTTGCCATCGACCAGAAGCAGCACCAGCATAGTCTTGTGTCTCTCTCCTCCTATTTGCCAGAGGTCCATCTAATCCACCACCTGTGCGAGCATCAAAAGCTCTCTCATTGCTATCAATAAGAACTGACAATTTCTCAGAAAACTGTATTGCCAAAGCTTGTAATCTGGTGGCCTCCACATTATGAGTAACAATGCAACGTGTAGGTTGGTCCCAGCTTGCATGAAGTTCTTCTGAAATCATCATCTTACTTACTATGCTATGCACTTGCGCTTCAGAAAGCTCAAACATAGTTGTCAGCTGATCTAAGCTCAGGGAAGCATAACATGAGGAATAGGTGAATAGGTAAGTTCTCAGAGCTTCTTCACGAATTTTTAACTTCAGCATATCTAGCACCTTAGTCTTTTCTCGAAGAAGCTTCCAGGCATCAAGACTTTCAATAACTTCGTAAGCTTTCTCCCAGTTGCCCTTGCTCAAGGCTCGGGTTGCAGCCAAAACATGATCGCGGACATTCTCAGGAGGACCAGTGAATGTTTGCTTCTCATTGGCTTCCAATATACGGCGGAATGGCTTACTAATCACCTTCCTTCTAACATCATGTGCATTTGCAGCCATATTTGGTACCTCCAAAAGCATGGCACAAATCAGATGGACAGCTTCAAGTAGTTCAAGATTGATATGCATGTGGTAAGGCATTTGCCGCCTGCGCTCGAGTTTTTCCTAAAATATACATGTATATGAAGAGAATATAAGATTATTGCACAAAATAATGGTATTAAAAGCAAACAAGCAACTGCCTAGGAAACACTTAGGGGCCCCATGCTGCAGGCTACTGCCTCTATAATTTTGGGTAGAGGGTCCCATGAATCATCACAAGTTTTAAAACTGCTTACAAAATATTTGCACCTTAAAATAAGGAGCAGCTACTGTTTAGGAAGAAGGTTTTGAGGGTGGGAAGCAGTAGGGCGCTGAAGAAATAAGGAAAAAGACTCCTATAATTTCTTAGCAGTACCCCCTTAAAAATAATTAGCTAGCCCCCAGCATGGGACCCATACACTATAAGTAGCATCAAATTTATAAAATCAACCCATTCAACAATCCTGAAAAAATATCATTCTGAAGAATGCAAACCTGCTCTGGAGTCTTCTCATGGTATCTACTTTGTGAAACCCCTTGAGCCAGCAGTTCTTTCACCCTTCCGCCTGCATATAGTTCAGAGAGGCACCCGTGGGCTTCTGAGATTAAAGATGCTCGAAAAGCACATAAACCAAGTTGTGACATGGCTCGATTAAAGAGAATTTGTGTAGAAATATCCATGTGCTGCACACCATCCTGCAAATGACTCATGAGCAACAAATCTCGAGCAACTGAAAATTCGTCTAATATGGCATGGTGATAAATGTCGCAAAGCATAGCCCTTGCTTTTGTCCGTTCATCCCCATGCTTGTAAATAAGAGAAACCAGAATATCCATCAGGGTCCTGCTATGCTCTGGAAATGTTGACCTACGTGGCACAATCTCTGGAGTTACAATGAATGCTGGAGGTCCCCTAAAATCTTCACTTGCCTTAAGTTCGACGGTAGCAGCTTTGCTATCATCATCGTCATTCATATCTTCATTTTCAGCTCTAGTCATATCTGCCTCGGACGCAGCAGCATCTGTCCTGGTTTGAATCTCAGCGAGTTTTCGCATAGCTTCATATACCTCCTGAGGCTTATAGTATATAAGTTCCACACGTTTTAATGCCACCTTTGCAGCTGCCTTCATATCATGCATCCGCTCAACATATTCTTGAACATTCTGGGCAAGCACCATGAACAGTGGCTCGTCTCTCAGCCGTTCAACGTACTCCTTGGTGTGGGGATCAATGCATTGCAAGCTTTTGAAGAGTTCATTATCAATTCGTTCAAGAAAAGCAATAATATTACCCCACACTCGGATGGTTCCCTGATGGTCCGTCCCTTTCTGAGTCTCATTTTCGTCAGGCTCTACAGAATCATCAATGACTATGTTTGGGTACTGAGCCAGAATATCAAGCATAACAAGAATATTCTGGACACATTTTTTCCACACAGGAATTGGCATATGCGTGCTGAGGCTGGGGTTAACATCAAACTGTGCAGATACAGTATTCACCAATACCTCCAGTTTTTGTGCAGGGGTCTTTGCCACCCTTGTTAAATATGTCAGTTGTTCAACTTGCTCAACCCTACCTGTTGGTAAAATTAGAAAAGAGGAACACATTTTTATTAGTTTGGAAAGCCTAGCCATATTTTTATATAATTTAAGGAACTCATATTTCCCTTAAGGTTTTATATGGTGTATAACAGAAGAAAATTGCTTCGTGGCAATTGAGGTGAATTTTAAGATTAAAGTAAAATTTCCAGTAAATACAATACCTGTTCCTTTCCTTCCACGAGCAGCTATTATTTCTTTAAGCTTCTTGTCCACCATTTCCCATGTAATCTCACTTGGGTCTCGCATAAATTGCTTGTCCATCAATTTATCCCTCTTACTCTTCTTTTTCTCCCAGCCGCCCTCTTCATCTTGGCCTTCCTCTTCATCGTCATCCTCATCAGACTCTGTATTAGCATATGAAGCGGCTAATTTGGCAGGATCTTCCTCCACGTCTGCTTCAGAATCCGCATCTTCGTCGTCGTCCTCGTCCTCGTCAGATTTATCACCATCATCTTCTGACACAGGACTGGCTCTGAATTTCTCAATTTCAGCTTCATACAGTTTGTTATTTCGCTTGAGCTTTTGCTTCATTGAATTGAGGGCTTTAGCATTACTGCTGCTCATCTTTTTCTTAGCCTCCTTGTTAGCCATAGCTTGCGCCAGAAAATCCTCCAGCATAACAAGAGCCTTGATATAAAGCCTTGGGACCTGGACAGACTCTGTGACTCGAATAACTTTCTCCAACTGCTTGTTAAGCTTATCAAAGCTCTCCTGCAAGCTGACCCAATCATTGATCTTCATGGCATTCTTTATCTGATCGACAGTGAGGCTCATTTCCTCAAATCTCTTGTCTTTTGCCGATCTAACAACCCTCCGCTGATCATCAGACTCATCGCTGTCACTGGCGTTCTTGGATAAATACTTAGATCTGGCTGCGGTATCGGCCCCATCTCTATCTCCTGATGCCTCCACCTCATTCTCTTCCTCTTCAATCTCACTCTCCTCCTCCTCGGATTCACTATCACCCTGGTAACATGAACGAATTAAATTTTACAGGGCAAAAGAATCAAAACCCTAGGTTTTCTCAGGCTAATACAAGGGATAAAAAAACAAAAACCCTAAGCATTCGAAGACAATACGATTGCGCGAACAAAACCCTGTCTTACCTGCGTCCAAAACCGGGAAGCCATTGTAATACTTCGAACTAAACTTGATTAGAAAGTTTCACAAAGCCTGGAAAAGGATACTTCGCCTGGTTTTATTTCGATCAGGAAACCTTCGTAAAATGCTTGAGCTTTGGGAACGTATGCGGCCGCAAAAAGAAGATAATCAGCTGGAACGTAAGAAAACATAGACTAAAGGGATTTTAGGGTTTTTTTTTAAATTGAAAATATTGCAATTTATTAATCAAACAAAAAATACAACATAAAGGATTAAATAAATACAAAGTATCATAATTTCATAAGCGAAAGTAGTAAAAAATAACAAAAACAGTTTTTATAAGGGAATATGTTGAAACCGGAATGTGATGATTACAATGACATTCTGAACCATCAATGAATAATGATAAATTATTTCTTTTGTAGTGTTTTGATCTTGTCTTTAATCTTTTCGATTACTAAGAGTAATTTAGAGTTTTCGATGTTGAGCTATTTTAATAGTGAAAAAAAGAGAAGATTTGATTTGAATTTGTTGTACAACTAGAGTCGAACATTTCTCACAGTACAGTTTTTCACAACAATTTTTCTAAATATTAAATAGAATGACTAGCAAACAAGTGTTTCATATGATGGAGAGGGTGACAGGGGAGAAAATGCTTAATAGGGTTTTTTTAATTGCCATTATTACTGGCTCACCATGGTATTTTTTTTTTTTTAATTTGGGGTGCTTTTTTGTAATAAAAAAATGAAAACATTGCAATTTATTAATCAAAAAACTAAATATATAGACAAAATACTAGAATTTTACAAGGGAAAGAAGTAAACACTTACAAAACAGCGTCTATAAGGAAATAAGAGCCACTTAAGGGCCAATATGTAATCACAAAAAGATGCGCGCAAAATTTAGTTGATAGATACATATAAATAATTTAGAAAAATATTTTAGTATAAAATTTAGTGGATAGATATATATAAATAATTTAGAAATATATTTTAGTAAATATGCAAATTTTTATTGAAAAATATTTTGATATATACACAAAAAATTATAGAAAAATATTTTGATATATATACAAAAATTATTTTGTGGATAACAGAGAATGCTCCCCATTAGGCCCTTTGAGGTGATGATAGGGATTGAGACCCCCCTTTCAGGGTAAGTTTTTGTAACTAGCTTTCACAATTTTTCTCGATAGACACATGGATGATAATAATAATCCACAACAAAACGATGGATCGGAGCTTTTACTTGTAGACGAAGACCCCTTGTTCAGGGTGGTTGGGGTGATAAGTCGCACGATCTGCCTTCTCTATTGTCTCCTTCGGCCTCTATGTTTGTTGTTGCAACTTAATGGTTTCCTTTATTGTTGTGATCTTATGAATGCTTTGTTAGTTGTCTTGCATCGTTGATTTGATGTTTTGTTGAGTGGCCATTTTTGACCCTATGTTGGACTTCTTGTCAATCAGAATCGCACCCTTGTGAAGGTAGTTTTAGGCCTTCACAGTCTACTGAAACATGGAAATAATCCTAGGCTATGGGTGACATAATCAATAGATTGAATCTCTAGCTTCTAAGGGCTAGCTCCCTTTGGTATATCAATTAGGATCTTTGCTCTACGCTACAAACTGCTGGAAAAAGAGAGAAACTTGAACAAAAAATCTATCTAATGATGGTGATACACCTGTATTTTGAGTTGATCCACTCAATCTGAGATCCTAAAAACACTGATGTAGATAAGAAAAACGCTGAACTTTCAAATCCAATTGATCAATATGCATAAGTATTTCATGAAAAGGATTTATCTGATGATAAAAGCTTGAGAAAAATGATGGAATAGACCTGATTTAAGGCACTAACAACCCACTTGCATCCATTTTAACTTCAACCAAAAGACATCAAACACAAAACATGACCTACATAATTTGATCAGCTAGTAACTAAGTAAGAATCAAGACTTGTCAAGGAAGAAAAACTCTATCACATGTGCAAATCACTGACATAAATACACTATACCAGCAATTGAAAATTGAAAATTGTCTTATTAATCTGGAAAAAGGTTACAAAACTCAGTCTTTAGTAGAATTTGATCTTGCCAAAAGAGGGATCCAAATCAAGGCTAAAGAGCCAACTTATATAGAAAAAGATACAACCAAGAGGATGATGTTGAAAATAGAAAAGGAGATCAACTAAGTCGAACTTGTGCTATCCCAGCCTTTAAGTAAAATCTATTTTTGTCTTGTGCCATTGCATAAAAATTTCTTTGGCATTGGAAATGATGAAGAGTCCAATTTTGAGTCAAACTTTCATCATGCAAAATGCTACGCCAATCTCCAGATATAGACTCAGCTTAAACTGCCCAAAACGTGAGAACAATCTCCTTTGCATGAAATCAATGCCAATGTTGAACTTAAAATTCTGTTTGAACTATTGAAAATGTTGAAAACATTCAACCAGATAAACAAGAGCACATACATTAAATCAATGCCATGTTGGCGTTTGAAGGGATGAGGTAGACCCAAGTTTGACAAGTCAAACTCTTGCATGGAAAGCCATGCCACAATCTTCAAAGAAATCTGCTTGTTGATAAATCCTGCAGCTGAGTTGGATCGTTGAATGCATGAGATGACTAGGAGATAACCCTAACTTCAACAAACAGTCAATTGAAGCTTTGATCAATCAAATATAAATAGCCTTTGCTTGCATGGACAATGAGAGGTGCATTCAGATTGAACTCCTTATTAGCTCCATGCCTTCTATTCTCAACTCTTCATATTTTGTGCATGTATTCCTTCTGTATTGTTTTGGGTTTTTATCTTCATCTATTCCCTTCAACCTTTAGCTTTGTTTCTTTCCATGGAATTGTTTCAGGCTTTCGTTTGGTCCTTATTTTTTCAAACAAAATGTTTGAGACTTTTCCCTTTGGACCTTATTTCTTTCATTTCCTTCAAAAATCTTGTTTCTGCCCATTTCCTTTCCTTCGGCCTTTGGCTTGAACCATTTGCTATAGATTTTTTTCATTGGTCATTTCCTTCGGACAAAAAGTTTGAAAGAATTCATGTATTCCTTCAAGCCTTTGCCTCGAGTAAATTCTTGCTCTCGAACAATTCCTTTAGACAAATTGTCTGAAGAAATTAGATCTTTGGGCTTTGTCTTGAACCATTCTGTCACCCTTCGGACTTTTTGTTTTGAACTTTTTCGAAGGACATATATCCTTTGGGATTTTTTCTCAAAGGAATTCCTTCAGCTTTTTCATAAAGTCCTTTTTCAAAGGGGTAATAACCCTTTGGACTTTTGTAATTGATCCTTTTTCGAAGGGATTCTACCCTTCAAAAAAAATTGAATGATCTTTTCTGAAGGTAAAGCAACCCTTCAAAAAAATTGTAAAGGTCCTTCAGCATTTTCCAAATGTCCCTTGGATTTTTTGTATGTACCTTTGAAATTATTGTAATGGTCACTTTCTTGCAGACAATTTGTTCAAAGCTCTTTTTTGCCTTAGACTTTTCTATTAGAAATTTTGCAATAGACAATTCCTTTGGACAAAAAGTCTGAAGAAAATTGCCCTTCAAAAGCCTTGAAGAGCCTTTCGGAATTCTTAAAGTGAACTTTCCCTTCCCTTCAGACAAAATGTCCAAAGGATTTGAACCATTCAAAACTTTTCAAGTTATCCTTCAGATTTTTGAAATTTCCCTTTAGGCTTTTTACAATGGTCCTTTGTCTTCATAAAATGGCCTTTTTCAAAGGGCATGTACCCTTCAACTTTCTTGATCGGTCCCTTCGTCTTTGAAAATGGTCCATTTCCTTCAAACAAAAAGTCTGAAGGAATTAAATCTTCGAGCTTTTTGTCTTTATCTCTTTCCATTCAGATTTTTTTTCATGGCCTTTATCGTCCCGAAGGAAATCCTTAGAACTCTGTTAAGTGCCTTTGCTTCTTGAAATGCCTCCTACCGAAAGGAAAAGACCCATCACTTTTGCAAAGGCCCTTCGGAAGAATGAAATAGACCCTTCGACTTCTTGAAAGAACCCTTTGAAAATTTTAAAATACACCCTCCCAAAACTTTGAAATGATATTTTCCCTTTTGAGAAGAACCTTTCTTCTTGTAAATCTTCAAGTCCTCTTTAGAATTCGCTCCTTTCAACATTCGTTCTTTCATGCAAAGAACAAGACAAGTGAAAGAAAACCCCCTAAATCACCTAGACAACCTCAAGAACTATTAACCATGGATTTTCAAGGATTTTTCAGGACCAATTATTGAGCTCTAAAGAGAAAATGGCATTGTAAAGTTTTGAATGGCAAGGTTGGCAATTTGACCTGTGGGGTCAAAATTGTCAACATTTTGGCAACTCAACTTGGAAGCATGTCTGCTATGCTTGATAAATTAGACCATATATATGAGTTTTGAACTCAAAAATAAATGATAGATCTGATCCATGATTGCAAACTTTCTTTTGGCATGAGATACCTTCATCCTCCAAAATAGAAGGGAAACACACAAAGCAGGGAAACTAACTAAACAAAGTAACTATGCAAACAAGGCACTTATTTGGGACAAAATAGACTAAACTAATGTGCTTAAACAACACTTGGAGGAAAACAAACTAACAAGGAACCTAGCTAACCATGACAAAGCTTGATCCACCTGGATCAAAAGGGAAATTCATAAACTCAATCACTCCAAGAGATGGTACAAGTTGCAAGGTAGGATGTTTATTAATCATAACCTTTGACAAGGCATTTTTCTTATTTACCAACTGTATTAGCATCTTCTCAAATGAGTCATCAACAACAAACCAATCACCAACAAAGACAAACTCATCAAGTACTTCTTGATCTTTTTCATACTGCTTGTCATCTTCCACCTCATCAAGTGATATCTCATCTATGCATTATTTTTGAGTGACCACATCCTTCTCATTGACTGTTGCAAGTTCATCTAGCTATTCAAGGAGCTTTGAATAGGCAAACCAATCTGTATTATGATCTTGGATAGGTTATTCTTGATCATATTTCTTATAAACATGCTCTTCAATAGACAACATATCCATACAAAGTTATTCAATCTCTTGTAGATATTTAAAGTACAGTTGTCAATCATCTTTTTGTTCCTCATTTTGATCTATTTGAATAGAATCAACTAAAAAGTTATCTTGATCCTTCTCAATAGGAGATACCTATAACTCACTTATGACTTCGATTTGTACCAGCGCCTCTTGGAGTTCCTCCACATCAAGATTAGCCTTCTCATTCTTAACTATAATTAGATTCTCAACTACAATCTTAAGTGAAGTATAAATAGGAAATTCTTCCTCAAACACACCTGAAGCATCCTCTTCACACTCTGCAAGAACCTGACTTGTAGCTGCAACCCCTTTCTCAATCCTCCAAAGAACATGCTCCTCCCAAAAGGAAATGGTGATGGTGGGAGGGTGATGAAATTCATTTGTTTGAGAGGGAGTATGAAGCATGGAAGGTTGATCATGATCAGATTTTAGGAGCTAGAGGGTAATTAAATCATTTAGGGAGTGTTGAAGTGGAGAGAAAGATAAACTTTTGAAAACCTCTACATTCTGATCCTTCCACTTGGCCATTACCTCATCAAAGTTTGAAACCTCCTTGTCCTCATGGACAACTTGAGCTTGAGGGATGAGTAAAGAGGAAGTCAAACTACAAGAAGGTTTAGGATCTTGAATAGGCTCGTGACTCCAAAATAGGAAGTTCCATTGGCACACACTGAGCATGGTTAAGAACTCCATAAGAATAAGGAACACAAGAACCCTTTGTAGATAAGTGGTTTAACTCAATTTGTTGCCTCTCCCAAAACTCAATCTTCTCCACTACAAAAATACATAACTCATTTATCTTTTCTAGATCATTAGGCACATTTTTAAAACGACCATTCACTTCCTCATACTAAAAATTTGAACGAACTTTCCTTGCATATGTTAGTATTTTGAGCTCTATCTCATATATTTTGTCTTGGAGACAAGGTTTCTCATATGCAACATCACATCCATATGGGAAAGGTGAAATCTAGTCATTAGATTGATATGGTTCACAAGGAAGATACAAGTCATGTTCTTGGTAATAAGGATCATGGGAAACTTGATAAGGTTCATCATAGCTTTGATAAAACTCTTGATAGGGCTGATTAGGCTCATATGGATCAAGACAGGGTTGGTATGATCCATCATAGGACTGATAAGGAAGTTTGGCATAGGTATTCTCTACATACACAGCCATCAAAACTCATTCCTGATAATACAATAAATTTAGACTTACTTTGAAATTGTGCCTGGACTATTAGAAGCAACTGCTTGAGCTTGGAATCACTGGATACTTCGTGAAGAACACTGCTGAAACTACAATTTCACCAAGACCAACTCCAAACTGTCCCACCGGGCATGCCAAAATTTGTTGTTAATCAGACTCGCACCCTTGTGAAGGTAGTTTCAGGCCTTTATAGTCTGTTGAAACATGGAAATAATCCCAGGTTGTGGATAACCTAATCAGTGGATTTAATCTCTAGATTCTAAGGGCTAGCTCCATTTGGTGTATCAATTATGGTCTTTGCTCTACGCTACAAACTATTGGGAAAAGAGAGAGACACTTGAACGAAAATCTTATCTAATGATGGTGATACACTTGTATTTTGAGTTGATCCACTCAATTTGAGCTCCTAAAAACACTGATCTAAACAAGAAAAAGGTTGAACTTTCAAATCCAATTGACCAATATGCATAAGTATTTCATGAAAAAGATTTATCTAATGATTAAAGCTTGAATGAAATGATGGAATAGGCCTGATATAAGGCACTAACAACCCACTTGCATCCATTGTAACTTCAACCAAAAGACATCAAACATAAAACATGACTTGCATAATCTGGTCAACTAGTAACTAGGTAAGAATTAAGACTTGTCAAGGAAGAAAAACTCTATCACATGTGCAAATCACTGATGTAAATACACTATACCAATAGCTAGAAATTGAAAATTATCCTTCTATTAATCTGGAAAAAGGTTACAAAACTCAATCTTTGGCAAAATTTAATCTTGCCAAAAGAGGGATCCAAATCAAAGCTAAGGAGCCAACTTATATAGAAAAAGATACAACAGCCAAGAAGATGGCGCTAAAAATAGACGAAGAGATCAAATAAGTCAAACTTGTGCTATCATAGCCTTCAAGTAAAATCTATTTTCATCTTATGCCATTACATGAAAAGTTTTTTGGCATTGGAAATGATGAAGAGTCCAAGTTTGAGTCAAACTTTCATATACAAAATGTTACGCCAATCTCCAGATCTAGACTTAACTTAAACTGGCTGAAACGTGAGAACAATCTCCTTTGCATGCTAACAATGCCAATGTTGAACTTAGAATTCCATTTGAACTACTAGAAATGTTGAAAACCTTCAACCAGATAAACAAGAGCACATGCATGAAATCAATGCCATGTTGGCATTTGAAGGGATGAGGTGGACCCAAGTTTGATAAGTCAAACTCTTACATGGAAAGCCATGCCACAATCTTCAAAGTAATCTACCTGTTGATTAATCTTGAAGCTGAGTTGGATTGTTGAATGTATGAGATGACTAGGAGATGAGCCTAACTTCAATAAACAGTCAATTGAAGCTTTGACCAATCAACTATAAATAGCCTTTGCTTGCGTAGACGATGAGAGGTGCATTCAGATTGAACTCCTTATTAGCTCTCTACCTTCCGTTCTCAGCTCTTTGTATTCTGTGCATGTATTCCTTATTTATTGTTTTGGGTTTTTATCTTCATCTATTCCCTTCGGCCTTTAGCTTTGTTTCTACCTGTGGAATTGTTTCATGCTTTTGTTTGGTCCTTATTTCTTCGAACAAAATGTCTGAGACTTTTCCCTTTGGACCTTCTTTCTTTCATTTCCTTCAGAAATCTTGTTTTCGCCCATTTCCTTTCCTTTGGCCTTTGGCTTGAACCATTTCCTGTGGATTTTCCTCATTTGTCCTTTCCTTCAGACAAAAAGTCTGAAGGAATTCATGTTTTCTTTTGGGCCTTTACCATGGGTAAATTCTTACTCTCGAACAATTCCTTTAGACAAATTGTTTGAATGAATTAGGTCTTCGAGCTTTGTCTTGGACCATTCCTTCGCCCTTCAAACTTTTTGTTTTGAACTTTCCTGAAGGGTAGATACCCTTCAAGATTTTTCCCTGAAGAAATTCCTTCATCTTTTCCATAAAGTCCTTTTTTGAAGGGTTAATAACCCTTCAAAATTTTGTAATTGATCCTTTTTCGAAGGGATTCTACCCTTCAAAAAAATTTGAATGGCATTTTTCGAAGGTAAAGTAACCCTTCAAAAAAATTGTAAAGGTCCTTCAACATTTTCCAAATGTCCCTCAGATTTTTTGTATGTTCCTTCAAAATTATTGTAATGGTCCCTTTCTTGTAGACAATTTGTCCAAAGCCCTTTTTTGCCTTCGACTTTTCTATCAGAATTTTTGTGATGGACAATTCCTTCAGACACAAAGTCTAAAGGAAATTGCCCTTCAGAAGCCTTAAAGAGCTTTTCAGAATTCTTAAAGTGAACTTTCCCTTCCCTTCAGACAAAATATTTGAAGGATTTAAACCCTTCAAAACTTTTCAAGTTATCCTTCAGATTTTTGAAATTGCCCTTTGGGATTTTTATAATGGTCCTTTGTCTTCATAAAATGCCCTTTTTCGAAGGGCATGTACCCTTTGGCTTTCTTGATTGGTCCCTTCATCTTTGAAAATGGTCCATTTCCTTCAAACAAAAAGTTTGAAGGAATTAAATCTTTGGGCTTTTTGTCTTTATCTATTTCCCTTCAGATTTTCTTTGGTGGCCTTTATCTTCCCAAAGGAAATCCTTCGAAACTCTGTTGAGTGCTTTTGCCTCTTGAAATGCCTCCTCTCGAAAGGAAAATACCCTTCGGACTTTTGCAAAGGCCCTTCAAAAGAATGAAATAGACCCTTCGGCTTCTCAAAAGAACCCTTCAGACTTTTGTAAATGCACCCTCCCAAAACTTTGAAATGATATTTTCCCTTTTGAGAAGAACCTTTCTTCTTGTAAAGCTTGAAGTTCTCTTTAGAATTTGCTCCTTTCAACTGCTCTAATCAACATCTGTTCTTTCCTGCAAAGAACAAGACAAGTGAAAGAAAACCCCCTAAATTATCTAGACAACCTCAAGCCCTGTTAACCATGGATTTTAAAGGATTTTTTAGGACCAATTATTGAGCTCTAAAGACAAAATGGCATTGCAAAGTTTCAAATGGCAAGGGTGGCAATTTGACCTGTGGGGTCAAAATTGTCAACATGACTCTTTGCTCCCTGAGGATTTTTTTCTCCTCAATTTGACTTCGTTTGTGGGGTGTGACTTTTCACCCCATTTTGTTGGTATGATTAATGCAATACTTTGTTATTGTTTATATTAATATAGATACACTCTTCAATCAAAAAAATATTTTATATTAAATTTTAACATCTAGAATGATTTTTTATATTTTATATTTGTTTATAATATATTTTCTAATATCATCCTAAGAAATATTTTAAAATTTTGCACAAAAAACTTTTGTATTGTTTTAATAATATGTTGATTCATGTGTTTTGATTGGTCAGAGGGAGAAAATTATTGTTTTAAACGAAAGCTATAGTACCATGCCTTAGCAAGGACTAATATAAGACTCTAAGAGTTAATGAGATATCAAGACACCTTACCCTCTTGAATAGGAAACAAGCCAATTGAAACCCACCATTATAGATTTTATGGGACCTTCAAATGAGGAGGATGTGGTGCAACCCAATTATGGTGGTGTTTCTTGGGGGCTAGATGATATGATTCTGACCGATGAGTTTTTGACATATACATTTGATTAGGACACCTTGACTTTGTCTTTACATGTATCTTAGATATTTAACACGCTGCCAAAAATTAAATAAAAATTAATAATATTTGACATCTTAAATTTCAAAATTTTATATTTAAAAGGTAATAATTAATTTATATATAAAGTTTAATAATATATGTATATTTTTTTATGTTAGAGTAGAAGATGATCCCATCTTTTTCATAGCCAAATTATGGATCATCTAGTAGCACCTATATTGTTGTTACCCAATTGATGTATACATAACTGAGATAATTTTTTCTTAATATTATGGTTCATGTACATGTATTTATTTTTTATATATGCTCAACTAACAATCATATTTTATTAGTAGTTGATGACCACAATGGAGAATCCTCAATCTATACAAGTGGGAGCAGACATAGGCATTGTTGTTACGATTTCATCCATGCAGCAACTCACTTAGGTATGATAACTTGTAATGTTGAATTGTAAATATGGATTTGTTTTAATAATTTTCCTCAATTCTTATGCAAATATAACTGACGTGAATGTATTATCTACCAAGGGGTGTCCAATGATGTTTGATAATCCTATTCAAATGATTAAAATGGTGACATGGTATAAACAATTTCATTTTTAAATTCAGTTATTGTATTTAAATTATTTAGTTAATTCATTTAAATTTTTATTTATGTGTAGGATTTAACCCCTTCCATTATCATGAGCAAGGCACCGACTCTTAGTGTTTCTCCATTTCACACTCTTGTGTGTGAGACTCAACCTACCATTGACCTTGTTGAGCATCAAAGGCAAATTCAATGTGACCACCAAATTGTGGTAAGTGCATATTTAAATAATTTTTGTATAATTTTAAAATTAGTTTCTAAATTTGGTTGCATATTTATTATGTAAAATTTCTAACAATATTTGTAAATGAATAGGTTCAACTATAGGTGAGTTATGAGCATGAAAAGCTCGTAGTTAGATCTTTGATAAATCTAAGGCATTTGAGGGAGTTCCATCTATGATCAAGGCATCTGAGGGAGAGCCTTATATGAGTAAGGCAAAGAGAGGATGGAATTTTTATGATATATATATGTGTGTGTGTGTGTGTGTGTGTGTGTGTGTGTGTGTGTGTGTGTGTGTGTGTGTGTGTGTGTGTGTATTGTTGTGTGCCTACAATGTACCCCCTATTTGGCATTGTATGCCTATATGGCATTGGCTTGACATTCTATTGTGTTCACATTTTGTATGCCTTTATGGTTTCTATGCATATATATTTTGAAACATTTGACCTTGTTATAATTATTTTGTGCATATATTTGCTATTTTAATTTATTTATTTTGTTTAAAATATGTTCGTAGCTATAAACTTCAATTTTAATACCTTTTACGCATTAAATTTCCCATCATCCTTATTCAACATAGCAACAGGAGCTTTCCTAGTTGGGTTCATATTAGATATTTTAACTTTGATTGAAGGCTTGTGTCCAAGTTGATCATTGTCAGCATTTAAATGATTTACAATCATGTGAATTTTATTGAAGATAAATAACTGCTACTTAATTTCCTTAAATATGACTTAAAATTGTCAATATTCCTAAGAGACACTGAGATATGATTGCGATGATGTTTTGGATTTCTAGCTTTGTGAAAGAAAATAAATGGCTCCTCCAACCTCTTAACACATATCACATCCTTGTGATTGCCCTTTTTTTTTTAGTCTCATGTTGTTGGGGTTTAAAATATGCATCCATTTCACTCTTTAGATTTGATTTTCCTGGGTAAGAAGTGTGTTCAAGAAAATGTAGGCCACCATGCTTCCTAGGAAGAATTGACACACAATTCATATAGTACTTCAATTCATCGCATTTATGAGGTGTAATGAAAATTTATTTAATACTGTTAGCATGACCTATCAATTACATAATTTTATTTGTACTATCAAGCATAAGATACTTAAGATCTACGTCTGCAAAAATTGGCAAATTCTCATCTCTATGTTTATCATATTTTGAAGCAAACTTCAAACCCTCGTCTTGCCCATCAATTAATAATAGGGAAAGACTATTACTGAAGTAACAGAGCATGTAAGACTAAATGGTATATAGAAAAAATTAGAAAAGTAGACTAAAAGGGAAAAAAAATATATATTATATGCCTACAGATGATTTTAACTAGAAAAATGTTTAGTCAATCGTAAACAACCATATAGGAGTTGTTATTTCATTTAGTCTTATATGTTTAGGACCACGTTCAAGCTGCAACTAGAGATCCCCACCTCTAGGGATTTATGAATAAAAATTGGCATCATGATGCAGAAAAATAGGCCAAACTTCTGGAGGCCATAACTTTTAATTCGTAGCTCCATTTGAGCTCTTCCACATGCCAAAACGACCGTTTCAAAAGTTCGTTGCTGTTCTAAGTAGAAATTTTCACTTAAAGTCATTTAAAAAAATTGAAGGCCAATGGAGACCATTTAAGGATCTAAAATTACAATTTAATGATTTTTAGGGGATTTTTATATTTTCAAAAATTGCATATTTTTATGACCGAACGTGAACTTTAGTTGAAATTCATCCTATAGGCTAATTTTAGTGTTTAGAGTATTTTGAGAGATTTCTATAGCTACATGCACTTACATGTAAAACTTGCTAAAAATAGCATTTGCTAAGAATAGAAGTTTTTAGATTTTAGTTTTTTTTTCAAATTTTTGCATGTCAACTCTAATTCTGAGTTGAGGCTTATTTATGCATTGTTTGTAATTATTTCAATGCAATCAATACGAATCAATTCTAAGTTATTATTTTAGATCTTGGCCTATTGTCATTTTAATATTGATAGTTTTTGGGTTCGTTATCTAGTATCAAAGTAAGGTTGAATCTTGGAGGAGTAAGAAATGGCAAGTGGATGAGGAAGTATTATGCAGATGAACCAGACTATATAAGAATTGCAAAGGCAAGTGCAACAATTAACTGAGGTTATCATCAATCAGAAAAGAAAACAAGGTGGTGATGAAACTAAGGAGAACAACAAGATCAACCACCATCGATGGAAGAGATGATGGTTTGGGCTTTAGAAAGAATAAATGAAGGAATCAAGGTTGATGTTCTAGATTATGGAGGTAGTTTAAAACCAGAGGAGTTGATAGATTGGATGAATAGCTTGGAGAGGTTCTTTGAGTGGAAGACTATGAGAGAAGACAAGAAGGTAAAGTTTGCATGCATGAAATTGAAAGGTCATGCAATGATTTTGTGGGTCACCTATAGAAAGAGATACAAATAAAAGGTAAAAATAAGATTATTTAACGGAAAAAGATGGAGAAGAAGTTGAGGGAGAAATTTTTTCTTGTAAATTATACACAAACCCTATACAAAAGATTCCAAAATTTGAGGCAAAAGGATCATAGTATACAAATGAGTTTTATAAGCCTCCCATACAAGTGGAACATGATGAAATAAAAGAATAGATGATTTCAAGGTATGTAAATGGTTTTAAATTTACTATTCAAGATGAATTAAGCATGCATAGAATACTTAGCATGGAGGAGGCTTATCAATTAGCTTTGAAGGCAAAAAAAAACAAAATAGACAAAATTTTAGAAAATCATCTCTTGGTCCAAGAAGAGGAGAATCCCCTCCAATAAGGGGATGAGGTGGGTTTAATACTGCCATAAGTGGGTCTAATACTAATAGAGGTGAATCATTATGTGGTGTAGAAAGGCAAAATTAGAATAGGTGAGGGTTGTTGGGTGAATATTTTGTCACTAGTTAATTGATGAGCAAAATAGGTCTCTTCAACCACAACATAGGGAGATTGGCCAACCAAATGTGCAGGTTTACCACATCAGAGGTGGACAAATCTCTCCTCTCATCAAGGGGAGGTTCCCTATAAATATGAGGAGCTATATACTATATATGTAAGCAGAAAATAACACTTAGGGGTAGGACTACACCATCCATCTCTCTTTTTTCAGAGATGATGTTCATAGACAAAGGAGAAATCTTGGTGATAATACTGCAGGCACTTCTCTTCTTTTAGAAGTGGTCTTGCAGCAGGGCGCAGAAGTTCTTTCTGGTGGGTAACCAACAGGTAACAAGGGTGCGGTAACTAGCAAAATGAGGTATAACACAAAGTCTCCACCTCAACTACCCAAAGAGTGAAATACAAAGGATAATGGGGCACAAAGTCATCCCAAGATCCTTTACACAAAAAGAAACTAAAAACGCATTAAAGACAATTGTGACAGCACAAAGTCTTTCCACAATTGGCTTCAGGACACCTTCCTGATTACTTCCACTAGTTCTGCTTGTTAAATTAAATAAACAAAAATGTTCCTAGAAAATGGACATAAGAACAATTTTCTAAAATAACACAAGCTATAATAGCACAAAGTCTGAAAGTAACTTGCTCTCTCATTCAGATAAAGTAATATGATCAACAATCTGAGCTCAAAGTCTCAATAATCACCTTTCAATTTGGTTAGAGCTTTGCTTCTATAATGGAGAGATCCCCTTCGCATAAAACAAGAGATTACAATATATGGCAGCCAAAAAAAGCTTGACACTTTGTTCCATGGAACGACCCATGCTGCATTCAATGCCTTGAATGCGCTTTCAGTTCTGTCAAAGGGCCATGCTTGGAATAGTGCATTGGCCTTAACTGTGGCATGCCCATTCATCTCATATGTCTCCTCCAAAGTATAGGTCACCTGGTCCTTTCCTTCTTATTTGTGCAGCTGTCCACTTTGCCTTTAATTCTTAAAAGAAAAATAGGCCGCGTCCTTGATTTGGTGTGCTCAAATGACTACTTGGTGAACTATTTCACCTACTAAAAATAACTCTCTCGTAGATAATTCAATATCTCCTATAGCCTTCTCTTCTTTCCTATTGCAATTAGAGCTCTTGGGCTATCCTCTTCAGCTGGTCGCTTGGTTCATCCTTCAAGTTCTGCTCTATATTTGAAAATCAACAGATAATCCATTACCTTAAATTTGACGTCTGCGGGACGTCAATGGTCGTTGGTTGTTTGAACCATATTGAACCATGAAACTTTAAACCTTTGAAAGTTCATTGGTTCAATAGTTCAATGGTTCAAGCAGTCTTTATCAGTTTCTTGGTTCAATCGCTTCCTTGGTTCAATTGCTTCCTTGGTTCAATCGCTTCCTTGCTCTTTGGTTGAACCATCCCTTTGAACTGGTCTCTAGAATCTTCCGCTTCCTTCCTTTGCTTGGAGATTTCTTTGAACATTTGAACCATTTTGGTTCAAGGTTCAACCGTTCAATCTCTTTCTTAGAATCCTTTGTTTTGGCTAAGTCTTTTGAAGCCTTGAAATTCCTTCGGCTTTATGTCTTTTGAACACTCCGAAGGGAATGTGTCCCTTCGAGTCTTTGAAAAAGGTCTATTTTTTGGGTGTCGAGAGCCCCCCGCAAGGGTACCTGCCCTTTGAGATTTTTTGGGCGGCTTTTCCTTCAGAGCCTTTGGACAAAATGTCTGAAGGAATTCTTCCCTTACCTTAGCCACTTTTCCACTGGGCTTTTGATCATTACTTCGGGCAAAATGTCTAAAGGAATTATTTCAGACAATTTGTCTGAAGGATTTGCCTTTGTGAAATTCTTCCACGAAAAATCTTTCTAAAGGGATTCTTTTGGTTCCTTTACTTAGTAATTTCTTCGAACAAAAAAGTCTGAAGGAAACCTTGTCTTTTTGGCCTTCTCTTTGATCTTTGAAGAAATGTTCCCTACCCTCCGCAAGGGCACATGCCTTTTGTTCATTGCCCTATGCAAGGGCACCTACCTTTTTGGCTTTGGGGGACCCTAATTGAACTGATTGATTGAACCAACTTTGGTTCAACGGTTCAATCTTTTGTTCCGCTCATTCAATTGACTACTTGAACCAACCGCGTTGAACCTTTAAACCTTTTTTGGTTCAAGGTTCAACAATTCAATCTTCCTTCTTTTCGCTAAGTCTTTTGAAGCCGTTGAACTTGCCAAAGCGGTTGAACTTTGAACTTTTGGTGAAGTGCTTAACTCTTTAAGCTTGCCGATGTCATTGAACCTTTGAACCCGTTAAACATTTGAACCTTTTGGAAGTGAGGTTCAATGGTTCAATCCTTTGTTTGAAGTTTGTTGATGAACATTTTTTGTTGAATCGAGGTGTTGAACCAATCTTGAAATTGCCTAAGTGTTGGAAACTTGTTCCTTTGTGAGAACTCGCATGCCGTTGAACATATTGAACCTGCTTGTCCCTTAACTGAAAAATCTTTAATAATGAAGAATTTGAATGCTCAAAATATTTTTTTGAGAAGAGAAGAGATAATTTTGGATTGCGAGACAAAAATAGTTCATATGTTGTCCCGAAAAAAATGAGTGACAGATTTTGGGAACAACAGCTGGCTCTAGTTGGGGAACTTCTTTTAGTTGAAAACTTGGAATAGCTGAGGGGAGTAGAAACCAGAATCTCCAATGCCTTTAAGTATGCCATTGGGCTATAGAGTCATGCTACCTAAAAAAGAAAGGTGCCAAAAATGAAAATAAACAACACAAAATAGAACCAAAGACTATAAAAATATACATATGTATAGGTAAACTTATCTGATACTTCAAAAATTGAAGTGCTTCAGATGCTACTCATTGTAAGGTAGAGAAAAGGGTGTGCCATCTTGATACTTCAAAAGAAAACTATTTTCACCATTGAGCTGATGTATAGTAAATAGGCCTCTCTAAAGGGAATCAAATTTTCCATGCATTCCCTTTGGTTATCTTCTCTTGTCCCAGAACAGGACTTGATCTCCAATTTGGAAATCACAATTTTTTGCTTTCTGGTCGAAGAGCCTCTTCACCAGACTTTGATGTGCAGCAATTCAGTCCACCACCATAGTTTGCTACTCATCCAGCTCAGTCAAGCACATGATCATCTTATTGATGGAGCTTTCATATGTCTGATCTTTGACTGCCTTAGCCAATTTCAATGCTGGCAATTTCAAGGTAATTGGTATCTCAACATTGAGACCATAAAGAACTTGGAAAGGTGACATACCAATTGCCCTCTTGGGTGTAATTTTGTCTACCCATAAAGCATCAATCAATGCTTTATGCAATGTTCGTTGGTTATCATCTATCAGCTTCTTGATGATAGTCACCAAGTTCTTGTTGCTTGATTCGACTTGGTCATTTCTTTGTGGAAAATAATCAGAAGAGTGAGAGAGGGTAATCCCATAGTAAAAATAGAACTGAATAATCTCTTAGAAAGAGAAACAAGCTGCGTTGTTTGTGACAATCTTGGTTAGGACCCCAAACCTGGAAATGATGTTCTCCTTGAGAAAATTGCACACTACTTCTGAAGTAGCATGCTTGGTTGGAATAGTTTCCACCCACTTGGTAAAGTAATCTGTGGCTGTGAGGACATAATAATGTCCAGCACTTGAAAATGGGTTTACATCACTAATGAAATTGATTCCCCATTGCTGAAATGGCTCTTATATCACCATTGGCTTAAGAGGTAGAGCAGCTAATTTGAGTCTTCCAATGAACTGTTTGCATAATTTGCATCTTCGTACCCATTTGTATGCATTTTGAAACAAAGTAGGCCAGTAATACTTGGCTCACAAAATCTTATGGGTAGTTACAGGAGCAAAAAAATGTCCTCCACAGGCCAGATTATGGAAGGACTTCAAAAGTTGGCTCTACTGCTCTTTATCCATGTAGCGAAGGAAGACTCCATCAAGGTTCCTCCTATACAGGTCGTTATCCCACAGGATAAAATTGGCAGCTTTTAACTTGACAATCCTCCTTTCTTTACGAGACAGGTGAGCAGGACACTCACTATAAGTAAGGAAATGAGTGATACATGAATACCACTCATTCGTGGTGAAGACAAAGAGGACTGTTGGTGTGTCTTCCACTTCTGTTTCTTTATGCCCTGCTTCTTCAGGGCTATTGTCAGCATTTAATTGGTAGAGGCCCCTTCCTCATACAAGCTTTGTTGGTTTGATAATAAGATCAAACTCCTAGATTTTAGCAATTTAATTGCCTCTTTTGGTTCTAAATTCCTGTTGAGTTAATATGGATTTGACTCTGGTGTCAAGAACCAGGGCAGTAGTGTGTGAATTCAAGATGTAAAAGCAAAAATGTTTCACTACCTTTACCACTGCATAAGCATGCTTCCCATGTTTGAGTACTTCAGCTCATGAGCTTTGAGACGATAGCTCATGAAAGAAATGGGAGATTTCATACCTTCTTTGTTCTGTTGAATCAAAATTGTTGAAAGTGTGTGTTCAGAATCATAACTATACACTGTGAAATCCTTGGTATAATCTGGACAAACCAGAATTGGGGCATGGGCAATAGCTGTCTTGATGTCTTCAAATATTGACTTGCCTTCTGCAGTCCACCAAAAAGTAGCTTTGCCCTTCATCATGTCCATAATGTGGTGAGTCTTCTTAGCGAACTCAGGGATGAACCTTCGTAAAAAAATTCACCTTTCCAAAGAAAGAGTGAACTGCAGTCTTACTTGTAGGCAGGGTAAGCTCCTAGATGGACTTGACTCTATCTGAGTCAATCTTTATGCCTTCTCGAGATACAATGTGCCCAAGAAGTTTCCCTTTTGTTAATCCAAAAATAGAGTTCTTAGGGTTAAGATAAATGCCATTTTGGTGGCAACGTTCCAGCGCTTATTGCAAATGGTGCACAAGATCGAAACGATGCTTGGAAAACACTATTAAATCATACAAGTACACTTCAATGAACTTACCCATTTCATCTTTGAAAGCAAGGTCCATTGCCCTCTAAAAAGTGGTGCCAGTATTTATCAGGCCAAATGGCATTCTCCGATAGGCAAAGGTGCCCCAAGGTGTGGTGAAGACAGTCTTATGCTGGTCTACTTTACCAACTTCAACTTGATTGTACCCTGAATAGCTGTCCAACATTGATAACATTTTTGAACTAGTCACTTCTAAAGGACTTGATCCATGATAGACAGAGGATAGTTATCTTTTAAGGATGATTGATTTAAATTTTTAAAGTCCACACAAAGGCAAATTTCGCCATTTTTCTTCCTCACAGGTACTATATTGGCAATCCATGTGGAATGATGAATTAGAAAAATTATCCTAGCATTCAACATTTTTTATATTTTAGACAGAATAGTACATGATATCTTCAGATTGTACTGCCTAGATTTTTACTTGTGAGGTACCAAATCACTCTTGAGAGGAATCTCATGGCTAATTTCTTCAGGCCTAAGTGACTTCGGATCATCATAGGAGTACGCCAAAACATTCACATAATGGAGAAGTAGAGCAACAAACTTGAACTTCTCTTCTTGAGTGCAACACTTCCTAATGTTCACCATCTTGGGATTTTCTTTGGTACCTAGATTTATTTGATCAAACTCCTGGGAGGAGCTTGAATCTATTTGCTACTGTTTGATGAACCTATCATGTTTATCAAACGGCTTCACAAGGGATACCAAACCTTTTGGGATTTTATTTCCTTTAAGTTGTAGGAATACTTCACTTGCATTTACACTTGATTCAGGTGTTGTTCAAGATTTTGAGGCTCACTGCCTTCAAAATGAAGCTATTCAAAGCTGTCTTTTTGCTATAAGAAGGCAATGATTTGGTTATCACCATTAAACACTTGCCAATGATTGGCATTGTCAGGCACACTTGGTTGAAAGACCAGTTCAATAGTGTACATATCTCCCTTAAAATCAGGTTGAGGAACCAAGAGAGTTGCTGAGACAGCTAGTGCATCAGCTCGATCATTGAATTCTCTGGGTATGGCAGAGATACTGAAAGCATTAAATCTTTCAATTCGATCCCAAACTAGATTGCGGTAGTGGTGCAATCTCTCATTTTTGGTTTGATATAGGTTTTTTACTTGACAAACCACTAGTTCAGCATCCCCTTCGGCATGAAGGAGTTTGATGCCTTTGTCTCGAGTAGCCTTCAATCCAAGTAATAGAGATTTGTACTCAGATGTGTTGTTGGTGTTACTGAATTGCAACTTGTATGAAGAAGGAAAAATATCTCCTTGAGATATCAACATGATCCCAGCTCCTTAATCGGTAGAGGAGTAGCTGCCATCGAATTTCAGAATCTATACCTCATCAAACACAAATTTTTCTTTAGATTCTTCTTCGTTTGAAGGGGAAGATTCTTCAATACTTGCACTTCTCTCCACCAATCCTTCTGTTGTTCCATCTAAACCAATTTTCAGGTTGACACATTTGGGAATTTTACCAGATGCCTCATGGACTTCCTTTGTGAATAAAAAGTAATTACCCATCCTTGAAGACTCAAATAGAATTTGAGCTTCAGGCGCTGATGTTTCAGTGACCACATATTTTGCTTCCTTCTCAGAGGGCAATCTTTGCATAACGCCTTTGACTGGGATCCTCACCTCGAATATGTCCATGCTTAATTCACCACCAACATCCTTGCAGAAATTTTGCCCAAAAAGGATGCCATATGATGCTGGGATGTCGGCCACCAGGATAGTCATCTTGATTCTCTTGTCTAAGAATGCTACAAATGAAAATTAGGCATCCTTGATTTGTCCTAGTAGTGGCACTTGTTTGTTCTCCATGGAGAAACATCTCCCAAATGTCTTGGTCAGTGTGAGACCAAGGGATTCTACCACTTTGGCACGCATGACATTGTGAGATGCACCAGAATCTATGATGCAATTGTTCAGTTGGTGTCCATTTATCAGTAGAGAGACATAAAATGGTTCAATCCTCTCAGGAGCAGCAGGAGGAGTAATGACAAGGTTATTCCTGGTGGATGTGTTCTTGTGGGGATCATGAGTTACCTTCAAAATTGCTTGTCTTATAGGGACGACTTGGTTCTTTACACATTGAACCAACTTATCTAATTGTTTAGGGTTGGATTCCAGGAATTCTAATTCAAACATTTAAATTTTGGTTTTCTTTATATGTTCAATTATGTCAAATGTCTGAAATGAACTAGGAACAGAGGATGGGAGTTCATCCTTTTGGTTTTTGGGAGGGGGAGAACTGGTATGTGAAATTGAAGTAGAAGGTGTAGGGATGTTTGATGTACTTACCTTTCTTGCAATCACCAGGTCTTTAAGCTATAAAAGTAGAGTGGTTCCCCGCTTAGCAATTGAAATTGATGGTTGAGGTTGCTCCTCTATTTTTTCTTTATTAGCTTGATCGACGGACTGGTTCTCAGATCGAGTGAATACAGCGTATGTTCCATCAACTGTTTTACCTTCACTTTTGGATTCATCCTTGTAATTCAGAAAACTAATGTTGGAGTCGCTAGCTAATTCTTCTTCTCCCTCTGTGAAGAGATTAGCGTCATCTTATGGGTTCAACTCAGGCTAGAAGGAGAAATATGATTCTACTTCAAGATATTTGACTATTGAATTAGTTGGAGGCGCTTCAATGGCCAATTTCCCCTGAAGGGGATGAAGACGATTTGGCTACCCTAGATTCCTGGCAGCATGGCCTTGGTATGACTGATTGGGAAATGTCCTTCTTGGTATATCTTTGTGTAAAGGAGCAGATGACATCCCTTGCGTCATTTACTTTTTAAGAGCTAGCAATTCATTTGCCAGCTTTTGCACCATTGGATCATTGGTGGTTGTAAGTGAGTATTTAAAAGATGAAGAGGATTTACCTCTATTAGGATCTCTCCTTATCTTTCATACCAAGATAAGGTCATCTTCTACCTCAGTGGCTAAATTTTGAGCAGCAACAAGGTCTATGTGGCTAGCCCATCTCAGTAAAAAACTCACTTCAGGCAGCTGTGAGTTGATCAACAAATATTTGAGGTTTTCAGGTGTTAGCTGAGCAATTGTAGGAATCTAGTTCCTTATCTTGTCAAACTTGGCAATGAAGTCCTTCATAAGTTCATGAGGTTCCTTCTTCATTTATGTGAGCTGGGCCAACAAAGCATGCAAATATTCTGCAGGCTTGAACCTGGCTTCAAATTTAGCTTTAAGAGTGTCCCATTCAGTCACTGACTGAGCCTTTAGATGGTAGAACCAGTCTGCATCAGCGCCTTGTAGTGTTTCCACAAACAGCTTGACTGCTACATCTTTGTATTCCACACCTATCATGCCATAGGCTATGCTGAAGGCTACAATATGTTCAACAGGATAAACTCTCCCATCA
Source organism: Torreya grandis (assembly GCA_037957365.1). NCBI lineage: Eukaryota > Viridiplantae > Streptophyta > Pinopsida > Cupressales > Taxaceae > Torreya > Torreya grandis. The sequence continues at coordinate 1,686,079 of JARHVA010000756.1, read as the reverse complement.
CCAAAGAATTTAGAGAAATTATTCTTTGAACTGCGTGGTAGCTCATGTAGAGGTGGACTAAGATTGAGTGGGCTGAAAGAATTACCCCAGGGACCTTGAACCGCCATGATTTGATTATGAAAAAGGGGGATAACAAATCTGGGTGGAGTATGTATAGGAAAAGCTCTGCTAACAGTAGAAAAAGAAGCTCTACCTTGTGTTGGTGACCTAGTATGGGTAGGAGGAACACCCTTGAATCATTGAACTTGAAGTTAGGGAGGGAACAAATCGAAATTGCCCTACTGCACCAACTCAAAAATAGGGTCAACAACACCTTCGGCTTTCTATTTTCTAGTATAGTGTAGAGTTGCCAGATTGTAGAATAAAAATGAGACAAAATTGGCCCTGCTTCAGCTTGAAGCTTGAGGCTTCAAACTGTGCGTTCGATTCCCCAACAGAGTCACCAAAAAATTATTGCGTGAGTATTTTGTCACCAGCTAATTGAAGAGCAAAATAGGCCTCTTCAACCACAACATAGGGAGATTGGTCAATCAAATATGCAGGTTTACCACATCAGAGGTGGACAAATCTCTTCTCTAATCAAGGGGAGGTTCCCTATAAATATGAGGAGCTATATACTATATATGTAAGCAAAAAATAACACTCAGGGGTAGGAATACACCATTCATCTATCTTCTTTAGAGATGATGTTCACAGACAAAGGAGAAATCTTGGTGATAATACTGCAAGCACTTCTCTTCTTTTAAAAATGGTCTTGCAATAGGGCGTAGGAGTTCTTTCTGGTGGGTAACCAACATGTAACAAGGGTATAGTAACCAGCAGAATGAGGTGTAATACAAATTTTCCACCTCAACTACCCAAAGAGTGAAATACGAAGGATAATGGGGCACAAAGTCATCCCAAGACCCTTTACACAAAAAGAAACTAAAAACACATTAAAGACAATTGTGACAGCACAAAGTCTTTCCATAATTGGCTTCAGGACACCTTCCTGATTACTTCCACTAGTTCTACTTGTTAAATTAAATAAATAAGAAGGCTCCTAAAAAATAGACATAAGAACAATTTTCTAAAATAACACAAGCTATAATAGCACAAAGCATGAAAGTAACTTGCTTTCTCATTCAGATAAAGTAATATGATCAACAATCTGAGCTCAAAGTCTCAGTAATCACCTTTCAATTTGGTTAGAGCTTCGCTTCTATAATGGAGAGATCCCCTTTGCATAAAACAAGAGATTACAATATATGACAGCAAAGAAAGGTTTGGCACTTTGCTCCATAGAACGGCCCATGCTACATTCAATGCCTTGAATGCACTTTCAGTTCTATCAAGGGGCCGTGCTTGGAATAGTGCATCAGCCTTAACTGTGGCGTGCCCATTTATCTCATGTCTCCTCTAAAGTATAGGTCACCTAGTCCTTTCCTTCTTATTTGCACAGCTATCCACTTTGCCTTTAATTCATGGAAGAAAAATAGGCTGCGTCCTTGATTTAGTGTGCTCAGATGACTACTTGATGAACTATTTCACCTACTAAAAATAACTCTCTCATAGATATTTCAATATCTCCTGTAGCCTTCTCTTCTTTCTTATTGTAATTAGAGTTCTTGGGCTATCTTCATCAGCTGGTCGCTTAGTTCATCCTTCAAGTTCCGCTCTATATTTGAAAATCAATGGATAATCCATTACCTTAAATTTGACGTCCGCGGGGACGTCAATGTTCGCTGGTTATTTGAACCATATTGAACCATGAACCTTTGAACCTTTGAACCTTTGAAAGTTCATTGGTTCAATAGTTTAATGGTTCAAGCAGTCTTTATCGATTCCTTGGTTTAATTGCATCCTTGGTTCAATCGCTTCCTTGCTCTTTGGTTGAACCATCCCTTTGAACTGGTCTCTAGAATCTTTCGCTTCCTTCATTTGCTTGGAGCTTTCATTGAACCTTTGAACCATTTTGGTTCAAGGTTCAACGGTTCAATCTCTTTATGAGAATCTTTTGTTTTGGATAAGTCTTTTGAAGCCTTGAAATTCCTTCGGCTTTATGTCTTTGGAACAAGGTTTCCCTTTGGGTCTTTGAGAAAGGTCTATTTTCTAGGTGCCGAGAGCCCCCCACAAGGGTACCTACCCTTCGAGATTCTTCGGGCAGCTTTTCTTTTAGATCCTTCAGACAAAATGTCTGAAGGAATTCCTTTAGACATTTTGTCTGAAGGAAATCTTCCCTTGCCTTAGCCACTTTTCCACTGGGTGTTTGATCATTCCTTCAGGCAAAATGTTCGAAGGAATTCCTTCAGACAATTTGTCTGAAGTATTTGCCTTTGTGAAATTCTTCCACGAAAAATCTTTCTGAAGGAATTCTTTTGGTTCATTTACTTATTAATTTCTTCGAACAAAAAAGTCTGAAGGAAACGTTATGTTTTTTTCCTTCTCTTTGATCTTTGAACAAATGTTCCCTGCCCTCTGCAAGGGCACCTACCGTTTTGGCCTTGGGGGACCCCCTTTGAACCGACCGATTGAACCGACAGATTGAACCAAATTTGGTTCAACGGTTCAATCTTTTGTTCCGCTTATTCAATTGACCGCTTGAACCAATCTCTTTGAACCAACTGCGTTGAACCTTTTGAACATTTTTTGGTTCAAGGTTCAATGGTTCAAAGGTTCAATCTTCCTTCTTTTCTCTAAGTCTTTTGAAGTCGTTGAACTTGCCGAAGTGGTTAAACTTTGAACTTTTGGTGAAGCACTTAACTCTTTAAGCTTGCCGACATCATTGAACATTTGAACCCATTGAACCTTTTAACCTTTTTGAAGTAGGGTTCAATGGTTCAATCCTTTGTTTGAAGCTTGTCGATGAACATTTTTGGTTGAACCAATCTTGAAATTGCCTAAGTGTTGGGAACTTGTTCATTTGTGAGAACTCACTTGTTGAAGCTGTTGAACCTGCTTGTCCCTTAACTGAAAACGCTTGAATAATGAAGAATTTGAATGCTCATAACAATTTTTTGAGAAGGGAAGAGATAATTTTGGCTTGCGAGACCAAAATAGTTCATATGTTGTCCCAAAAAATGAGTGACAGATTTTGGGAACAATAAGGGTTTCAATACCAACAAAGAGGATGAGGGCTTTAGAGAGGATGAGGTTATGGTGGTGTTAGATGATGGTTCTCAAATCAACGTAGATCTTATGTTTGTTATAGATGTGGAGAAGAAGGGCACATGGCATTTGAGTGTCTACATTATCAAGATCAATAAATGAGGCAAGAGGATCGCCTAGGAGTGAATCTAGTTGAGGTTGAGATAGAATAGCAAAATAATGAAATTACACCAACAAATGTTGGAGAGAATATCATGATGAAAAGAATAATGATCGCTCCAAGGAAGGAAGAAGCACATAATAAAGAAGGTGGTGATGCATGGCTACGATCAAATATTTTTTGAATAAGATATACTTTAGGTGGAAAGGTATGCAAAGTAATTATAGATGGTGGTAGTTGTCAAAATATGGTTTCTAAAGAAATGATAAAGAAATTACATTTGAAATGTGAAAAACATCTTAATCCTTGTTGGATTTCATGGTTTAAGAAAGGGAATGAGGTTACAATAGATAAAAGGTGCTTAATCAAGTTTTCTATAGCAAAAATTTATAATTATGAAATATGGTGTGATGTTATTCTATTGGATGCATGTCACATGTTATTGGGTAGAATGATGAATACAATGCTACAAGAATATATTGGTAAGTTTGTGGTTGTCTATTTTTATGATATTTTGATATTCAATAAGCCTAAAGAAGAACACTTACAACATTTGAGAATGATACTGGATTTGTTAATAAACAAGAAGTTATATGAAAATTTGAAGAAGTGCAGGTTTATGCATAACAATGTGGTGTTTTGGGGATTTGTATTTTCAACAGATGGTGTGAGAATGGATGAAGAAAATATAAAGGTAATTGTTAAGTGGCATATTCCAAAAACATTGTAGAGATAAGAAATTTCCATGGTTTAGCAACTTTTTACAAAAAAAATATTAAAAATCTTAAAAGTATTGTGGAACCAATAACAAATTGTATGAGAGGAAAGGAATTTACATGGACTAGAGCAGCCACGAAAATCTTTGATTTTTTTATGAAAAAGATTACAGAAAGATCAATTTTAGCATTACCAGATTTTAACAAAGTGTTTGAGGTTGATTGTGATGCTTCGTTTATGAGAATTGATATTGTGTTGAGTCAAGAAGGAAAGCCAATAACATATTTCAATGAGAAATTGAATGAGGTAAGAACAAAGTACTCTACCTATGATGTTGAACTTTATGTAATTGTATAAGCATTAAGACATTGGAGGCATTACATGGTGCCTAAGGAGTTTATCATATTTATAGATCATGAGGCTTTGAATTATGTGAATACACAAAAGAAGTTGAATAGTAGCCATACAAAGTGGGTATCTTTCTTGTAGGGGTATACTTTTATTATGAAACATTAATCAAGGAAACAAAATCAGGTAGTTGATGCATCAAGCATGAGAGTAGATTTATTAACTACTATGGTGAGTAATGTAGTTGGATTTGAAGCTATCAAAAAATTATATGATATTGATCCATATTTTGGTAAGGTAGTTGAGTAGTGTAGGAATCTATTAATAAGTGGGACAAATATTGATCATGGTGAGTATCTTATATAAGAAGGTTATCTATTCGAAGGGAAATAAATATGCATTCCAATTGGGTTTCTACAAGACAATATAATAAGAGTTTTACATAGTGGAGGTTTGGCTAGACATTTTAACAAGACGAAGACAATAGCTTTGGTGGAGGAAAAGTATTTTTAGCCAAAGATGAAGAGAGATATGACAAGGTATATTTGCAGGTGCAGGATATGTCAGGTGGCTAAAGGACATGCACAAAATACTGGACTATACATGTCATTGTTGGTTCTAAGAGAACAATAGATAGATTTGAGTATGGATTTTATGTTGGGATTACCAAAGACATAGAGAGGTAATGATTCAAGTTTTGTTGTCGTAGACAAATTGTCTAAAATGGTTATTTTATTGCATGTAAGAAAACCAATGATGCCATTAGAGTTGAAAATTTATTTTTTAAGGATATTGTGAGATTGCATGGTGTTCAAAAAACTATTACTTCAAATAGGGAAACAAAAAAATTAAGTCATTTTTGGAGGATTTTGTGGAGGAAGATGGGTACTAAGCTATAATTCAATAGTGAATATCACCCACAAACAGATGGATAGACATAAGTTGTGAATAGGAGCTTGGGAAATTTGTTGACATGCATAGTGGGAGAGAAACCCAAATAATAAGACTTGACTTTACCACAAGCTGAGTTTGCATATAATAGTTTTATGAATAGATCAATAGGAAAATCATAATTTCAAATTGTTTATAGGAAAAATCCTTGGGTATTTTAGATTTGGTATAATTACCAATTATAGATCAAATTAGTGATGATGTAGAAGCATTTATAGAGCATATGCAATAGTTGTAATAAAGAGTAAGAAGGAATTTGCAAGAAAGTAAAGAGAAATATAAAGCATCAGTAGATGTCAAAATAAAATCCAAGGTATTTGAAGAAGGAGAGTTGCTAATGGTTTACTGGAGGAAAGAAAGATTTTCAAAAGACACGTACAATAAGTTGAAGTATAAGAAAATTGATCCATGCAGAATTGTGAAGAAAATTAATGACAATACTTATTAGGTGAGTTTAACAATTAATCTTGATATTTCTCCAGTATTTAATATTTTAGATTTATATGAATTCCATAGAGAAGATGGTGAAGGTGACGAAGATGAAGAAGTAAATTAGCAGCAGCAGGTTCCAAAGAAGAAGAAAAAGATAGTGCAAGTTTTGGATTGAAGATAGTGAACACAAGGCAAGGAAATTATAATAGGTATTTGGTTTAGTGGGAAGGATTGTATCAAGAAGACAACACTTGGATTACAACATGGGAGCTAAAGAAGATTGACAAACAAAAATGGCAGCAGTACAATCAAGGCAACTTGTAAGAGTTGAGTTGTTTTTAACTAGAGGAGAATGATGTAAAAAAAATAGGCCAAACTTCCAAAGGCCATAACTTTTGATCTATAGCTCAGTTTGGGCTCGTTCATGTGCCAAAATGATCATCTCAAAAAGTTCATTGTTGTTTTAAGTGTCACTTTCCACTTAAAGGCATTTTTTTAAAAAAATGAAGACCAAACAAGACCATTTGAGGGTCAAAAATTGCAATTTAATGATTTTTTCAGGTTTTTTTTTTTTTTTTTTAGAAATTGCATATTTTTATGATCAGAGGTGAACTTCAGTTAAAATTTATCCTATAAGCTAATTTTAGTGTTTAAAGTAATTTGGGAGATTTCTAGTGCTGGATAGGCTTACATGCAAAACTGTTAAAAATAACAACTGCTAATATATATATATATATATATATATATATATATATATATATATATATATATATATATATATATATATATATATATTTATTTTAGTTTTTTTTTAAATTTTAAATGTCAACTCTAATTCTGAATTGAGGCTTAGAATCAGTTCTAAGTTATTATTTCAGATCTTGGCCTATTATAATTTCAGTACTAATAGTTTTTGGGTTCTTTATCTAGTATCAGAGTAAGGTTGAATCTTGGAGTAGTGAGAAATGGTGAGAGGATGAGAAGGTATTGTGTAGATAAATTAGACTCAACAAGAGCTACAAAGGTAAGTGAAACAATTAATCGAGGTTATCACCAATCAAAAAATAAAACAAGGTGGTGATAAAACTGAGGAAGACACAGATCTTGATGAAGAAATTCAACAAGAAAAAAAACAGCAGGATCAACCACCATTGATTGAAGAGATGATGGTTTGGGATTTAGAAGGAAGAAGTGAAGGAATCAAAGTTGATGTTCTAGATTATGGAGCCAACTTAAAACTAGAGGAGTTGATATATTAGATGAATAATATGGAAAAGTTTTTCGAGTGGAAGACGATGGGAGAAGACAAGAAGGTAAAGTTTGCATGCACGAAATTGAAAGGTCATGCAATGATTTCGTGGGATCACTTGCAGAAAGAGAGATAGAGAAAAAGGTAAATATAAGATTAATTCATGCAAAAAGATGGAAAAGAAGCCAATGGATAAATTTATTCCTATGGATTATACACAAACCCTATACAGAAGATTCTAGAATTTAAGGCAAAAGGATCTCAATATACAAGAGTATACAGATGAGTTTTATAAGCTTTCTATTCGAGTGGAACATGATGAAATAGAAGAGCAGATGGCTACAAGGTATGTAAATGGTTTGAAATTTACTATTCAAAATTAATTAAGCATGCATAAAATACTTAGCATGGAGGAGCCTTATCAATAAGCTTTGAAGGCAGAAAAAAACAAAATAGGCATAATTTTATAAGAACGTCTCTTGGTCCAAGAAGAGGAGGATCCAATCCAATAAGGGGACAAGGTGGGTTTAATACCACCAGAGGTGGGTCTAATACTAATAGAGGTGAATCATTAAGTGGTACACAAAGTCAAGATGAGAGTAAACAAGGGTTTCAATACCAATAAAAAGGAAGAGGATTTCATAAAGGACGAGGTTATGGTGGTGCTAGAGGATGGTTCCTAAATCAACATAGATTTTATATTTATTATAGATGTAGAGAAGAAGGGCATAGGGAATTTGAGTGTCCACACTATCAAGATCAAGAAAGGAGGTAAGAGGATCACCCAAGAGTGAATTTAGTTGAGGTTGAGATAGAAGAGCAAAATATTCAAATTACACTAGTAGATGTTGGAGAGAATCTCATGATGAGAAGAATAATGGTCGCTCTAAGGAAGGAACAAGTGTAGAATAAAGAAGGTGGTGATGCATGGCTACGATCAAATATTTTTTGAATAAGATGTACTTTGGGTTTAAAAGTATTCAAAGTAATTATAGATGGTGGTACTTGTGAAAATATGGTTTATAAAGAAATGATAGAGAAATTACATTTACAATGTGAAAAGCATCTGAATCTTTATAATATTTCATGGCTTAAGAAAGGCAACGAGGTTACAAAAGATAAAAGGTGCTTAATCAGGTTTTCTATAGGAGAAACTTATAATGATGATATATGGTGTGATATTTTTTTGATGGATACATGTCATGTGTTAATATGGAGACCATGAGAATTTGACAAGAAAGTAATTCATGATGGAGCAAAGAACATGTACACTTTTTGGAAAGCTTGTACAAATGTAGTTTTGTTACCTCATAAAGAGGAAGAGAAGGTAGAAAGCATGCTCTCTACTAAATAATTTATCCAATATATAAAGGTGGTAGGTTGTTTTTATGTATTAATAGCAAAGAATGAAGACACAAAAATGGTGCACATACCAACATAAGTAGCAAGAGTGTTGAAAGAATATGCAGATGTTATGCCTGATGAGTTACCAGATGGTTTGCCACCTAACAAAGATATTCAACATCACATTGATTTGATTCTAGGATCAGCTCTACCTAATCAAGCAACTTATAGGATTCATCTAGTAGAACATGTATAATTAAATAAACATGTTATTGAATTGTTAAGAAAGAAGTTGATAAGGGAGAGTATGAGTCCATATGCAACATCAACGTTGTTAACTCCAAATAAATATGGAGGATGGAGAATGTGTGTGGATAGTACATCAATTAATAAAATTACAATCAAGTATAGATTTCCTATACCTCATTTAGATGATATGATAGATGTGCTTACAGGAACAAAATATTTTACTAATATTGATCTAAGGAGTGGTTATTATTAGATTCAAATTCATGAAGGAGATGAGTAGAAAACTGCATTCAATACTAGGGATGGCTTATATGAGTGGATGGTGATGCCATTCGAATTATCTAATGCACCTAGCACATTTACGAAGATGATGAATACAATGCTACGAGAATATATTGGTAAGTTTGTGGTTGTTTATTTTGATGATATTTTGATATTCAATAAGACTAAAGAAGAACACTTACAACATTTGAGAATGGTATTGGATTTGTTAAAAAAGGAGAAGTTGTATGCAAATTTGAAGAAGTGCGAGTTTATGCAGAACATTTTGGTGTTTTTAGGATTTGTAGTTTCAACAAATGGTGTGAGAATGCATGAAGAAAAGACAAAGGTAATTGTTAAGTGGTCTATTCCAAAAAGCATTATAGAGATAAGAATATTCCATGGTTTAACAACTTTTTATAAAAAATTATTAAAAAATTTAGTAGTGTTTTGGCACCAATAACAGATTGTACGAGAAGAAAGGAATTTACATGGACTAAAGAAGGCATAGCAAACTTTGAATTTTTGAAGAAGATTACAAAAAGACTAATTTTAACATTATCAGATTTTAATAAAGTGTTTGAGGTTGATTGTGATGCTTCATTTGAAATGTTGTTGTGTTGAGTTAAGAAGGAAAGCCAATAACATATTTTAGTGAGAAATTGAATGAGGTAAGAACAAAGTATTCTACCTATGATGTTGAACTTTATATAATTGTACAAACATGAAGACATTGTCATATTTACAAATCATGAGGCTTTGAAGTATGTGAACACACAAAATAAGTTGAATAGTAGGCATGCAAAGTGGGTATCTTTCTTGTAGGGGTATACTTTTGTGTTGAAACATAAATTAGGAAAATAGAATTAGGTAGCTGATGCATTGAGCATGAGAGTAACATTATTAACTACTATGATGAGTAAAGTAGTTAGATTTGAAGCTATCAAAGAATTATATGATATTAATCCATATTTGGGCAAGGTATTTGAGCAGTGTAGGAATCCATTAATAGGTGGGATAAATACTGATCATGTTGAGTATCTTATACAAGAAGGTTATCTCTTTAAAGGGAAATAATTATGCATTCCATTTAGGTCTCTACGACACAATATAATAAGAGAATTACATGGTGGAGGTTTGCTTGAAATTTTGTTAAGATGAAGACAATAGCTTTGGTGGAGGAAAATCATTTTTGGCCAAAGATGAAGAGAGATGTGATAAGATATGTTTCTAGGTGCACGATATATTAGGTGGCCTAAGGACATGCACAAAATACTGGACTATACATGCCATTACCAGTTCCAAGAGGACCATTTATAGATTTGAGTATGGATTTTTATTGGGATTACCAAACACATAGAGGGGTAATGATTCAATTTTTGTTGTTGTAGACAAATTTTCTAAAATGGTTCATTTCATTGCATTGAAGAAAACCAATGATGCCACTAAAGTTACAGAATTATTTTTTAAGGATCTTGTGAGATTGCATGGTATTTCAAAAACTATTACTTCAGATAGGGACACAAATTTTCTAAGTCATTTTTGGAGGACTTTGTGGAAGAAGATGGGTACTAAGATATAATTCAGTAGTGCATATCACCCAAAAATAGATAGATAGACAAAAGTTGTGAATAGGAGCTTGGGAAATTTGTTGAGATGCATAGTGGGAGAGAAGCCCAAGCAATGGGACTTGGCTTCACCACAAGCTGAGTTTGCATATAGCAATTTAATGAATAAATCAATAAAAAAATCACCATTTCAAATTGTTTATGGGAGAAATCCTATGGGTATTTTAGATTTGGTATAATTACCAATTGCAGATCGAATTAGTGATGATGTAGAAGTATTTGAAGAGTATATGCATCAGTTGCAAGGAGTAAGAAGAAAGTTACAGGAATGTAATAATAAATATAAAGGTAATGAGAAATATAAAGCATCAATAGATGTTAGAAGAAGATCCAAGGTATTTAAAGAAGGAGAGTTGGTAGTTTTTTACTTGAGGAAATAAATATTTTCAAAAGGCACATACAAGTTGAAGTACAAAAAAATTGGTCCATGTAGAATTATGAAGATAATCAATGACAATGTTTATGAGGTGAGTTTACCATAGAATTTTGATATCTCTCCAATATTTAATGTTTTAGATTTATATGAATTCTATGGATAAGATGGTGAAGGTGATGAAGATGAAGAAGTAAATTGGAAGCAGCAGGTTCCAAAGAAGAAGGAAAAGATAGTGCAAGTTTTGGATATGAAGACAGTGAGCACAAGGCAAGGGAATTATAATAAGTATTTGGTCTAGTGGGAAGGATTGCAACAAGAGGACAACACTTGGATTACATATTGGGAGCTAAAGAAAATTTACAAATAAAAATAGCAACAGTACAATCAGGGCAACTCATAGGAGCCGAGTTGTTTTCAACCATAGGAGAATAATGTAGAAAAAATAAGCCAAACTTTCGGAGGCCATAACTTTTGATCCGTAGCTCCGTTTGAGCTCTAACATGTACCAAAATGACCATGTCAAAAATTTTAGTGATGCAAGATAATCCAATTCAATTCTCAACTCTTAACCATTCAACACATATAATTATGACTCATATGAATTAACCATTGCAATAAAAAAGGAATATATAACAAGATCAAGCACATAACACATGATATATGTGAGAAACCCTCTTAGGGGATAAAACCCATTGAAATTTTAAAGATGGACTACAATGCTATAATAAAAACATATAAATTTATACTTTCACTAACTGATCAATAAATACCCATCCTTTAGTTTAGTGAGACACCCATCTCACAAGGAGGAACTAACCCCCTATGCAACCAAACACCAACTCAACTACCTTGATCTGATCTCCACTTCTGATCTAATGTCTTCTACACCTGATGATGGACTTTTCTTACTTGAAATATTTCCCTTTTACACTCTCACAAACTTGCACACTTAAGTCATGCATCCAAAACACACTTTTGGATCACTCTCAAACAACCTATAGGGCTTACTCACTCAATCTATGTCTTATGGGCTTATTAGGTCTAATGACCTATGTGTTCACCTTAATAAACTTAATCAAAAAAGAATGAATGATCCTCTTTTCTCTTTGATGGTCCTCACTAATCTGTACCTTCTCTTTCAAATGTTCTCTCATTTGTTTGATTCCACGCTCTCTCAACTCCACTATAAATAGGTCAATTATGCCTAGTATTTATACCATATACTCATCTAACCCATATTGGTTAGCCAATATGCTTACCATAATTATTATAAAATTTTAAATAGGTCTTCATACATGTTACATTTAAGAACACTCCACTCCATAGGTTGACCATAGTCCTTAAGACTCAAATCCTCCATTAGGCCTTAATGAGACCCAAAACAATTAGGCCTTCACATCCACACGTTACTCTTGCAACCTCGTGGACAACCTTCAACTTCCAACAATGCTTATAATATATCAAAACTATCTCCAATATACCCTTTCTCACTCCCTCATGGGTCCATGCCACCTAGAACACCAACTCAATATTTGAATCTACCAATTAGGTCTCCTTGCTCTTCAGGCCTTTATACACAAAAAATATAGTCTCAAAATTATGAAGCAACTACTCAAATATTTCACATAGCCATATGATTATATCACATAGGTGAAACCTTTATGGCATCTATAATTCCTTTATGTTCTTAGATACTTCAACATAGGATCTAAGCACTCAAAACAACTCTCTCAAAATGACCACGCAAACTAGTCATATGTAATCAAAATATAGTCAAGCTATTTTGACTCTCTATATTTGATAAAGGGTATATAATGATAAACAATGCATTTTTATAATCCTTTAAGACTTATACAACATATCCATACTCATTTCCCTCCTCAACTCTACTTAGAACATCTTAAACTTACCTCTACAAGATGATCACTCAAATTGCCAGTGTATTTAATAAACACAGTCAACTTCTAAGCTTTTGTTCATGCTTAATATAGATTGGTCCAACCTTAAAAATCCATAAATATGTTCCTCATAGAGTCTATAATACTCTCCAATAGTTATTTCATTTTTAAATATCTAAATACCATCAAGAACAACTCAAATATCCTTTTGAGGTCACTTATAGAACATGGTCAAACATTTAGTCAAATTTGGAGCTCAATAACTTTGACTATAAAAACATTAAAACCTTATAAATAAATTATTTGGATGCACCTTGAAGTCCTCTTAAAATTTTCCTTTTACACCATCAATAAATTCATCCTAGATCAAAACATATAAGCAAAATACCAAGCACTAGTTTATCCTTTTGCTAATTCAAATGCCAATGATCATTAGTTAATGCAAAATCATCTACAGACATGTGTCTTCATCTCGTGTCCTCACACATCTTGCTCAAATGCACTCCATTTATCTCCTTGCAAACCTCTTGAATTTAACTTGTATCGCTCATTTTTTATCTTAGATCTTTGCTTATGAGATCAAACCACTTGGCTGACCTGTGTGCCCTCTACGTACCCTACAATTAGTCTCCAATGAACTTCCCCCACTTCACATCCCTATGTGCCTTCTGATCATTTTGTTGAATTTTTTACTAATTTAAACCATTTATCTTCCTCTACATGATTTAATGTGCTCCTTTGATCTTGATTTGTTGCTCAAACTCCATTAAAGTGGCGTGTCTTCATTGCGTTCATTTTCAAGTTCTTTGACTAATTGACTTCATTCTCGTTGTTGATCTCTATCTAAAAAATATAATACTCATCATTAGATCCTTATCTAGTCATTTTAATTTCTCATTGTAGATCTTCATCACCCTATTAAATGCTCACCATAGATCTTTGATATCATTATTTTAGCTAAGTATGGGAACTTATTGAACTCTGTCTAAGAAGCTAACTTTGCACCGTTGATAACTTTTTATATGATCCATGTCCAAACCTACAACTTGAACCATACCATCTCCTCACATAGGGGAATCTATCAATATATCAAGCTACTCTTGAAACCTTCACACATGTGAATGTTGATGTCATTAATCTGCTCACTTAGCTTTATCTATCAAGATGCCTACTTGAACCTAGGCACTCGTATGACTACTCTGATGAATTCCTTTCACTTCCACAAGCACTCCAAGCACTCATAACTCACTATAGGGTCTCTAAAACATGTTCATACCATCAATATCATCCATCAATTGCCTTACTAAGTCAACCACTGAAGAACCATGTAAGAATACTAAAGCACATTGAATCACACTTTCTCATTATCATTCTAGCACACATGATACCTCATCAACATCCTTGGTCAACTTGGGGACATCATTGACAAACCTCCAATAATCTCCCCCTTTGTTATTGATGTCAAACACCAATACAAAGCTTATGCTTAGACTCTGTCTCTCTCTTAAATCACTTTCTCCCCCTTTGACATAATGTCAAAGTGGGCATAACTCCTAATCCTATGGACCTAAAAAGACCTCAAGGACCAATAAAAGGAAAGGACCACCTTTGAGAGATGATACAGACTCCCCCTAACATTGTGCAAACATCTTCTTACCTTGAGCTTCTCAAACATGCTCCATGACTATACTCTTATTTGATCATACATAGCTTCTATGAAGACAAAACATACATGGACATCAAAAACTACATGAACTTACCTTAAAAACATTAAGAGGGACTCCCCCTAAGTCACCTGAGCTTAGGCACCCTTTTGAGCGTCTTCAAACCATTTCCAACAATGATAAATTAGCATAATTACCTTCATACCTTTTCTCTCAAATTATAATACACAGTCCTTTGATCCTAAGAGTTGACCATTTACAAAGCTCCCCCTTTATTTATGCATGAGGATTCAATACGTTGACAAAGCACCTGCCTTAGTTTGATCAAGTTATCAAATCAACATACTTGAGTTCACATATGTAGCAGACTTCTTCATATCTCCACTATGACTGAAAAATCTCACATATGCTCCCCCTCACATCATGCATAGCTCTTCAAGCCTTTCAAACTATCTGAGTTAGCTCCCCCTAACTCCATGCTCTACTTGAAAAACATCTTCAACAAGTGTTATCAGTGAACTAGGTCTACCAGCAACTCTTCAACACTGTCTACACTCAGTCAATATCCTTTTGAAATCACCAATAGATCTCGTATCTTCATTCGATCAACTTAAACAACTGAAGCAGACATGAATAACTCTCATATGGATCTCAAAACAATTTCCCTTTATCCTTTACAAGTTATCATGGTTTAACACATTTTCAAAGCACTCTCATGGAACTATCTAATCTTCAGAACACTGTGAATTCCATGACAGGGACAACTTGTCATATACAGAACTCTAAGACCTTCTTCATGATACCAACAACATGACAACATATTCTCCTCATAATCTATACCAACCTTGCCTTCAATCTTCATCATTTTGACCAATCAATTTAAGCAACATAAATTGACAAGTTCTTACCTTCAAAACCCAAAACCCTGAACACATGTTGAGCATACTAGAATAAGATCAACACTCCTTTCTATGCAAATAGAACATTTTGGCAACTCATCATCCTTTATTAGACACCTGGAGACCTTCATTCCCTACCTATAAACCGTGCACACACAACTTAATTCTTCACCATTTGACTAACAATATCATTCTTCAGATCGCTAAACTTTTCATGTCCTTTCATAGTAATCCAACACATCTTCTCATGGCCTTTCTTGTCTTGCAACATCAATCAAAAACTTGACTAGCATCCACCATGCTTCCTCTTGATGACAAGTGTCTCCTTCAAGCCTAGATAAAGACACCCCTTAGACATAGAGAGACTAAAAGTCCCAAAATTTAGGAGACTCTCATATATCCATACCTTTATTTGACTTGTAGTCCCACCTCATCATCTGATTGACTTTGAATGGATGCTTGACCTCATTCTTTACTTCAAATTTGTCAACAAATGCTAACAACAAATGTTCTTGTCTTTCCTTCATGTCTTTCATAACAAATAAACCATCTATGGTCTCATTTTTATCTATCCTAATAGACTTAGGTGTCCATGACCATGTGTGACCTCTTCCTTGCACACTAGGAGCTCCATAAACCTTATTTTGCTTTGAGAACTCATTCAATCTGTTCTTACAATATCTAGCAATGTGATAAACTTTATGACATCTGAAACATATAAGATCATTCATACCTTTTTCTTGATTATGATTTTAATCTTCCTTTGACTAATTTATTCCCCTCTTCCACTCTCTAGCTAGTCTTCTTTCTTGCACTCTAGGAGCTTGATTGAATAATCTTGACTAAATGGTCTTTGCTTGTAGAACCTAGCAATGCGAGTAACTCCATGACAACTATAGCAAACAATGTCTTCCATACATTTTGCTTGAATATGATAGTGATATCAATTTAACCGACTACTTCTTTTTACATAGTACTTTGCCCTATGACCAACACAATAACA
The DNA here is from genome assembly GCA_037957365.1 of Torreya grandis. Lineage (NCBI taxonomy): Eukaryota > Viridiplantae > Streptophyta > Pinopsida > Cupressales > Taxaceae > Torreya > Torreya grandis. Next base: position 1,669,813 of record JARHVA010000756.1, on the reverse strand, counting down.
AATAAAATAATGGCCCATAAAAGATATGGCATACCTTGAAGCATTTGGTTGTCAGATTGGCTTCTTCCTTTTGCTCTTGACCTAATCTAATTTGTTGTCTTTCATTCTCCATCCTCTTTGTCTTGTTCTGATCTATTTTGTTCTTCTTTAATCCTACCTATCTTGATTATGACCTTTTCATACTCATCTATTAAGAAAACAAGATCAGTCTTCAATTGGACATATTCAACTTCTTTAGCTCTCATGCTTGAACCTGCAACCTCTAATTAAATATGAGATCTTTGATAGTATTCTTATCCTCCCTATCTTCTTTAGTCACATCATCCTTCAATATATATGCTTACTCTTCAATATACTTGATATACTCTTGATTCTTCTTTTCCTCTCTTTCGGATTTGCCTAACAAACTTCCCTCAAGAGAACTAAGTTGTGCTTCAAAACCTTTGATCATATTCCTCATTTTATTATTCCTCTTCTTTTGCTCCTTTAGTTCACCAAGTGCACCCATGAGCTCAGCTTCTAGATTAACTTCTTCTTTCTCGTTTTCATAGAACACTTTTTCTTCTCCACTATCATGGCAAACTTCTTCATCACACATGATGTCATTTTCTTTTGAAAAACTTTCCCTTTTAGCCATATTTTACCTTGGATCACCTTCAAGTGGTTAAACTTGCACAAAACGTCCTACTCCAATGCTAATTATTAGAGGTACAATCACTAGGGGTGAATCAGTGATACAAGATATTCCAATTCTATTCCCAACTCTTAACCATTCAATGCATACAATCATGATGTATACAAATTAACCATTGTAACGAAGAAGGAAGATATAGTTGTTAGCTATCCAGATAACACCTAATAAAGGTCATATTTATTCAAGTCTATCCATACCTAGACTAACGTGAAAATGGTCTAAGGCTGTGAGATGCCTATAACTAGACCAAACCTCTAGGATTTTTTATGAGGCTAGATCCTTAGATTGCATAATTTGTACATTTATTTGTGAAACCTAAAATTGGTTGGGGTGAAAAGAGTTAATATATTGCATAAAATTAAAACTATTATAACATGTGGTGATGCACCAAGAATTTAACAACTCTTGGACACACTAAAGAAATATGAAAGAAAATAATGCAATGCTTACTATACTTCTATGCATTAGTATTTTGTATAGAGATTTGTTTGATACACTCAGTCTAAGGAGCAATGAAAATAAGGTCTGGTTAGAGACACTTAAGTCCAACAGTCTACTATATATTTTAGAGACCAATGCTAAGACAGACTATATGACCTACAAAGAAAAGTTTGTATCACTTAGGTTGAGTTTGGACATATAAAAGGAAGATAGAATTCATAGTTGCATATTAAACAAACACAAAACACTAAATATAGATTAACACATGACTGCAAAATACTCTATCCACTACTCCAAGAGGTGTCAAATACAATTTTGGCAGAGTCTAATCATACCAACATGAGGGATCCAAAATAATATCTTGAAAGCTATATTTATAACAAAAAGGAAGTAAGAGAGAGGATATTTTGGTGTTCAAAGAGTGGAGGAAAGCCCTCTAGATCAAGGAGTGAGGTGGCAGCCCTTGATTTCCTTTTACATGCATGTCTTGATCAACAAACAGATCTCTTATTGTCTTATAAATCCATGAGCTCCTCTCATTGGTTGAGAGTGTTCTACTAGAGACAAGGGTTTGTTATGTGATGATCAAGTCCATTTGAGCAGAATCAAATCCCCTAACTTCCTCTCAAAGTATCAACTCACCACCTAGGGACCCTGAGTCCACTCACCGTGATCATGAGGATCAAATCCTTGAATCCTGATACTAATAAACATGCCATGCTTTAGGCAGAAAAGTACCTACTTTGTTGATGATGGGCACCCTTACATTTATTATATATTCACCCATTTCCATATCTAGATCATAGCTCCCACCTATAAATGGAAATCCAATATAAAGACATTAGTTATCCCTATAGTTTTAAAATTAAACAGAACTATGGATCATTTAGCACATTTTATATTATAATAGGTTCAAATAAACATATTATATCTCTACAGGGACCAATAATTCATATATGCATGGATCCTTCTTTAACCTAGAGAACCAGTCACAAGAAATAACCTTGTAAGCTCTAACTTATCGAACTAGAGATCAATAAGCTCCAATGACAGTCCTTTCATATTCTTCATGGTTGATTGCATTAGTTAGATCGCTTCATGGCATTTGAATGAGCTTTAATGGTGTCAAGAAGACCCTACAAAGTCTTGCTTTCCATGGTCAAAAATGGATTTTCGATCTCTATCAAAAACCCTTGGCTCACTTTCACTCTAATTGGCTAATGAAATTCAACTTGGCTCGTTGACACATCGAATCTCATTCACTCTGTTGGATCTTCCAGGTATGAACAAAAGTGAGCCCTCATATTCACCTTTTAATTGTCAACCTTGTCTCTGTTGGTGCCACTTGAAAAATGCATGTTAATCCACATGATATTGTTATCAATCTATAGCTTCACATGCTTGTGCCATGTGTCAACCCCTCAAGCTCTCTAACTGTTTGACTCATCTCACACCATTGAATTGAGATGTATGATCGAGTGAGGACCATTGATCTTACTAGGACCCATTGTTTGAAAGCCAACGGCTAGTCCATGGTCTTAAAATTAATGTTCTTTCTCCCATATTTTTAAGTTTACATGACTGTCATTCATTATTGTATAGAACATGATTGATGTCCTATAGAATTCCAAATTTATTCATAGGTAGATTTTTTCCTGTGCTTTAACTTGACTTTCACGCGAATGTCTTATGTTTTTTACCAACTCTAAAAGCTTGGATCCTGAAGCATAAGAATCATGGAGGCACCAAAATTTTAGATGATGTTCTTAAGGTCAAAAGGGACAAACCTATTTGATCTGCTGGTCCCAAGATTTTCCAAAGCAAAGATATTCAAAGTTTAAGACGATTGATCCATAATTGTTTCTACATAATGCCCTGGTGATGACTGAGCTCAAATGGCTAAGTATGGGAAACTTAGCAGAAATGCCTAGAAGCCTAACTTTGCACATGTATAACTCCATTTGCAATTTAGCGTAGGTTCTAAGATTCATATCATATGATCTTGGCACAAAAGTGAACAAACCCACACGACCAATTCTCCTTAACTCGTCCACACGTGCAAGATCTAGTCTCAACAAAATACCCACTTGTATTTTTTGCCACTAGACCCAAGATGTTAGAATGAATACAATGAAGAACTAGATGAATATCAAGAGTTTTATAATTCATTCCAAGCACTCTTAACACCTTATAGGGGCTCTACAACTCTGGATTATGTTCTAAATGTTGAAAAACACATGAAAACCTGCATGGTCTTTTTTACTTGTCAATTTTGGACCCATTTTCGAGCCTTAGATCTAATTATTCATCAAATCATGCAAGAGCTTCCTATGTGGGCCAAAATTGGCCAACATCTTTTGTGACTTGCAAGGAAGCATGCCTGCTATGCTTAGAGAACCCAGACTATGTGTCGATCTTGTTCAAATGAAAAAATACTTACAAATAAAATTCCCTTAACTTTTGGAAACACTTTATGGCGTAATGGGGAGGGTAAAAATGATGAAGCAACAAAAGATAAAGTAACAAACTAAACTATGAACATAACGACTAACAACGGTAATTGCAAAAGCACTTGGAGGAAAAGAACAGATCTATCTACTTATGTACAAGAAATAAGATATGGGACTAGTAGCAGAACTTGAGATACCTCCCATTAAAAGGTATGGGGAGGTTATCTCCAAATAATTTGGCAAGCTCAAAATCATTATTCTCCTTACAGTTGTGATGACATAGGGTCCACTCCAAAGACTGTCGAACTTGGAGTATTTTCCTGGTTTTGTACGATCTTCATCCCATTTGAGGACTATGTCACCTTGTTGGAATGTCTTTGCTGAATATATTTTATCAAAGGTCATCTTGACCTATTATTGGTTAGACCACATGGCCTGCAAGGCATCATCCCTTATTTCTTCTATCTCTCTTAGTTCATTCATCCTAACCTCCATTGCATCACTTTATAGAAGCTCTAGTCGGTGTTCAAGTTCCAAACCTATAAGATCTAATGAAATGGGTAGCCTTGATTCTCTTCCATAGACTAAGAGATAAGGGGAGTTACTAATGGAATTATTGAGGGTGACCCTGTTAGCCCATAAGGCAATCTTTAATTTTATGTGCCAAGATCTTTGATTATCTTCCATTGTTCTCTTAATGATCTGAATCAGGTTTTTATTAGGAGACTCAGGTAATCTAATACCCTACAGATAATAATTAGATGAAGATGTCAGATAAATACCCTTCTCAAGAGCCCATGCACATACCTTTATGTTGTTAAATGCCAAAGCATTGTTTGATATTATGATGGATGGTGCTCTAAAATGGGTGACTAGTCTTTCATATAACTCAAGATCAGAGTTCTCATTTGATTCCTTCAAGGGAACTACTTCCACCCACTTGGTGAAGTAGTCTATGGATATCAAGGCACACTTATGTCTAGCACTAGATGGAGGATTAATCATGTCAATGAAGTCTAAGCCCCAATGCATGAAAGGCTGCTTGACTTGAATATGTTTTAGTGGCATAGCAGCTAGCTTTTGTTTCCCTATAAACATGGCACATTTTGAAAACTTCCTCACCCATGCATGTGCATATATGAATAAATTGGACCAAAAATAACCAACTTGAATGATTTTTGTAGTTGTGGTCTTGGATACAAAATGACCTCCTTGAGGACTATCATGGAATTATCAGAGAAACTTATCAAATTGGTCAGTTTCAACACATCTTAAGAGCATACCTCCTGTTGTCCCCCAAAAATATAACTCATTTTTAGGACAACATTTGAACTATTTTGGTCCTATAGACCAAAATCCTCTCTTCCCCTTTCAAAAATTGTTCTGACCATTCATGTTCTTCATTTTTCAAGCTTTCCATAAATCTACGGACTCTGCAGGCTTGAATCTATGAACTCTGCAAGTAGGCTCAAATCTACGGACTCTCAAGGTTGGTTTCTACAGACTCTAAAGGAAAGAAATGGGTTCAACACTTAACCAAATAATGGAGAATTAATCGATTGGACCATTGAACCAAAGTTGGTTCAATCAGTAGGTTCAAAGGTTCAACCCAAGCTTAGAAAGATAAAGGAAGCAGCGTTTGAGCGAGACATAGAATAAACTAATGAACCGATTGAACTTTGAACTGAAAGAGTTCAAAGTTCAATGGTTCAAAAGTGATGGTTTAACCAAGGAGCAAGAAAGCGATTGAACCAATAAAGCGATTGAACCAAGGAGCCGAGAAGTCCGCCCAAACCATTGAAACAGTCAACCAATGACGTCCCTGCAGACGTCAAATTTAAGGTAAGGGAATATCTATTGAAATTCAAATAAAACACGGAACTTGAAGAAAGAACCAAGCGACTGGCTGAAAAGATAGCCCAATAGTTCAAATCACAGCAGGAAGAGACAAAGCTAGAAAAGACAAAAGCAAAAAGACGGAAAAACATGAGATGTCTACGCAAAAGTAATTTCAATAGGTGGAATAGTCCACTAAGCAGGTATTTTGGCTTGCAATTTAAGGACGTGACCTATTTTTTCCTTCCATGAAGTAAAGACAAATGGACAGCTGCGCAGACGTCAAAGGGGATAGACTAGATGATCCAAACTCGGGAGAAGACATATGGGATGAAATGACATGCCATAGTTAAGACAACTGCCCTATTTTCAATGCAATCCTTTAACAAACTTGGAAATGCATTCAAGGCATTGAATGCATAGCATGGGCCGTTCTATGGAAAACAAGCGCCCAAGTCTTTCTTGGAGCGCTATATATTGTAATCTCTCATTTGTTACAAAGGAGATCTTCCCCTTACCAGAAGCAAAACTCTGCTCAAATTGAAAGGCATTACTGAGACTTTGAGCTCAGATTGTAATTCATATTTATTTGATTAAATGAGAAAGCAAGTTACTTGCAGACTTTGTGCTGTGATAGCCTCTACTACTTTAGGAGATTGTTTGTATGTCTATCTTCTGAAAGCATTCTTGTTTATTTGATTTAACAAGCAGAACTAGTGGAGGTGATAAGGAAGGTGTCCTGAAGCCAACTATTTTTAGACTTTGCACTGTCATAGTTGTCTTCAATGTGTGTTTTTTTTCTATTTCTATGTGAAGGACCTTGGGACAACTTTGTGCCCCCATTGTTCTTCATATCTCACTCTTGGGCAGTCGAGGTGGAGACTTTGCGCTACATCTCAGGCTGTTGCTTACTCTGCACTTTTGGTTACTTGTTACTTACTAGAAATATTCCTGTTGTTTGCAAGAACAAACACTTTTGAAAGAATAGAGGTGCCTTCTGTTGTTTCACCAGGATTTCTACTATCCAGGAAGGGATCTGGCTCTTGGCTGAATGTTACTTCTAAAAGAAGAGAAGTACCTTCACCAATCACCCAGGATTTCTCCTTTGTCTGTGAGCATCATCTCTAAAAGAAGAGAGATATGGTTTATCCCACCCTCGTGTCTTACTTTCTGCTTATTTATATTGTATATAGCTCCTACATATCTATAGGGAACCTCCCCTTGATGAGAGGAGAGATTTGTCCCTTGTTGATGTAGTAAACCTACACAATTGGCTAACCAATCTCCCTATGCTATGGTGATAAGAACTATTTTGGTCACCAGTTAGCTGGCCAACAAAATATTCACCCAACAGTTTTTGGTGACTCCGCTGGGGACACAGTAATTTTGTGCAATTTAGAACCTCAAGTTTTAGATTGAAACATCACCTGTGTCTTACCCATTATCATTATCACCTTATCCATTATAGAGTCTGGCAACTACCATCTGGGTCTTACCCATTATCTATTTATAGCCTTTCCATTTTCATCCATCTCCATTATATTATATGGTCTGCAAAACCAGAGCTGCTGGGAAAGAAAGCGTAGTTGGAAGCCTCGAGCTTTAAGCTAAAGTAGGGCCAGTTTCTTTTCCATTTTTGTTCTGCAATCTAGCCACTCTGTCTAGATTTGTTATCCCTATTTTTCATAATTAATCATGGTAGTTTGAGGCCCCTAGGGTAACTCTTTTGGTCTACTTAACTTGACTCCACCTCTGCATGAACTCCCACGTAGTTCAAGAAAGAATTTCTCCAAATTCTTTGGTGATGGGATAGTTCACCCTGATGAACACATTACTGCCTTCAGCATAGCCTCTGGTGTGATAGAGGTGGAATTTGAAGACGTGGTAGTCAGGCTTTTTGTGGAGACCCTACAAGGTGTTGCTATAGACTGGTCCTACCATCTGTAAGCTAGATCAGTGACTGACTGGGATACACTCAAAGCTAAGTTTGAAGCCAAGTTCAAGCCTACAGAAGATGCACATGCCTTGCTAGCCCAGTTCACTCAGATGAAGAAAGAGCCCCATGAACCTATGAGGGACTTCATTGCCAGGTTCAACAAGATGAGGCACAGGATTCCCATGGTCGCCCAACTGATGCCTTAGAACCTCAAGTGCTTCTTCATCAACTCACAACTCCCTGAAGTGAGTTTTTTGCTGAGACAAGTTGGCCACATAGACCTTGCTACTACTCAAGACTTGGCTACTGAGGTAGAAGATGACCTTATCTTGGCAGGAAAGATAAGAAGAGATACTAGCAGAGGCAAACCTTCTTCATCTTCTAGATACTCACCCACAGCCACCACTGACCCAATGGTCCAAAAGTTGGCAAATGAATTGTTGGCCTTGAAAAGGCAAATGGCACGAGGTATGTCTTCTGCTCCTCTATATAGAGATGCACCAAGGAGGACATTCCCCAATTAGCCATATCAAGGCAATGCTGCCAGGAATCAGGGATAGTAAAATCGTCTTCCTCCCTCACAGAGGAACCTTGCCCTTAAAGCACCTCCAACCAATTCAGTAATTAGATATTTGGAAACAGAACATGTTTCCTATTTCCAACCTGAGTTCGAGCAAGAAAATGGCAATGATATCTTTAGGGAGGATCAAGAAGAATTAGCTGGCAACTCCCACATCAGTTTCCTGAATTACTAGGATGAACCCAAGAGTGAAGGTGAAGCAGTTGAAGGATCAAATGTAGTATTCACCTGGTCTGAGAATCAGTCAACAAAGAAAATATAGAGGAGTGACCCTAACCAGTGATTTCAATTGCTAGGCAGAGAACCCCTCTCCCTTTCTAGTCAAAGGACCCGGTGAATCCCAAAGAAGTAAGTACATTGAACATCTCTGCACCTTCTACTTCAAATTCGCAGACCAGTCCTCCCCTTCCCAAAAACCAATAAGATGAACTCCCATCCTCTCTTCCAAGTCCATCTCAGTCATTTGACATAGTTGATCATGTCAGGAAATTTGAAATTCAAATGACTGAGTTTGAATCCCTACAAGCCAATCCTAAGTAATTGGACATTGATGGAGAACCAGATGCAGACCTATCTGAGGCAAAAATTATGGTCACCCAAATGTCAGCCCCTGCAGCTCAAATTTTATTTGAGCCTTCAGGTAGGGGTAATTACTTATTGACCATAAAGGATGCTCATGTCTCAACTGATGAAAGTCTCGCAGTTGGCAATCCAAGATTTGATCCAAATAGGGCATCAAAAGAATTAGTAGGGCGCAGTATAAATCAAGAAGGATATTCCATCTCCAATGAAGAGAAATCTGATGAAAGTGTTCGTTGAATATTTTATCGATCAACGTACTGATAAATAAAATAGGTCTAATTAACCAAAGTAGGAAGATTAATCATCCAAATGTGTAGGTTTACCACATCAGAAGGGGACTAATCTCTCCTCTCATGAAGGGGAGGTTCCTTGTAGGTATCGTATATATATATGTAAATAGAAAATCGTACTCAAGGGTAGGACAAAACATCCATCTCTCTTTTGTCAGAGATGATGCATGCAGATCAAAGGAAAAACACACTGAAATGAAAAGAAAACACACTGAAAGGTAATTATGGGGGCACAAAGTCTCTCCACAATTGACTCTTCAGGACAGCTTTTTGGCTAATTTCACTAATCCTACTTGTTGAATTAAAAGAACAAAAAATATATCAAGGAAAAAGACATAAGAATAGTTTCCTCAACAACAAAAATATCGCATCACAAAGTCTGAAAAACCAATTGCTTTCTTATTCCAATAACAAAATATGATTAACAAACTAAGCTCAAAGTCTCAGAAGTGCCTTTCAATTTGGGCAGAGGTTCATTTGATTGTCCAAAAAGAGATCCTTTTACAATAAAAGATAGTCCCTTATATAGCCTCTTCAAGATGGACTCGAGAACAGTCACACATCATGTTGCATTAAAATCTGTTAAGAAGGCAGGCTGGAACTTAGGGGCATCTACCCATTTGCTTTTCTCAATGCAGAGAAACAAGTCATGCTATTAAAATTTTACATCTTTCAATGTCCACCTGGTGATCTGATCCTTCTTCATCATTCCTCCTTTTCTGGTTATTTGAATCGGGTCCTAGATTCAATTCGATGCTTTGTTTCGTAGTCACTTTCTGCTGGTCTTTAGCAATTGACGCATGGCACATTTAGCTGCTAAACAAGTGAAGACACGTGGCAATTTTTGTGGGACTCTAAGAAATGTTTATTGATAGAGGCTTTGAAACCTATTAGAAATTTAGAATCGTGGATGTAGACACGTGTCGCTCTCCGCAGAGTTACAACAGAAAAGGTGGCAGCTTTCATTCATCTTTGGAGAGTCAGGCAGATGATGACACATGGCACATTTCACTTTCTTTAGTAGCTCACTAGGGGCCCACCATAGTCTTTATGAAAATAATAAGCACAAAGAAGAGACTACGGATATTGACACTTGGAGGCTTCTGATAAGCTTCAATAGGGACACATGGCAATATCTTCCAATTCAAAGAAACAAAGTTTAGTGAGGTTTGACCGTCGACACTTGGCAGCATCCGCAGGATTCTATTGGGATTTTGTCTCAGTCTGTTTGTTTGCCTTTGTCACTTTTTGCCACAGGAATTCCCTTCACAAGGGCACTTGTGTCTTTGACTCTTAGGGCACTCCTTTGAACTTTATCGCTTGAACCAACCGTTGAACCAAGTTTTGATTCAATGGTTCAAACGAAGCCTTGAACTAATTGACGAACTGTTTGATTGAACCAAAGGATGAACCAAATGTTGAACCCACTTTTGAACATTTTTGTTTGAACCAAGGCAAGGGCCAAAATAGCTTCATATGTTGTCCCAAAACTGAGTGACATTTTTGGAGACCAATAGAAAGATCAGCTCCTGATGATGCTTAGATCTTGGAATCTGATGGCATCAATTCTTCCCCTCATGCTGGATGCAAATATCTATTGCTCAGATTGAAGACTACTCAGGATGAAGAGATTGAACTCCTTCACACCAAAGGGGATGCTAAGCTGATGGTTTGTCAGGGGTTTGATGCTGACAATCAAAGAATGTGTTGGACTAAACTAGCAGAACATCAAGTTATGATGGTGGACCATACTACTGTATTTCAAAGTCAGTAAAAGGAACTCTTCGCCAAGAGAGCAAGGAGTTATGGTTTTCAGTTCGAAGACCACATCCTGCCATGGGGCAAGAAGAAGAAAGAGCCAAGAGGAAGACACAGAACATTGGTTTCCTGGTGGAGAGTTCCATTCGCTCATCACAATTTCTGGGGACAAAATGGTTTCTTGCTGGTTTATCAGGATGCCACACCATTTTCACTGTCTCATAGTGGGCGGCATCTGAAGTGCTTCAAATATTGAGGCATTAAATAAGATCATCTGTACATATGTATAGTCTTTAGTTCTATTTTGTGCTTTTCATTTTCATTTTTGGAGCCTTTCTTTTTGGGTAGCATGACTCCGTAGCCTAATGGCACACTTCAAGGCACTGGAGATTCTAGTTTCTACTCCCCTCAGTTGTTCCTAGTTCTCATCTGAAGGAAGTTCCCCAACTGGAGCCAAATGTTATCCCCCAAAAATATCACTCATTTTTGCGACAACATTTGAACTATTTTGGTCCTACAGACCAAAATCCTCTCTTCCCCTTTCAAATTTTTTTTTGAGCATTCAGGTTCTTCATTTTTCAAGCTTTCTAGAAATCTACGGACTCTGCAAGCTTGAATCTATGAACTCTACAGGCAGGCTCAAATCTACGGACTCTCAAAGATGGTTTCTACAGACTCTACAAGAAAGAAATGGGTTCAACACTTAACCAAATAACGAAGAATGAATTGATTGGACCATTGAACCGTTGAACCAAAGTTGGTTCAATCAGTAGGTTCAAAGGTTCAACCAAAGCTTAGAAAGATAAAGGAAGCAGTGTTTGAGTGAGACACAAAATAAACCAATGAACCGATTGAACTTTGAACTGAAAGAGTTCAAAGTTCAATGGTTCAACATGGTTCAAAAGTTCAAATGAAAGCGATGGTTCAACCAAGGAGCAGGAAAGTGATTGAACCAAGGAGCCGATAAGGCCACCCAAACCATTGAAATAGTCAACCAATGACGTCCCCGCAAGCGTCAAATTTAAGGTAAGGGAATATCTGTTGAAATTCAAAAATGCAGAACTTGAAGGAAAAACCAAACGACTGGCTGAAAAGATAGCTCGATAGCTCAAATCGCAGCAGGAAGAGACAAAGTTGGAAAAGACAAAAGTAGAAAGAGGGAAAAGCCTGAAATGTCTGTGCAGAAGTAATTTTAGTAGGTGGAATAGTCCATTAAGCAGGTATTTTGGCTTGCAATTTAAGGTCGTAGCCTATTTTTTCCTTCCATGAAGTAAAGACAAATGGACAGCTGCACATATGTCAGAGGGGACAGACCAGATGATCCAGACTCGAGAGAAGACATATGGGATGAAATGATACACCATAGTTAAGATAGTTGCCCTATTTTCAATGCAGTCCTTTGATAAACTTGGAAATGCATTCAAGGTATTGAATGCACAGCATGGGCCATTCTATGGAAAATAAGCGCCCAAGTCTTTCTTGGAGTGCTATATATTGTAATCTCTCATTTGTTACAAAGGAGATCTTCCCCTTACCAGAAGCAAAACTCTGCCTGAATTGAAAGGCATTACTGAGACTTTGAGCTCAAATTGTAATTCATATTTCTTTGATTGAATGAGAAAGCAAGTTACTTGCAGACTTTGTGTTGTGATAGCCTGTGCTACTTTAGGAGATTGTTCATATGTCTGTATTTTGAAAGCATTCTTTTTTATTTGATTTAACAAGTAGAACTAGTGGAGGTGATAAGGAAGGTATCCTGAAGCCAACTATTTTCAGACTTTGCGCTGTCATAGTTGTCTTTAGTGTGTGTTTTTATTTTCTATTTCTGTGTAAAGGACCTTGGGATGACTTTGTGCCCCCATTGTTCTTTGTATCTCACTCTTGGGCAGTCAAGGTGGAGACTTTGTGCTACATCTCAGGCTGTTGCTTACTCTACACTTTTGGTTACTTGTTACTTACTAGAAAGATTCCTGATGTTTGCAAGAATAAGCACTTCTGAAAGAAGAGAAGTGCCTTCTGTCACTTCACCAAGATTTCTACTATCTAAGAAGGGATTTGGCTCTTAGCTAAATGTTACTTCTGAGAGAAGAGAAGTACCTTCACTAATCACCCAGGATTTCTACTTTGTCTATGAGCATCATCTCTAAAAGAAGAGAGATGGATGGTTTATCCCACCCCTGTGTCTTACTTTCTGCTTATTTATACTGTATATAGCTCCTACATATCTATAGGGAACCTCCCCTTGATGAGAGGAGAGATTTGTCCCCTATTGATGTAGTAAACCTGCAAAACTAGCCGACCAATCTCACTATGTTGTGGTGATAGGAACTATTTTGGTCACCAGTTAGTTGGCCGACAAAATATTCACCCAACACCTCCAATGTCCTTTTTGAATAACATTCCATCAATTAGAATGTATGGCATTGATTGCAGCCTAAAGTGCCTTCTTTGTGATGCATTGAAACCCATTGGACACTCTCCTATTTGGAGAAATCTCATAATGTTTTGTGTCCAACTGGATGGAAGAGTGTCCTCATCTTCCTGCTAGGTGTCTTGGATTACCAAGATTGTATCTTTTTCTTTTCTTACATCTTTAGCAAGATGTTCACATAATCCCTTTCCTTAGACTAGATTTATGACCCTTACTTCAATGTCATATTCCATACACTTGGTGACCCATTCAACTCTCTTTTCATTTAAATCCTTGTTGAGGATAAAATACTTCACACTTGAATGAGCCACCATTAGTATGATCTTACTGTTTCCAACTAAATGCCTGAATTTATTCAAACTTCTAACAATAACAAGCACATGTTTATCAACAAAGCTATATATTTCATCATTACCCTCCAAAGCTTGGCTGAAGAAAGCATTGTGTTACTCCAAACCTTGATTATTCTAGTGCATAAGCATGGTAGAGATTGCATCTAATGTGGAAAAGGCATATAGATATAATTCCTTGTTGAAATATAGGTTTAACATAGCGGGGGCATGATATATGGCCTCCTTGATTGCCTCAAAGATCCTATTTCCTTTTCTTATCCATGTGAACTCTTTGCCTTTTCTTAGCATATGAGTGAGTGGCTTGACCATCTCTACAAAGCTTATAATGAACCTCCAAATGAAGTTGATATTGCGCACGAAACTCTACAATCCTTTATTGTGTTTAGGTAGTGATAGAGCAAGGATTTCCTCTATCCTTTTAGGATCAATTGAAAGACCAGCTTTGGACACCACATGTCCAAGAAGTCCCCCTTCATGTACCAAAAAAATGCATTTCTATGGATTCAAAGAAACTCCAAATTGTTTGCATCTATCAAAAATAGATCTGAAATGTGTAAGATGATCATTAGGGTCTTTTGAGAAAACTATTATATCATCAAGGTAAGCTAAAACCATATCATTCAAAAGACCATGAAAAGCAACGTCCATTGCTCCTTGGAAGGTGGCTCCAACATTAGAGAGTCCAAAAGGCATTTTACAATATGCATAGGTACCCCATTTTGTAGTAAAGGCAGTCTTATGCCTATCTTCTTCTTTCACCATGATCTGATTATAACTAGAATAACTATCAAGCAATGATAACATTTAAGAACCTACCACCTTTTGTAGAAATTGATCCATGGAGGGCAGTGTGTAATGGTTCATGAGGGACACCTTATTGAGGTCCTTAAAGTCAACACATAACTAAATCTTTCCATTCTTTTTCCTCATTGGCAAAAAGTTTACCACCTAAGAGGAATGTTTAATTGAAAATATTATCTTGGATTCGATCAATTTATAGAGTTATCTTCTCATGAGATCCTCCACTCTAGGATTGGTAGGCCTCTGTTTCTCCCTAACTAGCTTCGTATTACTTATTAATTCAATGGTGTGTTGTACGAGCTTCGGGTCAAACCCTTTCAAGTCTTTGTATTCCCACACAAATAAATCAAAAAATTCTTTGCATAGAGCAATAAATACAACTCTTTTCTCCATTGTATTGACCCTTCCTAGATTCAACATCTTGTCCTTAAAGATATCTATCTTTTCATAGTGTTCTTCTTTAGTTGAGGTGTATGCCTTCCCCTTACTTGGTAATTTTCATTGAAGATTCTCTCCAATGTCACAAGTCCTTTGGGAAGCTTGTTTGATCTTGTTTTTACTATTTGATCATCATATTGATTTTAGAACTTGTCTTGGTTCCTATGGCAAAACTATGCCTCTTTCATTAGAAAACATATAATTTGGTCATGATTATCAAAGACTTGCCAACTCACCTTATTGTCATGTACAACTAGTATGCATATAATCTTGACCTTATCTTGGCCTTGGTTGCCTTTGACTCCTACTATCTCATATTTTGCACCAATAGAAATAAGCCTATCTACATGTTGGTTTGCTTCTCTTGGTATGGACTAGATATCAAATGCCAATAAATCTTCCATGAGGTCCCATACCTGTGATTATAGGATTTTATATGGTGACACTTGACTGCACTTAGGCCTCTCACCTATTGCACTACAATTTAATTATCACCCTTGACTTTGAGGAATTGGATACCTCTCTTCCTTGCTTTTTGCAAACCATGTAGAAGAGCTTCATATTTAGTTGTATTTGAGGTACAACTGAATTGGAATCCTAAAATAAAATGGTATTTTTGACCTGAGGGTGAAACCAACATGGCTCCCACTCCACTTTCATTCTTTAACCTTGAGCCATCAAAGAACAAAGTTTATATACCATCTTCTTCTTAAGTAGTGCTAGTTAAGGAAGGTATTGCAACACCTTCCTCGTGCATATAATACACTCCCAAGTTTGTCTCTTCAAAGATGTATGGATAAAATCCATGGTTATCATCTACCAACTGATCCAAGTACAGTTCTGAGATGGTTTCTACATGACTAAGAGGTTCTGTCTCAATAACCTCTTCAACCTCTTCAAATATGGCACAATTGGTATTTGCAATATTGGGCATGTAGGGTTCTAGGTGGAACCTAGCAATAGGCTCAAACCTTATGGTGACTTTGGTTCCATACCTAGTTCTAAAAACTATGTATGACCAATTAGATGACAAATATCCCCTGATTTTAGTAGTAAAGTCCCTAGACAAGCATAGGGAAAAATATGGGGGTAGGTCTACCACCATTACATCTTGGGAAATGACACAATTTGGACATGCAACAAAGGTGATATGAATATTCTTCAAGATGCCTATTGTCTTAGTAGGGGAGCCATCCAATTGGAGCACACCCTTTTCATTAGGCACATATTTGATCACAAGATTGTCTATTATGGCTTTAGGCATCACTAAGGTTGAAACACCTAAGTCAATCATGCAATTGTGCACCAAAAAATCCCCTATGATGTCTAACAAATAAAATGGGGGAGGATTTACAACCTTAGGAGGAGGGACAACATTTTGAGGCTGGCTTGGAACTTGATTAGGAACTTGGCTAGAGGCTCAGTTATGCTGCCTATTATTGATGAAAATAATGTTCACTTTATCAACCATTTTTTTCACTCAAGAAAGTTTAGAGAGCTCTTGATAGAGAATCTCTTTTTGTCTAGGGATAGATAGAACATCATAGTTGGACCTAGTTACATTAGCCTTCTTTAAATGATCCACAATATTAAAAGGAAGACTAGTACCTTTGGACTACCCTTTAGAGGTGGAGACATCACTCGACATTTGAGTAATATGAGGAATAAAAGGGGAACTCTATTGTTATCCATGGGATTGGGGCACTTGTTGAATTATAGTAGATTTAGCAACTGCATTTGAAGAAGTGGGTTACTGACTAGTCTGATGTGGCAATGCACAAGCCTTAAGTTGCCCTGAGTTGTCTTCTAGCATCCTTTTCTTAGCTCTTGTCTAAGCTACAACTGATTCATTTATCCTCTGGGCTTGTTGTCCCATATTGGCTGTTACATGCTCAAACACATATTCCCCTTCTTGGAAATTTACACGTGTGGTATCAGTAGGTGCTCTACTTATGTTCCCTTGTTGTTGGCTCCAAGCTTCCGATAGTGACATGGCAGGCATGTTATCTTGACTTGCTTGGGGGAATTGTGGTGGATGAGACATCATGTTATGACTCTAAAATGAAGGAGCATGCTGCTAATAAGGGTCTTGACACATATTTATAGTAGTGGCCATTACCATCTCATTGGACTATCTCTCTAACTACCATGAACCTTATTGGGCATAGTTGTTTTGAATTGGCATAATAGCTCTAGAATTACTTGGAGCATTAGGATTGTCTTTCCTTAACTGAGGCTTCTACCCTTGTCCTTGTAATTTGGTTTAATAGGGTGGCCTATTATACTAAAACTCTGATTCTTATTCTAGTATGGCTTGTATGGTGGATCTTATTACCTCTCCATTACAACCAACTTGTTGCTATGGGCTTTAAGGAGATTATCTATCTTCCCTAGTATGTCAGTTTGCTCACCTTCTATTTGATAAAACTCTATTGATTCTATAACTGAAGCAATAGTTAGAGTAGGAAGATGTATTTCTGAAAAGAGAGGCATTGGTGGCATTGGAGCCAGCTTGCTTGCTCTTACGAGGCAATTTTCATCCCTAATTGCCACTTCAAAAGCTCTAGGTAGGGTATTCCCTCCCATGGATTGAATCATTATAGCTACATCTGAGTTGAGAGCCTTCAAATAATATATAAAATCATAGTTGGGCATACGCTTGATTATCATAGGAATTTTGTCCCAAGTCTTTTGGAATCTGTAGTTGAAATCCATCATGAACTCATTAGAGGATCTCTTGATTGTTGTGAGTTGCTCCACAAGTGAAAGATGATCACTCTTATCTTCAAATCATTTGCACACAACCTCTCCAAACTCATCCCAACTATTGATTGATGCAGGGGGAAAACATCTATACCACTAGAGTGTTTTCCCTTTGAGAAAGGTTGCTAACAACCTCATTGCTACATTTTCTTGAGATATATGATGCACTGAACAAAGGTTAGCAATATCAACAATATGGTCTATAGGAGCAACTATATTTTCTCCTGTATAATAGGTAAGAGCCTTTAAAGCCCTGACTAGAATATCATCCCATTGAATGAGATTCAGACAGCTACTACCATTGAATGAGATAAAGGTTTGCCTCCTAAGAATGACCATATGAGGTATGGGGGTTATAATAGTGTTTGGTTGAATAATACTGGCTTGAACAAGAGTATTTTGGGCACAATAGAGGGAATAAGAGGGGTAGGTGTGGGATTTAGCTGAGAGGCCTTCTTTTTCTTTGTTGATTATAAAGGTAGCTCAGATAAATCTGTTTCCTTCCCTTTTGTGGAGGATCTTGTGATAAGTTTGGGGGTCATAAAATATTATGCAAGATTGGAAATGAAACTCTGAAACTTACTAGGATACTCATATATGTAAGATAAGTCATCCCACCAGGCATGCCAAAATTGTTAGTTATCCATATAACACCCACTAGAGGTCAGATTTGTTCAAGTCTGACCCATACCTGGACTAACATGGGAATGGTCTAAGGCTGTGGGATGCTTATAACTAGACCAAACCTCTAGGATTTTTATGAGGCTAGCTCCTCAAATTTTATATTTTGAACCTTTATATTTGAAGCCTAAAACTAGTTGGGGTGAAAAGAGTTAAGAGATTGCATAAAATGAAAACTATTTTAACATGTGGTGATGCACAAGAATTTAACAAATCCACTCGTGGACACACTAATGAAATATTAAAGTAAATAATGCAATGCTTAATATGCTTCTATGCAATATTATTTTGTATAGAGGTCTATTTGATACACTCAGACTAGGGAGCAATGAAAATAAGGTTTGGTTAGAGACACTTAAGTTTAGCTATCCACTATATCTTTGAGAGATCAATGCTGAGACACACTATACAACCTACAAAGAAAGTTTTGTATCACTTGGGTTGATTTTGGACATACAAATGGAAGATAACATTCATAGTTGCATATTTCACAAACACAGAACACTAAATTTAGATTAGCAAATGACTGCAAAATACTCTATCCACTACTCCAAGATGTGTTAAATATAATTATAGCAGATTCTAGTCATACCAACTTGAGGGATCCAAAATAATATCTCAAAGGATATACTTATAGAAGAATGGAAGCAAAAGAGGGGGTTTAGGTGTTCAAAGAGTGGAAGAAAACTCTCAAGATCAAGGAGTGAGGTGGCTGCCTTTGATTATCTTTTACATGTGTGTCTTGATCAACAAACAAATCTCTTATTATCCTAATAATCTATGAGCTCCTCTCATTTTTTGAGAGTGTTCTACTAGAGACAAGGGTTTGTTATGTGATGATCAAGTCCATTTGAGCATAATCAAAACCCCTAACTTCCTCTTTAAGTATCAGCTCATCACCTTGGGACCCCAAGTCCACTCACCATGATCATGAGGATTAAATATTATAATCATGATACTAACAAACATGTCATGCCTTAGGCGGTGGAGTACTTTCTTTGTTGATGATGGGCACCCTTGCATTTATTACATATTCACCCATTTCCATATCTAGATCATAGGTCCCACCTATAGATGAAAAATTGTTCTAAAGACATTGGTTTTCCCTATACCTTTTATATTAAATAGACCCATGGATTATTTAACACATTCTATATTATAATAGGTTCAAATAAACCTATTATATCTTTGTGGGGACCAAGAATTCATATATACATGGATATTTCTTAAACCTAGAGAACCAGTCACAAGAAAGAACCTTATAATCTCTAACTTATCAAACTAGAGATCAATAAGCTCCAATGGCAGTCCCTTCATATTCTGCATGCTTGATTACATCAGCTAGACCGTTTGGTGGCATTTGAATGAGCTTTAATGGTATTGATAAGACCTTGCAAATTCTTGCTTTCCATGGTCAAAAATGGATTATTGACTTTCGTTAAAAACCCTGGGCTCACCTTCGCTCTAATTGGCTGACAAAATCCGACTTTCCTATTGACACATTGACTCTCATTCACTCTGTTGAATCCTCCAAATATGAACAAACATGAGCCTTCAGATCTTCCATTAAATTGTCAACCTTATCTCTACTAGTGCCACTTTGCAAATGCATGTTAATCCATATGATCTTTTTGTCCATTTGTAGCTTCACATGTTTGTGCCATGTATCGAGCCCTCGAGTTCTCTAATTGTTTGACTCATCTCACATTGTTAGATTAAGATGTATGATCAAGTGAGGACAATTGATCTTATTGGGACCCATTATTTGAAAACCAATAGCTAGTCCATGGTCTTAAAATTGACATCCTCGCTCCCATATTATGACATTCACGTGATCATTGTTCATCATTTTGTAGAACATGATTAGCATCCCACATAACGTTAAATTTAGTCATAGTTAGATTTTTGATCGAGCTCTAACTTGACATTCATGAAAATGTCTTGTGATTTTTTACCAACTCTGAAAGCTTGGATCCAAAATTATGATAATCATAGAGGCACCAAAATTTTAGAAGATGTTCTTAAGGTCAAAAGGGACAACCGCATTTGATTCATTAGTCCTAGGAGATTTCAAAGTAAAGATATTCAAAGTTCAAGAAAGCTAGTCCATAACTAGTTCTATGTGACGCCTTGGTGACGGCGGAGCTCAAATGACTAAGTATGGGAAACTTAGCAGAAATCCTTGGGAGCCCAACTTTGTACATGTATAACTTTACTTGCGCTTCAACAGAGGTTCTGAGATTTAAAGCATATGATCTTGGCACAAAAGTGAACAAACCCACATGACCAATTCTCCTTGACTCATCCACATGTGTGAGATTTGGCCTCAACAAACTTCCCACATGTACTTTCTACCACTAGACACAAGATGTCAGGATGAATACAATGAAGAACCAAATGAATATCGGGAGCTTCCTAAGTCATTCCAAGCACTCTTAACACCTTATAGGGGTTTTATGACTCTAGACCATGTTTCAAATGTTGAAAACACATGAAAACCTACATGGTCTCTTTTACTTGGAAATCTTGGACCCATTTCCAAGCCTTAGATCTACTTCTTCATCAAACCATGAAAGAGCTTCTTATGTGGGACAAAATTGGCCAATAATAGCAAGATCAAACACATAACACATGATATATGTGGGAAATCCTCTTAGAAGATAAAACCCACTAAAACCTATAAGATGTACTAAGTCCTATAAAAATAAGATCCAAATTTAGACAAGCTAATTTGGGCAACACTTCAGGTGACAATTTGGGTGACGGTTTTACCCCAATTGGTGGTAAAACTTCCAGGAGCCATAAATTTTCAACCATAGCTCCATTTGACTCCCTGTTCCAACCAATGGAAAGCTAAGAATGAGGAGAATGCGATGAGATTATAAAGAGCTATGCTCAATGGTTTTTGAACCCTAAAAACCTAATGGAAGTGCCTAAAATTTCAATTTTAATAGTGCTATCTAAAAATAGAAAGTTTCTAAAAATAGTAATTTCTCAAATTATGGGTTGTTGCAAATCATGGAAGTCCAACCACTCCATCTCCCTCAAGATTGGTGACCTTCCACATCCTCCTCATACCTTAAAAATATGTATAAATAAAGATGTAGTTCGAGAAGGGGATCATACATCTCTTCTCAGAGATAAGCATATGTCTGTATTTGCAATCTTGTGAGCAATAAAACATCTCTTCTCAGAAAAAGCATTATTATGATAATTGTGTTATTTTTGTGTTCTTGAAATATTATTCAACCAAAACCCCTGAGTTTTGGATCAGTGGTATCATAGCGATTTGTCTTGAGAGTGTATGATCCTAAAGATGAGGTTAGGCTACAAAAAGCTAGGGTGGAAAATAATAGATCTCATAGACTATCCACCTATTCGCTCTAAATAACCTCAAATGGTGGAAAATACCAAGACCTCTGATCCCTTAAAGGAAATGATGAATAAAGCCCTCTAGTGGTGTCAAGTGTAGATGCTACAATAATTTGCCTAAATTCTCCAACAAACCTCGATGGGAAATTATGGCTCCTCATCTATACCACCTGGTTCCTCATCTATAGAACATCCTTTCAGTGCCCCAACACCCTTCAAGGTTCAGGTGAATTTAGATATCCCTATATTTAAAGTCAAAATCAATGCTGATGTAATAGAAAATTAGTTGGATCTATTGTCTTCTTATTTTCTGTAAATAAATTTACCAATGGAGAAAAGATCACTTTTGCTCTTTTAAAAGCATCATTGCCCATCAAAAATTGGTGGGAAGTGTACAAGAAGAAGTTTAGTATGGATGACATTGCCTTGAAGTGGAACCTACCTATGATGATTTCATGGAAGTTGTAAATGAAGAATACTACCCCATTGGAGTATATGATGATCTGTACATATAGTCGTAATAACTTCACCAAGGTAACAAACAGTCTGTTCAAGATTACACTAACATTTTTCATTCTCTGTTTGTGAGATTGGGCATGTAGAAAAGTGAGAAACACAAAGCTATCAAATATCATGGTGGACTACAATGGTATATATGGGGGGAAATATAACTCTTTAATTTGGAAACCCTCAGTGAGGCATACAAGTTTGCAGTGAAAATTGAGTAGCAGCATGGAAGAAAGAATATGCAAAGTCAACCTTTGAAATGGAAAAGTGAAAAATAAGGTCAAACACGAGGCCAAAATAGGAAGCAAAAGGAGTTCCAAGATAAGAAACCCCAAAAGGGGAAGACTAAGAAATTGGGTGATTACTACAAAACTGGAACTCAGTCCAAAGAAGAATGTCGAGCCATTAAGTCCCTGCTTTCTCAGTCACAATCCTCGACATCTACTACTTTACTTCATACACACCTTGTAGTCAAAAAGGATGAAGAATAGATTGTAGATGCTAACCCCGATACCATCATTGCTTCATCACAAACCTACGAGGTAAGGCCATATGACAAGGAAAGGTTGTTTCACTCTAAGTTGTGGGTGAAAGGTAAGCCTCTGCATTTAATTCTTATTAGTGGGAATCAAAAGAATTTAATCTCTGTTAATGTTGTGAAAAATCTAAATTTGTCCATGAAGCCTCACCCAAATCCATACAATATTGGATGATTGAGGCCAAGGAGAGACCTCCCTGTCACCCACCAGTGTCTTCTTTCATATGCAATAAAACCTTTCCAAGATAAGGTCTTGTGTGATGTGGTCAATCTGGATGTTTGTGATGTACTCATTAGTTAGCCATTTATGTATGATCGACATGACATCTATGAATCAAGAACCCAAAGGATCACCCTCACTCTTATAATGTAGTGTTATAGGGTATTAGAGATACCACCTCCCACGTATATCTCCCTGATTAGTGCCAAGCAATGTAAGAGATTGGTGGAGAAGACAAACCAATTAATTCTCATGGTAGTCAAGCCACAAAGATCTAAGAAGGTTGATGTTGCAATGCTAACTACACAATCAACACAACAATGAAAGCAAATGGGTCAAATCATGGGAGAATATGATGACTTATTTAAGTCACCCATGGGAGTTCCACTTCACTGTCAGGTAAAACATTTTATCGATTTGGTTCCAGGATAACCTTTGCCTAACAATCTTGTGTATCACATATCAGTTCTGGAGAATGATGAGATAAAAAGGTAGATTCAAGAATTGATCCAAAAGGGTCACATCAGGCCAAGCTCTTCGCCCTGTGGAAGCCCAATTGTCTTGGTGCCAAAGAAGGATGGAACATGGAGGCTTTGCATTGACTATCGATCCCTAAACAAAATCATTGTGAAGAATCACTACCCCCTCCTCAAGATTTATCACTTGTTGGATCAACTTTGCGATGCAAATTTCTTCACCAAAATTGATCTCAAATCTAGCTATCAAAAAATTCATATCAATCCCCTTGATGTCTATAATATTGCATTCAAATCCAAGGAGGGGCTCTTCAAATGGTTGGTTATGCCTTTTGGCTTGACTAATGCACCAACAACCTTCATGAGGATGATGGATGACATCTTACGACCCTTCACTAACTCATTCATGGTTGTCTACCTGGATGACATACTCATCTACAATAAAACATGGGAAGAACATCTGTAACATGTCTGTAAGGTGCTTCAATATCTTCAAAAGCATAAATTGTATGCAAATCTTGACAAGTGTATATTCAAGCTGAAAATAACTTAGTACTTGGGGTACATTGTAGATGAGGAAGGGGTCCATGTTGACCTAGAGAATATTCGGGTTATTCAAGAATGGCCTACACCAAGGACCCTCACAAAACATCATAGTTTATTAGGTCTTCCAAAATTTTATCATAGGTTTATTCTTGGATTCTCACATGTTACTTGGCCACTAAACCAAGTGATTAAAGGAAAAGCTAAAGCTACATTTTAGTGGGGCAAAATACAACAAAGAGCATTTGAGAATTTGAAGAATAAATTCTATTCAACTCCTGTTCTTACCTTGCAAGACTTGCATCAACCTTTCAAGTTGATGATAGATGCATCTAAATATGCCATGGGAGTTGTCATCCTACAACATGGCTATCATGTTGCATATTATAGTGAAAATTTCAATGATACAGTTAGGAAATACTTGACATACGATAAGGAGTTCTATGTCATTGTGCAAGCCTACAAATAATGGAAACATTGTATGTTAGGGAAAGAGACAGTCATCCACACTAACCACAAACCATTGGAATTCATCCAAAGGTAGAGAAAACTATGAAATAAGAGGCACCAAAAGTGGGCCACATATCTACAAATATTCTATCTGATAATCAAACACAAAAAGGAGAGATCGAATACTGCCATAGATTATCTAAGCCACCCACCAATTTTTGCACTCACAATAATTCTTGATTTGTGTAGACATAACACTGCCACATGCGGTGCTCTGTATGAAGCAGATCCTACCTTTACTGATACATATGAGGTGCTTCAAAAAAGTAAACATGTCTCTGATTTCTATTTGTAAGATAATGTCTTCTGTCACATGGGGAATGTCTGTGTTCCAACTATAAAACAACTAAAGATGATATGGGAAACACATTCCAGCAGGATAGCTAGGCATTTTGGTGTAGAGAAGACATTAGTAGTTCTTCAAAAGCACTTCTACTAGCCACATATGTAGAAGGATGTGGAAAGATACCTCAAATATTGCACCCCATGTGTGATAGCTAAGCCAACAAATAAGAATCAAGGATTGTACACACCATTTCTAGAACTAACTAGGCCTTGGAAATCTATCTCAATGGATTTTCTCTCAGGTTCACCCACATCAAAACATTGTAAAAACTGTATTCTTGTTGTAGTTGATCATCTTTCAAAAATGGCTATTATGATTGCTTGTAAGAAAAATATATCTACTAAGGAAACTGCTCAACTATATTTTAGTCATGTATGGCTTCATTTTGGTCTCCCCAAGTCCATTGTTTCAGATAGAGATAATAACTTCCTGAGTATCTTTTGGTCAACTCTATGGAAGATGATGGATGCTAAGCTGATGAGGTCCACGGCCTTTCATCCTTAGATTAATGGTCAGACAAAAGTGGTAAACTACCTAATTATTCACATGCTTTAGATGTATCACTCCAAACATCCACACACATGGGATGAGGGGATTCTTTTCATACAATATGGACACAATTGGGCCCTACACATCTCCACCAAGCACAGTCCATTTCAAGTATGCTTCAAGTTCAAACCCATGGCACCAATTGATGTAACCATTCCATTTTCCACTATGGAATACACACCTCATGGGATATCTAAGGCAGAAAAAGCAACAAAGTTCATTGAACAAATCCAACACATCCAACAACAGGTTCATGACATCTTGAAAAAGATGAATTAGAAGTATAAGCAACGCCATGACAAACATAGGGTTGTACACTATTTTGTTGTAGGTGACAAGGTTTGGTTGCATATTCAAAAGGAATGACTCACAGGCAAACACATAAAAATTTATCCTATACGATATGGTCCCTACACCATCACTAGAAAAGTTGGAGAAAATGCTTTTGAGTTAAACCTGCCAACCTACCTTGGTCTGCATCCAATATTCAATGTGGAGCTCCTCAAACCGTATCATCTACCTTTGTTAGACACTTCAGTCACAGCAGAACAATTGGACATTGATGAGCTTGATCTACAAAGTTTTTCTCTAGTGGAGGAGGATCAAATTGTGGGCACCTGGATGAAGACAATAAGAGGGCACTCTATTCCACTTTACCGAGTAGTCAAAAGCGGCAAGCTTAACCACCAAGGTGAGTGGCTCATAGAGAATCAAATAAAGACACAACTACCACACTTGATGAGGAATATTGATGCAATGGGGACCATTGATTATCAAGGAGGGAGGAATGATATGGGCAACACTTGAGGTGATAATTCAGGTGACAGTTCTACCCCAATTGGTGGCAGAACTTTCAAGAGCCATAACTTTTAAACCATAGCTCTGTTTGACTCCCCATTCAAACCATTAGAAATATAATAATGAGGAGAAAATTATGATATGGCACAAAGCTATTCTTACTTTTTTTACCCCTAAAAACCTAATGGAAGTCCCAAAAATTTCAATTTTGATAATGCTATCTAAAAATAGTAATTTCTTGAATTATGTGTTGTTGTAAATCATGGAAGTCAAACCACTTCATCTCCCTTAAGATTGGTGACCTTACACATCCTCATTATACCTTTAAAATATGTATAAATAAATATGTACCCTGAGAAGGAGATCAGACATCTCTTCCGAGAGATAATCATATATTTGTATTTGTAATCTTGTGAGCAATAAAACATCTCTTCTTAGAGAAAGCATTATTATGATAATTGTGTTATTTTTGTGTTCTTAAAATATCTTTAAACCAAAACCCTTAAGTTTTGGATCCCCAGCACCAATTGATCAATGAACACCCATCCCTTAGTTTAGTGAGACACCCATTCCACAAGGAGGAACTAACCCTCTAGGCAACCAAACACCAACCCAGCTACCTTGATTTGATCTCCACTTCTGATCTGATGTCTTATACACTTGATTATGGACTTCTCTTAATTTCAATATTTCCAATTTACACTCTCACAAAATTTCACACTCAATCCATGCATCCAAAACACCCTTTTGGATCACTCTAAAATGGCCTTTATGGCTTACTCACTCAATCTACCTCTTCTAGGCTTATTAGTTCCAATGACCTATGTGTTCATCTTCATAAACTTGATTAGACAATCATGAATGATCTTCTTTTCTCTATGATGATCCTCACTGACCTTTACCTTCTCTTTCAAAGTTTCTCTCCTTTGCTTGATTCCATGCTCTCTCAACTCCACTACAAATAGGCCAATTATGCCTAGTATTTATACCATACACTCATCTAACTCATCTTGGTTGGCAAAGATGATTACTAGACTTGTTATACATTTTAAATAGGTCTTCATACATGTTACATGTAAGAACACTCCAATCCATAGGTTGGTCATAGTCCTTAAGACTCAAATCCTCCATTAGGCCTTAATGAGACCCAAAGTAATTAAGCCTTCACATCCACACATTACTCTTGCAACCTCTAAGACCACCTTCATATTCTACCAATGCTTATAACATATCAAAATAGTCTCTAATAGACCCTTGATCACTCCCTCATGGGTCCATGCCCCCTGGAACTCCAACTCAATACTTGAACCTACCAATTAGGTTTCCTTGATCTTCGGGCCTTCATAAACAAAAGATACAGTCTCAAACTTCTAAAGCAACTACTCAAATATTTCACATATCCATATAATTAAATCACATGGGTGAAACCTTTAGGACCTCTATAACACCTTCATGTGCTTTAGATACTTCAACACATGCTCTAAGCACTCAAAACAACTCTCTCAAAATGACCACTTAAACTGGTCATATACAATCAAGCTATTTTGATGCTCCATATCTGATGAGGGCCATATAATGACAACACGTGCATTTTTATAATACTTTGAGACTTATAAATCATCTCTATACTCATTTTTTTCCTCGATTCTTCTCAAGACATCTTCAAATTACCTCTACAAGACGGTGACTCAAACTCCCAGTGTATTCAATAAACACAATCAACTTTTAAGCCTTTGTTCATGCTAAATATGGATTGGTCAAACCTCCAAAATCCATATATATGGTAGTCATGGAGTATAAAACACTATAAAATAGTTCTTTCATCTTGAAATTTCAAAATACCATCAATAACAACTTAAATATCCTTCTTGTGTCACTTACAGAACATGGTCAAACATTTAGTCAACTTTGGAGCTCAATAACTTTGACTGTACAGATAGTCAAACCTTATAACTAGATTATATGGATGTTCCTTTAAGTCCTATTCAAATTTTCCTTTTACATTATTAATAAATTCATCCTATATCAATATATATAAGCAAAATACTGATCACTAGTTTATCCTTATGCTAATTCAAATGCCAATAGTCATTGGTTAATGCAAAATCATCTATAGATACGTGTATTCATCTCATGTCCTCACATAACTTGATAAAATTCACTCCATTGATCTTATTATGAGATTCATAAATTTAACTTGCATCTCTCATAATTTATCTTAAATCTTAGCTTCTGAGATCAAGCCACTTGGTAGCCCCACATGCCCTCTACATACCTTGTAGTTAGTCTCCAATGAACTTCTGCCACTTGGCATCCCCATGTGGCTTTTAATAATTTTGTTGAATATTTAATAATACACACCTTTAATCTTCTTTTTCATGGTTGAACGCACTCTAGTGATCTTGATCTACTGCTCAAACTCTATGAAATTGACACATGTCTTCATCATGTTCATTCTCAGGATCTTTGACTAATTGACTTTATGTTCGTCATTGATCTCTATCTAACAAGTATAATGCTCACCATTATATCCTTATCTAGTCATATTAATTTTATCACTATATATTTTCAATCTCTGATTAAATGCTCGTTGTAGATCTTCTATATCACAAATCTAGCTATGGGAAATTATTGAACTCTGTATGAGAAGCCAACTTTACACCTTAATAATTTTTGCTACGCTCTGTGTCGTGACCTAAAACTTGAACCAAATGATCTCTTCACATAGGGTACTATATCCATATATCAAGATTCTCTTTAAACCTTCACACTTGTGAATGTTGATATCATCAATTTGCTCACTTGACTTCATCTATCGAGATGATTACTTGAACCTAGACACGCATATGACTACTCTAATGAATTACTTTCACTTCCAAAAGTACTCCAAACACTCATAACACCCCACAGGGTCTATGAAACATGTCCATACCATCAATATCATCCATCAATTGACTCACAAAATCAACCACTAAAGAACCATGTAAGAACATTGAAACACACTTTGTCATTGTCAGTATAGCACACATAACACCTCATCAACATCATTAGTCACCTTGGAGACATCATTGACAAACCTCCAACACATGTATTTCATAGCCTTCAAATAACCTTACATCTAATTTTTTGATAAGATATATTCGAAGTCAAATTTTATTTAACGACCATAGGGCTAATGGGATAAACAATGTTTTTTGCATTTATGACTAGGGAAGTCAATTTCCTTTTGACCTCTACACACTAACATAAGTAGTAATATTTTTTCCTCTTCACTATACTCATCTGCAATAACTACAAAAACATGCCCTGTATCACAAAATAAAATATTTTTCCAGTAATGATGTCAATTGATAATGAGAATTTAGTATACAATGATTGATCTTGTACTTGATTTTAATTTAATCTCATTGATTTAATCTTTTAGGGTTTTACACGTCTAATTATTTATGTTTGGTTAAAGGGATGAGATGTCTAAATAAGTTAAATGAATTGTAATAATTAAGCTACTAATTTGTTATGAATTTGACCTTATTTGACTTTTTGTAAATAACAATAAATAGGAATAAATAAAGACTTAACTAAAAATTGACTGTCACGAATGATCTAGGTTTTAAAGTTTGAGATTCGAGTAGTAGTCTTTATTGTCAATAGGATTTTGATATTCATCTATTCACTTGATAGTATCACTTAGTTTAGACAGTAGCACCATTTGTGTGTAGTATCCTAAATGTGGCGTTAATGTCCCCTTTATGGGATTATTCCTATTTTCAAGGAGCAGATATGCCTATGTCTATATGTTCTGTTCATGCATGACTAAAGCTTGTATATGTGTATTGTACCTAGAAAGCTTGATTTGATGTGTAAACCTAGTTCTCTTTACAAGTATGATATGAGCAATAATTGAGTGTGTGTTAGTATGATGGATTGGACATCCTCAACACCTTGTTGTGTAGAGAGTTTCCTACACACCAATACTTTGAAGAGGGATCAAGTTTGATGTAGTTCTCACACCTAGTGCTTGATGTATGTGCAAGTAAATGTTAGAATGAGAGTGGCCCTTGATGCCTTGAATGTGTTTGAGCTTTAAAATGCTTAAAAACTAGACTTAGGGTTGTTGTAGATGGTAGTATGAAAAAATTAGGGCAGAATAGGGATAAAGTACCTTAATTTTACATAACTTTATCTTTGGTTTGAGTAGCTTTTGCATCTATTTTCTATTTAGTCAACAAAGGTGTATTATAATTGTGTTTATTGGGTTATATTGCTTGTGTAGATAAGAGAATGAGCTTAGGCCGACCTTAAGAAGGGAATCCATTTGAAAAACTATCTGTTAGAAAGAGATGGATCTAAGGACAATAACACCTAGTTAGGGACACTAGCATCATGTGGTTGAAGTATCCCAAATGTGGGAATAATGTCCTTTATACAAAATATGAAGTAATACGGATTAGAGTCAAGGATGATAATTCTAAAACCTTGTCTTGACTAGATATAGGTGACTATGGTTTACTAAATCAACGAAAATGTAAATCTAATTCTATAAAATGGGTCTATAACTAGCTTAGGGATAGGTTGACTCAACCGACACTCTTAGTATCCAATTATCATTTTTAGGCGATTATATTTACCCCCCATTTATGCTAGTAATATAGCAAAGCAAAATGACCAGTATAAATGAAAAAGAAATGTACTTAGACTCACCTTGGAAGTGAATCCAATGTAGCTAAATTTGAATATGTGAATCTGGGTCTACAGATGTGAAACATGATCCAAAGCAACGTCTTGCAATGAAACATACAAAAATCAATCCTTACTTAAGAGACAATCAAAAGCAAAAGACTATGTTGAAATGAAATAATTAAGTAAAGAAAGAGGAAAAGAATGAATACACCTTGTTGGGTTCGTGAACCAATACATGAACCTGGTGACAACTTGTGTGTGTGAATGTGCATAGTGATCATATCATTGAATAACTTGAATTGAGTTGTTGGCTTGCTTAATCCTTATATGGGAAGCTCAAGAACTCAATCCGGTTTTAACTCCATCATTGCCCACCCTTGCTTGGTGGATCTTGGTCTCTATGAATAGATTAGATAAGATTGAATGTGTGTCGAACCCTCTCATGTAGGTGGCTCAAGAACTCAATTAGGTCATGACTCCATCATTAGCCCCTGCATGAATTAGATGCATATGTAATTACACTACACAAAGAGTTGAAAATATCTATGTATTTGACATTACAACCACTTGAGTATATTAGGCGGTTCTAGGCCACTCAAGAATGACTACCACTATGGATGGAGTAAGTCATGAATATGGTGACAACCTGGAACATGATAGCAAGTGTATATAGTGTAGAGAATGACATAGAGTTTGCCATTCTATTTGATCAACTTATCTAAAGCTGAGCATATGGAAACTATGTGTCGTGCACATGTTATCAATCTCATATCTGAGTTTACTAAATCTGAATCAAGTATGTAATAGTTATAACTTGTGTAAATGATCTAAATTTATGACTGATAATCTCATGTATGATGCCCCCAAATTTGAGCAACATGTATGAATCTAAATTGAAATGATTAAATCTGAGCTAAATATGAACAAAAATACTAAACTTGTGACTATGTCTCTACAAATTTGTATTGTACTTGGTGTATTGGTCTAAATGATCTAGATTGTCTTGAAGTTGGGGCTAATGGATAGTAGATCCCTGTGGTACTAGTGTCCCAACTTGGGTGTTAATGACTACCTGGTTTGATCTCTTTGTGGTCTAAATTGACTACTGAGTTTCTATTTTATTCTATGTCTAATATCTAAAATTGGGCCTGTGTGCTAAAATGTATCGATAAATAGCAGAGTAGGACTTTGATCTATGTGACAAACCCCTATGAATGCCCCCTATTTTAAGGGTAATTATGAAACCTATGTAAGAACTACCCTATAAATAAGTAACTATGCAAAATGTGTTAGCTGGAGCATGTGCATGATATTCCAATATATGCAAAATATAACATTAGAATGTAAATGTATCTGAGCATAAATAGGAAATATAAGATGTATGTTGTAATCTAGCATTGCACAAGGGTGTCAAGATATATGTAAGAAATGTGTGTAGTAGCAAAATATAAGTAACTACCTAGGGGGATGGGGCATGATGTCCATCACAACACCCAAGTAGGATAGGTAGATACATGAGGTCTCTCATGGCATCAAAAACTAGTGTGTGTGTAACAAGTAAATATAAGTGTCATGGTGTAGAATCATACAAGGAAGCAAACATACAAGCACATGAGGCACACAAAATGTAGGCTAAGGGGCCACAATACAAGGGACATGGGCATATGTCACTAAATCTAAGAATGAAGACATACAAGGACATGTTCAAATGTCCACATACACAACCAAAAAGCAATTTGACGTAAAGCCGCAAAGAAGGACATGTTCAAATGTAAACATATAAAAACATGAAAGAGCACAAACAAGGGACATGGGCACATGTCTAAGGCATACAAACAAAGAAGTGACGTAGAAGCCAAGGAATAATGGCCTATTCAAATGACCTTGAAGATATAAGAATCATAGGAATATAATCAAGTATAATCTAGTAACTAAAAATGAAAGCATGTATAATTGTTTAAGACAAATATATGTAGATGTTAGGGATGTATGTATACTAACTCTAACTAGTGATAGTCAGAAAAAAATCTAAGCAACGAGGAGAAATGATCAACATAAAGATAAAACCTTGTTATAGTAATTGTGTAGGAGATGCCTTCAAATGGGCAGATGTAGTAATGTATAAACTTAGATCGGTGTAAATGCCCCCAATGGATAGATGATAGTTGGTCTGGATCAATGTAGTGGATTAGAGTCCTATATGTAATCTGTAAGCACTTGACAAGAATAAGGGAAATATATGTGTATGATAAAAATGACTATATTAGGATAGCTAGTAATATGTAATATATGACAAGTAGTATAAATGTAAACAAAGCAATGCATACATTTTGTAAAAAAATTAGATTTTTGTAATTTTTTTTTTGTATTTTGACATATTAGATTATTTTTGTGTTTTTTGAGTACAAGCTATGTACAAGTGTATGAAAATAAACTATGTACAAGGAATGAGAGAGAGAGAAGGAAGTATGTACAAGCGTAGGAACCATACTAACTAATGAGTCTCATTGGATACTCACCAAGAGTGGAATTATGATCATGTGTGTGGTGTGAAAGGGAAACTATTAGCCCATGATCTAGTGTGTTGCATAATATGAACCTAAAGTTGCCTGAGTAATGATGTTACGATGTTGTGGCACTCATTGTGATGCACTATGAACTCTAGGGTCCTGGGGACCCATCTAGTAGATGTAGAAGCTATAAGTGATGTAGGTTCCCTGTGTTGAGAACCCCTAGATCCTAATATAAGTGATATAAGTGTAAAATGTGTAGAGTTAGGCTCTCTAAAATCCATAACTTATCTCTGGTGCAATGGTCTCTAGCAATGGTCTTTGAAGGAGAGTATGCATGGATGTAGACATTTTAGAAGTGGACTTAGCCTACTTTGAGGATTCTGTTGAATATTGTGATGTATGCCAAGAGTTGTACTCTCAGTTATAACTAATAACAGTGTAATATCTAGTAATGGTGTTAGAACTATAACTAGTGTATGTACTGGAACTATAGCTGGAAACTATGTTGGAGTTGCTTATGGGATGGGTGGAGGATACTCATATGGGACACCCTTAATCTTAAACACCTAGTTAACATGAATATATTTGAGGCATCGATGTACTATATATGGGATAACTTAGAACTACTATAACCATGGCCCGCACAATAATATGTCGAAGACACTCACACTAGGTACTATGAGAAATTGAGTAGCTATGTGTGTTGGTCCAACCTTTAATGGAAACACTATATCCCCAATAAAACTTTGAATGTGTGCACTAAAACCACTAATGATTGTATTTTTAGGGAATATATCTCGTTCTATGTAGCCCAAGTGTTGTAAAAGTGTCATGGTGCACATGCTTATGCTTGACGTATTATTAACCATAACATTGTGAATAAGATGGTGGTCTATATATGCTCATATGAAGAGTGCATGTAAATATGTGTCATCTTCCACAATCTCCTACTTTGAAAATGTGATAAGTGATCTAGGTGGCATTGTAGTGTGATACATACCAATAATGTTATGTAGGGGATGTGTCTCCTCTGTAAATGTGTGATAGGAAGCTGGTGGTAGACGAATTTGGTATGTATAATGAATACCTGATGTGCCCCTACCTCATTAATTGTAATCTTTGGCAAAAGATATAAAAATATCTTAAGTGTTTGTGCCTCTATTTGATGTTTTAGTGCCTTTGTGGGTGTGTCCACATCAATAATATTTGCCTCAATGATATCCTATATCTTGTTCTTTAGGGTAATGCATTTGTTTATCGTGTGGCCTGGTGATCTGTGATATTCACAAAATGCATTTGAATCATAACTCTTTGGAAGAGGTCATGTCCTATCAGCCTCTTTAATGGGAGGGAGAGATATGACATTGCACTCCAATTGATGGTGACTTTGGTAGTTTAGTGAAGAATCTCCACCGAGAAACCAATAAAACCAATATGGGTGAAGGCTCTGAAGCTGTGTTGACTATGGCATTTTGATTACTTTGGTTGTATATGGCCCTAACCTTATATGGAGGTTTGGTTGTACTCTTGATAGTTGAATCTAATCCATTTGTGTATTTGAGTTTGCCCATTGGTAAGAGCTTAACCTCTTTTTCCTTAATTGTGTGGCACATGCTTGTAAATGTGGGAGAATTATTGAATAAGATTGCTTCGTGAAGTGTTGGTAATAGACTCTATTTGAATATATCTTGAAGATCTCTGTCTCCCATGGGGCTAGTCAATTTTGATAAGTTTGTCTTGTATCATAAGACATAATCGGCTATGGGGTCATTTGACTTTTGCTTTAATTATGCCACTTATGCATATGATATCTCATCACTTATGTTGATAGAGAATTGGGATAAGAACATATTTGCCAAAAGATTGAATGTCGCAATATATTGGTTAGGTAAATCATAAAACCACATTAGGGTGTAGTCCTTGAGACTACATGGAAATAGCTTCATAAGAAGCCAATCATTGGACATATAGTCCAAGCATGTTATGTGAAAGGCTTTAAGATGATGCTTTAGGTCACCCTTTCCATCATATAATGCGAGCTTGGGTGCTACGAAACCAAATGAAAAAGGGGTTGCCACAATGTGATGTGCCAAAGGTGTATGCAATTGAATGCTGGAATCCAAGGCATGTGATGGCTTAGTTGCTCCCTGCTCAAGATGTAGAACCTTAGATTGTAAAGAAAGAACATGGTGCATAAGGGATTGTATGTTAGGAAGAGAAGAACTAGCCACAAGTGGAGTAGTTGTCACTGACGGTCAAATAATAATCTTGGGCTATGTTATCTGAGTTAGTTGAGTGGGCCCCATTAAAAGTATAACAACATCATTAACTAGAGGGACTGAATATTGATCATTGTTGTTCTTATTCTTGATTTCTAATATGGCTTGTAAAATATGTGCATGATCATGGGGTTATTCTTGAATTCTACCTCTGAATCCCTGTAATAACTCATCTTTGTTCACAACTATATCATCATCTTTAAGTGGAGGTAGTGTTCTTGATTCTCAATATGCACCTGATCTTATTCTTGGTTATATTATTCATCCTCAAATGCATTGTCATTGAATTCTACATAATAAAGATGTGAAAGATTCATATATGGAGTTATAACATGTTCCTTATCCTTGTTATAGGATCTGATAGCTGGAATTTGAATATGCTCTATAGGATTACCACCTAGTATAGCACTTCTTCTTAAGGGAAGAGAGGTAGCTTTTTTAAATGGCATATAGAAAATAAATTGAAACAGAGCTATTATAATAGAATATATAAATTCCAAATAATTAATAGAAGCTAATGAAAATAAGAGGAAAAATGAAACAAACCGTAAGATTATCTTGAGTTAGGGTTTTGGAAGTTAGGGTTTATTTACAACATTTAAATTATATGTAAGATAAATTGAAACCCCAATGTAAAATTTGATTTTAATTTAGTTAGGTTGTCTTAAAAAAATTAGAAAATCATAAGTATCCATCCTTAAATATATTTCACAAAAATAAGAATTAATGTGAGTTAGGGTTTGATGTATTGTTCAAAGTAAGACGACTTCACCAAATGATATAACCTTTTAGGGTTTTACACATGTAATTACCTATGTTTGATTAAGGGTTGAGATGTCTAAATCAGTTAAATAAATTGCAATAATTAAGCTATTAACCTTTTATGAATTTGACCTTGTTTGAATTTCTATAAATAACAACAAATAAGAATAAATAAAGACTTAGCTAAAAACTGACTATCACAGATGATCTGGGTTTTGAATTTTGAGATGTGAGCATTAGTCTATGTCATCAACATGATTCTGATATTCATCTGTTCACTAAACAATAGCACCCAGTTTAGATAGTAACACCATCTGTGTGTAGTGTCCCAAACATGGCGCTAATGTCCCCATTACGAGACTACTCTTGTTTTCAGGGAGAACTTGCGCTTATGTCTGTATGTTATATTCCTACATGACTGAAACTTTTAGTTGTGTATTGTACCTATAAAGCTTTGATTTGATGTGCAAACTCTAGTTCTCTTTGTAATTATGATATTAATAGGAATTGAGTGTGTGTTAGTAGGATGGACTGGACATCCTCAACACCTTACTGTGTAGAGAGTTTCACACATACCAATACTCCAAGGAGGGATCAAGTCCATTGTAGTTCTCCCACCTAGTGTTTAATGTATGTGCAAGTGAATGCTAGAATTAGAATGGCCTTGAATATGCTTGAGCTTTAAAATGTTTGAAAACTAGACTCAAGGTTGTTGTAGATGGTAGTATGCAGAAAGTAGGGTAGAATAGGGATAAAGTACCTTTATTTTACACAACTTTATCTTTAGTTTGAATAGTTCTTGCATCTATTTTCCATCTAGTCAAAAGAGGTAGATTTGAATTATATTTATAGGGTTTTGTTGCTTATGTGGATAAGAAAATGAGTTAGGTTGTCCTTAGGAGGGGCACACATTTGAATACTATCCATTGGGAAGAGTTGGGGCTAAGGACAATATCACCCAGTTAGAGACACCAACACCATGTGGCTGTAATGTCCCAAATGTGGTGCTAATGTCCTTTCTATAGACTACTAAGTAATTTAGATTAGAGTTAGGGATGAAAGTTCTAAGACTGTGTCTTGACTAGTTGTAGGTGACTGTGGGCTGTTGAATGATTAGAAATGTAAGTCTAATGGTCTAGAATGGGTCTATAGCTAGTCTAGGGATAGGTTGACTCGAGCAACACTCTTATCATCCAATTACCACTTTTAGGCGATTACACTCATACCTGGTTATACTAGATTATATTCATGTTTAAAGCATGTGATGATGTCATATCTATAACTTGTAATGTTAGTGGGCCTTGCTATGTGTCAATTGGACTTAGAGGTCTACAACTCTATTCGTCCACCCAATCTTGTGACTCACACTCTTTCCAAACAAATTCCACGCATGCATCACAAAAACATACCAAGAACTTGAATTTGAGCTATGAAATGAGTGGAACATAATTAATCCTATTACATTCATACAGTCCTCATACATTTCCAATTAAACTTCATCAACTAGAAATATTGACAAATACTAGAGTTTTCTTGAGAACCATGGGCCTTTTTTTATTGTTACACCATTGAATAATGGTTTTTGCATCAATCAAATCAATGCCATCCTCAAACTTCAACTCTTCTCTTTTAAGGGATCTTTTCAGGCATGATCCACCATCATTATGCTCCCATTTTCGATGTCTAGCCTCAATTAAACTCCAAATATGTTATACATCGTCGTCATGTGCATCTTCGTTAACTAGTAAAATATGTAGATGTTTGGCCAAATATAATGTTGATTAAAAGTAATGTTCCTCTTGTCAACTTTCTTTAGGACATCTCAAAAAAACCTTGCACATATTATGTAGAATGTGATCAATCACTATTGACATAGAAATGGTAATCCCTTAGTATTTTTTTATCTTACTTTATACTATCATATGCATACATGAAATCTACATGCACAAAAAAGGAAACCAAAACTGAGTTGTAGTACTATGATTGATCCTTCATTAGTGGTTTCAATGTGTAATTATCATAAAATTCAACAACTAAAACAATAGAACCAAGTGGGAATGTGTCCTTAGTTAACTTGAATTGTTCATCCAACCATCAAGCTCTATGTGTGTGCTTTGCATACTCATAAACACTTTCCTCCTTGAATTTAACCATAAATTTTGAAACTTGCATGTGTTTTCTAATAAGTTCACACCTTTTAGATTTTTTCCAGCTTTTAATTGATATGCCACATATTTGTATTTACTAAAACCAATTAATTATTGTCCAATTCCACTTGTAATCTACTCATGGATACAATTTTACTATTTTGGAAATCCACCACAAATATTGCAAGTTCCCTCCAAACATGCTTTATTATTAAAAAATTATCCATCTAATGTTTCATAAAAAATGGTTGGAATAAATTTCTTTGGTGATTATGGTGGAACTTCCATTCCACACTTTTCAAAAATGTTGTCAATATGAAAATTACAACATAAATGATGAAAAACATCATAATGCATTGAACATTAACATGTTGCCTACAACAAGTGGCGTGTGTCTGATTTTTTTTGACATATAAGGTGTTGGCCATCTTAAATATCTTTGACTAATAGAAATTTGTGGAGATTTATGTAAAAAATTAGAGTACAGTTGTGTTTGGGTCATATCCAATAAATGTTTTAATGCAGTTAACGGTTATAAAATTTGACTCTTCTTTTCAGTACATCTCTTATATTGGTTGAAACCCTTGTGTTGTCTTTTCAAAATCATGCAAATAAATCTTTGAGTGCATCAACTATAGCCTTGTCTTTTCTGTGGGAGTATGGTAAAGAATGCCCAAGAAGTATTGTTATTGGCATGATCAAATTTTTTACGTCTCCAAATTTCTTTCATTAGTGTTTTTTTCTATGTTCAATGCTTTGCTTATTTATCTAATCAAGCATTTTCTACCTATTTGACCAATTACTATACAAGTTATAATTAAAAATCAGGTAACATTACTATATTTGGTGCATTTTTCATACCTATAGTGTGGTATGCATTATGTGGGTTTTAAGCAATTTTCTTATTTTCACCACCAATAATAGATGTTATTAATCTTAGGATGTTCATTGTAGGTCTCATCTTAAGCAATTTTATTAGTGAAATAAACACTTGACATATTCAAGTATCATTCAAAATTTCAAAGTAATTAATCCAAATTGTTTAAGTTTTTCTCTTTAAATGGAAATCAAATATTTTCATAAACATTGGTTTCATAATATTTTCATCAATTTCAATAAAGTTCATGGGCCTTCTACATAAAATCCCATGAGGTGTTATTAATGGTACCATTTATTGATTTGGTTTTTCGATATTGTTATCTTCATTAGTAGTTTTATCATTTTATGTTGTTGTATAGTTTGTTTCATTGTTACCTTCACTATTAAGTGTTTCCATGGAATTTTATTCATTGTTACTTTCACCATTTTATGTTTTCACGTAATTTTATTCATTGTTAGGGGATAAATCATGATCATATTATCATCATCGCCAAAAATAAAATAAAAAACCTTATAATTTGAATGTGGACTTGTAATATAATTTAAAATTTAAGGTAAATATTCATCTTCATTATTCGTTTCATCATTATATATGGCATTTGATTCATTGAGGATATTATATGCACCTTGTCTTGCACAAAATATTTACATTTGGTCCCTTAGTTTTTCTCTCAACACTTTTAATTGCTTTGGCAATTTGCAATTTAATTTTTTCATGGACTTCAAGTGAAATCCATCACCCATGGTTAGACAAAGTTGACAGCTTTGAGGGTGGGCACAACTATGAAATTATTAAAAAATATATTACAACATTGTGTAGAGTGTAGAATGATGCATAAAATTATTATGGGGACAAAATTATTGATATGACCAAATAATAGCATTAGGTCTGCACTATATTGTTAATAAAAGAAACACTTCCATGTTATTTAATGCCTTTTAATATTCATACCCTTTACTACTACGATTTAATGAATGTAATGAATCCATCACATATTATACTCGTAATTAGATTTGAAAGGGGCTTAATGTTGCCCAAATCACATAATTGATTGCACAAATTGAATGATTTCTTCAATTTGTGATATAATTAGGGTCAATTAAACAAAATATTGCATCTTATGCAATCAAAATTATGTTCACGAGGCTTAATTTGGCCTAAATCGCATCACTAGTTACACCGATTATCTAATTAACTCATTTTGTGATGGAATCAGAGATAATTTAGCACCAAATCACATCCTATTATTACAATTAGGCTCAGGGGGCTCAAATTGGCCTCAATTGCATCTGTGATTGAACCAATCGATTATCTGGTTTATTTTATGATGAAACCAATGTTGATTGAGCCCCAAATCACATCCTATACATTCAAAATTATGTTTTAAAGGGGCTCAATTTTGTGAAAATTATA
Organism: Torreya grandis; assembly: GCA_037957365.1. Taxonomy (NCBI): domain Eukaryota; kingdom Viridiplantae; phylum Streptophyta; class Pinopsida; order Cupressales; family Taxaceae; genus Torreya; species Torreya grandis. The sequence continues at coordinate 1,629,246 of JARHVA010000756.1, read as the reverse complement.
ATAATTATTGCATCATTTGACTAATTGGCTCAATCTATGATGAAATTAAGGATAATTGAGCCCCTAATCACATCCTATAATCATGATCAAGTTGAAGGGGCTTAAATTGGTCCTAATTGCCTCTGTGATTGAACATATAGATTATTTGGTTCATTATGTAATGACATTAGGGTAAATTAAGCCCTAAATTGTATCTTATATAGTCAAAATTAGGTTCACGAGGTTTGATTTGGCTCAATTTGTGATGGAATTGGTACCAATTTAGCTGCAAATCACATCCCATTGTTACAGTTGGGTTCAAGGGCTCAAACTGATCATAATTATAACTACGATTTAACCAATTGATTATTTAGTTCATTATGTGATGAAAATGTGCTCGATAGAGCCCCAAATCACATCTTATACAGTCAAAATTAAGTTTGAAAGGAGCTTAATTTGCCCCAAAACACATCACTAATTGCACCAATTGACTGATTGGCTCAATTTATGATGAAACTAGAGCTAGTCGATCCCCTAATCACATCCTATTGTCATAGTTAGGTTGAATGGGGTCACATTAGCCCCAATTACCTTTGTGATTGAATGAATTGACTATTTTGTTCATTTTTATGACATTAGGTTAATAAAGCCCCAAATCACATCCTATATAGTTGAAATTAGGTGTAAAGGCTTGATTTGACCCAAATCACATCACTAATTGCACCAACTTATTGGCTCAATCTATGATGAAATCAAATCTAATTTAGCTCCAAATCACATCCAATAGTCACAATTAGGTTCAAGGGGCTCATAATGGACCTAGTTGCCTTTGTGTTTGAAAAAAATGACTATTTTGTTTATTATGTGATAAAAATGGGGTTGATTGAGCCCTAAATCACATCATATACAAATAAAATTAGATTCATGGGGATCAATTTGGCCCAAATCATGTCAATGATTGCACTAATTGATTAATTGGCTCAACATATGATAAAATTAGGGCTAATTGAGTCCCCAATCGTATCCTATAGTCATAGTTAGGATGAAGGAGCTTAAATTTGCCCCAATTGCCTTTGTGATTGAACCATTCCACTATTTTTTCATCTTGTGATGACATTGGGGTCGATTGATCCCTAAATCACATCTTATACAATCAAAATTAGGTTCACATGGCTCAATTTGGCCCAAATTGCATTATTGATTGCACCAATTGACTAATTGGCTCATTCTATGATGAAATCAGAGTTAATTTACCCTAAATCACGTTCTATAGTCTTAATTAGGTTCAAAGGGATCAAATTGGCCCTAATTTCCTCTATAATTTAAATAATCGACTCTTTGGTTAATTTTGTCATAAAATTGGAGTTGGTTGAGACCCAAATCACATCCTATATAGTCATAATTAGGTTCATTGGACTCAATTTAGCCCGTATTACATCACTAATTACACCAATTGACTAATTGGCTCAATTTGTGATGAAATTTGGGGCTAATTTAACCCTAAATAATATTTTATAGTTGCAAGAATATTATTTACACTAGGCTTAATTCTATACATATTAAAAAAAACTAATTTTCATATTTTTTTGAGGTAGTTGGGTAGCGCATGGTCGATTACCCATTTTTTTAATGATTTTCAGAGTCTGTTTACTTGTAAAATTATTCAAAAAAAATACATTAAAATTTTGAATATATATACATACACACACACACACACACATATAGATACACACACACATACATACATATATACACACACATATATATACACACATACATATATATATGTATATTACACACACACACACACACACATGTATGTATGTGTGTGTGTGTGTGTGTGTGTGTGTGTGTATACATGTATGTATGTGTGTGTGTGTATATACATAAATATATGTGTATGTGTGTATATATATGTATGTGCGCTCGCGCACACACACACACACATGTATATAGATGTATGTATATACATGTGTGTGTGTGTGTGTGTGTGTGTATATATATATATATATATATATATTTACAAGACACTTTAAGGTCTACACAGATTGCTTAAAAACACACTATTACAACATATAGCGAGAAACATATTATAAACATCATTTCTAAGAAAAGTTTTTGATTCGCAGGATCCCATAGAGAGGGCAAGCGAAGAGCATATGCTTTTCTCCTAAGACTTAGACATAAGACTATAACACTAGACTCAACTCAAGGCATTTGAACCATTCATATTATAAACATCATATTTGACTGGTTTAAGGATTTTAACCAGTTGTTAAAATCCCAGTCTAAATATAAGTTTTTACATATTGGAGTTATTATTATTGGCGTTTTCCTTTTATTTAGAATAGGTCTAAATGTCAGTATTTTAGGATGTTCTCTTGATAGTAGACATACAAACTTTAGTGCTTGCTTATAGAATATTTTTTAAATTGATCTTCATGATGGTCTAATTTTTACAACTATGGATCCAAATTATCCGATCAACATTAATCAAGAAGAAAACTTAAATAAAGTCTTAAATTTTTTCCTTAAAACTCATGGATTAGATATGATCCTTGGATCTTGTCATCTTGCTGTTAAATATCACGTTATGTATCATCTAACTAATACCCTTCATCCTGCCTTCAAGCACACTCTTGTGCAAGGTAAAAGCATGGTGTGTCATGCCATAGAAAATAGTCAGATAATCCTAGTTGAATCAATCTCTTGGTTTGATCTTAAATTTCCCAAAAAATGGATTGGAGACACAAAATTTATTAAAAAATCCCAAGAAATTCTTATCATTTGCCACATCTATAAAATATTTGCCAAACAAATCTATTATCAGATTTGACTCTCAAAATGATCTAAAATATCATATGTTGAATATACAATTACAACAACCCTTATCTCCAATCAATCCTCACTGCCTACATCTAAAGAAAGTCAATGACCCTCAAATAGATTCATATTACTATATTAGATTCATATTAATATATTGATTGCTAAAAAATCATAAGTCATGCAAATGAATCCAATATTCACATGGTTAAAAGGGATTTAACTATAGAAAGGCTACTTGAGAAAAATAAGAAGTTACTTGCTGAAGCCAAAAGAATTAATATGGAAGAAACTTTTGGAGAAAAGAATAGAAAAGAAGAAGAGGAAGGTCATATATGGAAAACCCTCTGGGAGATGAATCCTACACAGAAAAGGGATTCCCAAAGCCTATTGATTTCAATCAATATTCACCATATGGAAAATATAGAGCATGGATGTATTATCTCAGATCTACAAAAAAGAGTCTTGATCAGTCTACAGAAGTTAAGTTAATGAATTGGAATAATCTTGCAACTAAATGTTTGAATAATAGAGTCTCAAAAATATAGCAAAGTCTTGATCAAGTTTCTAAAATGTTAAGGAGTATTGAGTTATTTCAGAAAGGAGAAATTACTATAGCTATTAATGTTTTGAATGATAATATTACCACCCATCATAGTCAGCATATCCAAAAAATAGATAATGAAACCAGTAGTATCAGACTGCAACAACAATCAGTTGAAACAGAAGTAGATGATATGATTGCTCAGGAAAAGGTTATTAGTCAAAGTCAATATCAACTTAAGACTAGTATGGCTTCTATTGATATGTGTGTGTGTGTGTGTGTGTGTGTATGATCATATCTAACTTTATAATAAAGAATTTAAAAAAATACTAAACACTAAAAAAAAATGGGGGGAGGCGGCGGGGGAGGAGGGCGAGAGATGACGAGGGTTTGGGCAGGGGAGCGTGGCAGGCACATGTTCATTATGTATCATGTTTTTCTTAAAAAAAATGAGCTCCTCTTCGAATTTTATATGTTTGACCTACTTAAACTTGATTTAAAAAAAATTAATTAATAATTTAGAAACTATACTTGAAATTCTACGATTCATGGTCTTATATCATTTTCAAATTTTGAGTGTAGCCATCTTAAATAATCCATACAACTCAAAGTTTCTCATTTTTCAAGAGAAAAAGGTCTACTTAAGATATTTTTTCCCCCAAATCCATGCACTTACCTTAAAATCATGACCATGAAGTGGATGTGAAAATAGCTAAATACCTTTCGTTCGTTACTTCTCCTCTTTTTTAAACCATGCCAAGAGTCAAAGAAGAAACCATCCATAAGTGTTGTGTAAAGCTTAATATTTAAGTTACAATGACATCTATATTTAGAGGCAATAGTTCTATCTTCACCAATGGCAGTTGGAGAAATTTGGAACCCATTTTTAGTGACCATCTCTTCTTTCATATTCAATTATGCCATCTCTTTTGGCTTCTGAAGAGTCAAGACAATCATGCAGATCTATATGGAGATATAATTATAGTAACACAAAGTTTCGAGGTGGGGTAGTGGTGATGAGAAAAAATTGCAAAATGGTAAAACCAAGGAGTGAGGTGATGTGGTGATCAAAGGTTGAAATCATATGTTTTTAGAGGAGAGTCGATGAAGCAAAAAGGATAGGAGTTGGAATGATGTTGAAGAATATTCAAGAATTAGAAGCGAATCGAGTGTCAACAAAATGACAACTTGAGACCATTTGTAGTTCAAATTAAAATTTCAATGGCGAAAGGATGTTTAGTGGTGTGAACTCAATGCTGAGCAGTGGATAATGATATACCTTAATGAAGGATTCAAAGATGATAGTAAGATTGGCCAAAATAATGCAGCGATGGCAGTGAGCTAATTTTGGGTGAAATGACATTGAAAGCCAATGTGATATGTGAGACAATGTAGTGGAAAATTCAAGTGATTAGTGAAATCATATTTGGATTCCATCGCATCTTCTCAATAAGCCATTGATCTATATGGTTGTTTGATATTAGAGTGGGGTTGCATGTTGGGGCTAGTTAATTATTTTTAAGGGGGTACTGCTGAAAAATTATAAGAGTCTTTTTTCTTATTAGCAGTCTTCTGATTTTTTTAATTTTGTGCAATACATATTGATAAGAGAAATTATGAGCATTTTACTATAAAAATTTTCTTTGAAAAATAAAAATAAATAATTAATTGGATGCAAATGACAATTGATAACCAAAAAAATAGGCCCAGCCATGTAAATCTTCAGCCTCCTACTGCTTCCCAACCCTTAAAAACTTATCCCTAAACATTAGTTGCTCCTTATTTTAAGGTGTAGATATTTTGTAAGTGTTGTCCCCGAAAAATGCCACTCATTTTTAGGACAACCTACAAACCAAAATTTCTCTCTTCCCTTCTCAAAATTTGTTCTTAGCTTTCAAATTCCTCATTTTAAAGCTTTTTCCGTAAAGGGGGTTCACAGGTTCAACAGGTTAAAAAAGCTTCTACAGGCGAGATCAGTCAAAAGAACAAGCTTTTAACAATTAGTTATTTTTAGAATTGGTTCATCACCTTGGTTCAAACAGAAACTTGCATCGGCAAGCATCAGTAGCAGGTTCAATGTTTGGTTCATCCTTTGGTTCAACATCAAATGGTTCCAAGGTGGGTTCAATCAAGCGGTTTAACGCTTTGTTTCAACATTTGGTTCATCCACTTTGTTTCAACACTTTGATTCATTCTTTGGTTCAATCAAATGGTTCGTCAGTTGATTCAAGGCTTTGTTTGAACCGTTGAACCAAAAAGTGGTTCAACGGTTAGTTCAACATCTTGGTTCAACGAAAAGTTTCAAAGCCTTGGTTCAACGGTTAGTTCAAATGTATTGGTTTAAAAGCATAAAAGCGGCCTCAGTCAAAGAAAAAGCAGCACACAAGTGGTTCAACGGATGGTTCAACGAAGGAGCAAAGAAGCGATTGAACCAAGGAGCCCCAAATATTTGATTTGCTCCAGAGTGAACCTATTGTAGTCCATCCTCCTGATTTCTTCGACTATCCTTAGGTCTACCCAGATGTCTTCGATCTTAGGCTCATGAAATTGAGTCTTTCTTCTAATCATTTCCTTGACACCCCTATAGTCAAACTTGTCTCTTCTCTTGAACTGTTTCATAATAACCAGTTGCATCTCTGTCTCCATGGCCTTGGCTTTGGCCGCTGTCAAAATCGAGTATTTGCCAATTTTAATTAGAAACTTGAAACCTCGCTTTTTCAGTTCCATCTGTCTAATGCGTACAACCACCATTTGTCTACACAGCTCTATTAAAACCAGCTTGTCAAAAGAAAATCTGGGGAGCATATGGGGATAACCTTGAAAAAAGTCAACCTGAAGATAGCAGGAGGAAAATTGTAGGAACATACACCCATAGTCATTGACGACCGTCTAGACTTCATCAGATACCCTTTTTTGTTCGAGTTGAGGGTCAAAGAGGCATAAAAATACTATGAATAAGGCGTCATTTACCCTCCTAAAATGGCATATTGATCTTTGTAGTGTCAACTGAGGGCAATATGAGTAGACTGGGGTGGTCTTCCTGTCTCTTTCAGTTGTCAAATTTGGAAAGGTTTGCGTGGAAGCAGTTATGTACACCAAGTATGAAGTCATATAGAACTTTGCAGTAGCTTGTACCTTGGTCAGTTGCTCGTGAAGAGCGTTGCTAATCTACTCACCCCAGAAGATGACATGCTTCCCTTGGAGGATGATCTTGATGAAGGGGTACATCCATTCGTGAAATTGTGAAGAAGATGACAGGCCTCGTACCCTACTGAGGAGAGTAATCAAGTCACCAACCTCTTCGATAAAATCACTCTTTGGAAAATTTTGCGGCCACCTGGACAAGTTGATTCTGGGGGCCTTAAGCCACCTGTGATTCATCACTTTCTTTACCCTCTCGAGATCTTTGTCATACTCTTTTTGTGCTTCTACAAAGTCAATTCTCACTACTTCGATAGCAAGAGGGCTCATGAAGACTTTATCAATGTATTCAGGGTCCAATCGAATTATCATGTTGCCGCTAGCGTCTGACACTGATCTAGTCTCTTTGTTGTAGAATTGGATGCACTGGAGGATGAACTACGTATGATGTGCTGCTACCAAAAAAAAGCAACTAAATGAATGTTACTCTCGATTATCCTCTTCATTTCGAAGCTTGGCTTCGTTGCCTTGGTTCTGGTCATGAACTCGGCCATATCCACGTGGCCAATTTATGTATCTCTAATGTCATCGACATTAGAGGTGATCGAAGTGATTGAAGAAAATGCCCTGGTACCGGTACTTCATGGCCTTTGACTTCTTTAGAGAAGCCTTAGTCATTGAAATTGGTCTTGGTTGAGCGGGTGCTGATGAACAAGAGTCTCCAGGGGGTACTGCAATCATGATCATGCAATTAGGAAATAGTGGGCAAATTGGGGAATTCGCACATTGAGTGATCATGACCAAAGAAGGGCACGTAACAAGGCCATGTCAAAAATTGGGTCGAAAAATGAGAGAAAAAAAGAAGGTAGAAAAAATGAAAAAATTTAAAATCTCTCCAGAGTTGGAAAAAATTGAAATAAAACTTCAAGGGCGGCAAAATTTGCCGCCCAAGTATGTGGAATAGATTGCATGCACAGGCGGCAAATTTCACTGCCCTTGCATGCAAAGAGAAGAAACAAAAAGGAGCACAGGCGATGAATTTCACAGCCCGTGTAGGTTTAGGGGGAAAGTGCAGGGGTGGTGAAATTCACTGCCTATGAAGGTCGAGGAGGAAAAAGACACGAGCGATGAAAATCACCGCCTGCACATGCGAGGGGACAAACAAGAGGCACATGCGATGAATTTTGCCGCTTGTGCATGTCTTAAATTAAATTGCATGTGCAGCAAAATTCACCGACTGTGCATCTTGACTTGCGTTGATGGCAAAATTTGCCGCCCATACAGATCATGAGGGTAGGGCACGGCTAGGGCGACAAAAATCACCATCCACGCATAAGGGAGAAAGAGAGGAAGCCGACGAGGAAGGGAAGAATTGAGAAAAAAACAAAAACAATAATGAAAGTAAACTTTAAAGAGAAGACCAAAAAAGAAATAAATGACAAATACAAAACCTACCTGGGAAAATACGCATGCCACGAGCTCAAATTTGCTAAAATGCACTTTTACCCATTCACTGGATCATCCAAAGATAGAGGGTAAGAGGAAGAGAGGAGGAATGAAGCAAAATGAGGTTAAAATCAGATTAAATGGGATGAAAATTGATCATAACAACCCAACACACATGTCAATAAATGCCATGTGTGAAAAATGAGGTAGTGTAGGGGCGACAAAATTCACCGCCCTTGCACTAAAAAAAGGAAGGACATGCAGTGGCAACAAAAATTGCCGCTCCTGCATGTCAAGGATGAAATATGCAGGGGCGACAAAATTTGTCACCCGTGTACGTCTAAATGTAGGGACAACAAATTTTGCCACTCCTACATGTTGGAATAAAAATGCAGGGTGGCAAAAAATGCCGCCTGTGCATGAAAATAGAAGAAAAAACACTAACACTGAAAAAGCCAACTCTTGGGCCCTAGGTCGTATCGAGACCGTAACAACTTTCACGTCTTGGGGAATACGTAATGAAAAGATGTTACAAATTTCAAACGGTGCAGTTGGGCCAAGACGAGAACGAGAAAAACCTGTCTCGAAAATAGACTTAGAGAGACAAAGGGCGAAATAGACAAGTTTTGCAGGGATTGTTTTAAAAACGAGCTGAGTTGATTTTTGAAACAACAGCTGGTTCCTGTTGGGGAACTTCTGTTAATCAAAATGATCAACGAGAGTAAAAACTAGTCTCTAAGTGCCTTCGTCAAAGCCATTGGGCTACAAATTGGGGCTAAAAATGAAAGAAAAATATACAAAACGTAAAAACTATATATATATATATATATATATATATATATATATATACACAAGTGGATCCATCTAAACTTCAAGGACTGAATAACTTCAAATGTTGCCCACTGTGGGGTAGTGCAAACGGTGTTCCATCTTGATACTCCAACAAGAAGCTATTTTCTCCGCAGAGCTATCGAATGGCAAATGGACCTCTCTATAAGGAGTCAAATTTGCCGTGCATTCTCTTCGGTTCTCTCCTCTTGTCCTATAACAAGACTTGATCTCTTATTTGAAAATCACGAACCGTAGCCTTTTTATAAAAAAAAAATTTCACCTGGTTCTGATGCACCGTAATTTGATCCACCACCATGGTTCGCTACTCATTCAGTTCGGTCAGACACATGATTTCTTTGTCAATCAAACTTTCGAAGGTTGAATCTTCTATTGCTTTGGCTAACTTGAGCGCAAGTAGTTCCAGAGTGATGGGTATCTCCACATTTAAGCCATACAAAAGTTGGAAAGGCGACATACCTATGGCCCTCTTGGGTGTAATTCGATCTGCCCATAAAACATTAAATAGTGCTTTGTGCCACGTTCTCTATTTATCATCTACCAATTTGCTGATAATAGGGACCAAGTTCTTATTGCTTGATTCTGCTTGGCCATTTCCCTGTGGGAAATAATCTAAAGTGTGGGATAGGGTAATCCCCTAATAAAATCAAAATTGAGAAATTTCATATGAAGAAAAATTGGCTGCATTATATGTTACAATTTTGAGTGGGACCTCGAACTGGGAAATGATATTTTCCTTGAGAAAATTGCACACTACTTCAGACGTAGCGTGTTTGGTTGGGATGGCCTCCACTCACTTGGTAAAGTAATCAATTACCGTGAGGAGATAATCATGTCCAGCACTCGAAGATGGTTTGACTATGCCAATGAAGTCAATACCCTACTATTGAAAAAGTTCTTTGATTATTACTGGCTTGAGAGGCAATGTAGCTAGTTTAGGCTTTCTGACGAATTGTTGACACAGTTCGCACCTATGCACCCATTTATAGGCATCTTGAAATAGCGTAGGCCAATAGTACCTTGCTCACAAAATCTTGTGCACTGTCATTGGTGCAAAAAAATTCCCTCCACAGGCCAAATTGTGGAAAGACTCTTAGAGTTCACCTTGTTGTACCTTATCGACACAACGAAGAAATGCCCCGTCCAGGTTCCTTTTGTATAGACCATTATCCCATAAAACATAGCTAACAGCCTTTAGTTTAACATTTTGTTTTTTTTATAAGATAGATGAGTGGGACACTCACCATAAGTCAGAAAATAGGCGATATCGAAATACCACTCATCAATAGTGGCAATAAAGAAGACCGTGGGTACGCCTTTGATCTCTATTTCTTCATTTCTGCTTCTTTAGGAATGTTGTTGGCAATCAACTGACAAAGACCCTTTCCCCGCATGAGTTTGGTAGGTTTGATGTCTAGATCAAACTCTTGAATCTTGGAGATCCAATTACCCCTCTTCGTACCAAACTCTTATTGAGTCAAAATGGACTTCACTGTTGTATCAGGCACCAACACTTCAGTGTGCGAGTTCAGTATATAAAACTTGAAGTGTTTGACTGCTTTGACCACCGCATATGCATGCTTCTCCATGTTGGAATATTTTAGCTCATGATCCTTGAGTGGACAACTCATGAAAGAAATAAGAGATTCTATGCCTTCTTGGTTCTGTTGAACTAGAATAGCTGAGAGTGTATGTTCAGAAGCATAACTGTATATTTTAAAGCTCTTGGTGAAGTCTGGACAAACCAAGATTGATGTGTGAGTGATTGCTTTTTTGATGTCTCTGAAGGCTAATTTGCCCTCTGTGGTCCACCTGAAGGTAGCATTGTCTTTCATCATATTGACGATGTGGCGAGTCTTCTCAGCGAATTCAGAGATGAACCTTCGAAGAAAATTCACTTTTATGAAGAAAGAGTGAACATCAATTTTACTGGTAGGCAGAGTAAGCTCCTTGATAGACTTTACTCTTTCTGAGTCAATTTTAATACCTTCTCAGAACACAATGTGTCCTAGAAGTTTCCCTTTAGTCACCCCAAAGATAGATTTCTTTGGATTTAGAGAAATATCGTTTTGACGGCAGTGTTCAAGTACTCTTTATAAATGGTGGATATGGTCAGAACGGTGCTTTGAAAATATCATCAAATCATCCAGGTACACTACAATGAATTTACCCATCTCATCTTTGAAAGTGAGGTCCATCGCTCTTTGAAATGTAGCACCTGTATTTATAAGATCGAAAGGCATTCTTCGATAGGCGAAGGTGCCCCAAGGTGTGGTGAAAGTAGTCTTATGCTGATTTGCTTTTTCAACTTCAACTTGATTATACTTTGAGAAACCGTCTAGAATTGATAACATCTTTGAACCTGTTACCATTTGCAGAACTTGATCCATGATAGGGAGGGGGTAGTTATCTTTTAAAGATAACTGATTCAAGTTCTTGAAATCCACGCAAATTCGAATTTCACTATTTTTATTTCTACCAGATACTATGTTGGCAATCCATGTGGAGTGATGGATTGGAAAAGTTATCCAGGCATCGATCATTTTTTGTATCTCAGCCAAAATGGTACCTGATATTTTTGGATTATACTGCTTGGACTTTTACTTATAAGACACAAAATTTGCCTTAAAAAGAATGTCGTGGTGAATGTCATCAGGCTTGAGTGATTTCAGGTCGTCATAGGAATAAGCTAAGACATCTATATATTGGCAAAGCAGATTAGTAAGCTTGAATCTCTCCTCGAGAGTGCAACATTTCTCAATGTTTACCTTCTTATGATCTCTCTTAGTTCCCAAGTTTACTTGATCAAAATCCTAGTAGGAGTTTGAATTATTCACTATTGTTTAATAAACCTGTCATGATTATCAAACAATTTATCTAGAGAAATTAAGACTTTGGAAATTTTATTCCCTTTAAGCTACAAGAAATCCTCACCTGTGTTCGCATTTGATTCAAAATTTGCTTTGCATTCTCGAAGTTCACTACCTTCAAAATGTAGTTATTTGAAGCTGTCTTTTTGCTCTAAGAAGGCAATGATTTGATCATCATTATTGAATACTTGCCAATAACCGACATTATCAGGTACACTTGGTCGAAAGTCCAGTTTAATAGTGTATTTATCTCCTTTAAAATCTAAGTGAGGAATCAAGAGAGTAGCAGAAACAACTAATACATCCCCCCGATCATTGAATTCTCTTGGAACGACATAGATATTAAAAGCGTCAAAATTTTCAATTTGGTCACAGAGAAGATTGCGGTAGTGACGCAATCTTTCATTCTTGGTCTAATAGAGGTTTCTTACTTGGCAAACCACCAATTCGACATCCCCTTTAGCATGGAGTAGTTTAATGCCTTTTTCTCTAGCAACCTGTAATCTGAGTAACAGGGATTCGTACTCAGTTGTGTTTTTGGTGTTGTTAAACTGCAACTTGTAAGATAAAATAACGATCTCTTTGAGGAGATACCAACACAACTTTAGCTCTTAAACTGGTTGAAGAGTAGCTATCACCAAATTCTAAGATCCATACCTCATTACACACCACTTTTCTTTTGAAGTCTTCTTCATCTGGGGGAAGAGGTTCTTTCATGCGTTCATTTTGCTATGTCAATTCTCCTTCTATACCAGCAGAACATATTTTCAAGTCGTCACGTGTAGGAGTTTCATCAGATGCCTCATGGACTTTGTCTGTAGATAGGAAGTAGTTGCCCATGCCAAAAGACTCAAATAAAATTTGAGCTTCTAGTGCTTATGATAAAGTGACTACATATCTTGTCTCTTTTTCAGGAAGCAATTTCTTCATAACGCCTTGAATTGGGATCCTTGCCTCCGACAAGTCCATGCTCAGCTCACCTCTAACATCCTTGCAGAAATTTTGCCCAAGCAAGACATCATAAGAGGCTGGAACATCAGCCACTAGAACCATCATTTTTATCCTCTTTTCTGGAAAAGCTGCAAAAATTAATTGGGCATCTTTTATCTGATCAAGGAGTGGGACTTGTTTGTTTTCCATAGAAAAACACCTTCTAAAAGTTTTGGTCAAAGTTAGACCAAGGGAATCTGCCACCTTAGCGGGCATGACATTATTCGAGGCTCCGGAGTCTATTGTGCAATTGCTCAATTTGTAACCATTTATTAGTAGGAAAACATAAAAAGGTTATATTTTCCCAAGAGCAACAAGAGGAGTCATGACAAGAGTATTTTGGGTGGACTTATCTTTAGGGAGATCATGAACAACCTTTGAAGAATCTTGTCTTGTGAGGACGGCTTTATTTTTTACATATTCTACCAACCTATCAAATTGTTTAGGGTTAGCTCTCAAATACTCAATCTCTGTCATTTGGATCTTAGTCTTTCTGACGTGATCAATTATATCAAACAATTCAAAGGAATTTAAAACAGAGAAAGAGAGTCCGTCATCTGGGTCTTTAGTAGGTGTGGCACTAGTTTGGGTAACAGAGGTGGAAGGTATGGGGCAGTTGGAGGTACTTAATTTTTTGTGAGTTACATGATCTTTTGATTGAGGAGGCAATGGAGTCCCTCGTTTAGCGATGGAGACCACTGGCTGAGGTTCTTCTTCTGCTTTTCTTTTGTCAGCCTATGGAGCTGACTGGTTTTGAGATCTGGTAAAAATAGCATAAGATCCATCCAACCCTTCTCCTTTACTTCTAACTTCATCCTATTAATCTAGGAAGCCAATATTAGAGTCGCCAGCTAATTCTTCTTCTTCCTCAGTGAAGAGATTAGCATCATCTTTGGGATTTAACTCGAGCTGGAATGAGAAATCTACTTCAACTTTTAAATACCCGACTGCCGAGTTGTTTGGAGGCGCTTCAATGGTGAGGTTCTTCTGTGGAGGGGGAAGGCAATTTTTCTGTCTCTTATTCCTGGCAGCATTGCCTTGGTATACCTAATTCTGAAATGTCCTCCTAGGCATATCTCTGTATGCAGGAGCAGATGACATTCCTTGCGCTATTTGCTTTTTGAGAGCTAGCATTTCATTTGCTAGATTTTGTACCATCGGGTCAGTGGTAGCTGTAGGTAAATACTCAAAATATGAAGAGAATTTACCTTTATTAGGGTCTCTCTTTATCTTTTCTACCAAAATAAGGTCATTTTTAACCTCAGTAGCCAAGTTCTGAGCAACAGCAAGGTCTATGTGTTTGGCCCTTCTCAGTAAAAAATCTACTTCAGGCAATTGTGAATTGAAGAAGAAGCATTTGAGGTTCTGAGGCGTTGGCTAGACGACCATGGAAATTATGTGCCTCAGCTTGTCGAACTTGGTAATAAAATCCCTCAGAGGCTCATGAGGCTCTTTCTTCATCTGAGTGAGCTGGGCCAGCAAGGTATGTGCATCTTCTGCAGACTTGAATCTGACTTCAAATTTGTCTTTTAGGGTGTCCCAGTTAGTCACTGATCCAGTCTACAAGTGGTAGAACCAGTCTGTAGTAGTGCCTTATAGTGTCTCTACAAACAGCCTGACCGCTATGTCTTCGAATTCCACACCTATGACACCGCAGGCTATGCTGAAAGTTGTAATGTGTTCATCAGGATGAACCTTCCTATCATCAAAAAAATTGGAGAAATTTTTCCTTGAACTGCATGGAAGCTCATGCAGAGGTGGAGTCAAATTCAGTGGACCGAAAGAATTACCCTAGGGGCCTTGAGCCATGATTTGATTATGCAAAAATGGGATCACTAATCTAGATGGAGCTTGGATAGGTAAAGCTCGGCCAACAGCAGAAAAAAAAGCTCTACTTTGTGTTGGTGGCTTGGTAGGGCTAGGAGGAAGACTCCTAGTTCGTCTAAGGTGAAGTTGTGAAAAAAATAACTCAAAATTACTCTATTGCACCAACTCAAAAGTAGGGTCAACAACACCTTGGGATTTTTGGCCTCTGGTATAACGTGGAGTTACCAGATTACAGAACAAAAAATGAAAAAGAGTAAGATCTGCTTCAGTTTGAAGTTTGAGACTTCAAATTATGCGCTTTTCCCCAGCAGAGTCACCAAAAACTATTGGGTGAATATTTTGTCGTCAACTAACTGATGACAAAATGGATATATCAACCACAATACAAGGATATTTATGCCACAAAAAGTGTGAGTTTACCACATCTGAATGAGGTAAATATCTGCTCTCATCAAGGGGAGGTTCCTTATGAATATTTATGCGCTATATGTATATATATATAAGTAAGTAGAAAATAATACTCGTGGTAGTATAACAGCATCCACCTCTCTTTTTTCAGAGGTGATGTATAGAGAGAAATCTTGGTCGTTAGCTAAGAACATTCCTCTTTTTTCAAGAATAGTATCCAGTGTAGAGCAAAAAATCACCTGAAGTAAGTAACAAAGTTAACAAATAAACCTACGTAAGCACAAAGTCTTGCGTTGTCTCCTTCGTTGATTCGAAATATGCATAATCGTAGAGTGAAACGAAGCCCAAAGTCTTCACCTAAAACTACAAAAGATAAAAGGATCACCAAGATAAAAGTAGCTCAAAGTCTCTCTTCTATCTTTTAGAAATGTCCTCAAATAATATCAACACACACACTTTGCTTATTAAATCAAACAGATAAGAGATTATCAAGAAAGAGGACATAAGAACTATTTCCTATATAACACATATTACTTCAACACAAAGTCTGAAATAAACTTATTTCTCATTCATTCGATAAAATATGATTTAAAAGTTGAGCACAAAGTCTCAAGAAGTGTCTCAATTTTAGCAGAGTTTTTGCTCTCAATTATCATAGATATATTTACAAAAGAGATCTCCACTATATATAAGGAGAAACTTTCAAAATTAAAAAGATTAAAATATAAAAATATCTTAGTCAAATATGAGTCATCTTTGACTTTTGAAATATTTTTCTGGATTGTTTACATGTAATTACACATTACATAATTACATGCACTTTTACATGACAAACGTGCATGAGAAGAGAGGAAGAAGAGAGAAGGGAAAAATGGTTCAGCTCTTGCCGTCAGACTTTTTCAGATGAGCATCATACATAGCAATAGATGTTTGAATTCTTATACTGTCTGGCATGATGATGTTCCTGAAGATGACTCTGGCCCTAATTGCAGCGTCCTTCAATGTTGTGATTGCCTTAGCATGACTAGTTAACTTGGATCTTAGATTATCTAGAGTTAATTGAGTATCTAAAATGTTGTCCACAGAAGTCATTGAGAAAGCTTTTCTTCAAAATCCCTCTGAATCATACCTTTGAATTCTTGAATCATCTCTTTTGCTGAGAGAAATTGGTTATCCCTAGAGGTGAGGTCGCAAGGCAGTTCTTTCAGTCTATTCAACATGCCTGTGTCGCTTTTCTCACTAGCATTTTTAGAAGACTCGAGATCTTCAATCAGCTCCTTGAGTACCTGAATCCTGTATATCAATGATTCTTTAATTTCAACATAGAAATTTTTGCTGAAAATAACACCAATGGATATCAAGGTGCTTTTCTTCAGATCTTTCATTTCCCTCCACTTGCCAAGATATTTCTCCGTATTATCAATGTCCTAATAAATAAGTGAGACAAGGTCCTCTAGATCCTTCATCACTTTCTTTATCTTATCTGTCTTCTCGGCAATCTCTATAAGTAAAGAAATTCTCTGAGTGTGCATCTTTTTAATGTAATCCTCTAGCACTTTCCCTTTCATATAGGTTTTCTCTGCCTTTTGAATGACAGGGTCGTCTATGAAAAAGGCCTCTAGAGTTGTTGCTTCAGGGGCAAGGGTGAATTTTCTAACTACTGCAGTTAATTTCTCTGTCTTGGCCTTATAGTAGTCTTTCATCTCTTTTTCTCTATCAAATTTTTGGACCATGATGTCTATTACAGACTATAGATCACTTTTCGCACCTTCGTGAGTAACTTTTCCAAGTTCAACATGAGAAATGGAATAGTTGTTCATGTCAAAACCCTCAAGGGTTACGTCCTGTAGTGGTTTAGCTATTTCTAAAAATTTATGTCCATTTTCCTCAACCAATTTTGAAAGGATCCTTGGTCTCTTAGGGGCCTTAGCTTTCATCGGCACTAACTTGCCAAAATCGAAGTCATCTGCAGAGATGGCTAGCTTTTTTCTTTTAAGCGTGAAAGTTGACATCTAAGGAGGGAGAGAAAAAGTACCTATTGTGGCAACGGTTTCTGTAGCTAGTATTACCATGGTAATGTCTGCACTGCTAGTGGCAAAAGTGGTCACAGTTGGAGTAACTGGTGAAACCATAACGGTCGTTAATTGATCAAGGGTAGAGCTTTCTCCTAAATTGAAGGAAGGAGATGCCAGACTAGGAATATATCCAGAAGAGCGAAGAGTATCTCCAGAAGCGTCTTGAGGATCACCAAACATGAATTTAGAAAGAGAGGCGACCCCAGAAGAAGGAACACTGATAAGAGAAAGAGGTGGTGAAGGAGAGACGTCTGTAAGTGGCTGTGCCCCTTCTTGAGAAGGTAGAGGCTCAGTCCTTTGCTACTCTGAGGGCCTGTCATCTGTTTTCATTTACTGAGTTGCCTATTCTTGGGAGCTTTATTCTCCAACTCCCTTAACCATTGATTATGGCTCCTCAACAACCTTCGATTTCTTGGAAACAAAGATGATTCTAGGCTTGTGAGGCCTAGATGGAGAAGGAACATCACCTTTGTTCTTGGTCCTATTTTTTGCCTTCTTCCTCATTTTTGCTTAAAATTCAGCCTCTGATCTTGTAATGAACTCTTTCAATGTGATCTCTTTGGCTGTTAACCAATCATTGGTGTTAGCCAATATTGGTTCAAATCTCTTCCTCAAAGAAGTCAATTCTTTTTGGGACCACTGAATAGGAGGAAGAGGAGAGTCAGTAACCTTCTCGGCCAAGTACTTGCTGTTGATAATGTTCTTGTCATCGACCAAATTAGAGGGAATATCTACAAGCCCCAAATATTTGATTTACTCCAGAGTGAGCTGGTTGTAGTTCATCCTCCTAATTTTTTTGGCTCTCCTTAGGTCTACCCAGATGTCTTCGATCATAGGCTCATGAAACTGAGTCTTTCTTCTGATCATGTCCTTAACACCCCTGTAGTCAAACTTGTCTCTTCTCTTGAACTGTTTCATAATAACTAGTTGCATCTATGTCTTCATAGCCTTGGCTTTAGCTGCTATCAAAATCGAGTATCTACCAATTTCAATTGAAAACCTGAAACTTGGCTTTTTCAGTTCCATCTATCTAGTGTGTATGACCACCATTTGTCTACACAGCTCCATAAAAACTAGTTTATCAGAAGGAAATATGGGGAGCATATGGGAATAGCCTTGGAAAAAGCCAACCTAAAGATAGCAGAAGGGAAATTGTAGGAACATACAACCATAGTCGTTGATGACCGTCCAGACTTCATCAGATACCCTTTTTTGTTCGAGCTGAGAGTCGAAGAGGCACAAAAATACTATGAAGAAGGCGTCATTTACCCTCTTAAAATAGTGGATTGATCCTTGCAGTGTCGATTGAGGGTAATATGAGTAGACTAGGGTGGTCTTCTTGTCTCCTACAGTTGTCAAACTTGGAAAGGTTCGCATGGAAGCAGCTATGTACACCAAGTATGAAGTCATATAGAACTTCAAAATAGTTTTTACCATGGTCAATTGCTCGTGAAGAGTGTTGCTTATCTGTTCACCTCAGAAGATGACATGCTTCCCTTGGAGGATGATTTTGATGAAGGGGTACATCCACTCATGGAATTGTGAAGAAGACAACAGGCCTCGTACCTTGCTGAGGAGAGTAATCAAGTCACCAACCTCTTCAATGAAATCACTCTTTGAAAAATTTTGTGGCCACCTGGACAAGTTGGTTCTGGGGGCCTTAAGCCACCTATGATTCATCACTTTTTTTGCCCTCTCGAGATCCTTGTCATACTCTTTTTGTGCTTCTAGGAAGTCAATTCTTAGTAGTTCGATAACAGGAGGTCACATGAAGACTTTATCAATGAATTCAGGGTCCAACTAAATTATCACATTGCTGCTAGCGTTTGACACTGATCTAGTCTCTTTGTTGTAGAATTGGGCGCACTAGAGGATGAACTTTGTATGATGTGCTGCTTACGAAAAAGAAGCAACCAAATGAATGTTGCTCTCGATTATTCTTTTCATTTCAGAGCTTGGGTTGATTGCCTTGGTTCTTGTCATAAACTCAGCCATATCCACGTGGCCAATTTTTGTATCTCTAATGTCGTCGACATTAGAGGTGACCACAGTGATCAAAAAATGCCCTAGTACCGATACTTCATGGCCTTTGACTTCTTTAGAGAAGCCTCAGTCATTGGAACTGGTCTTGGTTGAGCGGGTGCCGATGAACAAGAATTTCCAGAAGGGTATTGCAATCATGATCATGTAATTAGGGAATAGTGGGCAAATTGGGGAATTCGCACGTTGGGTGATCATCACCAAGGAAGGGCACTTAACAGGGCTAGGTCAGAAATTGGGTCAAAAAATAAGAGAAAAAGGGGAGGTGGAAAAAACAAAAAAATATATATATCCAGAATTGGAGAAATTTGGAGGAAAACTGCAAGGGCGGCAAAATTTACCGCCAAAGCATGTGGAATGGACTGCATGCACGAGCGATGAATTTCATCGCCCTTACATGTAAAGGGAAGAAACAAAAAGGAGCACGGGCAGCGAATTTTACCGCTCATACAGGTTTAGGGGGAAAGTGCAGGGGCGGTGAAATTTGTCGCTCATGCACTTTCAGCCTACGTCGGCAGTGAATTTTGCTGCCCATGCAGGTCGAGGAGGAAAAAGACACGGGCGGTGAAAATCACCACCCGCACATGCAAGGGGACAAACAAGAGGCACAGGAGGTGAATTTCACTGCCCATGCATGTCTTAGATGAAATTACAAGGGTGGCAAAATTCACCACCCATGCGTCTTGACCTGCGATGACGACAAAATTTACCGCCCATGCAGATCATGAGGGTAGAGCGCAGCTAGGGCAACAAAAATCACCGTCCACGCACAAGGGATAGAGAGAGGAAGCTGACGGGGAAGGGAAGAACTGAGGAAAAACAAAAACAAGAATGAAATAAAACTTTAAAGAGAAGACCAAAAAGAAAATAAATGCCAAATACAAAACCTACATGAGAAAATACGTGTGCCACGAGCTCAAATTTGCCAAAACACACTTTTACCCATTTACTGGATCGTCTAGAGGCAGAGGGTAGGAGGAGGAGAGGAGGAATGAAGCAAAATGAGGTTAAAATTAGATTAAATAGGGTGAAAATCGACCACAACAACCTGACGCGTGTGGTAATAAATGCTATGCATGAAAAATGAGGTAGTGTAGGGGCGACAAAATTTGCTGCCCTTGCACTGAAAAAAGGGAAGGACATGTAGGGGCAACAAAAATTGCCACTCCTGCATGTCAAGGATGAAATATGCAGGGGCGACAAAATTTGTTGCCCGTGCATGTCCAGATGCAGGGGGCAGCAAATTTTGCCTCTCTTGCATGTTGGAAAAAAAATGCAGGGGTGGCAAAAAATGTCATCCGTGCATAAAAATAGAAGAAAAAAAACTAACACTGAAAAAGCCAAATCTTGGTCCCCAGGTCGTATCGAGACCGTAACAACTTTCACGTTTTGGGGAAAATATAATGAAAAGATGTTACGAATTTCGAACGACGCAGTTGGACCAAGATGAGAACAAGAAAAACTCATCTCGAAAATGGACTTAGAGAGACAAAGGGTGAAATGGACAAGTTTTGCAGGGGTTGTTCCAAAAATGAGCTGAGCTGATTTTTGAAACAACAGAATGAATGAGAAACAGGTTTATTTCAGACTTTGTGTTGAAGTAATTCGTGTTATTTAGGAAATGGTTCTTATGTCCTCTTTCCTGATAATCTCTTATCTGTTTGATTTAATAAGCAAAGTGTATGTGTTGATATTATATGCAGACATTTCTAAAAGATAGAAGAAAGACTTTGAGCTACTTTTATTTTGGTGATCCTTTTATCTTTTGTGGTTTTAGGCAAAGACTTTGTGCTTTGTTTCACTCTACGGTTACGCATATTTCGTATCGGCGAAGGAGACAACGGAAGACTTTGTGCTTACGTAGGTTTCTTTGTTAACTTTGTTTCCTACTTCAGGGGATTTTCTGCTCTACGTTGGATACCATTTTTGAAAGAAAAGGAATGTTATTAGCCAATGACCAGGATTTCTTTCTCTTGTTCCTTGGACATCACCTCTGAAAAAAGAGAGGTGGATGTTGTTATACTACCCTAAGTGTTATCTTTTGCTTACTTATATATATATATATATATATATATATATATATATATATATAGCATATGAATATTCATAGGGAACCTCCCCTTGATGAGAGGAGAGATTTACCTCGTCCAGATGTG
Organism: Torreya grandis; assembly: GCA_037957365.1. Taxonomy (NCBI): domain Eukaryota; kingdom Viridiplantae; phylum Streptophyta; class Pinopsida; order Cupressales; family Taxaceae; genus Torreya; species Torreya grandis. The sequence goes on along the minus strand of JARHVA010000756.1, from coordinate 1,608,098 downwards.
GTAAACCCACACTTTTTGTGGTGTAAATCTCCTTGTGCTGTGGTTGATATACCCATTTTGTCATCAATTAGTTGACGACAAAATATTCACCCAACAGTAAGCAATTTTCAAATATATGATGATTCATAGACCCCTTTGCCCAAAATTTAAAAGCAGTAGCCCCTAGTATGGAACCCCTCAGAAGGGTGGATTTTTTATGGTTAGGCAACTAAACAGTAAGGCACTGGTGTAAAAATCAATGTGTTTTGAGATTTTTATGTATGTCATCATGGAATGCGGTTCCACAATAAGAGCCATTCTTATTTCCCATGTTTGAATTTTGCAATAACACTTTAATTTCACTCATGAAAGTAATCTCAAGAAGAAATTTCATAAGTGACCCACAATAAAAGCCACTATTATCTTCCATTTTTAAATTTTGGGATAACACTCTTAGTTAGACTTCAGAGTAATTTCAAGGAGAAATTTCAAAAAAAAAAAACTAAAAAACGATTGCAATATAGAATATTTGATGTTATCACTCAATAGACTAGTCACAATAGACCCCACTTGATATCCTAAGTTGATTCAAGTTCAACTTTAATAATTGTATAATATTAAATCATATTAATACTTTTAAATTAATTAATTTAAATAAAATTCATAAAATTACTTAAATAATTTATTTATTATAATGTGCAAATAATTGATGCACAATATTGTGTAAAAGTGCCCATATGTATTTAAGTCAAGTCAAGTTAAACTTAATTCATATGAGCCCTTAAGGATTTATAATATTAAGTTAAATTAGTTATTTTTATAATTAATTAGTACTATGAAAGTACAAAGGATGCAATTATTATTGATGTTGGAGGAGCAGCATCGGGCTCCCACTTCCAACTCAACGTCTTGCACTTTTGGTGGAGGCCGACAGGGAGATTGAAGAGATGTGTCTCTTCTCTCACTTGTGTATATATAATGATTCCTCATTGTTCAAGATAAACAATATTCAATAAGAAAACTAACATGGTATCAGAGCAAGGTTAACCTGGACAATTTCAAAAGTCTACAATCAATGCGTGACTTGGGAGAGATGAGTTACTTGTCCAACTAGACGTATGCTCAAGGTGAGACGCACAAAAGTCTGTTCGAAGGGTGGAACGTGCAGCAAGGAAAGTAGGCCAAAGTGAATATTGGTGGGAGTTGTGAAATGTGCAACAAGTGAAGAAGCCATAACACATAAATAACAGGCAGTAGAATGAATTGCAAAAAAAATGTGAGCATCATTACATTGGAACGTTTGGCTAGGAGGATGCTCGATCCCCTTAGATTTTCTTATCAAATGCACACCACTTCAATTGCTATAGAAAATCTTCCTAAGAAAGAACATTGGTAAGAGATACTCTGTACATTGGATATGGAGTAGGGCTTGAATATGTATACCCACCTCTTACAGGAATGCATTAAAACAAGAGCTCTTGAACAGGGCAAGCAGCTTCACACCCACATCACCAAGACTGGATGCAATGGATATGTTCCTCTTGGAAATTTGTTTTTTAACATGTATTTCAAGTGTGGGAGATTGGAGGATTCGTGCCAACTATTTGACAAAATGTCAGAACGAGATGCTTGGCTTTGGATGTCCGTGATTACGAGATATACACAGAATGGACGAAGTAAAGAGGCGTTAAATCTCTTCTATCAAATGTAACAGGAAGGCGTCAAGCCAAACCGCTTCACCTTGATGGTAGTTCTGTAGGCATGTGCCAACTTAGAAATTCTAAAATAGGGAAAACAGGTCCATTCATAGATCATCGTGATTGGGTGTCTTGCGGATATTATACCAAATAATGTTCTTATTGACATGTATTCTAAATGCCATTGCATAGATGATGCATGCAAAGTGTTAAAAAAAATGTCTGAATGAGATATGATCTTGTTGGAATTCCATGCTTGCAGGATATTTGCAGAGCAAAAATCCAGGAGTTGCCCTTGGGTTGTTTAAGCAAATTCAAAGAGCAGGCGTAGAATTGAATCAGTTTGCATTATCCAGTGCCATGAGGGCGTGTGCTACTAATGCGGCATTGAAACAGGGGAGGCAAGTCCATTCCCACATTATAAAAACTGAGTTTGATTGTGATGTGTATGTAAGAAGCTCTCTCGTTGATATGTATGCAAAATGTGCATGGATGAAGAATTCCAACTTCAAAACTGCTTGAGTAATTGGAGTTAGACATGAGAGCCTCTATAGGCTAATCACTTGTCCACTTCAGGCATTAGTACATGATTCTTCGAGCTTGTGTGATCTTTGGCATCGAAGGTTGACTCACCTACACTTTCAAGCTCTACCTATCATGGAGAAGATGGTCATGGGTCTTCCAAAATTCAACTAGGAGCATGTAGGTACCTGCAAAGGTTGTGCCATGGAATCTAAAGAAGTACTTGAGAGGTTCAAAGAGTTTAAAGCTCAGGTAGAGAACTTATCTGGGAAGAGAATCAAAGTTCTGAGATCTGACAACAGAGGGGAGTACACCTCTGAAGAATTCCCTAACTTTTGCATTGAAGCAGGGATTAAGAGGGAGTTATTTGTCCCTTACAATCCTCAACAAAATGGTGTTGCAAAAAAAAAAAAAAAAAAAAAAGGAAGAACATATCTATTGTAAAAGCCGCCAAAGCTTTGATAATGAGTTTTTCTCTGTGAGATAAGTTTGAGGTGAAATCCCTTGATAACAAGTTTTTCTTTGTGAGAGAAGTTCAAGGTGAAATCCCTTGATAATGAGTTCTTCTCTATAAGAGAAGTTTGAGGTGAAATCCCTTGATAACGATTTCTTCTCTGTGAGAGAAGTTCAAGGTGCAATCCCTTGATTCCACACTCTAGGAGAGCCATGATGGATGTCATGTAAGTAATGAACATTTGTACATACTATACATTGTTGTAGCCATATGGTTGATATTATATTGAGGTGATATCTAATATCACAATGTGGTGGTACTTTTTTTCTTTTCACTTATCACTGTAGCCATTGTGGTTGACATCACGATGAGGTGATATGTCTTATGCAGCTGGAAGTATCCTCCCTAGCTAAGAGGGAGTGTTGATGTTGGAGGAGCAACGTCGGGCTCCCACTTCCATCCCAACGTCTTGCACTTTTGGTGGAGGCCGACAGGGAGATTGAAGAGATGTGTCTCTTCTCTCACTTGTGTATATATAATGATTCCTCATTGTTCAAGATAAACAATATTTGATAAGAAAACTGACAATTATACTTGTTTTTGTGAAGTGTGTGTGTGTGTACAATCAAGAAAAATGGATCCACTTCAGTAGTCTAAAGTGGGACTTAAGTCAAAAAATAGTTGTCGAAGTACTTTGTGTCTTTGAGTGTGTACAAAAAAGATATTTTCCATTGTAACAAATTTCCTCTTTTCTCATGTTTGTCACTCCAATTTATGTGTCCTTCGAGAACACATTTATGTGTTTTTAGATATAAAATAAATATATTTTTAGCATAAAACAAATACATTGGCTTTTCCTTGTTTTGACCTACACTTTTTCTATGTAAACTTTGTGTTATTTAGAATTAATTAATGGATTTTGCACCTTTTGTGGGTGTGGGAGACATTTATAGACTATGAAGCTATTATTGTTTGAGCTTGTTTTTATTCACATAAATATTATATATTTAATTTTTTAAGAGATGATATTTACATTTTTATCATTTGTGAGTTTTTTAGATCATTTTTCAAGTTTATCTTAGTAAAGGATTTTTCATTCTCTCATTCTTTTTCATGTTTTTTTTTTTTTTGTAGTTTTAGGTTAAAATTACTCAAATACTCTAAAAAAACCTTATTTTACGAGGGAGTTTTCTCCCTTAAATATAGAATAAAATCACTCATTTAATGGTGATTTCTTCAATGTTGTAAGACTATGTCATTGTTCACTGGGCAAGTCACTAAAATACAATAAAAACTATAAATGACATAAAATATTACAAACACACGTAAACGCCGACGATAAAATATTGTAACAAACTAAAGTCATTATGTGAAATATCAAGCTAAGGTGGGAAGGACCCATAAAAACACAACACAAATTTAGTGAGTTTTCAAATCCACCCAAGACACATTTAGTGGGTCACCAAATCTACTTTTAGAGAAATAGATGCTCATGAACAAAGGCAAGTTGCTTAGAACAGTGATGACTAAGACCCGAAAGTTAAAAGTAGATAAAATTGATAGAATGTTGAGATATCTAGAGGCCTCAAAGACTAGAGATAGTCTAGTGTGGGGCATGAAGTGTCCAAAAATAGCTAGTTATACACATGTAGACTAAGTGTGACAAAATGGGGAAAAGACACAATGGATAAGGGTCTTGTACCAAAATTAGGTGTCTATGAGATGATTATTCAAGGAATAATGACTTCATTTAAAAGCTACTATATATTGACAAAATTAATTATTCTATAATTAAACTTTTGATTTTAAACATAGTATTTTGACACTCAAAGGAAATAAACCCATTGAAAAAAAAGAGAAGATAAAATTATTTGTGTGTTCCCTTACTACTCTTTTATTACTTCTACTAATTCAATTTGATATGAAGGTTTATGTTGGAATGAGCTTCTATCATACATACTATTCAAAAACATTCCAACCAACATTGATGTCTATAAAAAATAAATTATAAAATGTTTTGAATAAATAAACACCTCATATCATGCATGACATATTGAGCGAACACATGAACAAACTATGGGTATTGATCAAACATATAGCAGTGACAGTAACATACATGAAGAAGACCTAGTTGAAATGGAATAATGGTAGTTATTGTCTCACCTCCACCCAATGAGCACTATAGAAATAAATGACCTTGATATGTTTAGCCTACACAATTTTTACAATAACCATAATTAGAATTGTAATAAAGGGTTAACTAGCTTTCAAGAAACAACCACATAAATCATAAACATTAATCACAAATACAACCAAATGATAAAAGTTGAATATTTAATGCGTACAATGTTGAATGCATTATCTAATGAACAACATGTTGCATTCAAAATTATTGTAGACCGCGCCTTACAAAATACACAAGCTCCACCACTAATGATGATTATTTAAGTAAAAATAGGTGCATAGAAGTCATGCTTTATTGGAAACATTACAAGTGCCCTTTGTGCACTCTCGTGCAAAAGCAAGTCTCACTTGTTCCTCATTGTTCCAACATGGGTTAAAACATTCAACAAAAGATATAAAGTACCTATAAGTACAGGCATTAGAAAAATTTCAAGAACATATGAAGCATATTCAATATATTTTCATCGATGATGTGTGCTTCATATCCCAACAAATGTATTAGGCCAGAAATGGGTTGAATAGAATAGACAAATAATCAATGCAAACCAAAATTGCATTTCATTATTTGAAAGAGAAGAAATACTAAAATAAACAGACAGTGAAGTGGTTGTTTACATCATCTCATATGGTGACTATTCACCTTCTACAATAAGATAAAAATTATCCTACACCTAAGATACATTAATAGTATGTACAGTAATATTACATCAACCCTTTAATCCAAAAGGGTTATAGTGAGACCAAGCATGCCTATAAACTTTTCAAATTTCTCTCTTCCAAGCGATTTTGTTAGGAGATATGTTGGTTGCTTTGCAATTGGATAATGTATCAATTTCACACTGTTGTCTTTCGTCGAGTGCCAAATCAAAATAAATTTTGAGTTGTGCTTGGTTTAGTCATGAAAAACTAGATTCTTTGCCATTTTAACTACAGAGGTGTTGTCAACCATGAGTGGTGTTGTCAACCTTCTGAGCCATATTATTTCCATTATTGCCTATGAATTTGTCATACATTTTGCTTATGTTGAAGAAGTCGGTAGAATTGACTATTTATTTGACTTCCAAGAGATGATTTTTGTTCTTAAATTCATTATGATACCTGAAGTAGAGTTCCCATATTCAAAATCAAATACATCTAGTTAGAATCTGAATATCCAAGTAAATTTAACTCTGTTACTTGAAGTATTTGAGCTCAAAATTTTATGTTCAATTGAGATACCGAAGAACTCTCTTTGTTGTTGTTGCATAGATTTAGAAAGAACACCAACAACAAAATAAATTATTGGTCTAGTTGTGGTAACATAGATCAAACTTCTAATGAGTTGTCTATATTGAGTTGCATCTTCAAAATTTGTATGATCTTATGATGTTAACTTCAAATTTTGTTCCATGGGTGTATTGATTAGTTTGCAGTCTGTCATTCTATGCTTAAAATTTCACCAATGTACTTTTGTTGTGTGATGAAAATGTACTTAGGTTTCTTAGTCACTTCAATACCCAAATAGTAATGAAGATAACCTAAATATGTTGTTTCAAATCCTTTCATCAACTCTGCTTTGAATTTTTGCACTGTACTTTTCATTATTCCTTGTGATGAGTAGATTATCCACCTTTACAACTAGAAATATGACTATTGTATTAATTATATTGGAAAAAAAAATTGCATCTTTAAATTTAAAACACTTGAAATTCATGCCCAATAGATGTTTAATGAGCTTTTCATACCATGCTTTTATGGTTTGTTTCAATCTATACAATAATCTTACCAATTTGCACACTTTATGTTCTTGGTTGTCGATTTTAAAACCTTCTAATTGATTCATGTAGATTTTTCTTTGAGATCACCATTTAGAAAAGTAGTTTTCACATCTATTTGATGATCATTCCATCCATTTTGTGTTGTTAGAGCCAACAAAGCCTAAATAATAATCAATTTTGTTGTTGGTGCAAAGGTCTTGTACAAGCCATATTTTGTGTTCGTCAAGTGAGCCATTTATGTTGTATTTATTTTGAAACACCCACTTAAAACCAATGGGTTTATAATGGATTGGAGGATCAACTAAATTCCAGGTTCAATTCTTAACCAAAGCATCGTATTCAATTTTCATTGCTTTTCTCCATTCATCAAGATATTTAGTTTGTTTGAAAGAATTAGGTTACGAATTATAAGCAACATTGTCTTCTTATCTAGATGGTCATCCAAGGTAAGCTTTTCTATCTTATCTTGAAGTTCTTCTAGGAACTTGTTTGATTGTTGAGTGGTTGTATGTGCACTTCAAGTACTCATTTTTCCAACCTCATTAGCTTTGACATTGTTCAATGTATGTGTGGCCCATTTTGGTATCTTTTTATGAGTTACTTGTTTAATAGTTGGTGCTTCATTATATTAATTTGAAGATCCTTCATTTTTTTACATGCAACCACCTTCTGATGAAGTTCCATCTTCTTCCACAGGGGGGTGTCATTTTCAATTACAAGAGTCAATAGATATTTAATTGTTTCCTAATTACATGTCCCCCCTTCATTGTTTGGAACCTCAATATCACTTTCATTGAAAATGTCAAATTTAATATATTTTTCAAGTTGATTCAATTGTCAACTAGTGACGGTTGTGTCTTTTGATGTTTCACAAAAGACAACATCTCATGCAATAAGAAAATTATTATTGTTCTCATCGTATATTCTATATGCCTTTAAATATTTTTAACGTCCCAAAAGGATGCAATTTCAACCCCTGTGTTCTAACTTATTCATTTTCTCCTTTGGAATCAATACACAACAAGTGGATCCAAAAACTTGGAGATGCCACACTAAAGGAAGATGAACACACTAGACTTCACATGGAGTCTTCATTTGAAGGGATACTAATGGTGATTCTTGTGGAGATATATTTTTGTTTATGTTGCTTCTGCCTATAAATGCAATCCTTCGAAATATAACATTGCTCGAACCATATTCATTGCAAAAATTTTAATCCTCTCAACTACTCCATTTTGTTGAGGAGTGTAAGGGATTGCGAAATGATGTTTGATCCTAATTTTATATAAATAGACTTCAAAAACCTTTGATGTGAATTCACCACTATTGTCAGTCCTTAGTGTCCTAGTATGAGACTGTGCTTCATTTTCAATCATTGTTTGAAACCTTTGAAAAGTTTCAAAGACTTCTGATTTTTATTTCATGAAGTAGATCAAAGTCATTATGTTGTGGTGATCAATGAGCAACATAAATTTCTTATGACCATTGGTAGAAATAAATGGTAGAGAACACAAATCAAAGTGAACCAATTGCAATTTTTTGTCAACTTTCCATTCTACCTTTGTAAATGGCTCCCTTTCATGTTTAGCTAATATGCAAGGTTCATATTTTTCAAGTTGTTTGGGAAATGTTGAAAAACCTAAAAACAATTATTTTTCATTGTTTGAATGTTATCATAGTGATTAAGCCCAAATATTGCATGCTATAGAAGACTAGTTTGCATTCCTTCTTCAATTAGATGAGCAAAATTTATTAGAATTAAAGGCTCATTTTAGTTTCAACAACTTTTCTTCCTTAAATCCAATCAAGGAAATTGCATTATCACATTTTATTTTGATTTGTACCTCTCCATCATCCAATAGAATGAAGTGGTCTTATTGTTGAATGAGCACTAGAGACAACAAGTTTACTTTCAAGTGATGAAGGTACCAGACATTTTTAAAAATGAAATGTGGAAGCCCTAGTGATTTGTGTTGAATGGTACCTTTACTTTGAGGTTGCAAACTTGTTTTATTCACCAAAGATGATGGACCACAACTTTTCTCATGAAACTCCTCAAATAAGTCCCTTTATAAAGTCATATGTTGAGTGTTCAGGACCTAAATATTATCCCTATTTGGCACGGGATATACTAAGGGGGGGTGAATCAGTATATCATATATCTTATAAACTTTTAGTTAATCAAATTTCACTTAACCATACATTCAATATATGCAAACTGAAACAATAAACACCACACAAGATAGAGAGAGACACCATATTTTAACATGGAAAGCCAATGTGGGAAAAACCATGGAGAACAATCTCAAGAATATGAATGAGCATCAACTCAAACTAAAATATTCACAAGCACCAACTTGTAGGAGCACCAACCCCTTTGTTGAGCACCAACACAACAACTATTTGTGAGCACCAACCCACAGGAGCACCAACCCCTTTGCTGAACACCAACACAACAACTATTCATGAGCACCAACCCACATGAGCACCAACCCCTATTGTGTATACCACACAACTAACTCTCAATGTTGTTTTCTCAACAAATGATAGCACATTACAATGTCTTTTTCTTTTCTCTCCTTTGCTCTTCTAATCTAGATATGACAATTACAAACCATGCTCTCTTCCACACATATTACAAATGACCTTTGGCATTCATCCTTTGTGACCCTTCAATATTCATGGAAAATGGTGCCAAACTTGCATGACCCTTCAAATTCTTTCATTTGAAAAGTTATACGGTGACCCATTCATAAGCAAATGCATCATTTCCTCTTTTGTCTTTATCTTGGTGACTTTTCAAATTCCTCAAAGTGTCCCTTCACGAGAAATTGTGCCCTTCCTCTTTTGTTTTCACTTGGTGACTCTTGGAATTCCTCAAGATGACTCTTCATGGGAAAAATGTGCCCTTTTCCTATTTTGTCTTTATCCCACAACTCTTTGACTTATTCATGGCCCTCTTTTGACTTTATACAACTAAAAATATATTCATTAATATTAAATAAATATTAACACATATTAACCAATATATGAACCTTAAAAATACCATTAAATGCTATGAAACCTTTGTCACCGATAATGCTAGACCTTTGACATCAATGACAATATTTTCAACAATCTCCCCCTGTGTCATTGATGGAAACCCCAAACTGAAACTGCCACATCCTAAAACCAGTATTGCACATGCCAACCTATATATATAGTAACTCCCCCTTACTATATCATCATGTACTTGTTCCTATACCTATACCTATTTATGCACTTCTCCCCAGTTGATATCAATGGAAAAGGGCCTATCTTGGAGCTAACACTTAGCTCCTCCTTAACTGATTATGATCATTAATGGTGTGAAGTAAAAGAAATTACTCTCCACTCCTGTCATAGATCCTTGAATGTGTCCTTTGATCATGCCTTTGTGAAGATATCTGATAACACATATAAATTGTTGCCTGTCCTCTGAGCATCTGCAATCAACTCATCTAAATATATTTTTTAATCTCACAACCTTCTACATAAAACTTTAATGTGTATCCGTTATCACATATTTGACTTACACTCAACAAATTATGTTTAATACCTTCTACATACAATACATTCTTAGTCTTGGTTCTACCATTATCCAAACTCAAAGTACCTTTTTTGGCTATTCTGGTAGTGGTTTTATCTCTGAATTTCACTATGCCACCATTGATCTTATTTAGAGTTATGAATTTTCTCTTGTCTCCAATCATGTGCCTCAAACATCCGCTGTCAATGAACCATGGCTTTTCTTTGTTTCTTGCATGCAAAGATGTCTGCACCAACATAGACTTTTCATGTTATTTCTTCTTCCATGAACCTATTTGAACTTTCTTCTTGATGAATAAAGCCTTGAAACTTTGGTCCTTCTTGACTGGATCGAACACACTTATACAGTATCAGGCTGTGTGTCTAAATTTATTGCACTTGTAACATATTATGGCCTCTTCATTAAAGCTTGACAGAGGAATAAAAGAGTTATGGCTTCTGCTTGACTCTGCATGAGTTTCCTTCTCCTTGTTTTTGAAATTATTAGCTCTTTTCCGACATTCTATTTTCTTATGACCATATCCATTACAATAAAAATAGTAACCATGAAAATAGAACCTGTTTGTGTAACTTTGTCTTGATTATCTTTTGTAGCTTTATTCCTTCCACCCTTCTTTGTTTGAGATATCCTCTATATTCTTCACTTCTTCCCTTCTTGTTTCCTCTTTTGTAAGGGCTTCAACATAGCTCTTTTTCTTTTCAAATTTGATACATGTCTAATCTGATATTAACTTTTGACTTTCTAATATATTATTCAACATGTTAATGTTATCCTCAAATTTTGAATCACTGACTGCTTTATCATTAACTACTTTCTCGATATCTTCTTTTAACGAGGCAATTTCAATAACACACCTTTCACATTCTTCACTTACTTTTTGCAACTGTGTTGCTAGATTTTTTTCATTCTTTTTAGCTTCTTCAAAGTGTGCTTGTAGATCATCAATTATCTCTTTTGACTCCTTTTCATTTTTATTGATCTGGCACTTCAATCTTCAATTCTTCTTTTCAAGAGATTTTAATTCTTCTGAGGCACAAATGAGTTCTCCTTCTAGATTCACCTTGGCTTCATCCTCACTTTCATCATTTTTTTCTTCTTGATCATCTTTAATTTTACTCACGAAGGCATCTTCATTGTCACCATTATTCTTATTTGGACATTTATCCTTCAAAGAACCTAACTCAACCTTTAACTGATTATACTCTTCTTCTCTTGATTTCAAACTTTAATATGTAACCTCTAGCTGATTCTTAAGATCCCAAATAAACATCTTATCTTATTTTGATTTTATAGCCAACTTAGAATCCAATATACAACCACCTATTCCTTAAGAGCCTCGACCATATATTTCAACTCTTGATTCTCTTTCTTTAGCTGCTTGGTGATCTTGTGCTTTCCCTGATCTACCTTCAAGCTGTTAAACTCTTTCTGAAGGAACCTGCTCTAATACCAATTGTTCAACATGGGATATATTGAGAGAGGGGTGGTGAATCAAAATATCATATATCTTATAAAATTTTACTTGATCAAATTTCACTTAACCATATATTCAATATATGCAATAAAATTGAAATAATAAACACCACGCAAGATAGAGAGAGACACTAGATTTTAATGGAAACCCAATGTGAGAAAAACCATGGAGAACAATCTCAAGAATATGAATGAGCACCAACTCAAACTATAATATTCGCAAGCACAAACTTGCAAGAGCACCAACATAGTAACTACTCGTGAGCACCAACCCCTTTGTTGAGCACCAACACAACAACTATTCATGAGCACCAACCCACAGGAGCACCAACCCCTATTGTGTATACCACACAACTATCTCTCAATTTTTCTCTCAACAAATGATATCACATTAGAATATCTCTTTCTTTTTTCTTCTTTGCTCTTATAAGCTAGATATTATAATTACAAACCATGCTCTCTTCCACACATATTACAAATGACTTCCCAAGCCTTTATTTATAGCTTACCAAATGACCTTTGGCATTCACCCTTTGTGACCCTTCAATCCTTGTGGAAAATGGCACCAAACTTGCATGACCCTTCAAATTCTTTCATTTGAAAAGTCACATGGTGACCTTTCATAAGCAAATGTGTCATTTTCCCTTTTGTCTTTATCTTGGTGACTTTTTGAATTCCTCAAAGTGTCCCTTCATGAGAAATTGTGCCCTTCCTCTTTTGTCTTCACTTGGTGACTCTTGGAATTCCTCAAGATGACTCTTCATGGGAAAATGCGTCTTTTCCCTCTTTTGTCTTTACCCCATGACTCTTTGACTTCTTCATGGGCCCTCTTTTGACTTTATGCAACCAAAAATATATTCGTTAATATTAAATAAATATTAACACACATTAGCCAAGATATGAACCTTAAAAACACCATTAAATGCTATGGAGCCTTTGTCATCAGTAATGCTAGACCTTTGACATCAATGATAATATTTCCAACAATCCCAAGTTGAACTCATTGAGGTATTATTTGCTTCATTGAGATGGAAAACACACATTCACTTGTGAATTGAGCTAAGTTTGATTATGGGGTTTTCTTGTTTTTTTTTTGGGTTTGCAATAGGCCTCAATTTTGTCCTATGATGTTTTGCATTCATGAGCCTCGTGGCTCCCTTTCCTGCCATAACATTTATAAAACAAATTTTGTATATCATTTTGGTTTTGATGTTGCCCATTGTTTTTATCCCTTTTACCTCATCGTCCTTTATTTTTCCATTTTCCTTCATTTTTGGAAGACGATGTCTTATTGGAAGAAGAATCCTTATAAAAATTACCCCTTTGATGAGCATAACAAATGCTTTCAACTATGAAGTCAATCTTTCTTCCAAAATCCTTTTTTCTTTTGCCCATATTTTCAACTAATTGATCAAAAGTGAGAGTCTCTACTTGATTGTTTGCTTCTAAAGATTCCAAATAAGTTGAATAGATGAGAAGAAGGGATTTTATGGATGTAGTCATGTATACATCAATTTTTGGATCAGGAACATCAATGTCATGCTTGATAGCTCAGATTTATACTCATCACACCACCATTTTTTGACTCAAAGTTGAACAATTTCAATCACAATTGTGTGAGCTCTGATTATGTATGAAAATCATACAAGTCTTTCAATGTATGCATTGTTTCCCATGGAGTGTTACATCTTTGTATATAAAAAAAATTACCCATCAACTGAGGCCCTTATCAAGGCCAAAGCTTTTAAATTATTGTGCTTCCAATATTGTAATTCCTTTGCTTCATTTGGTTCAGTTGGTTATGGATCCCTGTCACAAATCTCAAACCACAAATCATTAAAGATAAAAGTGTTCTCCACTTTCCTGGACAAATCTCAAAGCACATGAGAGCAGAATGATACATGTATGGTACTTACATAGTACGTGAAAAGGATTTGCTCTATCTATGCCACCTTCTTAATGATAAGGCGTAATAACCTTATATACTTGAAATTTATTATTTTTAGGTTTTACGTGTAGTGATAGACACAAATGGGTAATAGAGGGAAAATGTAAAAATGAAGTTTTATCCTTATTTCTCTTCAAAAATACATGGGGATGATGCCTTGAATATCATTGCAGTTATATTAGACGATAGATGCAGTAGTCCAATCACGATGACATTACTCATAAATGTAAACCAAAGGCATCATTAATATTGAATGATGTGTTTTTGTTGTGTTTGTTTTATTTTTCAAATTTTGTTAATTTTGAAAAAGAAAAATTCTTTTAAATTTGAATAGGCTTGCAAAAATTGACTTATTTTTTAATATTCTTAAATTAATAAAAAATTATATTATTCTCTTAGGGGATTATCCTCCATTACAAATATATATTTATATTTTGAAAGAAAAAGGCATAAAAGTTAAAAAAATAAACTTATCTTTGAACCACATGAATTTTTGGAGAAGCGAGATATGTACGACATATCAATGGGACTTGGGCTACTCCAAATGAAATTTGAATGGCAACCTTAAGCACACAAGCACTTAGATGGTAGAATGCCAACATCTACTAACACACTTTTGACATCTTAGAATTCTAGAGTGAATGACTACCTAATAGGTTGCCTAGATAAAACACATGCCTGACAAAACAATTGAAAATTATGTAGGTCAAATTTTACATAAGACACTCCAAATGCAATTGAGACACTTTAATTAATAGTCAAATCGATAGTTGGTTTGGACCAATTGGGATGCAACCTTGTCAGATAAAGCACTATCTAGTAGGGGAGAGACTAACCAATATGAAAAATAATAAATGAAATAATAACATATCAAAATACCAAAAAATAGACCTAAAATGCCAAACAATAGACCAAAACACCTTCTAGCTTGTCATACATCAACTTTATATCATTCAATGACACTATAAGTGGAAAAATCTACTATGGTTTCAGGTAAATCAAATATGATTTGTACACATGGTGACTTCATGTATAATTTAGTAAAAATCTCTCTAAAAGATTTAAGCTTTATAATGCATTTTTTTCCAATTTAAGTCCACGTTATAAATGAACTATGGCGTTTTAGCAATCATCACATGCCCGCATGTATGGTTAATGTAATTTTTTTTTTTGAATACATAAGCATATATCCATACACTTATTTAGTAGCAATTCAATAGTTAAGTTTATCAGGACAATTATTTTCCTAAATCCAACGACACAAATTTTATATTAAAACTTATACGAATGTTCTTATAACTGAATGCATATCAATTTTTAGCAATTCAAATATATATCCTGACAACGACTCAGCACCACAAAAACAAGCAGGTAAATAAATATAGTGAGTCTTTTATCCTCTAAACCGGTTGGGATTATCAAATTCAGTGACCCATACACAAACAAGGATTTGTTTATTTGCAACAGACTGTTAATAACCCAAATCGACTTACTAGTAGATCCATATAATGCAAATATAAAACATTTTAGTTAAATATAGTTAGTGACCTGCCTAGAATAAAAATATAACAACACCAATGCTCCTATTGTAGGGAGTTATTAAATTTAATTACTCGTATAATATCCACAATGACTTGTTCCTACATCCCATGGTTGATGGTTTAGTAAATAACGATGCCACAATTGTCTATTTGATATTTAAAGAAAATACCTATGGCACAATGGCACCATTAACTAAATTTTGCAGTCCTGCGAAAAGTTCAACAACCTCCAAACTCAATATAAATTGAAACTAAGTGTGCAATGACCTTATTCTTTTTAAAATCTGTGAATTAAATATTGCAACCCTATTGTCAAGGGAAATGACCATTCCTATATGTTAGAGGTTGAATATCACAACATTGGTGCTTTAATATAATGGTGATGCCATAGCACTAAAAAATATATGACTCTTTATAAAGAATAAAGCTGAAAGTTAAGATGCCTTGATGTATTCTGACAAGCAGTATTCTTGATGAGTGATGTCTCACACTATTAGAAATGAATTAATTGCTAACATTTTATAGTTGATATTTATACAACATAATAAAAAGTCAGTGACGCTCAGGACATAATAACTACTAAATTAGCATTCAAGCCACATTAGTCTCAATATAATATTGTTATAATGGCAACAATCCATAAATCATTTCCAACAATTTACTATGGCGATGCCTCAAGAGTTTTATTATCACACTAGGAATTTAGATGTTAGTTATCATACCATACTTAGTGTATAAATGAATAAAAATACTCTTATTCACCACAATTATTGGCAATTTAAATAAGTTCCTTTATTTATTCACTAAACGCTGCACCTATATTTTTATAAGATGTTATTGGTCGTATTTAGATTGTAAATTGCTACTATAATAATGCAATAACAACATATAAATGTGACATATAAAATTTCATGCTTATGTATAACAATGCATGTTTAATAAGTGGTTGTTATCACATGCATGACTCAATTTAGGCATCACAATTTGTTCTAGAATCAAACACCATTCACCATACTCGTCTCTCCTGTGTGTTCGTGTGCTGCCGTTGCTTCTTTTTTTTCCTTCTAAATTCCTCCCTCTCATTTTGGCTCCTCCTACATCCCTTATTCACTCTTATGAATAAAGCGCTGCTTTTCTTTTTATTTTAAATACCATTTTTTTAATCATTTAATTTCATCCTATTTAATTTCTTTGTCGTTTCTTTTTTTTTTTCTCTTCTAGGATAATTTCCATTTTTTTATATATTTTATTATTAAATGCCAAAAAAACATTATTTAAATTAAATCAATTAACATTCACAATATTATGACATTTTAAATGACAATTCATAATTCTTAATGATCCATATTTTTAAATCTACATTTGCTAATAATATTCTTACTATCATTAATGATAAGATGTGCCAAAACTCAAAATAATTCATTACGATAATTACCTATATTGGTAAACTATAGAAAGCAACACTCAAAAGTAAGTAAAAAAAAACACCATGTACAAACCATTTTTAATGCATTATACCTTGTGCTAACTATTGTGGTGTCTGCAGGGTATCAGTTGGTTTATTTGTCATCCATTGACATCTCGATCTACATCACTTTCTTTGATGATGCTCTCCCTCCATTACACTCTGAAGGATGGATTGTCTTGCATCAACCTCACAACAAAATAGGTAGTTAGACCATAACATTCATCATAAAATATAGCTAAAATGACAAATCAACATGTTTATAAAGTAAACATATACTTATAATTAACTCATAGCAGCGTGATCATGTAACCTAAGCAATATCCTACTGCCCATAATAGTATATATCTAGGCTTAGCTAAAAATAGCCAAATTTGAATTTGTCAGTTATGGATATCCATGGATAATCCAAGTTTGTTTGGCGAGAAATCAAGATGTAACAACCCAAATCATTTCATCATTCCATCTGCTATCATTACCCATCCTAGTTGTTAGGCCCAATTTCCCCTTTGCAAGTACCCCCTATTTGTACATAAATATCCCAAAAAGACCTAAAAAAATTTAAAATAGCCTAAAAAAACTACCAAAACCATAAAATAGACAACATCTTATTCGTCTTGTCTTATGTCCTAAGCCATCCATATCCCTATCCAAAATCCAAATCCTAATTTACATCACAACCATCATTTTATCACTGACATCCCATTTCAACCTCATAAGACTTAGTCCACTCATTTCCTGTCACTCATCATTATCCTACAAGCTTGCTCAATGGTCAAATCATACTCACCCCTTTTGGCTAAGTCCACCTCATTATTAGCTTACATTATCAACCCCGTCATTGTCCATCCATCCACACTTGACTAAATCCTGTCTAATCCCATCTTTGATGTAGTCTTATCAAAATTGACCTTGATTAGGATCTACCATGACCTAGTCAAACTTAATCAAATCACATCTTTGCTAGTTTAAAACCTATCACCCATCAAATCATGAACTTGTTTTAGCTCCCCATCCAAGTCAAAACTAGTCAAAATTAGGGTTACTTTTAACTTATCTCATCTATCAACTAGCTCATGTTCCAAATTTTAATTTTCTCAAGGACACCTTGTCCAGATTTTGTTACCCACCACATTTGAAGTCAAAACTTTGATCAACACAAGCTTATTCATTCCTTATCTAACATGTCATCTAATTATCCCTAAAATTTAACCTCATGTCTCATATCATTGTCACATTGAATCATAACTTGACCACTCATCCCATAGGTCTTTCATCAGGACAATAGACAAGACATTGATCACATAAAAACTGTGTATGTAGATACTTGTGTGTTCTTTGATGATGTCTAATTCATTTGAACATCTTTTATCATATATATATATATGTGTGTGTGTCTACTCATCTATGTTGGTCTACTTATCTGCACATGCTCGTATACGTGTCTTTGGTTAGGCATTTTTTTAATATCTTTGTGCATCTTTTATCTCATCATTTTCCCTGTTATCGTCTTTGTACAAGAGCATATGACAAACATATCATCTTGGTTCCGTATACCAATGGTGCATTACACCATGTGCTAATTGTACACTTTATTTTTCATCTTTGTCTCTTTTGTGCCCATCCAACATGCACTTTGGCAAAATGTCATCATAATCGTAAACATATCATGGTGCATAATACCTAGTGCCACATTAAAAATGATTGCTCAGACTATGATGATTAACGACTTGTTACAACAATGAAGAATGGATGGATGTTTGAAGATAATAGACATCTATATCTTCTCATCAATCACACGTCCAATCATGTTAACAACATCTAAAATCCAATATCCAATCATTTCTCCAACACATCTATCATCTGCCTCATTGTCAACATCCCAAATCAACTATCAATCAATTCGTTAAATCAAACATTTGAGTCAAATTATCAAATATAATAGCTAACATCTTTAACAAATCCATTATCCTCATCCTCTAGTCTCTCATGTCCTCTCTCATAATTCTTCCCTCTTAGGGATAACTACATTGGCTTAAGGTCTTTTGAGACTATATAGGTAATGTTAGATCCCTTCAAAGTACTCGAGAATAACTCGACTACACTAACCAATTCTTCTTTCATCCCTTGGTCACTCGATCCTATCATTTACCACCCATCCTCTCCATTCTATCTCCACTTGACAAACACTTTGAGCTATAACCTGTCAAATATTTAATTAATCTTGTAAAATCATTTTCTTATTTTAACTACAACTCTCCCTGTTTGTGACATGCATCTATGCTTGGGATACATATAAAGCTTGCAACCAGTCACCCAATCTAAGTTTGCAGCTCTCCCTAACATGTGTCCTTACCTGAGATACGTCTAAAGCTTGTGGCCTTTTATTATCATCTCATTATAGTTGCTTCCCATTTGGGGCATGTCTAAAGCCATGGCACCATCATTTTTACTCCCACATCATCAATTTGTAACTCATTATTGACGTCAATCTTATTCTTCATCACCTCTCCCATCCATAGACTTTGCAACATTCCAACCCCTTTCTCTATTCACACATCCTGCCCCTTGTTTCCTCTTTTGAGTGGTCATCTATCTTGTTCCTCCCCACATGTCCCTTCAAGGGGGCATCATCCATCTTAACTTACTAAAATTCATCCATGACCATCTTTCTTTTTTGAAAGACTATTACTTATTCTAGTCACAATGCCCTTTTAAAGAGAGACAAAATATATACATCTAAATTTACTCGCTATTTCGTCACTACTAACTTCATCTAATTCATCCTAACATTAATCTATTTTAGTCTCCTAATCACTAATCTATCATTTCTAACATTTCTCTTGTCATACATTAACTTTATATCATCCCATGACAATTAATCCTCCTATTAATAATCCCACTTACCACTAATATTCACTTATCCATTATTTTGTGAATTTTAAATTCACTCCTACCTACCCTGATCTACCTCCACTTCTTGCTACAAATCACTTCCTAATCCTTATCTAATCAATACCTATTCATCATTAGTCATATCTAACAGAGTCTAAAGTCTTCTACACTCGAGAATCTTCCACACTCTTCCTCTTCTAAAATCCTCCAAGGAAATTTAAATTACTTGAAAATTCTCTCCATTCCTCTTTAAAAACATGCACACCCCCATGCACAAACACGAACTTCAATGTTCAATCCTTCATGTTAAAAAGAGCTTTCAAAATAAAATCCATGCTATAAATTTATCTAAGCAAACATCCAAATCATCCATAGCCAACATGTTATCCAAACTCAGAGTCACAAGACAATCCAACATTCAAGCTATCAAGTGCAATTATTTTATCAAATTTGGGGCACATCATTCACATTTGGAGGTAACTGATTACAAGATTGAAGTATAACTATTTTATTTCAATTGTTATTTGCATTCTCTTTGCCTACCTTGCCCAATATTGAGTATTTAATGTGGTTTGGAATCAATTTTTAGTAATTTGACATGTTTGAATGGTCATTTTGCATTTGAATTTCCATTTCCAAATCTACCCTAATATAACAATGTTTAAACAAGCTAAGAGCCTTTTATTCCTCTTTATTTCTTTCCATATTTAATTGAGTAGTTAATTAAACATTATTTATAGTATTTAATATATTTATGATGCTTAATTTGAGATAGACAACAAACATTATATAAAATAATTTAAATTAGTCATACAAAAAAATAAATTTTGTAAGAAACAATAATATTGCAATGGACATTATGAAAAATACACAAGGGCAAAAATCAAGTGGAAGGATAAAAAATCTCATCATCTAAAAGAAGGATGGATTTGTGTAAACTTATATGTGAGATATGTAAGAAAATTTGGGAATAGAAAAAATGAGTAATACGAAATAATAAAAACCAAAGAAACACTTCGTCATGGTATATAACTTTAAAAGTGAATTCAACCATCTCTCTTTCCTGCCAGGATTTGCAGATGCAAAATAATGTTGAAACTAACCAACACGTTGATGGTTGGGTCCCCCAACCGAAGATCCCCCAACCGAAGATCCCCCAACCGAAGATGGTTGGGGAGGGAAGCCTCAGGACCCTCTGCCTCCACCTCCTCCGGCCGCCATGTTTGCAACTGCTGCTTAGTATGTACCTTGATGTTTGTGTTGTTTCATTATTAATATTATTTTTTGATTGATGTGCACTTGGAAAAAAATTAATTGTGGTTATTGGTCAAGTTGTGCCTAGTTATTTTGGACTTTGGTTTCTCCCAAGGATTTTTTAGTTCAATTTGGTATTCGGTATGTGACTTTTCCACCCATTTTTGTATGACTAGCGTTGTACTATTAGTTTTTCTTTAAATTAATAAAAGTACTTTTCAATAAAAAAAAAAGAAGAAGTGGATTCTATACAAACTCAATAAACTCTAATTCTCATGTCAACAGGTTAATGTTATAATGGAGTGGCCCTTCTAAAAACATAATGACTAATTGAATATGTTTTTTCGACTTTTCTATCTCCTCCTATATAACTTCATAATGTATAAAAATACCAGTCAAATATTTATAAATTTATGTTTTACTATCTCGAAATTGAATATGCTTCAATAAACTTTGGAATTACTTCTACCACTCTAAAATCCTTATATAAAAACTCTTTAGCACACTAAAGTTAAAAAATCTTTAAGAAAACAATAAATAAAATAAGAAAAACCTTTAGAGTTGAATTTTAAAAAAAAAAACATTATCCAACCATGGTGACCCTCTCAGCTTTCTTGAGGGACATTTTCCCTCGAGTGAAACCTACCAGGATATAAATGAACATTAAACAAACTTTTCCCCTCTAGTCGGGCAATTAACTCTCAAATTTAGCAGCAAATTCTGTTCGAAATTTGAATCCATTTATTCTTACCATCAGGTAAATTATTCTGTGCACATTGAATAGAATAGTTGCCTGCATCATGGCCAAACTGAGCACAACAGGTTTCTTTGTATTTCTGACCATGATGTGTACGGGTATTATCATCTATCTGAGACTCTGGAATGTGGAAGCTGATCTCCACCTTGAGGAAGATACAAGAGTAGACCGGTAAGTTCTATCTACCCTTGTTCATACCCTGATCCGCACAATTATATTCTGAATATCAAAATTCATCATCAAATACCACAGAAAATTGGCCCCATCGCTTGTAATAGCACACCAAACTGTTTCTTTGCCTCTGTAACCAATCAAATTATTATCGTTTTTGGTGTTGACGAAAATCTGTTAATTAAATCAACCTGTTCAAATAAGTTCTTTAAGGGCCAGCCTAAGATTACTTTAGATTAATATGTTTTTTTTTCTTTTTGATGATTTGGTAAATTCCTTTTTATTGGGATGCAATTTTCTGGCCTAGATGCTACTAGCGAGGAGTATGTCTTCTGTCGACTAGCACCAGACCTGTTCAAATAGTTCTTTTAAGAGTTTAAGATTACAGTAAATTAAATTTAATGTGTTTTTTTCCTGCTTTTTTGGGGCAGCCTTCCGGCTTAGATGCCAGGAATGAAGGGTATGTGAAAGTCAACCGGGACTTGCACCCGGCCTCATCTGTTTGGGTACACCCCACGCAATGTGATGGATGTGGTTTTTATCCAGTTTTAAAACTTAATCATGTCTACTGGCATTTGAATCTGGGGATCTGCTTTGAAAGACCATTCCTTTTACCACTTGAGCTCATCCCCTTCAACTACATTAGACTATTATGTGGGTTCAGGGTAAAGAATCATGTCTTTGCAATAATTGAGCTAGTTTCAGAGGAAAATGGGCTGTTAAGGGTAGTCTAAGATTACATAATATAAATATATTATATTGGTTTCAGGGTAAAGAATCAACCTTAGAATGTCTCTGAAATAATTGGGCTACTTTCAGAGGAAAGGGGCTGTTAGGGCCAGTCTAAGAGTGCATTATATATGCTGTACTGGATTTAGAGTAAAGAGTCAACCTTGGAATGTCTTGGAAATAATTGGGCCAGATTCAGAGGGAAAGGGGATGTTCTCTATATGTGTGGATCGGTGTTTTCTTGAGTCTGGAAAAATGACTTTTTCGAACAATAACATACTATTGATATCAATAATATACGTATGAACATTGAGTGCTAGTATCCATTATTGGAATGTCAGAATCTACTTTTAGATAGCTGAAGATAATAGTTCTCACTCTTTGTACAAGCATACTAACTGGCTCTTTTTCTCTGTACCCAACCAACTAATTTGACACATATATATATAAAATTATATCCATATGTTTTATTTTGTTTAGGGTAAATGATATCTCTGAATTAATTGGGCTAATTTTCAGAGGAAAAGGGTGTTGTTCTCGGAGTCTCTATATGTGTGTGTTGGGTGTGGAAAAATGGAAATATTTGAATGAGAAGATATCAATAACTTATACAAGGAAAGGTAAAAAGGTCCCCTTGTTCTGCCAAGGGGGGTGTTTCATGTATCTGGGAGGCGTGCTGGTTAGGGTGGGACCTAAAAAGTTACCTTTATAATATGTTCGTTTATATATATATATATATAAATGAATATAAGCATCCATTCTGGGAACCACAGAACCTACTATCAAACAGCTGTAGATGATTGGTTTTATTGTTATCACAAGCACACTAAACTTCTTTTCCTCTGTGACCAAACATATTAATTTGGACTAGATGCTAAATTATATTCATATGTTTTATTGTGTTCGCGTAAAAGATATCTCTGAAATAATTGAGCTAGTTCCAGAGAAAAAGGTACTGTTCTCTATATATTTGTGTGTTAGTGTTTCTTGGGTCAAAAAAATGGAAATTTATGAACACACACACACACACACACACACATCAATTATCCGAATTTCAAAACCCACCACTAAACAACCGTAGATAATTTGAGTCTTTTCTTTAAGAACCATCCAAATTAGTTGCGCTCTTTGCTACAATATATTTGTATGTTTTGTTGGATTCCAGGTAGAGAATCAACCTTGGAATATCTCTAAAATAATTGGGCTAGTTCCAGGGGAGATCGGGCTGTTTGCTGTATATGCGTGTACTGAGGTTTTTGGGGGTTTGAAAAAATGGAAAATTTTGAATACATACATACATACGTACATACATACATACATGGTGAAGGCATGTGCACTCCATAGCAGAGGTCACATGGTTGCACACATCATTGAACAATATACAAGGTAAATGGAAAAAACAATCCTCTAGTGGGCTTCTACAAGGGGATCTCATACATGAAATTGGTGTCTCATTTGGTGGTGACCTATAAAACTACGTATACCTTTACCTTTATATATATAATATATATCTATATATCTATATAGACCAGTATCCATTATTGGAATTGCAGAAACAACTAATAAACAGCTCTAGAGAATTTATCCCACTCTTAGCAAGCGTGCAAAACTGCTATTTTTCTCTTGAACCAACCAAATCATTTGACACCTATGCTAGATTATATTCATATGTTTTATTGGGTTCAGGGTAAAGGATCAAGCTTAGGATATATCTGAAATAATTGGGCTATTTTAGAGGAATATAGTTTGTTCTTTTTATCTCTGCATGATTTGTTTTTGGTCTGGATAAATAGAAATTTTGATTATTTAGGGGAAAAATTGGATTATATCCAGATGATGAAAGGCCGTTTACAATTTCTGCAACTGCTTCTGTGAATGGTGTGCAATTATATCATTTTAATGCATTAGAATGAGGAAGGTTTAGGCTGATGGGACATGGGCTGTATTTTACAACTGGACATCACCAATTGACTGCATGCGAACTAATCATTTACACACACAATATAGGCACTAAGGCAAAATGTAGACACTATCCAGCTCAGGGAATTTGTTTTGGGCTTACCATGGTTGTGTTTGTTTGCTTTCAATGACTCAATTGCAACACTTGGATTTCATATGGGTAATTTTGGTTTTCAATGGTGTTGAAAGAAATTGGATGTGTCAATCCCTGCAGGATTGTGTTTGAACAGGCACAGAGTGAAGCCTTCGATGAAGCAGCTGAATGGAGAAGAAAGTATGATGAAGAAGCAGAAAAATATAGTGAAACACAGCAGAAACTAGGAGAGGTGAGCTCAATATTAAGCATTTAAGCTTAGTGGAAAACCTGGTGCTTTTCTATATTTCTTTCCAAGGTGTATCTTTTGCATGTTGAATGGACTTGAATAGGGGTTAAGTGCATTGAGAGACATCTGTAAACAGCATTCACCTATAGGATATGCCACATCAAATTTATAGAGAGTCCACTACGATCTGCCTAATGTTACGATACTGATAAACTTCAAAGGGCCATACTTTCTCTGCAGTAACTGTGTAATTTCTGTGGAATGAAAGCCCTGATATGCTATGGAGAGTGACAGAGTGAAATGTGGCAGAGAACCTTGCTTTTTTGATGATAAATTCACAAAGGACAAGTGCAAGAAATTGGAATATAACAGATTGGATGTGGAAACTAAAGCTTCTAATACATTTCACACTGACAAGAAACAATAAAAGGTTAGGCTAAACTATTTCGAGGAAATGTTGGAATGAGGCCATTCCTAAAGAAAGATATACACTTCGAACATAATGATTTTTTCTCATTTTGTCCAGCCAAGAAATGGCTGCTGGTACTTTGTGTTTTGAAATCATTTCAAATTGTATAAAAAACTTCAAATCTAAGTTCTTTTGCAAGGATTAAGTAGATAAATTTAAACCTGCAAGTTATAAAACAAATATTAAATAATACCCATTGAGTGAGAGACAATGCATAAAAACTTCTCAAATCTAAATCTCTAGACAATTTTACTGCAAATTACAACTCAGTGTAAGGCTACCAGAGACAATATCTATGAGCAGTGCGTTTAAATCATAGGTAATGGGCATTCCTAGTCCTCTAAGCCCATTCTAACCATTTAAGCCAAACACTTCCAAGTTCTTGTGTTTGCAGTGTTGTCATTACTTCTTTTCACCGTCTTTGACACTTTTGTCATACATTGTTGGATTAGCTTACCGTTTGCTTGCTCTAGCTCAAGTTTTGGCCAGACCCAAATATCCCAATAAAACTCAATTGGCAAACTTTGTTCCCTAGAGGTGGATATACAGGAGCTTTTTAGTTTTAAATGCACGCTCTGTTATACTTCATTATGACATGTAATTATTTATTTTTACTTTAGGCATGAAGGGAAATTGGGTGTAGCTCCATTTGTTAGAGAAAATTTCATAGTAAGAAATAGTTATTGAAAGATATATAGCGGCAAGTTAAATTTTGCATTGATCAGACAGAGACAGAGACAAATCTGCAACTCAGATTCTTTGATAGTAACCCATCAACAAAACATTGTGCATTGATCAGCGCTACTGGAAAACTGACCTAACTCCCAAAAATCCCTTTTCCTGGAGAGTTAGACATCAATGAGACATTACCTATAGATCAGCACCACTGGAAAACTGACCTAGCTACCAAAAATCCTTTTTCCTGGAGAATTACTATGACTAAATATTTGGATAAACCAATTTGCAAACTTTGTTTTTTAAAGGTGAATATACAGTAGCTTGTTAGTTTTAAATGCATGTTCTGTTATACTTCATTATCACTTGTAATCATTTATATTAACTTTAGTTATGAAGGGAAATTGGGTGTAGATCTATTTGTTAGAGAATTCACAGCAAGCAATAGTTATTGACAAATATATAGAGGCCGGTTAAGTTTTCTGTATAAATTTTTCATTCTCGTGGCAGATAAGGACAAAGCTGCAACTCAGATTCGTTGATACTTAGACATCAATGAGACATTATCTATTGATCAGAGCTACTGGAAAACTGACCTAGCCCATGCTGCGGCCAACACGACCCCCTTTTCACAGAAGAAAAGGGGACCTCTTTTGAAAACTCTCAACTCAGAAGTTTCCCAGAGCTCAAATCTTCTCGCACTTGGTTCCAGACCGTGAAAAACCTAGAATCCCTGTTTCGCCTTGATCAGCTGAGTATTTCGCAACACTCGTAACGTGTGAATGGTCATCATGGACATCCCTATAGTCCCTTGTGTCTATAACAGTTTAGCCCTTCTATGTTTCAATATGAAGGTTTTCCCATAATTAGAATATTGTCCGCTAACTTTGTTGTTTCGCAAAGTTAAAATTATGCAGCTTTTCCTGGGATGATGTCACCTCGGAGTCCTACTTGGCATTTCATGGAAGCTTTGTTGGCAGATAGGTAAGCTTTCATTTGATTGCGTGACCCTTTTATGACTAAGTCGCTTTTCGTAAGTCTTGCAGGAGCCAGACAAATGAGAAGTTGCCATGTGGACCCTGTCAGAGTAGTCAGTCTCTTGGAGGCGCCAGAGCTGTCAAAGCCCCAGGAGAGCCCGATGAATGAGAAGCTACCATGCAGACCCTGTTAGATTTGTTAGTCTCCAGGAGGTGTCAGAGCTACCAAAGGCTCAGGAGAGCTTGACCAACCACATGCCATGTGTCACTTATGTACAAAATGATAGAAAGGGCTCGAAGCATCCCGATTGAGGTAGAAAGGAAGTACAGTTAGAGCCCAGAAGCAATCACAAAGCGCCGCGTGTTGCTTTCGTATGCCAAATGGCAAAATGGTTCAAAATGGCGTGGACAAGGAATAGAAAGGTATGGGTTGAGCCATAAGTTGAGAGTAGAGTGCCATGTGTACTTGGTAGGTCCTAGTGGCCGACTCTAGTACATGAAAAGTTAAAAGACTAACACCCCAACTACGCCTAGTTGGCATAACCTGTAGAGAAAGTACCCAACCAAGAGAGGATGCATGGTCCAACTAGAGGATACTTGAGGTGCCATAGGGGCTAAAGTAGGCGTGTGCCTACCACACCCTTGCATTAATCAATTTGGTTAACTGGGCTCTGATTCGACAACTTATAAGCATACGCTCGCCATCACCAAATCTTAACTGGGAGCACGTTTTCAAAATTCTCCGAGTTAATCCCAGATCAGAAAATGACTGAGCGGATTGTGCCACCAACACAAATTTGAATCATGCAAGGTGAGCCTCCAAACGCCAATAATATAGATCTTTGCGGAGCCCTATAAGTCCTCAAAGCAATTTGATTTATCGTTACCGTTCCCAACTCCCAAGAATCCTTCCCTTCAGCTCCTTCTCAAGCTTTCAATGCTTCATGTGGGCCCAGAATTCCATGCTAAGCAGATCCCAACTCTCAGCCATGGCCACATCATCTTCCAACCCTAGACCCGAACATGAATACAGAGATGCCACCTTCTCAAGTGACTTGACCCGTTTCAAGCATTAGAACAAAGTGTTAAGGGCAATTGAAAATGCACAGAAGCCCACCTTGGATGATCATGAGGATGAGACTGAGTTCCTTGACACACTCGCAACCCTTGAGAGGTTAGGATTGCACAAAGCTGTCGCCAAGCCATAAGTATTCTCATGTGTCGATCTCTTCGGCAACATGCTGCAAAACCCTGTGCATGTGCACGACGCTACCCAAGACCTGGTATACTCTACGGGGTCCCAAAATAAAATTTTGGACATCTCCGAAATTGCCTTCAAGCAGTACTACAATCTCCCAGAGTACACCTTGGTTTACAACTAAAACGTAGTAGACGTTTGGACCAAAACCCATGGGATATATGATGTCTTGAAGGATTGGGCCGTTGACCCCGACAGGTGGGTCAAGAAAGACGATATCAGCTCATACACTATTCGCACCTTTTGGGAAGGAGTTCGCGTTGGGATGCTCCCGTTGAATCGATTATTCGAAGTGAAGGATGTTGTGCATTTCAACCTTCTTTGGGTGCCCCTACTCAACATCATCCTTGAAGGAAAGGAAGTTCCGGACCTCAAAAGCTTCATCAATTTCAACCTAGTCAAGGGTGTCAATGAGGCCAGAGGAGGTGGCAACTTTTATATGATGAGCTATCTTGTGGAAGTAGTCCGTGTTGGGTGAATATTTTGTCGACCAGCTAACTGGCGTTCAAAATAGTTCCTATCACCACAGCGTAGGGAGATTGGTCGTCTAGATGTGCAGGTTTACTGCATCACAAGGGGACAAATCTCTCCTCTCATCAAGGGGAGGTTCCCTATTAAATATGCGGAGCTACATACAATATAAATAAGCAGAAAATAACACATGGGGTTGGGACAAACCATCCATCTCTCTTCTTTCAGAGATGATGCACACAGACAAAGGAGAAAATCCTGGCTATAAACGCTGAAGGCACTTCTCTTCTTTCAGAAGTGTCCTTACAGGAAACAGCAGGAGTTTCTTTCAGATAGTGAAATAACCAGTGATCAAAAGGGCGTAGTAACAGCAGAATGAAACAGAGCGCAAAGTCTCCATCTCAACTGCCCAAAGAGTATATCACAAAGGATAATGGGGGCACAAAGTCGCCCCAGGATCCTCAACACAAAAAGAAAATGAAAACACAAACTGAAATCAATTGTGAAAGCGCAAAGTCTTCCCACAGTTGGTTTCAGGACACTTCCCTATTACCTTCACTAATTCTGCGTACCAAATTAAATGAATAAAGACATCTTCAGAAGATAGACGTAAGAATGATCTTCTAAAATGACACGAGTCAGAACATCACAAAGTCTGTGAAAAACCTGCTTTCTCATTCAGATAAAAATGAAAATAAAATTACAACCTGAGCTCAAAGTCTCAGTCTTTCTCTTTCAAAATGGGCAGAGTTTCGCTCTTGTAAATGAAAAGTCTCCTTTACAACAAATGAGAGATTACAATATATAGCGCTCCAAGAAAGACTTGGGCGCTTGTTTTCCATAAAATGGCCCATGCTGTGCATTCAATGCCGTGAATGCATTTTCAGGTTTCTCAAAGGACTGCGTTGAAAACAGGGCAGCTGTCTTAACTATGGCGTGTCATTTCATCCCATATGTCTTCTCCCGAGTCTGGAGCATCTGGTCTGTCCCCTCTGACGTTTGCGCAGCTGTCCATTTATCTTTACTTCATGGAAGGAAAAAACAGGCCGCGTCCTTAAATGGCAAGCCAAAATACCTGCTTAGTGGACTATTCCACCTACTGAAATTACTTCTGCGCAGACATCTCGGGCTTTTCCCTCTTTCTGCTTTTGTCTTTTCCAGCTTTGTCTCTTCCTACTGTGATTTGAGCTATTGGGCTATCTTTTCAGCCAATTGCTTGGTTCTTCCTTCAAGTTCTGCGCTTTATTTGAATTTCAATGGATATTCCTTTACCTTAAATTTGACGTCTGCGGGGACGTCATTGGTTGACTGTTTCAACGGTTCGGGCGGCCTTCTCGGCTCCTTGGTTCAATCGCTTTCTTGCTCCTTGGTTGAACCATCGCTTTCATTTGAACTTGCCTTTGGAATCATCCATGTTGCTTCTCTCTTTGTTTGAGGCTGCCTTTGAACTTTTGAACCATTGAACTTTGAACTCTTTCGGTTCAAAGTTCAATCGGTTCATTGGTTTATTCCGTGTCTCGCTCAAACACTGCTTCCTTTATCTTTCTAAATTTTGGTTGAACCTTTGAACCTACCGATTGAACCAACTTTGGTTCAACGGTTCAATGGTTCAATAGGCTCATCCTTCGTTATTTGGCTAAGTCCTTTTGATCTTTTGCACCAAGCACGTTGAACCAACTTGGTCATTGAACCCATTGAATCTTTGAACCAAAGTGGTTCAAAGTTCAATGGTTCAATGCCTTTGTCCTTTATCATTTGCCGATTGAACTCTTTTGATTGAACCGAGGCGCTGAACCAATCCTGGAAACCACTGAGTGTTAGAAGCTTGTTCTTTTGACTGAACTCGCCTGCAAAAGCTTTTTTAATCTGTTGAACCAATGAATCCCTTCATGGAAAAAGCTTAAAAATGAGGAATTAGAAAGCTCAGAACAAATTTTGAGAAGGGAAGAGAGAAATTTTGGTTCGATGAACCAAAATAGTTCATAGGTTGTCCTAAAAATGTCACTCATTTTTGGGGACAACAGTCTGCACCACCCTTGGGTTCAAGCCTTCTTTGTTTCCACCATGGACCCCTTTTGGCTCTGTGGTTCACATGGTCTTTTATAAGTTGTATACGCGCCACTACAGTTACCACATCTAGGACATCTGCGAGTCCTACCCCATGGTCTACATGGCCATTAATGAAAGGCCCATGTTGCGACTCTCAAACTAGATAAGGAGGACGCTCTTGCCCATAGGAGCCTACTAGTACTGCAGGGATGACGCCATCATTTGGGTGGAGGGCGTCCGACAAGCCCCTCTCCTCTCACCATATCAAGCCTCGGATCGCCTCACAGAGCAAGAGGTTGCTTATCGATTGGTTGATGATGTCATGGATTACTCACTTGATCGCTAATAGAAGGCGTGTCTGCACTTCCCAATTTTCATTCACCATTACGAATACATGAATCTGCCTTCACTGTGGAAGATGGCACATAATAGGAATTCCTACGCCTTAGGAAGGGTAGCACACATAAAATGGGATTCCTGTGGGGTTATCCACACCCATGTGATGAAGTACATGGCCTGATTCAATATCACATATCACCATGAGCCTCACGAGGATGACAATATTCATCTCAATTTGGCCAACGATGTCGAAGTGTTAGCACAGGTGAAAGCGGTAAAAAAGAAAGGAAAGCGGGTCCAATCTAGGCTAGTCCTTGAAGAAAGGCTTGTGCCACCTCCACAAGCTCCTCCAATGCAATCACCTCGGTTGCAGCTAGTCCCATGGCTTGTGCTAATTCAGTTGGGAGAGGACATTCGTGCAACCACGCCCCACATTTCCAGAAGAATCATACAAGGGGTCTCGGTGCCTTCACCTCCATGGGCTTTGCCTCCTCCAGTGTGGGCTCTGGCTCTGCCACCTCCACTTCCACGGGTTACTTAACTGCAGGCAGTGCAAGTGCTGCATTTTGACATTGATAACAACCCTGAACTAAGCTCAGAGTGGGACCAACAAGAGGCGCCACTGGAGATTTCTTCCCCCACTATCGCCATCCCTCGACAACCCTTGGGACCGCCCCTAGGGTTCCTTGCTCCTATCAGGCCTATTCCAATGAGGCCTTCCCTGGTTCCTGTTGCTCCCGCTTCCCAATTCACTCAAGTACTCGTGGCTTTGGCCATGTTCAACATTCTCACCTCCTAGCCACCCTCCACTTAGCCCATTCCACCCACAAGAATCCACACGTCCCGCCTTTGGTCTTTAGGAGTCTCGGTTGCATGGCCCTCATCCCCCCAATATCCAATGCATTTTAAGCAACTTATGCAACTCTGGGGAGGGCTCAGATCTCTGTCTCCCAACTTCGCATCACCAACATACGCCATCATTGCCATGTCAACAGCTCCATTAGCTACTCCTCCAGCATGGAAACCTCCTAGTGTCCCCACCTAAGCTGTCCTGATGGCCACTTTAGCAACAAGTGCATTTGTATGTGCATTTCAAGTGACTCCCAACTTTGCAGCACATGCAACTACTCCTCTAGCTCCACAAGTTGCTCCAACAACAGTTGCCACCATGGCTCCTTCAATTACTGCAACACATGTTGATCTGGGTACGATGCCCAAGAAGAAGAATGTAACCCAGTTCAAGTTCTAGTTGCCACCATGGCTCCTTCAAACACAATTGCGGCTCCAACTGATTTGGACAAGAGAAAAGGCAAAAGTTAGCTAGCGCTTGACCTTCTATTTAGCTTGCCCCTCCAATTGCTCCCTAGTCCTCCTTTTCTATCACCTTGGACTCCCAAGGGTTCACCTTTAACTAGTTGATTTCCTCGTTCTTATTGAACACCTCGCTCCTAGGTGCCATTAGTCCATAGATTAACATGACCCATGAACAATGGGATGCCCAATTGTTCTCGTGGGGATCCCCATTTGTCCTTCCTCCTTTCACTCCCATGCCCCCTCCTCCTCCACTCCTTTCTTCCTTCCTCCCTCTTCACCCATTCTCCTCCTAGGTCTCCACCATCAACCTTTGCCTTTGCCAACCCGCCTTCATCCTCTTCCACTACCTTGGGAGTTATCGCAAGCCCAAGTTGGGGTGGGCCCTTAGCACCTGCTGAAACATAGAGATTAGAAATGGTATATCAGGGCGACCTAGAGGTCCATTGGGAGTTTGATAGAGAAACTGGGAGCATGAAGAGAATTCTTACATAGAGGTTCACTCAGGTAGGGACCCAGTGGTATTGTGAACTAAGCACGACCTCTTCTTCCTCACCAAAGTGAGGACACCCAGCTGGGAGGAAAAAGTGGCTAAAGACCCTATATTGATGCTCTGAGCTACCCATGAGCTGTCTGAGATGGAAGACATGAAAGAGCAAGTTATAGTACTTGGGTCATAGGTCATGAGTATTTTTTTAGTGGGGCTGATTGGTTGACTTGTGAAAGCCTTTACACAACTGTTTATAGCTCTTGGAAAGGTGACTAGAGCTTTGTCCATGAGCAAAGAGTACCTCCAGTGCACTCAAGCATATTTGGAGAGGGTTGCACACATGGACAATAAGTGCAAGAAGCTCGTCATGGTTATTCATAAGGGCATGTTCCCGGAGCTTAAGCTCATGCCTCTAGTGGACCTAAACCTCTACCAGATTTATGCGAGGAGCATGAGGACTTCAATGGAGTGGTTGGCTATGGTGCAAATAGTGATCGAGCCTTTCGAGAGGAGCAAGGAGTGGATGCTGACCTATTTCAAAGAGGTTAACATCATTGTTTTATTCCACCTAGACGACACCTTGCTGGGCAAAGAGGAATTCAAGGTCCTCCTGGCCCAATTCGACCAGGTCATGTGGAGGAAAGTGGTGAAAGCCAACAACGCTGGGGCCAAAGCAATTTTGGCACTGGCAACCCAATCAACAACTACCATCAACCAAGTGTCTGAGTTGAAGGTTTTCTTGGAGGCCCCACTCCAAGTCCATGAGCGGTTGTTGGTCCAAGCTGAGGTAATCTTTCGAGAGCCACCTATGAACCTTGACAAACTGGATCAGGAGTTCAACCTAGTGACGACTGTGCTGGCAACTGAGGAGGCACATCCTAGGCAATTGGGAAATGGTCCAACCCTAGCTCCTTAGTACTTTTTCTTAGTGGGCTTGAGAGAATCTTTTGTGGGGAGAAGGGGAATATTCTATTGAAAGCAGTTGTAACAAACTTTGAGGCCATCATGGGCGAGGATAGGAGTCTCATGCTACTGGGAGTTTCGTCAAATTGGATGTTGAGCCTTTGGTGGTAGCATCGCATCTGTTGG
Organism: Torreya grandis; assembly: GCA_037957365.1. Taxonomy (NCBI): domain Eukaryota; kingdom Viridiplantae; phylum Streptophyta; class Pinopsida; order Cupressales; family Taxaceae; genus Torreya; species Torreya grandis. Next base: position 1,574,294 of record JARHVA010000756.1, on the reverse strand, counting down.
AGATCTATTCCAAGTAGGCTACATCACAGAGCCCAATACGTGTAGTTCGTGCCCTGGATTGCCCCAACAACAATCCTAAAATGGGAGGAGGCAAGTTCCTTATTGTCACCTAACTCTCTTTTGGGCACCTAATCTCATAGGTGCTTCCCAGTACCAGATTTTGGGCATGACAACATCTCCCAAAAATATTTTTTCCTGGAGAGTTACTATGACTAAAAATGCTAGAGTTCTCGAGGCTTCATTACTACCTTGTTCATGAACAGAGAATCCCCTATGAATTATTGGTCATTTACTAGTTTTGGCTCCAATTCATTGGTCCAAAAAGCACACCCTTCAAAAAACTTTTTGTTCTTTTCCTTTTGTCCAAGTCAAAAATCCCTACATCACATCTTGCAAGTCCCTTGTGTTAAATTTTTTTCTGTGTTGCCAAGCCCTGATGATATTTCCCTTTGTTCATAAATCCCACACCTTGCGAGCTTGTAGCTTCAAATATTACGGTGAGAAAGTATGAGGCCGATGTCTTTAATTAAATCCTTGGTCTATACCTAACTTGTTAACCGAGAATGTATTAATGGGCATATATTTGGCCCCACCCAACGCTTCATCTGTAAATTGTTCTTAGTGAGAAGTTGTCCATGTATTACTAGCCATAGGAAAGATGTGATTTAGGACATAGATTACTCTTCCATAGACCATTTCATTTCTTGCTTAAATTGTGCTGTTCTAGGAGTGCTTTATTTAGGGAAGAGTAATTTGAAGAACTTGTGCAAATGCCCTTGTGTAATAAGAGGCCAAACAAATCTATCCCCACCATGGGATAGATTGACTTTTTTGGTACTTAGTGCCCCGATTAGAGCATTGAGTTGCAACAGGGATGGCTGGCCAATTCTCATAATCAGTTTCTAGTTCCAAGCTGAAATACAAAACTTGTCCTCTTTACGAAAATCTGCTACTAGAGCAATCTCGTTTGAGTGAAAGAGTGTTTAACCCAAAAATTTAGATATGTGGAATATAGGGTTAAAGGGGTAGAGATAGTCTAGGGCACAAGGATGGTAGACTATCTCAAAAGCAAGCTAAATATTTGCAAATTTCAGATAAAACATATGCTGAATTTATTATGCTGAGATATGCTAAAAATGAAAAGTACAGCTATGCTAGATGTTGCAATGATAATGAAAACAAGATACATAGTTGGTTCTAATGCTAACATAGATTTGGATTTGGAATAGGCGTGAAGTAGATTGGATTTGGATTCTGGGTCAATCACTTGATTCTGAAACTTTGACCTCTGTAGTCGAAGACACTTTCGTTGACCTAGGACGGTTGAGTCGACGCTACTATCTAACTCGAATGCAGGCGTTTAGTATGGAATAACTGCTGAAATTGAATGCAACCACCTGGATGCTCCTGCGTTCTGTGTTGCTTTCGCTTTGGTGAATTCAGATATGGGACATGGACTATCGGTCCTTGTCAAATGAGAAAACCCTATTTCTTCATCTTCATAGTGGTTATGGGAAAAATGAGTTAGTGGGCACATGGTGTCGAGTTGTCCCAAATACCCCTCTGTCAATGAACTCTATCTACATAGCCAATATTCCGAAGAGGGCCTCAGACTTATGTAGTTCTCTACGTGTTGGCTTGTATGTGAATTATGCAATGTGTGATAAGCAAGTACATAGAGTGACCTAGCTTGTGACTTAACAAATGTAGCTCATGGAGTGCTCTTTCAGTACTTCAGGCCTGTAGATTTGTTGTCCCTATGATTGATATGGAAATAAGAGAAAATAGGAAAGTTTTTCTCACTTGAGTGCTTGATTGAATGTTTTTGATAGGTTGCCTTGTGAGTAGGTAATAAGTTGTTAGGTCTTTGCTACATGAGGAGTGAATGAGGATTGATCCTGCATTTATACCAATCCCTTTGGAGAATATCTAGTATTAAAGCATTTAGGTTGACCATAGGAATATGTTTCATTAGCAAATTGGATAACTTTAGGGCACTGGACACTTGCATCAATGTAGGCGTCTAACTGGGATGCAAGTGTCTAGGCAACTGAAAAATAGGTGCAGGTCCAGAACTTGTAAAGATAGATGATAAGTAGGTTTATACATTTTGAGCATGATAAAAGGTTTAAGTCATCAGAATAGCATTGGTTGGACTAAGAGATAAGCAATTAGGCACAAAGAGATAGTGTATGTGGGCCTTTTGACAACGGAAAAGGTCTAGAAGTTGAAGGTACATCCATGATATGTATTTTTTAAGTGTACAAAACTGAGGTGCTATATAATTCATAAATAGTGTCTATATTTGCCTCTGCTTAACTATTAATAAAATTGCTAGTTTAAAGAAAAAGAAATGCGTACTTGGGTGTGTATAACACACATTGCCTTTGCTTGAGTCCAACTTGAGTGCTTTGTTGATGACTGACCTGCAACCAAGAACATGTTATAGTGTATAGTCAATGCATACAATCTGAAATTGAAAGCATTGAAATTAAAAGAGAGCAAGGTTTAAGAGTGTATCGATGCAACCGTCTTGCCTTTTGACAATTTGATTTGAAAAGATATATTATTATGAATCATTAGAACTGAGATTAGGATAAATATAAAATCTGAAAAATGCATATATTTAAAGAGATAGAGAGAGATTGGAGGACACATGCCCCCAACCTTGGAGAAATGATGAGTTGTTACCTGACAATTGAGATTAGCCTAACCATGCAACCCAATCATACTTATAACTTGGCGAGTGTGAGTGAACTAAGTCAACTCACACTATAAAATTGGTGAGGTTTGATGATGTAATCAAGTCCGACCTATAAAGTTGGCAAGATCGAATGTTTTAATCACCTCAACCTTACCAAAAAGCGAACCAACTATTGCAGTAAATTGGCTCAATACATTCTGTAAAAGTTCAACCTGGTGGGTGATGACATTTCTTGAAAGTGTTTGAAAGCTGAAACTGATTTGATTTTGCAATTTAAGTGCCTTTTGCATAGCATATGCACCTTATATATGTCTCATGTTGAAACTGTGTATAACAATGGTACCAATGTATAAACTTTTGCCACAAATGTGTATTTGAATCATATTACTGTGCAATTTGACTAATTTGAAATTGTGTAAGTGTAGAGAACATGTTTCCAAAACGTGCCCCACTGCAATATGAATCTGAGAATTAGGACAAGTGTGGAGAATATGTTTTCAAAACATGCCCCCACTGCAATCTGAATCTAAGAACTAATGTAAGTGTGGAGACCATGTTTCCAAAACACGCTCCCACTGAATTTGAAATTGTGACAAGTGTGGAGAACATGTTTTCAAAACAGGGCCCCACTGCAATTTGAATCTGTGAAGCAATGTGGAAGTCATGCCTCTATGGCATGCCCCCATTAATATCCTTCCCTTTTGAGGTGAGGGAAAGTAGCAACTGGGAGTTACCTTACCTCAAAAGTATAAGACAACCATGTAAATTGTGAATGTACCATGTACCATATAGAGGGTACATATTTGGGTAGATATATCATTGAAGCACGAAGAATGTAATGACACCAAGTCCTAAGATGCATGATGGAGATCATGACAACGTTTAGATAGTAATAATACAAGCTCAATAAGCAATCAAGCACACATACAAGAGCACTCAAAAGCAAACCAAAAGATAAAGGTCCAAGGAGACCTCAAATTAAGGGCATGTTCAAATGCCGCACATTTGAAGAGACATGACTTAGTCAAATGTCCACAAAGCAAGAAATGACATATTCAAATATTAGCATACAACAAACAATGACATAATCAAATGTCAAAGAGGCAAACAAAGGCATGGAGGCCGCAAACAATAGAGCATATTCAAATGCTCAAATGAGCAAGACAATAACAAGGCAAAACACTCAAAGAAGTGCATGAATGAAAGTATAAGCAACCAAAATAAACATAGCATACTAGCCTCTGGATATATGTGTTAGCAAAAAAATGTTAAGTACAAAACATATTAGGTACACTACAAAAGATATAAACATGGATAAAAACATGTGCAAGTACATAAGCTCAAACATGATAATAGAAATGATCATAGAATGATATAACCTGGGTGTATTGTGATCAAAGAAGCGGATGCCCCCAATGTCCACATGACATGAGTAGAGGGAAGGTCCAACATCCGAAAGTGCATAGATCATGTATCTATGTATCCCTGTGTCACACTCAAAATATGTGTGAAACACATGTATATAGAAATAAATGATATGCTCTTCACTAACAGAGAACTAAAAATATAGATGCCAAGGAGCTAATAGAACATGTAAATGCTGAACATATTTCTGAATTTTTGAAGTTTTTTGATTTTTTTGGTATTTTTGGAATATTTGAAAATAAAAAACTATCCTATGATCTCATCCAAAGGATGATAATCTGAGGAGTGGTAAATATATAACATTTCTTGAACAATATGTGTCATATGTGTGCATAGGAGAATCATAAAGTGTATCATACTCTTTTGGTAAGTTTGTACTTGGTATTTTTGGTTGGCATTTATTTGCATTTGGTTTCTCATGTCAGTGTTGGATTTAATCGATAAGTATTAGGTCTTGTAGGTATGAAGAGATTATGTGGTATGTTACCGAGTGGATCAGAACATAGTTTGCTGAATTGTTTATTTGCAAATTGTTTACCATCTATGAGCAGTGAATTTGGCCTGTTTTGAGGAAGAGCTTGTAGTTTCCTACTTTATATCCACATTTGGTACATTATATTTGTCAAGTGTCTCTTGATCTTTGACTTCCTTTATTAGAAATCATGATTTAAATATTTGATGTGCCCATTGCTCTTTTTGTGATGTTACCCATTTTTGTCTGTATTTTATTCTTTGACTTGTTTTCATTTGTAGGTTCTTGTTTTTTGACAAAATGCATCTTTGAATGATTTGCATCAATATTGCTAATAAAGTTCAAGCCTTGACGGTCATTCTGATCGGATGTGGAAATAAGATGAGTGATGCCTTGGGAATGTTTCCCAATCCTTGACCATGATAACCAAAGTTTCGTAAATATTTCTTTCCAAAACCATACTTTTTGAAAAATTGAGTATCATTATTGAGAGGTAAATTTGTATCCTTTTCGTGATTTGATTTTTCTTTTTGAACCTTTTCTTGCTCTATGATATTTGCAACTGTTTTTGCTCTAAATTTTTCTTTGGTACACATATTTGTTGTTTTTGCACTTGTGGTTTAGGAAAGGTACTCATAATGTGAGCGATTTTCTTGGTTGATGTATCAATGATATGATCACCACTATCTTTATGACTTTTTATTTTGTTCTTCATGTAAAACAACAATCTGTATGATGCGCATGCATTCTATGATATGCACAATAATATTTGGATCTCCTTGTAGGAAGTAAGGGAGGTAGTTTGATCACTTTGTTTCAAATCATTTCTCTTAAAATCTCACTTGGACTTTTAGTAGCCTTTTGTTCATTTTTTGAATCACTAGTTTTAGATATATTATGTTGTAGCTTTTCATTTGGATATGAAACTTTGTTGGGTACAACATTGCTAGATGAAGATGCAAACACATGATTAACACTAGTATGTTTTGGATTATGTATGTATGAAATCCGATTTTGTAACTCTTTTATTAACTTGCTCATACTAGTGATTTGATCTTTTAGGACTTCACAAGCACAAACCCTAGGTATTTCAAATTGATTACTTTCATTTGAAACTATAGGATGGACCACCTTACCTCTTGGATAAGTGATAGCTTGGACCTGGTTAGAGAGATGGGAGTTATCACCCTCCTTAGGGTTATGAGGACGTTCTTTTTTAGTCATAGTAAACACGATTTTAGGAAAATAAATTCTGATTTTTGATATAAATTGTAATAATTGAGACATTAGGTAAATCAGAAAAACCCTAGAGCACACTAGGAGTTGCATGAAAAGACAAAGGTTGGGTTCCCCAAATGTTTAACCCTAAAATCTAGATATGAAGAATCTAGGGTTTAAGGGGTAGAGATAGCCTAGGGCACAAGGATGGTAGACTATTTCTAAAGCAGACCAATTATTTATGAAACTCAGATAAAACATATATTGAATTTATTATGTTGAGATATGTTAAAAAGTAAAATTATGATAGATGTTGTAATAATAATGAAAACAAGATACTTAGCTAGCTCTGATGCTAATACAGATCTAGATCTGAAACATGCAGTAAGTAGACTGGATTTGGATTCTGGATCAGTCCTCTGATTCTGGAAATTTGACCTCTGTAGTCATGGACACTTGCATTGACCTCAGACGGTTGCGTCGACACTATTATCTAATGCGGATGCAGGTGTCCAGTATGGAATAATTGTTGAAACTGGATGTGACTACTTGGATGCTTATGAGTTCTGTGTCGCCTTCGTTTTGATGCATTCAGATTTGGGTTATGGACTGTCGCTCTTTGTCAAATGAGAAAACCCTAGTTCTTCAACTTCATAGTGGCCATGGAAAAAATGGGTTAGTGGACACACGGTGTCGAGTTGCCCCAAAGACCTCTCTATCAATGAGTGTTACCTACATAGCCGATACTCCAAAGAGAGCCTCAGACATATGTAGTTCTCTCCTATGCGTTGGCTTGTGTGTGAATCATGTAATGTGTGATAAGCAAGTACATAGAGTGACCTAGCTTGTAACTTGACAAGTGTGGCTCATGGAGTGATCTTTCAATACTTCAGACTTGTAGATGTGTTGTCCTTAGGACTGATATGGAAATAGGAGAAAATAGAGAAGCTTTGCTCACTTGAGTGCTTGATTGAATACTTTTGATAGGTTGTCTTATGAGTAGGTAAGAAGTTGCTAGGTCTTTGCTAGGTGAGGAATGAATGAGGACTGATTCTGTATTTATACCAATCTTTTGGACAATATCTTGCATTAAAGCACTTAGGCGGACCATAGGAATACGTTTCATTTGCAAATTGGATGACTTTAGGGCACTAGACACTTGTGTTGACGTAGACGTCTGACTAGGATGCAAGTGTCTGGGCATTCGAGAAACAGATGCAGGTCCAGAATTTGGAGAGATAGATGATAAGCAAGTTTGTAACATTTTGAGCATTATAGAAGGTCTGAGTCATGAGAATAACATTGGTTGGACTAAGAGATAAACAATTAGGCACAAAGAGACAGTGTATGTGGGCCCTTTGGCAGCGGGAAAAGTCTAGAAGCTGAAGGTACATCCATGATATGTATTTACCAAGTGTACAATACTGAAGTTCTATATAATTCATAAATAGTGTCTACAAAGAGAGGAAGAAGATCCACAAATTGGGTCTCAGATAGAGGAGGATAAGCATTCTAGGATTGTTCCTAGAATTTGTTTTTTTTTCCATTCCAAAATTTCCAGGTTAGCCTGCTTTTTGATGAATTTGGTAGTAGTTGATAAGGGGGGTTTCCAACTTTGACTTGAAGATGTAAGAGACCTTCCCTTACTGTATTTTTTCAAAACAATACTGGTCCAAACAAAATCTGTAGTATAAAATTTCCAAGCCAATTTTATTGCCATGGGTTTGCTCAAAATGGAAATGTTCCTTATGTTCAGCCAATGCCACCTTCAATTTTTTGGTTTGCATATTTTTTCCCACGCAACAAGAGGGAATCTGTTTTTCCGCAGTTCCTTGCTATAAAAAGTCTTGTTGAAGAGCTCGAAGGCAAAGGGAAATATGCTTTGGTATCGGAAATATGTTTAGCATTTAAATAAGGACAACTTGAAGGACGGTTTGAACCAGTCAAATTCTTCCCACCTGAGATAGCCACTGGTTTGTCCGGTGAGATGACTTGGTCTTGAATTGGCCTACGGTTGCATCCATAGCTGAGAATCGTTTTTTTGTATGTAGACGAAACCTAAGATATTTCATAGGCAAAGTCTTTTTCCTGGAATCGTAAGCATTGTAATATAGCTATTTTTTTGTTGCCGAGGTATGTTTTAGAAAATGACTCAAGATTTCTTTGTATTTACCTGCTGTCCTTAGGCCCTTTGGTATGTGCTCATTAAGGATTTAAGCTTGTTGATATCCTTGATGAGGTGGCTGGAAAGTGAAAGCTCCGTTCCACTCCTATTGCTGGCAGCCCCAAAATTTTGCCTGGTGCTTTGGCTGAGTGAATGGGTCGATTGAGTGTTTCACTCATTACAATAAACTAGTATGGACTGAGAAGGTCTTCTTGCCTGAGGCATCTAGAGCTTGTGAATGTCTGTCTGGTTCTGCACTTTATTAATATGCAAAATGTGGGTGTTGGGATACAACTCTTTATCCATTTGATCACTTGTTCTTGGAACCCGAAGGCCTTCAAAGTTTGTGCTACTTACATTGATTGAAAGCTTTAGAGATATCCAATGTGATCAAAACACTAGGCTGTGTTGGGGTTTGAGAGAATGCAGTATCTCTTGGACTGCCATAATGTTATCAGTTATTTGCTGTTCGTTAACAAAGGTTGATTGAGAAGCAGAGATCACCTTACCATTAAGGTGCTTGATCCTAGAGGCTATTCCTTTGACAATTATCTTATACACCTTGTTGCATAAAGCAATTGGTCGATAATGATCCATTTGCTTAGCATGTGCCATTTTTTGGAATCAACACCAGGGTTTTAGCATTCATTTTCTTTAGCATTTGCTTCTTTCTTTGAGATTCTTGTATGACAGCAATGAGATCTCCTTTCAGCAGTTTTCAATACTGCTGATAAAAGAGAGGAGGAAATCCATCCGACCCAGGGGATTTATCTGGTTGAAAAGAGAATACTATCTGCTTGATTTCTTATTCTGTGGCTGGACTGAGCATGATATCATTATCTGTAGCACTGAGGAGTTTCAGAATACTATGTAGAAGCTTTCGTTTGTCCTTCTTCCTTTCATTGGAAGATTGGATTTCTGACAGTACCTCCTGAAAGTAACATGTGGCATGGTCCCATTTCAGAATGCACAGTGAGAGTTACCCCATCAGGTTCTTTGATCTGATGCAGTGAATTGATATGCTGATTATTTAGAACCTGCGTACGGAAGAATTTGGTGTTCTGATCTACTTGGGCGGTACATTTCTCCTTTGATATTTGTTACCAGAATTGTTCTCATCTCTTTTGAGCAAAAGAAAGTTGTTGGATTAGGTCATGTTCTTGGTCAGCATATTGGTTGGTTAGGTCGGTGTCCCTGATTTATGTTTGGAGGATATCATGTTTGGTTTTGAGAGGAGATCTGTTAGGAAGGGTTCCTAAAGACTGATCTGCTCCAACTCTTTAATTGTGTTTTCAAAAAGTGGAGTTTGGTCATAAGTACATTTCCTTGTATATGCTTGCATTCTTGCCTCTGGGTCTGTCTTGCAGTCTATTTTAGGATGAGAAAGCCACATTTTTTCAAATCTGAATTGACAGCCTCTCTGAATATTAGTTTTGCCTTGTATACTCATAATGAGAGTCCAATGGTCCCAGAGAGTTCTGTTACTAACCTTGGTGGCAATATGTTAATGAGAAGAGTTCTAATGTTCTGAGGAAGCATCCTGTCAATTTTCTCTGATATATAACTATTTTCTTTTATTTGTTGCACCAAGTGTATAATCCTTGCGAATATTCTATGTCAATTAGTGAGGTATTCTGCTCAAGTTGAGAGAGAGCCTTTGTCATCCTTTGGTTGAACCTTGGTCCCCTATTCTTTTCCCCGTCTTTCTTGACAATATTGAAGTCCCCCTTCAAGATGAGATATGGGGGAGAGAAGGCAAGAATCCATTGCTGATTTTGCTGCAGAATATCCACTCTACAATTGTCACATGTTGGTATGTATATATTTACCAAGAAAAATAATGTGTATACTGTTGTATTTAATAACAACATTGTTTGTAGCCAAATGTGTTACGTTATAATTCTCTTGTTGGCTTTATGTAGTGTCTTAATGCCTCTTTAGTTATGTTTGGTTGTGTTTTAATTGACAATTGTTGGGTCTTTTGTCATATAAATAGAACGATGTGTGTCGGGGTAAGGGTGCCGATGTGACAGGTCTTCCATATACCGAGCAACTGTATTGAGCACTACCTTATGCAATAAAGCTGTTATTCTCTCATGTTATTTTGTGCTATGCCGTGGTATGTTCTTTAAATTCTGCAGTAGTATTTCCTTGGTAGTGTAGTTTTTATAGCAAATTTTTTTGGTGATATTGCCTTTGCAAAGTTGGGTAGAAGTGAAAGTTCATTGACAACAAACATTGACGACGAGGCGTTACATTATCTTATTAGATCTTTGTGCCGATGAAGCACAATGACAAGATTTTACAATGGTACAAAAATAGGTGTTGTCAAGAAGAAGGAAGATCTGACGTACAACACCATATGAGAAATAATTAATGTCATTGATCCCAAACAAAGGCGGTAGAAGAAGACAATTCAGTTAGGGAGTGGACCAAGAAATCAGAAGTTCTACTCAGTTGGTGGAACAACAAGAAAGAAGGCAAAGGCTGAGAGAGGTAGCCAATTCTAAAAATCCATCAGAAGAAGTGCAAAGTAGAAGTGGAAGCTGAAGCGAAAGCCATGCTGAAGCGTAAGTGGAAGTCGGAGCCGGAGCTGAAGCTGAAACTAAGAAAGGGTTCAGTTGGAACTGGAGGACCTTGTGCCACTCACAAGTAAGAAGTGGCTAGAATTTGTAAGATAGTTGCACCTTCTAGAGGAAGAAAGTGTGGACCTTGCTGACTAGGCTGGGTTGGAGGGTGTTGTAGAAGAATCAAGTGAAGAGTCTTGTCAAATCCATAATCAAAGTCAAACAAGGTCAACAATCATGGTCACAGAACTCTACTAAGTTCAAATTCAAGACGCAGAAGTTGGTGAAATTTACTAGTGATTGAAGACCCTGTGCGGCAATGCAAAATTGGCATCACCAACTGGACTACTAATGGGCAAACAAATGAACATCATCAGTTGCATTCATTACTACCCAGACATTGAGGGGTGGCTATTGATTGGTACACAGGTGCATTGGCAAGGGAAACCTGAAAATATATGAACCTACAACAAAAGACACAAAGAATTGCGGGGAAAACTCGAGCAATTACCATATGATGGGTTTAAGAAGCCATGGTTTATTGAGGGACTTGTACCCTTGTTGCTGAGGAAGATGAAGGTTGTTCCACCTTTGTATTATGAATATGTATATAATAGAGCGATCAATATAGAGAAGGAGAACAAAACATCCACACACTTGAGGAAGAGGATTGAAGATGTTGATTCATTGTCTAGCAATGACAGTGAACCTGAATCAATGCAAGCCTTGAGAAGAGACATGCTTCAAATGATGAAAGAGCTAAATAGAGATACTAAGAACGAAGGAAAGAATCTTTGGTGTACTGACTGCAAGATGGAAGGTCACACCAAGGTGTATTTCCAAAGAAAATGTTATGCGAGATTTGTCAAGTTATAGGGCATTCAGCCAAGGATTGCCTGTACAATTTGTGGAACAAGAGTGCCCAAGTGTTCTTCCCAAAAGGGGAGCAATCAACACCACCCTCCATGCTGCCAAAGCCAAATAATAATTTACGTCAGAATAATAATGGTGGTGATAGTCAAATTCAATATGTCTCCCAATGATGACTGATTGTGCAATGTTGGGAGTGTAACGAGTGGGGACATTTTGCAATAGATTGCCCCACAAATGAAAATCATGCTTGATGTCGCTGTAGATGGTGTGGGCCAAGGGATCACAATGATGCCAACTGTTCGAAGCAACTGAATGTTAATAAGATTGACACATCCGAGAACGAAGAAGAAATGGAAATCACTTGAGCACAAGCAAAGAAAGCTATATACCTGACCCAAGAACAGAGAAGGAAAGACTTGCTGAGGCTAGAGCCACAGTTGAGAAAGCCATGGTTGAAGAACGAATACAATCCCACCAGCGGATAAGGATGGTGGTGACTAGTTGACTTGAGTTAGACAAAACAATTGTGAGACAAGTCTTGCAAACAATTGTACCTATAAAGATAGCTGATTTATTGCAAAGTATTCCCGAACTCAAGAATGCAATAATCACCATCTACTTGTAAAGTTAGCTGATTTATTGCAATGTATTCCCGAACTTTTGACAACCATCCGCTCCTGTTGTGTTGTATGTTTCTGTTGCTGCCCCATACAATCCTTTGAAAAAACAGAAGTATTGGATTCGTGGGGTTTCATATATAGATTCAGGTAGAAGGGTTGTTTTTAGAACAAAACTTGGTTATAACAATCAGAATTTCAGCTCGGTATTTTCAGCAAGGTAGGATATCTGGAAGTTTTCATCTGTAGCAACCTCTACAACAGCAACAACTCCTTCAGGTTTGTTCTCTACGTGCCCTCTTCAATCTCATTTTTTTTCATTTTATTACTGGGTGTTGTTGGAAGGGACTGTGACTTATTTTAAGGGGGGTTAAATGTATAATGTTGTATTTAATAAAACCATCTTTTTCTAACCAACTTTGTTATGATATTATTCTCTTGTTGACTTTAGGTAGCTTCTTAATGAATCTTTAGTTATGTTCAGTTGTAGTTGACGGTTGTGTTCCAAGCGACAACCTGTGTCACAAGGTTCAGTAAACTTTTGAGATAAAATTCAAAATTTGCCTATTTTTATTCGGCCATCAAAATTTTTTCAAACTTCGACATTGTTTTGGGTCTGTTTTTTTTTGCATGTTTGTATCTGTATATCTGCTTTTTTCGTTGTTGGCACGTGGCAGTTTATGTAAGTTTGTAATGAGGAACAGGTATAAAACTTACCTGCAGCACCTAACAGGCCATCGACGCTCTTCAGTCAACCCTTCGCGGAGGTAACGGAAAGCTTTTATTTATTTATATCACTGCAGGTTTCGATGTCTGCTCGTTTACCGTAGCACAACTCTTTCCTTCAACGCGAACAGGACAAGACAGATCGAACTGCAAATCACGAGGATGCAAATCGTAGCATGACACAAACAGGTCATAGTCTGCTACGAGCTTGCCATCTTCAGCATCGTCTCTCCTCGATCTTTTTGAGTATTATATTACTGTGTTGTAGCCCTAAACATTTTAATTATTATCAATAGGCCCATGTGATATGGTAAAGTTTCGTTTATTTTTTATTTATTCATTTATCTCTGTAATTATCATTTATATCCACCTAGTTACGAAAAAGCTTTTGAATATCTTAGTGCATAATTTAGACTTTGAATAGTTTAATTATGTTTTTTAATTTTTTTTCCTTTTTAAATTAGTATTTTTATATTTATTAATACTTTAAATTTATTAATATTTTATTTATTGGTCGAATTTTAAGGCGATTTTTTTTCAAATTTTATTCATTGGCGAATTTGAACCAATTTTTATTCCTTGTTGAACTTGAACTTGAACTCGAACCTTGTGACTTAGGTGACAACCACTGGGTCTTTTGTCATATACATAGAATGATGCATGTCGCAATAACAGAGCTGTTGCGATAGGTCCCTCCCTGTACCGAGCAACTACATTGAACACTACCTTATGCAATAAATCTGTTATTCTCTTATGTTCTGTTGTGCTATGTACTTTAAATTCTGCAGTAATATTTTCTTGGTCGTGTAACTTTTATAGCAAACAAAATGCATGTTGAATTCATAAGAAGAGAAAACAACGATCAACCCCCATCAAAAGGAATGATGGTGAGTAAGAGAGTACCTGGATGGATCCCAGTGGATGATGTTGCAGGGATTGTGGCGTATAATGGTTTGCTTGCTGCCCCATATCCCTGAGAATCTTAGAGTTTTCATTGAACCTAGACGTATTGCTTCTTGTATAAGGACCATGTCAATCTTTTCTGTCTTGATTTTTTCCATAAGGAAGAGATGTTTATTGGGAATGCTTCTTGTGGTATTTTAGGATACATTCAAAACCAACCTAACCCTAGCTACACCAACACTTAAATAAAACTCTAGTATGCCTTAAACCTAAGTCTAAGCACTCCCTCAAAGCATACAAGAGACACCAAGAATCTTCCCATTGAGAAGATTACAGAGATCAAAATAATACACAGCAGAATGCGCAACACATATCATAGAAACCTTTATTAATAGACTATAGTCAATTAATCCAACACGTTGCACATGTTAAGCAGTAATCAGATCATTCTCATTAATTATTCAAACTCATATACAAAGCATATACAATAAACCTACACGTACAATTACTTCTGCACATAGATCACTACATACACTCCTTAGACAATGCTTTACAAGCTAAACAAAACATGTAATCTCCTTGAGTGCATCCTAGTGAGAGGTCTGGGGTCCTATTTATAATTTTTCCCCACTGACCTACTCATGACAGCTGGATCTAGGTGGGATCCTTCTAAAAGACTCTAGAAGATCCCACGGATCTTACAATAGATTTCCAATCCCTATCCTTCCAGAGAATCTGCAGACTCTCTGTCTTGTTCCTGTTGTGACACTTGTCTGCCAGATTTGTGCTGTAGTTGTTCTGCTGTGCAGATCTTCTTTCCTTCCCTGCCACTTCTCCGCATCCTTTCCTCTGCACACTTTTTATACAAAGCGCACAAATATCTGTCTAACCTGCACATAATCTTTGAACCCTGTGCATACTATGCCAAAACTTGCACATAACCTGCTCAATCATCTTACTCTGTGAAAATCTACTTATCTTAAACTTATGCGAATTCCTGGGTCCAACAATGCTCAAACCCATTATACTCAAAGACTTAATCGGAATCCACATTATAATATTTGTGGTGTCAGAGGTGCTCTCCTCCATGGGGATTTCAAAATGTTTGATTTTTAGGGGTCCAAATCTACATTAGCTTAGTTACTGTTCACCCCATACTGTCCTCTTCTCGTGGCTCAAAGATCTCTGTGAGCGATTTCTGTTTTTCTTTGCTTGTTCTTGTGTTTAGAATCTCAAATACCCAAATTTGTGAGGATAAGATCCCTAGGTAAATTGCTCGATTGCTGGCTGTTTTCACTCCTAGTATTAGGCCGTATTCACTCTTCTTTTTATGCAAATTTGACGGGCTCAATAATCTTACCATTCTTTTTAAAGGACAATCTAAAGATTAGATGAGTGGAGCACTTATCTTGAAGGCTGATTTCTCTGTGCATGTCTTCCAAGCCTTAATCTGCTAGGGCTGCCAATGGGTTTTTGATGGAATTGTTTTCCTTGCCCTGTAGGTTCCTTTCCTTTTCTAGCATAGGCCTTTGAGAATTTGTTCTCATTTGCTTCTTTGTTGTAACTTGTGGTTGACTCATTTCAGATTTTCTGGTTTGGAAGTGGTTTGATCTTGATGCTGTGTTGTGGTTGGTGGATCTTGTTGGTTTGGATCTTGAATGACCCAGGAGGGGCATACCCTATCTAAATGTTCATGCTCGTGATAGATCCAACATCAGAAAGGAATATTTTACATTGTCAAGTGGTTGTTCCCATTCCATCCCCACCATATCAAGAATGAGATGGTTTGGGAGGGGTTCGACTGTAATTCAGCACACTAGGGTGTTTAGTGAACTCTGATGCTGTTATATACTTGCCAATGGCTGTCCCAATTTTCTTAAGAGAAATTTCTTTCCAATATTCCCTTGGTAGCTGGGCTACCTCGACCCAAGAACTGTGCTTGGCAGATCTTTAGTGGGATTGAATGCTGGGGACTACTGCTTCATAAAGAGACCAATGTTTTTGAGGAGCCATGGTCCTCCTTGAAAAATCTGTCTTTCTTTTGTTTGGTGGAAAAGACAGCTAAGAAGTAACCTTTGGGAATCATTAATGGTTCTTCTGCTCCCATTGTTTTCCAGTTCTCACAAAACCAGATTTTGAGGGTTTTTGGACCAGGGACCACTCCCATAAATCTGCAGGTTAAGGCTTTTTCCTTGAGGAGCCAGATCCAGATCTGTTGTTCCATTTTGTCCATAGAGAATAGTAGTGGTGTTTCCATTTTCGGCTAAACACCCATCCTCCTTTTTTGAGGATAAAATGGGCTTGATGACTGTCTTTCTTGCATGACTCTGAAAAAAGTTTCTTAACTCATCTCCGTAGATTTGTGTTGATTCTTGGGATACAGCAGATCTAAAATTGGTGGAAGACTTTACCCCTTGGGCTTGATCTTGATATTTTGTCACAAGAAGATGAGTGTTCTGCAGGAGGCTAGTGGGCTACATTGGTAAGGAGGAGGCTATGGCCTCCTCAGGAGGAATTTCCTAGACCAGATCCGCACGGCTTAGTCACAATTGCAGATCTAAGGGTTCTATGAGAGATTTGTTGGTTGGGAAGGGAGGATGGCACGGGGGTAGGATAAAAGAGTTTTATTTTCGGTCGTAACCAAGCCCCTTATGACTCCCACTATATCCCATACATGTAACATAAAGTTCTGCTACAATGTGACATATGTGATGCCCAAATTGAAAATATAAAGGCTTATAGTCAAATATCCTTGGAAAACTCGTCATAAGGGAATTTGTACGAGTGGTATGCAAGAAGGGACATGAAACCAGTTAAAGATAATTCACATTGTCTTGTGAACCAATATACACTCTATGAGTATAAATAAACTCCTATAAACAATTATTCGTTATCATAGTGCATGCCAGATAATCATGATTTTACCATTTCCCCCTATGCCCTTGATGTTTAATTGATCATCGCCTTAATGAAAGGACCTCCAAGGCTTCTGAATGTATCCACAATAAATATATGCTCAATAATCAACAAAAAAATGCGAGGAATACAATATGGGATGGACAAAAATCTGCAATATGATCCTTGTGTTAGAGCAACCCCCTTTATAGATTCAGAATCTGCTATACTATATTCTCAAGACAAGTCACCATCTTATAAATCATAAAAATCAGAGCAGCGTTCACAAAACAGATCAAAGGTACCACATATAACAATAAACACCCTTGGAACTAAGTTATCATGCTTCCTAGTCAAATTGCTTGCTTTTCTATGCCATTTTATGCAGGTTGTTACCTCTTAGACTGAATTGCTGATGCAGAAGCATCCAGGTAAAGCTAGCAATCTTGCATCACCATAAACATTAGATGTTATTTAAAAAAAAAAAAAAAAAACAATGTTTTTGCTTGTTGTCACTTGTGTGCTGTCTTTGGAGGCCATATGCATGTTGGGATCTGTTTAGAGGCTTTGATGAACTTAACAAGGGTAAAGGATAGTAAGGAGGGTATGTTAGGAGACCAAAAAGCTTATCAAAGCCTGAAAATGCATGATAAAAGTGGGCAGCATGAAGAAAAACGGGTTTTTGCATCTTGGAAGCCGTTTTTGGAAGCAAAGACAGAAAAACATGGAAAGATGTGGGAGGGCGATAGATGGAAGGGAAAGCGTCCCTTGGAGACCCAATAACAACGAGAAACTGGAATCGCTGCTGTTCATACCAACAGAAAGAAGAATTCACCAAAGAGGAGGAAAAAGACAATTTTTTTAGGCTTGGGAGCGGGGCTTGAAGGTTGGAGAGTTTGGGGAAGTTTCAGAGGGCATCCAAGGTACTGAAAGAAAGGTCTTGGCATGGAGATGTGAATCAATCACCAAATTTGAGGTTCAGTTATCCTCCTATCGTGCAGACCTGTTTTAGTCAAACAAAGGAAATTTTGCGAATTGAAGGAGCAGTGCTGAGAGAAATGGAGGGCATATTCCATCTAAATTTTTCATTTTATTGAAGAATCCACTTTCAAAAATTGGACAGCAATTTGTTTTGCAGTGGATTTAATTGTCCAAGTTCAAGCCAAGTGTTTGTAAAAATATCAAATTTATGTTTAGTACTGTAGTAGTCAATTTGTTTGGGCGCAAATGGTGTTTGATAGTTGTTTGTTAATCACATTAATGCACAGAATATTTTATACCAGCTGTAATGATCATGAAAGCCTGATTCTTGTGGTTATGAGCTCTCAGAATTGGAAAATAGTTCAAGGCTTGTAACTGTTTTTCCTTGTTTGCAATGTTTATACTTTGATAAGGAGTATTGAGGTTGCTTGCAAGTTGTTTATCCTGGAAATGTGTGCTGGATCATAACTCTATCTGAGAGGATGTTGGTTGGCCTTGAGAAAGAGTCGTTCTATAATACAGAATAAAATCACTATGTCTTTAAAATGGTAGGAGCCTTGTTGAGAAAGAGTGCAAGTTCTTGTTAGGCTGCAAGGTTAAGGCTGTCCTTCGTTGGACCCCCTCCCTTGTCTTCTTCTGTTGCCAACCATAAAACAGGAGAAAGTCAGATATGTTAGAACTGCAAGAGCAACTGAGATGATGAATATATGTGATGGATGAAGAGGTATTCCTTCTTCATTGATCTACGTGCTGTTAAATTATGACTAATCATCTTCAGTTTTAACTATAAAACAAGGGTGACGGGGAAGGCGGTCCCCCTATTTGTTCAATTATAAATAATTGGGGGTGACTTTCTCGCGAGGCTATCCTTAACTGTCCAGTGGACGATGGCTTATGTTGGTGTATCTATCCCCCTGGAGTTGTTTACTTTGCAACCCATAGCCTCTTTTCTCTAAATCCATGCTCTCATGCACTATTTGAAAGACTAGACAGGTTGTTTGTGGGTTATGGAGTACTTTCGTTTCAAATTACATTCTATAACATAAATCCACAGGTTCTAAGTTTTCGCTCATTGATGCAATTTCAAATTACGTTTCGATACTTGAACCACCCTACTATAATTATCTAACCTTCACTTTAGTCATGGGTTTATAAACTATTATTATGCCACAAAACTGTCCTTATCCACCTTTGTCAAAATCTTCATTCTAATCTATTAATTAAACTTCAAAATTAATCTTTAATATGAGGGAACCACTGTGTTTAAGCGTCTGTATGTGTTTGAGCTTTGTTTTAGGTGGCGAGTTTTCTACAAGGAAGTCCTTTATTTAAAAAAGAAACACCCATTACATTTTGGAATCATCGATCCTATAAGGTTATTAGAGATTCTGAAAGAGGGCCAAGGCCATACAAAATCGGCTAAGAGCATGAAATGATAATCGGAGTGTTTTACCATTTTTTCCTAGGATCTCATGAACCTTTCCTCTTTCTTTGGGAAGAAACTGTGTTGCCTAAATAGTAAATATCTTAATTTTATTTTTATCTTTAAAATTCTCTTGTACCAGGTCATCTTGATGTAGTTGTGGTTGATCCTTCATAGGAGATTCTGCTCTTGTTTTGAACAGATTTCACGTTGCTCTTGTTCATTTTTGCTTCTGGTTCTTTTTTCTGTCCCCTGCCACTCATAACTTGATGGGCCCTTCATGTTAACCTCTCATTTTTTCCATAGTATGGATCGATTTCTTGTTCTTTTGAATTAAAATCTTCCCTAGAGTTATTTTACCAACAAGTTGTGTATAATCTATCTTTTTGTTCTTTCCCATCACCCTAAGATCTGAATCCTAGTTCTGGTTTTCTTTTCGTTTCAAGTTGGAAGTCTTCCATTGTTTTCCTCACATCTTGTCAAACAAGCAAATTCTAGATTTTTATTAGTATGACACACATAACATGCAATTGGTTGCATAATATAACAGCCACTGCCATCTTTCTCTTTGAAATTTCATTAAGTTTTTTCTGGGGAGGTTGTCATTCACATCTATTTCTATGCAAGCCCATGTAAGCATATGGATTCTTATAAATGGTTTTTCCTCGTTAATTAAAGGTATAAATCTCCATAGCGAGTTTCCAATAATCTTCAAGGTTTCAGTCCCCCAAAAGTGATAAGGAAGATCAGGCAGCTTTCCTGGTAGCGCAGTTGAAGTTAGTAGTCAAAGTCCAGGAACTGTGGTTGCATGGATAACCGGACATTACCCCAGTGGCTGGAGTGAAGGACCTCCTTTCAGAACATTCATCTTATCTTCAACTGTTGAAAATACTACCAGAGAAAAGTCTTTGGAGAGTAAATACAAACATAAGCTATCTGAAAGTGTCCAGTGTTAGCTATCTAGTTCTCAAGGGCAGCACCATTTGGCCATAAACCATTGATTTCATCTACGTTATTGGTTCATGGGCTTTTGCCTGCATATGAGGGTCTGGTTTGCACCAGGTTCTGGTGTGGGTTCAAAATGCGCTCCCCAATGCCTACGGTTCGTCTCGGGGCCCCTGGGTTTGCTTGGGTTCTTCTACTAGAAGAACCTGGGCAAACCCAGGTTCTTAGGATGGACCCTGTGTGTTGGGGAGCAGAATTTGCAGGCTTAAACAGTAAAAAATGGTCAATGACAGGATTTTTTTAATTTTTGTCAATTTTCACAAAACGAACGACTTAAAATAATAAAAAATACATTTCTAAACCTTAAAGGCAAGTGAAAGACAAAATCAAAAGCTAAAAGAACACCAATGATAAAAACAAAACACAAAAACAAAACCACTTGCCTCTCATTTTTCTCATTGCACACTTGCCTTCCATTGCTGGTGCAGCGTTGAAAATTTATTAAGCATCATTCTAATCATTTTCTTATGTTGATTGATGAGTCCATTTGCTACCAAGGTAAGATTTTAACCTTCTGAGTTTTAGCTTGTACTGTTTTATTTTTTTTTCCGGTCATTTTTTTACAAGTTGTTGCCCTAGGGTTTGTTTCTAATTTTTTTTTTTGTAATTTTGTGTTTGGTTTTAAACTTGTAGTTATATACACTACAATGTCTCATAGTTCTTCCTCCATCGGCCAAAGGCAACAGAAAATGGATGCACACTCACTGCTTTGGAAATATGTGACACTTGTAGAGCAAGTTTCAAGTGGTGGGGCCTATATTTGTAAATGCAATACCTGTGATTGTCAATTTACAAGCTCATACAGTTGGGTGAAAGCCCACTTATGTCACATCCCTGGCGCTGGCATCAAAGGTTGCATGGGGAAGGATAACTATTTAGTGCCACAATAAAAAATCCTTGAATACATCAAGGAGCAAGAAGACGTAGATGCTGCCTATGCCATGAGATTAGGTCACCCTCTAGCAAAGAAAGGCAAAGGATCAAGGAAGCCACCAGTTCCCCAACTCCTAAATGACTATGAAAATTAACTTTTAAGTTTGATGTAATTAATTATCAAAAGGTAATTATTGATATTTATGTTTAATGATGATCATGGCATTTGGCATTCGGTTAGTATTTTGTGATTATTTTCATATTTTGTCTTTAATATCAATATGCATACTATGTGGTTAATGACAATGTCATTGATTTCATATTTATTAGGCTAGAATTTCTATATTTTTTAATTTTTTTTATATTTTTTGTACAGACAAACCCAAGACGAACCCAAGGAAAAAAAATCGCTGTACCGGCAAACCCGGTTCTTCGAACCCGAACCCAAACCCAAAACCAAAACGAACCAGTAACTTAGGATTTCATACATAATTGTAAGTTCTGAAAAGGAATGGAATTCCTAGTTTTGTATTACTAAAGGGGGTACCTTCAATCTGCCTTGCGATTCGGGGTCGCCTGAGCGGGTTCCTTTCAAGGAAAAGATTTTTTTTTCTGTCTTGTAAGGAAACATCACTTTGCGCACTGAGGAAGTAAAGACTAGAGAACGATTTCAAAAGAAGAATAGATAAGTAGGACTGTATAACATTAGATGTGCTATTCAAACCTTGTGCTTACTTCGCTTTTCTTGTGAACATTTAACCAGTCCTTCCATTAGTGAGGAGAAACCTGAATTAGAAGTTGATGCATTTTTTGAGGTTGACGGATGGCAGCCAATCATGTCTTGTTGGAGGGTTGGACGCGATTCTTGTCAGAGAACTGCAATTTGGGTCCTGCTTGAATCTTGACTCAACCTGCCTAACAGAGAAACTATGTTAGGCCTCAGATATCTAGTCCATAGATATTTTCTGACAATAATCTGTTGATCAAACTCCCTGAGCAATCTATGACTTTGAGCACTTTGGGCTATTCCAATTTTTTTAAAAAATAATCGTCTACATGAGCGTTGCTTCTAAAGAAGAGCAAACTTTATTGCTGTCCACAGGCCGCACAAAGGAGAGCAAACCACAAAGCAGAACAACTTTAAGGTGTTAATTTTTTACTGTGCTGAATTTAACAGGGGGTGTTTGTGATTATCAATTTAGTTTGAGAAAAATATCTATATATTTACTTTTTGTTCAAGTTATAGTGACCAATATGGAAAGCAGAGTGAATTGGATATCAGTATTCTTGAGCACATTCTGTAATGGGTCTTCTTACCTTCATATCTCAAATAGTTGACTAGATAAAGTATCTTTCAAAAGATATAGTATTAAACCCCTTGCCAAGTAGCAGGGGTGACGTAGGCTATAGATTCCTTGATAGAAACCTTTTTTAAACATGCGACATGCATAAGTCAAACTAGGCCCGATAAACTGAAATTCATGCTAAAGCAAAATCCTTAAAAGGGAGGAAATACATGAATAAGAAAACACATCCATAGGATACCATATTTACCCATGAGAAAACCCAATTTGGGAAAAATTTCAGCAATATAGGTATGTCTCTATATTAATCTAGTGGATAAAAATGCTTTATAGAAGTGTTGCTGACTCTTGGAGCTCTAAATGACCCAACTCTTCTCCAACCTATGTGTAGAACATGGAACTATGGATCCAAAGAAATACTTCCCCGATCCATCTCAATCATATATAATGGATTTTATATTGTACTTGACTTTCAAATTCCTTCCATGTCTATGATAGATGTCAAGTTGAAGTTGTAACTGCTATCTGGTTATGCCAATAGGCCTTATGCCCCATGCCCTTATTTAACCCATTTTTGAAGCCGAACAGTCACTTGTTGACAAGTTTTACTTGGTTCATCATATAAATCTTATTTTCCAATTTGGCGTAATGTCCCCTTCTCAAGCTTAGTTTGGTTTGGAGCCCTTAGCCAACTTATTTGGTTTCCCATTGGCTAAGAGAAGGTTTTAAAAAGGGAAACTTGGTTCTTTGTTCAAGTTGCTACAAAGTAACTATGTCGTCAACTTTTGGTAATTTGTTTTTTAATAAAGACGGAGACTTTTTAATTTGATGCAAGTCGGCCCTTATATTTAATATTCTAAGGGAATTGCTTTTTGAATATTGCTTTTTCCCTCCCACTTGGAGCACCCCACTTGGGAGTTGAATTGGTGGGAAAAGGGTATAAAGGAAGGTGGAGAGGTCCATTTTTGTGATCTATCTATCATCAATCAGTTATTTCATTTGATGCTAAGCATGTTTGCTTCCACAATCAACTCTTGAGGACGGAAACCCTCAATACTTAGCTAGTGATCTTATTCATATATCACGTTTGGACATAAATCAGTTGGACAACCCTAGGAGGTGGGCGAATCAGTTGGACAGCTTCGGGAAGCGACAAATCAGTTTTAATAGTCCTTGGGAGTTGGGCGAACTAGTTGGGGAGCCTTGGGAGGCTGAGCACAGCAGTAGGGCTGCTGGTTGATGATCAATGCAGCACTTTCAGACCCATAGAGGAGTGGCGATTTGCATAGGGGTTTGTCATTCAGTTTGGGCATTGTTTGGTTGGTAGAAAAGTTAGCTTCTACCCTCATTTATTCAGTGGTACTTTATTATAATTTTCAGGTCTGCAATTTATCCAAAAACTCATATTTGTGGTGCCAAATAGATATATCGAAGTTCCATATTTTTGTGAGGGTTTCTATAAGATTTGAAATTATTTTTATGCTGGATTAGTCAATTTCAGAATTATGCAAATTTTTTATTTTCATTTTAAGGGTTTGCTGCAAATTCCATAATTGTTTAATTTTATTCTAAAAGAGACATTTCAGTGGTATCAGAGCCAAGATTTTGGTAGCCTATGAGAGGATTTCAGATCTTGTTGCACAGGTGAAATCAAAATCCAAGGCAAGAAACCATGGGGGATTATGATCAAAGAGCCCCCCTTCAGATGACATGAATTTTTTGCAAGAGGTCATCACGTAGAATCAGAGAGTTATGCAACAATATTTGAGGGAATTTCAAAGAGAAATGCGGGATGCTTTGAGGGGATCTATTGTTGATTTGGCTAAGGTCTTGTAGGGTTTTAACTCAAACAAGTCAACTAATCATGGAGCATTAAATAATGGTGAAGGAAGCTCTTTCAACAATGAAAGGACTTCCATTAGACCCCCTTTTAAAACCTTCAGGGCAAAATTCCTTCAAAGAGAAGAACCTCAGGGTGAGATAGATCAACCGAAGGAAGCTCTTCTGGGTATTAAAGGACATCCATTAGACCCCCTTATAAAATCTTCAGGGCAAAATTCCTTCAAAGAGAATAACCTCAGGGTGAGATAGATCAACCACATGCAATGGAAGACATGCATATATATATGGTGAAGAACATGCAGCCCCTAGTTATGCAACACGTGAGATTGTGTCTTTCAGGGATTTTTGTCAATTGAGAATGAATAATGGCACCAAAAAGAATAAAAGATTTCATCAGGAGCAGCCACGAAAGGGAAAATAACTCTTCCCTCTTATGATGGATCTGATAAATGTTCATCCAGATCTTGGTTTTAGAAGTTGGATTAATACTTATCTTTGAATCCCATGTATGAGGAAGAAGCCCTCAAATTTGTCACCTTGCATTTGGAGGTAGTGGCACATGACTGGTGGTACCATGGATTGATCACCCAAGAGCATGAGTCTATTGCTACACTTGATGAATTCAGCCAAAGACTAACAAAGAGATTTGATAGAAAAGATCCATATATCCACTTTAGGGAATTGGCACAACTCAAAAAAGAAGGATCAATGGATAACTATAATTTTGAATTTTAGAGATATTAGTGATGGTCCGTGATGTGAGTGAAAGAAAATTTGTAGTTTTGTTTGTTGAAGGGTTGGTTGAACCACTCAAGGGTTTGGTCAAGGCCTTTGATCCTTCATCTCTTCAAGATGCAATCAAGAGAGCACTAAATTTGGAATCTTCAGCGCCTAAAGGAAGATTTTTGTCTATTGAGCAGTCAAAAATAGCCCCAATTGGACAGCGAAGAAAGCCTTACCAGCAAGGCATTGGGCAGCAAAACGAGCTGCCACGGATAAATAGGGAAGTAGAATCAAGGAATGAATTGAGAAGAAGGAATTTGTGTTTTACATGCAAAGACCCTTGGACATCGGGTCATTGCTGCTTTGGCAAAGGGCAAGTTCATTACATTGAGGTCGTTTTGAATGGAGAAGGAGAAGAGGAAAAAGAAGAGGCAACCTCTAACGAAGAGGAGCAAGAGATGAAAGAAAAAGGTAACATGATGGATGGAACTCTTGCCACATTGTCCGGTGCTCCTAGGTACCACCCATTTAGAATGAGAGGAGAATTGCAAGATAAGAAGGTATTCGTGCTTATTGATAGTGGAGCCACATGTAACTTTGTCGATGAAGGTTTGACATCTAGATGTAGGCTACTAGCTATTGATTGCAAGGGTTTCAAGGTGACCAATACGGATGGCTTCACCATCCCTTGCACAAAAAAAATACAAAAGCTAAATCTCACATTGGGAAGGCATAAAATTGAGGATGAGTTCTATGTGGTTGGGAATGGAGGGACCGACATAGTCTTTGGGGTGCAATGGCTGCATTCTCTAGGAGAATTCACCCAAAACTACCAAACCTTTGAACTAAAATTTAGATCAGCCGGTAAAGAGATGGTGTTGCATGGTATGGTCAATGGGGCTCCCTTGGTTGTGACAACAAAAAGAATGGAAAGGGCTTTTCATAGAGGGCAGGTTGCTTGGGCAGCCGACTGTTTTGTGAGTTCTGCAAATCAGAATGTGGGACAACATCATAAGGATATTCAACCCATCCTTGACAAGCATGCCAAGGCTTTTGATAGCATTCCACAAGAATTACCACCATTAGATGATGAGGGCAAGCTGATTTTGATTTCGGAATCTATCATGGAGGTTCGGGGAAGGAAGCTAAGGAACAAGAGCATCATAGAATATTTGGTTCGTTGGAAGGGCTTGCTCATTGAAGATGCCACTTGGGAAGGAGCAGCTATTTTGCAACATCCTAGCTTACAATTGCTTGAGGACAAGCAATTTCGAGAGGGAAGGACTGTAATGTCCCCTTCTTGAGCTTAGTTTGGTTTGGAGCCCTTAGCGGACTTATTTGGTTTCCCATTGGCTAAGGGAAGGTTTTAAAAAGGGAAACTTTGTTCTTTGTTCAAGTTGCAAAAAGGTAACCATGTCGGCAAATTTTGGTAATTTGATTTTTAATAAAGAAGGGGACTTTCTAATTTGATGTAAGTCAGCCTTTAATTAAATATTCTAAGGGAATTGCTTTTTGAATATTTGATTTTTCCCTCCCACTTAGAGCAACCCACCTGGGAGTTGGATTGGTGGGAAATGGGTATAAAGGAAGGTGGAGAGGTCCATTTTTGGGATCTATCTATCATCTATCAATTATTTCATTTGAAGCTAAAGCACGTCTGCTCGCACAATTAGCTCTTGGGGAAGGAAACCCTCATTAGCTTCAAATATTCGAGGACGAAAACCCTCAACACTCAGCGGGTGATCTTATTCAGAGATCACGTTTGGACATAGATCAGTTGGACAACCCTAGGAGGTGGGCGAATCGGTTGGACAGCTTCAGGAAGTTACAAATCGGTTTTAACAGCCCTTGGGAATTTGAAACTGAATTGCAAAGTGATAAAATTCTATTTGTATAATGTATAGAACCCATGATGCAACGACAAAGACAACTCAAAGCAAAATACTCAACACAATTTGAGTCAGGTTCAATTGATAATGCTCTGAATAAAATACTTTGGTTTGATGGGTCTTTGCACTTGAACCCCATTCAAACAATTCAATTGATAAATGTTTACACCCTTATTTCTCTATAAGATTACAATACATTCTTATTTATCCATTATGCAATCAACTTTTTAACATATACTCAATAATATGCATAAAATTTAAAATATGCTTTTAAAAGCATCAAATATAGATATTGTTCATGCCGAAGCATTCAAAAACTTTGTGCCATAAAAAACGAGTGGTCATAAGCCAATTTTGACAACCAGATGCAAAATGTCTTTTTAAGTTTCACACTATTTTCAGGGACCACTGATCCCTCACCAATGCAAGTTCTGCAAAATTTCCCTTATTCTTGGGGAATTTTTTTGCTAGTCTAACACCTTGTGCCCCTTGGTGTTTGTACTCGTTGGAATCCCAACTAAGTCAAGTTTCTAGAAAGACCAATTTTAAATAAAATTCCTTCCTATGGCAAAGATATGCTGAAAAATGCAAGCAAAGATGCTGGTTTTCTTGGTTTTGACAAATAAATGGAATTGGCTAGTTTATAAAAAATGGATTTTGGCTTTTGGGAGATTGGAATTCATGACCTGAGGGCTCATTATGAATGGTTTTAGCAATGTAACACCGACCAACTCATCTAGAAACCTTTACAATTGTACATGCATGACAGTTTGGGTTTAAATAAAAAAACATGTTTGTAAGGGGATTTGAACTCTAGGCCTCTGAGCAATTCCAATGCCTTGCAAAACATACTTTGCCAATTGCTCAATGTGGACAATTGAAACATATTCTCACAATTACCTATATAACCTAATTTCAGCAATGTCTCGGTATTAAAAATAAATAAAAGAGGACCTTTATAACTGAAAAAGTTACCCGAGACAATATTTAGTTTGTGTAATTTTTTGTTACTGTCGTTGGGCCCATGTGGCTAGAAATGTATTAATAGATGGGATACTCGTCGATTAGGCGATTAATTGCCGAGTGCCAAGGAATCCAAGTGATTGCAGTTCAAAATCATGGGTGTTTTTGGTGCCTCGACAAATACTGTAACAATACTCGTTGAGGGTTGATTAATGGCTCCCATAGGCAAAATGCGTCCAAAAGCCTGCAAACATGCCTAGGACCCTATAGACGCATCCAGGACACTGATAATATGTGGGAAAAACACTGAATTTTGTCCTATAAAAGCATACACGCCCCCTCATTGGATTCACACAACATTTGGAGCGAATTGGAGGGAGAAAATTTGAGCAAATTCGATTTGCAGATAGTTCAATTTTTTTTTCCGATCATGTAAATTCTTTGTAATTTATTTGTAAACATGTTTAACAAATTTACATGCATTTCATTCAATTTCATAATTGTTATTTACAATTTATGCATAGTTTTTCATAATTTTTGAATAAAATTATTATATTTTTACTGTTAACGTAAAAATTATGGTTTATGTTTATTGTAGATGTTTTAAATGTTTTTAATATTTTGTCCATGTCATATGCATAAGCCCTAGGGTTAGATGTTTAAATTTACAAATTTATGGTATATACTTTTTTAAAATGTTGTATTTTAATTTTTTTGAACATTATTTTTTAATTTTTTTAATGTTGTTTTGAACATACCGAAAAGTTTACCGTTAGCATACAATGGCATCTGACGTTGCATCAGGGTCAGAAGCAGTCAGTGACAGCCAATCGACTCCCCCTAATGCTCACACTACTGCTTGAAAGTATGCCATAAAGGTTGGAACATCCCAAACGACTGCAATTTGTATGTTTTGCTCGAAGAAGGTTTCTGGAGGCATCAATCGCTTCAAGTACAATCTTGCATGCATTCCTTCCCGTGATGTCACGCCTTGTCTCAATGTAACAATGAGGTAAAATGAGAGATGGTTGTAGAGCTTGCATTGTTGGACGAAAAAAAATTAGCGAGGGCAATGATGAAAGCAGTTTTAATTAGCGACCATCTCTCTCGCATCAGTAGAGGAAACTGAGGCAACTATGATAGAAATTGTGGACTCTAGTCATAATCCATGCAAACGAGGCACATTTATCAAGTTCATGCAAAAGCTAGATACACAGTTTTTTGTGCCTAAAAACATTCCTGGGGCACAACCTTCGCTGCAAGGTATAATATGGAACAACGAGGTGCACATGAAAGTAGATAAAGCGTGCAAATTTTTGTTGTTTCAACAACTTTTTCTTCAACATGGCGACGAGTCCATATCGAGAATATTTGGTGACAACATTGATAGTTGCAGGGAAAGGGTACAAGACACCCTTTCCAAAATACTTAAGTGGGAGGTTTTTTCAAGATGCAGTTGAAGATGCAAAATTAATTGTGGAAGATTAAAAGAGGTGTGGCAAAAGTTCGGATGCACTATTCTTTCTAATGGATGGAAATAACCACACTCTCATCAAATTTTTGGCAGCTTCAAATGGTGAGATGGTTTTTTTGAACTCAATTGATGTATCTAACAAAATAAAAAATGCAGAAACTTTCAGCTTGATGTTCGAGAAGGTTATTTTAGAGGTGGGCATTGAGAATGTTGTCCAAGTTATCATGGATGATGTAAAACATATGTGATAGTTAAAAGACTTCTCAAAGACAGACATCCATCACTCTTTTAGATCCCTTGCATGGCCCATTACCTTGACCTTCTTTTGGAAGACATGCAAAATTGATTGGGTGCGACTGGTTGAAGAATAAGCCAGAAACATCACAAAATATATTTATAATCTCGCTTGGGTTCTCAACTAGATGAAAACACACCAAAGGGAAAGAGCTTGATCGAGTAGGTGTCACTAGGTTTGCAACGAACTTTCTTACGTTGCAAAGTATTTCTAGTTTGTTGACAACTTTGAAACAAATATTTATGAGTCAAGCATGGGTGCATTCATCATATTCAAAGAAAACTGATGAAGACAATGTTGCAAAGACAATTTTTAATGAGGCCTTTACAAAGAGAGCTACAAAGATCGTCAAGGTAACTTCAAATTTCAAGTCGATTCTTTTATTTTTCATTAAGTCGATTCCTTTATTTTCAAAATTTTAAAGTATTTAGTTTATTTATAAGTTTTTAACTTTGTAGGTGTCGGAGCCTTTGGTGAGGGTTTTGCACTTGGTGGATGGGGAGCAAAACCCAATGGGTTATATTTATGAGGCCATGGATAGGGCTAAAGAGGCCATCCAAAACTATTATAGAGGGGATAGTGTCAGATTTGATCCCATTTGGGAGTCGATTGATTGGAGGTGGAACATTCAACTCCACCAACCTATCCATGCATCGGGGTACTACCTTAACCCTAGGTTTTTCTACTCTGTTGGCTTCATAGATGCTAATGTGGAGGTTATGGAGGGCCTCTCAACATGCATTAAGAGTATGACACTTGATGTTGAGATGAGGGACTTCATTATTTCAGAGTTGTAGAACTACAAGCAAGCTAGGGGGAGGCTCTTTTATTCAACTCTAGCTATCCGAGGGAGAACCATGCAGTCATCAGGGAATAAATAATGAAGTTTTTACTTGTACCTTACTAGTTTACAAATTTATAATTATTAATTACTTACAAATTTTTGAATATCTTGTTTTCAAGGTCGTGATGGAACGATTGGGATAGAAATACCCAAAATCTTTAAAGGCTAGCCCTCCGTATTTTATCTTAACCTTGTAGCACTTCTGGATGTGGGTGCAACTAGAGGTTGTTTGATGCCATTCACACGAAGAAGTGCAACAAGTTGAGTCAACATTGTCTCAATGACCTGGTTTTTGTGCAATACAACCTTCGACTTTGCACAAAAAAAGTAAACACATCACATGAGCCTATCAATCTAGATGAGATTGATCTCTATGATGATTGGACTGCACAGGTCAAGGAGGCCCCTTTGTTCACAGAGGGCGAGATTGCTGATTTTGAAAGGCAAGCTATGAAGGGTGTAGCTGCAACAGGAGGAGAGATTGGATTGGATGACATCCTTGTAGATATTGAAGATGAGGTAGAGGCAGAGGTAGAGGTGAAGCCACATGCACAACTTTCTAGGCATAGTTACCAAATCTAGCCGGATCTGGACAAAATTCGATCGGATCCGAATTTTTTCGCTGGCCTGGATAAGTTCCCCTGAGTCGGCTTTTTTTTTTCAATTTTTTCAATTTTTTATTTTTTAAAGGTTTTTGCACAAAAAAATGCCCAAAAACCATAAACATGATATAATATTAACATTTTATATTATTTTATTAATATTTTTCATTGTATTTGTCAGTTTTGCATATTTTAAAACTATGCTCACATATACATCATGTATATATTCTGGATTGGATTTTTTCGAACTTTTTCAAGAATTTCGGATTTTGGATTTTTTTGCTCTCCTGAAAGGATCCAGATTTCCGAACGTGGTAACTATGGTTCTAGGTAGAGTGAGGAGGGGCAGCTGAGTGGGAGGACTAGTTTCTCTTGGTCTCCCTTAGTTTTCCAAAGAGCAGGGAAGAGAATTATAGATTCTTGTAATTTGAACTTGTAGATTCTTGTATAAGTATCACTGTATCAGTGTGTTGTTGACAATGTCATAGTTGTATTCACATAAATCATGATTATGTGATTTTGTACTTTATTTGTATTCAAATGTAATAGAAAACACTTCCCCAATGTTTTACAGACTCATTTAATGCATTTTGCAACTGCAATTTCTATAAAATTTATGTTTTTTTAATAGTAATTATTTTTTTAATTTGTTGAGTATTGCCGATTAATGGCGAGTACCTGTTGATTAATCGCTGATTGAAATTTTCTGGGGCTGGGTGAGTACTCTCCGAGTATGAGTATGCAAGCTATAATTAATACATATGATGCTGCTATGAATATTCTTTGGATGTTTTTGCAAAGAGAGATCACACCTATCAATTAAAAAAACAACAATTTCAATGCCTTGCCTACACTTTCCACGCTTTTCCAACATTTCTCCAATGTTCACACTTCTATGCTTATTTTAACACAGCTTATTGGTTCATCAGGTTAAAAAACAGCCTTTTTAGGCAGCAGATCATGCCCTTCTACAAATATGGGTCTTCTTCCTTGAAGTGCTTCCTTAGCATTATTGAAATGCTTCCTTCAATTTTTCAAATGCACTTTCCAACAAAACCAAATTTGATATCATTTGAATATGTATAGCCTCTCTCAGATCAAAACACGTCTTTTATTCATACTTCCTTAAAACTCCACATCTGTACTGCAGCAAAAACTTTAAATGCCACTCTTCTCATGGTTTTCTACTGTACAATTCTCTATCGAAAATCTGTACAATACGGCCCCTTCAAAAAAATCATCGATTGCATACACACCTGTACTTGTATGTTCAAAACAAAAACCTTCCAAAAAGAATAGTCATGAGGCATATATTAAATCATCAAACAACCCTTTTCTTTTTCTCATTGGGTGGCCTTCCACCTTCACTTTTTCACAGACAATGCTTGTTTTCCTCTTGTACGGATTCTCCTTCCATCTTCACTTCTTCACAAACACTAAGAGTATGTCAAAAAATGCATCTGCTTCCAACTACCACATCATCTTCCTCACGGGCCTTTCATTTCTTTCAAGTGACTCTGATATTACATATTAGAACACACACACAAATAGATAAAATAACAAATATTCGGCAATGTAAATTGCTTTTTGTTATTAACTCTCTCTCTCTCTCTCTCTCTCTCTCTCTCTCTCTCTCTCTCAAACACACACATATATGTAGTACACTATGACTTTACAACTCCCATAATTGGAGTAACCACCTCATATCCAACCAATTGATAATAGTAAATAGGTAATATAGATTTAGGATTAGATTAATATTCCTAACAATACTTCTTGTTGAGGGCTGTCGCCAATCTATCGATAGGATTGGTGAGGTCTGCAACTCTTACATCCAATCAGTCGTTACATGTTGTGTTGAGATCATTGCTGAAAATGGCTTTAATCCTGGTTTTCGACTTCCTTTTCCCAATTTCAGGCAACACCTTTCTGTCCTTTCTTTTTTTGGGTTAGCACAAATCTGAAAATTAAACGACAAAGCCAAGGTAGCTATCTGCTTTGAGACCAATATAATGTGCAATCACATTGGTTATTCTAGTTGGTGATTCACCAACACATATAGTGTGTGGAATAATTACCCATGAATTGTCAAACATGCTTTATAAATAACTATAGTGTGTGGAATAATTAACATGAATTATCAAGCATTTTTTATAAATAACTATGGCCTAATAAGTGAAATACATGCTACAACAAAGGAAATAAAACATTCAAAAAAGCAAAATACATTATAAAAGACAACAAGAAAAAGACAACAAGACACCAAAAATTACCCTAAGACAACAAGACACATATAGTGTGTGGAATGATTACCATGAATTGTCAAACATGCTTTATAAATAACTATAGTGTGTGGAATAATTAACATGAATTATCAAGCATTTTTTATAAATAACTATGTTACCAGATACGCCTCCCCTAGGCCTTGGGAGCGCAGGGAAACGCAGATACGGTACGGTTTGGGTACGATCTGCGGGGGATACGGCCGGATACGTCCGTGACGTATCCGGCCGTATCCGCGAGGGGAAAGACGTGCCCTGGCCGTATCCCCCGCGGATCGTACCCTTTAAAAATTATTTTAAAACTCTTTTTCAACTTTAAAAAATTTTAAAGTCAAAACTTAAAAACGTAACCCTAAAACTCAAAAGTCTTCCGCCACTCGTCTGGGACTTTGCATCTGCCGCTGCTGCTGTCGTCGCCATTGCCTGCATTGTCCAGGGGCTTGCGTGGTCCAGATAGGTCGCGCGGTCCCCGTGGGCCGTAGGTTTAATTTTTTTTTCTTTTAATTTTAGGCTTAGCCTTAGGTATTAATAAATAATATTAAATATTCATTTAATGATTATAATGATTATTAATATTAAATATATATATTAATAATAATAATAAATATATTAATATAGATTTTAAGTTTAACTTTTAAGTTAATAATAATTAATAAATTAATAATATATATTAATAAAAAATATAGTTAATATTAGTATTTTTTTCTTTTAAGTTTTTTTAATTTATAATATATATTAATAAATAATATTAAATATAGTTAATAATAATATTTATATTTTTAATATTTTAATAAAATGATTTTTTTTTAAATTTTAATAGTAATTGTTTTTTTTTAGTTTTAACTTTTTAGTTTTTACTATTAAATTTTAATAGCAATTTTTTATTTTGTACCAGGACTGGAGCTATAAGCTTATACGGATTTATCAGAAATTAGAATGTCTCAGGGCGCAAGTGCTAGTTCGGTGGGGCAAGTGATAACTCCCAAATCTGATCCACAGTGCTCCTTTGGAAGTATGTGACAATATTAGAACAAATGCCTGGTGGAGGGTGTTTTCATTGGGTTTGCTTAGAGTGTAACGGTAAATTCAAGAGCTCGTATAGTCGAGTGAAAGCTCATTTGTGTGCGATCTCTGGCACTGGAATCAGAATTTGTGATGGGCCAAGCATAGGTGGAAGGCCGAAAAAGGGCTTGCCACAGGGAAAGATCGTTGCATACATCAAAGAGCAAGAAGAGGTAGACACTGTTGTGGGACAAAGATCGAAGCATCCTTTGAGAAAGAAAGGATCACCACCTGTTGATCCAGCTCGTGCTACTGTGGTGACCCCATCACATCCCTTTCTTGTAACACCCGTTGCGGCCGAAGAAGATTCACCTCTTGGTCGCAAGAGAACAAAAGATGCAGGCCCATTAGAGAGGGCATTCCAAAATGACTCCAGGGAGATAGCGGAGCAGAGCATCACGCGTTGTATCTACGCATGTGGGCTATCATTTAATACTGTTAGATCACCATACTAGCAAGAAATGGTGAGATCTATCAATGTTGCCCCTAATGGGTTTGTCACCCCAGGTTATGAAAATGTGCGCACCACCTTATTGACAAAAGAAAGAAAACACATTGAAGATGCATTGAAGCCCATCAGGGATTCATGGATCGAAACAGGGGTGTCCATCATTTTCGATGGATGGAAAGATACGGCAAATAGGCCATTGATTAATGTGATTGTAATGAGCCCTAAAGGGGCAATGTTTTTGAAGGCCGTTGATTGTGAGGGGCAAGAGAAGGATGCACAATTCATTGCTAACATCCTGATAGAGTCCATTGAAGCAATGGGGCCTCAAAACGTTGTTCAAGTTGTAACGGACAATGCTAAAAATTGCAGAGCTGCGGGCATGTTTGGGCATGTTGGTTGAGGCAAGGTATGTGCATATATTTTGGACACCTTGTGCCGTTCATTCCCTCAACCTTATGTTGCAAAAGTTGGGGACAAAAATTGACTGGATCAAACAAGTCTATGAGGAGGCGAATGAGATCCAAATGTTCACAACCAACCATCACATGTCCCAAGCCATCTTTAGGACCTTCTCAAAATTACAGTTGTTGAAGGTAACTCTTAATTTAATTTAATAAACTTATATGTTTGTAATTTGTAGTGTTTTTATTTTTGAACAATTTTTTAAGTTTATTAATTATTTCAATTTGTTTTAATTTTGTATTAGGTTGCTGAGACTTGATTTGCCTCACACACCATCGTCTTGAGACGACTTGTTAAGGTGCGTGAGGCATTGAGTAGCATGGTCATCAACAACCTTTGGGGCGTATGGAGGCAGGGAAACCGTGAGAGGGCCACAAAGGTGAAAGGGTGGATTCTTGATGATGCATGGTGGGAACGTGTTGAGTATTTGCTGAGTTTTATTGAGCCCATCGTCAGCATGTTGAGATATGTGGACATGGATCATCCATGTTTGGGTGAGATTTATGATGGAATTGACTCAATGATTGAGAACATTAAATCCATCATAAATGCTAAAGAGCAAGATCCCACGGAGAAGTTCTTCAAGGAAGTGCAGTCACATCTCATTGAAAGGTGGAACAAAATGACCACCCCATTACATCTTGCTTTTGCCTTGACACCCAAATACTACAGTGCAGAGATTCTTTCTTTGCCCAGGAGGGTCGCACTGTATAGGGATGTTGAGGTTGCCAAGGGATATAAGGTAGCATTCTCTAAAATCTTTCTCGATCCAGAAGTAGAAGACCAAGTTAGAGAAGAGTTTGTGCATTTCATATCTTCGGTGGGTCACTCCCTTGGTGCTATCCGTGACAAGTACAAGATGGATGCTCACTTTTGGTGGTACCTCCATGGGCAAGCATCCACCCACCTTCAACCACTTGCAATAAAAATTCTTTTACAAGAAAGATTTTAATTTTTTTACTCTACCCTTCTTTTGACCTTTTCAATGTTTTGTTTTAAGTTTTAACTTTTAGTCTTATAATTTTTTATTTTTTATAAATTCTAATTCTCTTTGTGGCTTCAATAGGTTGCAAGTTCCTCTTCAGCTGAGCAGAGTTGGGGCAGCGATGGCTTTATCCACTCAGTTAAACGCAACAAGTTGGCCACAAAAAAGGCGGAGGATTTGGTTTATGTGCATTCCAACTTACGTCTTCTCTCACATAAACAACCTCAATACAAGGGCCAACAAAGTTGTGGGATGTGAACCCAGAGATTGCTGATTTAGATGCCTCCCTTACATACCTTTCTTTATTTGACACGGAACTAGACAATGCTTCACATGACTTGCACAGTGGAGCTAGTGGGAGTGGCACTGCTACTGCTTGTGGTTCTAATGAACCACATGATGATGAAGACATTGCAGGGGAAAAAGCATATACTATATAGTGAACAATGAGAACGCTGATTTGTTTCTATTTTTGTCCATACATTGTAACATTTCCAATTTTCCACCATGTACCTGTTATAATTTATAAAATTAATATAAGTTCGACTATTGAATATTATGATATTTGGCATTGAGTTATGAGTATATATTTTGTGGTTATATAACTTATTTGAAGTTATTTTGTTTCCTCTATGCATATTATGTGGTTAATTTTGCTTATATGGCTATATTTTTTATTTTATATATATATATTTTTGTACGGCCGTATCCAGCTGTATCCAAACCACCAAAAAAAAAATCGACGTATCCCCGTATTTGATACTTGGACCCGTATCCGTATTGGCAACTTAGATAAATAACTATGGCCTAATAAGTGAAATACATGCTACAACAAAGGAAATAAAACATTCAAAAAAGCAAAATACATTATAAAAGACAACAAGACACCAAAAATTACCCTAAGAGAAAATCCGATTTGAAAAAACCTCCATTATTAAAGGATGCCTCTATCCAATTAAATTGACATAAATGCTTGACATATGTATTGCTCACTCTTGGAGCTCAAAACTTCCCATCTCTTCTCGACTGTATTTAATGGATTTTGGGTGGTGCTTGGATTTCCAACTCCTTCCATGTCCTTGGTTAATGTTGGGTTGAAGAAGTATTTGTCATCGAGATATGCCAGTAGACCTTATGCCCCGTGCCTTTTCTGTTGGATCCATTTCTGAAGCTGAACACGCTGGTGACGATTTCACCTGGTTCTTCATAGAAATCCAATTTTCTATTTTGCTGCAGACTATTTATAGCCCATTTTGGATAAAAAATCCTCTTGTGCCATTTACTTCTACAAAGTTTTTAGCCTTAAAATCTTTTCTGCAATTCATTGCAACTCCTTATAAATCATATTTGTTTAGTTAGGAGTAATGCTTTTTCTTAATTTCGTTATATAGTTAAAACTTCAACCTTATAAAAGGAAAATAGACAC
Source organism: Torreya grandis (assembly GCA_037957365.1). Taxonomy (NCBI): domain Eukaryota; kingdom Viridiplantae; phylum Streptophyta; class Pinopsida; order Cupressales; family Taxaceae; genus Torreya; species Torreya grandis. The sequence continues at coordinate 1,536,844 of JARHVA010000756.1, read as the reverse complement.
GCAGAATGTCTTCCAAAATCAATCTAACTAATGAAGAAAAGCGGCTTGTTTTCCAAATAAATGTCCTTACATGATGAGAAAAAGCAAATAACATATACAGGGTATACGTTGTTTTTTCTGAAGCTCCTCAACAGAAGCAATGGTAATAGTTTCTCCTTTGGAGCCGTTCTTCTTTATATTCATTTTTCCAATAAGCGCTTTCATTGACACCTTGCCTTCAATCAGCTCATCTGTACCTGCCACACCAGCTCCATTCATGACCTTTGGGCCCATAGTAAGAGCTTCAAGTGAATATCCACCTTCTTCGGGCCTTGCAGAATTCCATAACCGCATAAGATGAATTGTATTGGCTTAAAAACCACGGACATTGATTCCATGATTTCCTATACTGTGCCTGTCAAAGCTGCATTTGTCTAAAACCTAAAAGGATAAAATCAGAAAAATGCTTTAATAGAGGTTACATTTTAACTGCAAACAAATTTTCCGTATGCATTTAGCTACAGCCCTAGTAATTATTGAAACAAATATGACACTAAAACAGCAAGGTAAGGATCTGGAGCACTTTTCAGAACCACCTTTCACGTAAGAGCTACCTTCATTTATTTACTTCAGCATATGCAAATGATAATGTTTTGGATGCTGCCTTGAACTACTATGTAAGGGATCTTCGAGAAGATGATTTGTAGCTGCGAGGGGGATTGCAGTTTCAGTTTATTGAATGCAAGTAGTGGGTTCCCACAGTATTTGTTTAAAAACTATGGAGCATATCATGCTTCCGAGTTTTGAATGAATGATTCAAAACTTTCTGTGCAGAAAAGGGCTCCAGAAACCTCCTACAAATTTTTTTGCAGAACGATGGCCTTCAGAAGGCTTAAGGGAAGCCTTCTAGTTACAGTGGAATCTTATTCTTGAGAAATAAAATCCTTCAGGGGTAAAGCACCGATTTGCCTCTTTATTGGTCTCTAGACCTCTTACAAGACTTTTAGCTCTTGGGTTGAAAAATCACAGGAAGACCTCATGTCAGTTTGATTTGATTCTCCTTGGCCAGGGTAACAAAGTTTGTCTCAATAGAAGAGAGAGAAAAAGTTTGATGGAGGCCCTTACTTCCTGAGCACATTAGAGCTCTTTCTGAAATATCAGAATACCGGCTTTAACCCATCAGTAGCCCCCTCAATGGCACCCTAGTTTGTGATAGTGCCCCCATTCTGCTGCTGGAGTAGTGCAATGAAGATTCATATAAGATAATAGGAGACAACAGAGGGAAGTTTGTTTAGATGTACTCTCTTAAAACTTAAGCAAGGATGGCCACTTAATGTTACATTTGTGAGGAGCTAGACTTGAACAAGCTCCTCCCATATCTCGGTACTGTTCATGCCATGGATTGTACCTGAGAATAGCCCTTTTGAGAATGTTCCTTTTAACTGTAATGCATAAATGGCTTTAGACACTGTTTCTTCAGCTCAGATTCAATTTTTTTTCATACCCAAGGAATTTTGCTCTAGGATTTGCCTCTTCAATATCAGGTTTGAGGTTGGGCTAATAACAGTGGCATTAGCAACACCTTCTTGACCTAGTGGGCTAGCATCAACAATAGCTTCATTATGAGCTAATAAAGGAGAAGATATCTGAAATTCAAAAAATGCAGTATCTGTGGAAGAAGACATAAATGCTTCCTTGGATGGGATAAGGGACACCATGGAACAATACATCAAGCCCCACATACAATGGACGGAATGGAACAGGGAGATGGGAAAAGTAATGAAAATTATGTTTGGTAAAGTACCTGAGTTCAGAAATGTGAGGCTGGACATCATGATCATAAGCAAATTTTTTTCACAGAAAACTGCAATTGTGGGGGGACGGGCAGCAATCATGATATACATGATACATGGAAAACATAGTTCAGAGAACTGAAAATACGTTTCCACTGATTTACAGTTTTTAGTTAAATAATTTAAACACCATAACAATGAAGGTATAGTTAACAATGCAATTCAGAGAGTGTTACAACTTGCCAGCTACACTTGAGGCAGATAATGGGCTCTAGCTCTTGCACATTGGCAAAAAAATCATGTTTGTACTCGAGAACATAAAGTTATGATCACACAAATGCAAAGATCTAATTCACATTTAGGAGGCTTTTCATTAGCAACAACAATCAGAGAGGTAAAAAATTTTATTTTGCAGGCTCTATTTTCAATAGCACAAACAGAGATCCTTACTTGCAGCATTAGTACATATATGTTTGTGCAAGAAGAAAGTAACACACTTCCACACCATATCAGTATGTATTCAGAATAAAATAAAATAGCAGCTTGTGGAATGCATAACATTGCTTTAACTTGGGTCAGAACAAGTGAGAATAAGGCAGTGAATGGTCTTGCAATCCAGTTAATTGTTTAACATTATGATAATGTGAGCATGGATTGGGCTTATAAAGTGATCTCTTTACTAAAAAACCAGAATATAGCCAAAAAGCCACTAATTTCAAGTAAATGGTAAGATGCATGTACTTTAAACAAACATTCTGGAGATAAAAGATTGAATTGAAAAGCATAACAGCATTGACAGAATCTCAAGCTCTTAAGTTAATCTTACATGCATTAACTAAGAAAGTAGTTTGCTATTAGTTTTTATTATTCATGAAGGGAACATAGGTAACCTTCTGAATAGAAGAATCCTCAAAATTAGGGGCAAATACAGACAAGACATCTTCACTGCCACCTAGCACATCAACCCATACACAGGACTTGCCATCACCAAAACTAGCTTCCGAACCACAGTATATGTTGAAACATATGACTTTATCATGTCCATCTGGGCTTTCTTTCTTCGCATCAATGTCTGCAACCTGCATAAAATATCTCAACACTTTGCATGAGTACTGAGGTGTATTTCATTACATATCTCTCGATGGAAAAATGATAAAAAAGATCTCATGGGATCAAAAAGAAATTATTTTACAGTGAATTAGCCCAAGTCTGAGCACAAAGGAACAAATGAACAGAATTAGCTACGTGTGATGGGGAAAAAAAACCACTCTTCATAATCAGTATTTTTCATTTTCTTGTATCTCATTTTACTGTATAATCCAGTCGACATTGAGCCTATAGCAAAGGGATTTCCTGGATGATTTATTGTTCTTGACATTAGATTTATCCTTCCACTTTTCTTACCATTTAATAATTTCAAGTAAATGGTATCTTGTCCTGCCAATGGTTTTCAATTCTTTCAAATGAACCTATTTTGTAGTTGGTCGTACTGTCTACTTTCCGTGAAGCCCCTGTGCATTTATACTAGCACTTTCAAAAGAATGGGAGATTGAACCTTACAGATAAAGTGGATACTCCATTGGCATTCATATTCTTGGTTGTGCAGCCACATTCACTGCATTTTGGGGGATTTTTACATACTTTTTCAGAACAGCAGCTGGAGGAGAAAGAATTATACTTTGAGAAGTGGTCTCTTGGGAATTGCAGACATATAATGTCTTATCATGCATCTCTTGTATGTCAGTTCACAACTTTATATACTTTGCACAAGATGAAGAGTCATTTGCATATTTTAAGGGCTATTTTCTTGTAACAACTTGTTGCAGTGTCATGTTTCCTTTTGTGCCTGTCATATTCAACCAGACAAATTTGACTTCTCCTGGCACAGACTTATACTGGATTGAGCTTGCAACTATTTCCTTTTCTACAGCTGGTATGGTGACTATAGTTTTGCTCAGTTGTTTTTAGTGGCTTCCTTGGAATGTCTTACTCAAGTATGTCTAGAAGACTATCTAAAACTCACCAAATCTCTAAAAACAGTCCATTGGTTCCAAGTCAGCCTCTGTATTAATGAAGATGCTCCCCCTAAAAAGCATCTGTTCAGTTTTGAAAAAAATGTGGCTGGTTCACCCAGAGCTTGGAGAACGGTTCTCAGAATTGTGGAAGGAAGGTGACGATTTACACGGCTCACGAATGTACAAATTGGATAGGAAACTGCAGAAAGTGAAGGCCAAGATGGAGGAGTGGAACAAGTCTTCATAAATGTTTTTGAAAACAAAATCCGTTCTGAAAATAGAGCTCCCCAAATTCAGGATGAAATAAAAAAATTCAGATTAAATGATGAAATAAAGTAAAAACAAGATAAGGCTAAAGAGGAGTTAGAATACATGCACATAAAAGAGGAGATAACAAGGTAGTGGATTAAATGGCTTCAGGAAGGGGACAAAAATACAAAGTTTTTCCATCTATCCACTTTGATGAGGAGACATAAATAACATCACAATCATTGAAACCCACCAAGGGGAGGTTATTTGAAAGGCCAAAGTATATTAATTGGGAGATTGTGCATTACTTTGAAGATCTTTCGATAAAAGACTTGGAAGATATGGACAAGGCTCAACATGTTATACTTGACAACATACCATCTTTATTTCTCCCAGCCAAAATGCTCCCCTTTTGAGACCTGTTCTAGAAGTAGTTAAGTGATCTTTGAAATGAGAAGTGATATTGCTCCTAGTTCGGATGTTTTCCCCTCCTTTCAACTTTTTTGGGACTTGGTAAAGTAGGATGTGACCATGGCAATGGAGGAATCAAGGGCAACTGGAAAAGTCTTGAAGGCTCTAGAAACAACGTTCTTGGCTCTCATTCCTAAATCGAAAGATGCAAAACTGCTTAAAATTTTCCAACCCATTTCCTTGTGTAACACCTTATATAAAATCATATATATTACGGTTAATAGGATGAAGGTTCTACTACCCAACATCATTTCTTAGGAGCAAGGAGGATTCGTGTAAGGTAGAAAAATCCTTGATAAGATCACAATAGTCCATGAAATAATTCACTCCTTAGATGTAGGTAAGAGGAAAGGCATGTTCTTCCAACTTGACATATCCGAAGTTTATGATAGAGTGAATTGGGCATTTTTGGATAGGATCTTGGAGCGGTTTGGTTTCTCCGAATAGTGGAGAGCTCGTGTGAAGGAATATTACTTCACCCGTAAGTTCTCAATTCTTTTGAACGATTCTTCTCAGGGTTTTTTTTTGCTGCTTATAGGGGTCTTAGGCAAAGGAGATCCCCTATACTTGTATTTATACATGAATATGGCAGAGACTTTGGGTAGGACCCCAAAGAAATAGCTCAGGAGGAATAAGATTAAGGCCTTGAAGCCATGTGAGTAGGGGGGAAGATTTTTCTTATATGCGGTTTGTGGACACAAATGGTATTCATCCATCTATCATCGCCGGATTGAAATAATGTCAAGGATATTCTTGGACTTTATGAAGTGGCCTTTGGCCAAAATATTAATAGAATAAAATCAAGCGCCTTCTTTGTTAGTGTCTTGAGGAATCCAATCATATTTTCTCACATTCTAGGTTGCGAAAGGGCCTTCCTCCCAGACACCTACCTGGGAATACCTTTGTTCAAAGGAAGGGTGAAAGCCTCTCTCTGGGGAGGTTTGGTTGGCAGAATTAACAACGAGCTAAGTGGCTGGAAAGGAAAGGTGTTACCTACGGGAGGAAGGTTAACTATGGTTCAGTCAGTTCTCCAGTCTTTGTCGGTTTACCGATTTTTAATCCTAAATGCTCCAATCAATATTCTAAAGGAAATAGGCCAAAACATCCAAACTTTTTTCTGGCAAGGGGTTGGAGATCAAAGAAAAGTTTCATTGGTAGCCTGGAAAAAGGTGTGTTTGTCAAAAATATTTGGAGTGGGCATTACAAATAGCTCCTTGGAAAATGAGACATCGAGTGCTGAACTATCTTGGAGAATGTACATAGAACTAAATAGCCTATAAAGCATAATTTTGCAAAGGAAATATTTGGACTCAGAAGAACTAGACATTTTTTACCATTCTAAACCCTCAAGGGTTGGAAATTTGGTAAAACATGTCCGTCTTCCAAAGTGTGGTGCTAAGACATCTGTTTTGGGGAATTGGGAATGGCAATAAAACTCATTTCTAGGAAGATGCGTGGCTATAAAAATTCCCCCTTTTGAACAAGAGGGATTGGGGGAGTTTCAATTAGAAGTTAGAAGACAGTGGGGTGACAAAGAGGAAAAATATTGGGAGACACGAAGAGGATGGAGTGAGAAGGAAATGGAAGGATCTAAGTATGTTACAGGTGCCACATAACTGTGGAATATATGATCTAGAAAAGTCACTAAAAATTTTTAGAATCCCAAATTCCAATAGGAAGGACCAAAGGCATCAGAGCTTTAAAGGCAAAGGGGATTTACGGTCAAGTAGGGATATTAATTTTTGGCTCTAAATAAATCATTTGCTAAAAGATTAGACATTTGGTAGTGAATTTGGGGGTCTAAGGCCTGGCCAAAAACAAAGTTTTCCCATTGATTGTGGTGCAATGAAAAATTCTAATCGGGGATCAACTAAAGAAAATAGGATTTGATGATCTGTAAACTAGGTGGAAATTCGACACTAGGCTTCACTGATGCAAAGGCTATACTCCTAACTCAATTGGTGACTGATAGATGACTGTTTTAGCCTGCTGTGAATGCTAAAACAAAGATAAACAAGTGATGGAAATGAAATGTGCAAAATACTGAATATAAAAAAGAAGCACAAGATAACAAAAAGCATAAGCTAAACTCAAGATTTGACCTGGAGGAACCCAGTGTGGAAAAAACTCCAGTGGGTGAGGCAATTGCACTCCCCTTCCACTTTAAAATTCAATAAATGTACAAGTTACTGCCAAACATGGCCTTCATGGACAAAGTCTTCACTACTACACTCTCCCAAGCTTGCACACACAACTTCTTTGCACTTTTCAGGTACTTCATAGAGAACCAACACAACCGAAACAATCACTCACAATTGGGAAATAATGAGATAACATGGAAAAGGACCCAAACTTGCAACTTGCAATGTGAATCTAGCTCCAAGACTTCTCTGGTGTCCTCTGCCTTCAACAAAGGTTGTACTTATGCACTATTATCTTGAAACCCGCCAAAGAATTCAAATGAACCATCGTGAGTAAGTGGGAACGTTTGTAACTGTTCACATTCTTGTATTTTGTATGATGGCAACACCGCCGTAGTATGCAGACCAAGTGGTTGCGCAATCGTCCCTTGCATATATCGGAGGTCACGCAACCGCCCTCTGCATAAACCAGTGGTTACACAACCGCCACATGCATAAGCTGGTGGCTACACAACCACCATATGTACAACCAACAATTGTTTCATCTGTGACAAATCCAATAGATTCAAGAGCTAAAGGTTTTTGACTTCATTTTGAGGATGTTCGGATCATTGACATATTGATTCTGCGATTGCAACTTATCTGAACTGATGTTTTAACATGAAATATCTTACAATAGTGTCTTACAAACATGAATTACATAAATTAGGCATGGTGGAAACATTTAACAAGTATAACAAGTACATTAGATCCATATTTTGGATCATACCTCCCCAATTCGAGACTTTTAAGTCCCTAAAAGCTTTTGGAACTCTGTAAGGGAGGAAATCTCTTCTCCACTTCTTCTCTGGAATACCATTTGGCTTTTCCTAGTAGCTGACCTTTTAATGCAACCAGTGAATGCTCTTGCACTCCTCTTCTTGTTGTCCTTTCCTTCTTCTGGAGCACAACGTCGTCCTCTAATTCCAACTGACTATCAGGAGCGAGGTCTTCAATTGAAGGTCGCAACAAAGCTTCATCTTCATTGTCTAACATAGAAGTCTCAAAGAGACAAACGTTCTCAACATTGACAACTAAATATATCTTCATTTAAGGAGGCAAAACAAGTCTAAATGCATTCTTGTCAAATTTTTCTAGAATTTCAAATGGACCATACCTAAGAGGCTTAAACGTCTTAGTCTTACCTTGGAGTCTCTCTCTATTCAAGTAAAACCATACCTTGTCTCCAACAAGGAAACTAGGCTCAGTCCTATGCTGGTCATATCTTGCTTTGTACTTGGCTTGTGATTCCTTTAACCTCTTTTGCACTTGGAGGGGAATTTGTTGAATCTTCTTAATGAACCTGTAAACTTTGTGGATTCTTGATCCACTTTTCCATTTCCTTTGTATGGCTGTCTTAAAACACAATCAAATGCACATGGAGGTAAGTAGCTAAATCAAGTTTCAGAAGGAGTTTTGCTAGTAGAAGAATGCATTGCCTTGTTATAAGAATGCTGAATATACACCAAATTTTCATCCCAAGACTTAGGATGCTTCCTATTGTACCCTCTCAAGAGTTGTACCAATGTTTTGTTCACAACTTCTGTCTGCCCATCAGTTTGTGGGTGAAAAGTGATCGATCGTTTCAGCTTGGTATCTGTTTTCTTCTACAATGTGGCCCAAAACTTACCAACAAATCTTGAGTCCCAATCTGAAATAATAGAACTAGGTAAACCAAAATGAACTTACACATTAGGAAATAACAACTCAATTGCATCACTACCTTTGAGGGTCTTTTTACAAGGAATAAGAATACACATCTTACTAAACCGGTCCACAACCATGAAGAGATAGTCATGTTTCTTCCTTGACATAGGCAACCTGCCTACAAAATCCATGAAAATGCTTTTCCATGATGTAGAAGGAACCAGAAATGGCATATACAAACCCAACTTCTTGTTATTAGGCTTGCTTGTACTACATAACACATTTTTTTATGGATATAGCATCGTCAAATTGCATATTAGGCCAATAAACATATCTTCGCAAATGTGCATCAGTTTTTATAACACCAAAATGCTCTTCAATTTTTGAAGTATGTGCTCTCATTAGCTGAATTCTTTCCTCAGGCACACAAAGTTTACCCAAATTGTAAAGCAACCCGTCTTGAAGGTAATAATCCTCCTTGGGTTCAAATCTTGCACCTTGGGACTTATTTGCTTGGAAAAAAGGATTCCCACACATAGGACACACATAAAAGGCTCAGGAAGAGTTATGGTGCCCATGGTTGAAAACAAAGGAGGTTTGGATAACATATCAACGAGCTTTTTAGTCACACTTTTCTTATATTTGATAATCAAATGAAATTGTTGCAAAAACTTTATCCACTTATAGTGTCCAGCTTGCTGAAGTTTGGTAACAACTTGTAAATATTGGAGAGATTGGTGATCTGTGTGGACAATAGTTTCCCTACTGGGATTTCAAATCAAGCTTAGTAAAATACTTGGCATGCTGAAGTTGATCAAATAGATGATCAATTCGTGGAAGAGGGTACTTTTTCTTGATGGTTATTTTTAAGTGTTCTATAATCAACTCACATTCTCCATGAACCATTTTTTTTAGGTATTAAAACAATAGGACCATATGGAGAAGTACTAGGACATATCACACCTTGATTAATTAAAGACTGCAATTGTTGTTTTAATTCATTGGCATCCTTTAAGGATTGCCTATATAACTCGAGATTTGGAAGTGGACTATTCGATAGCAACTGAATTTCGTGCTCAATAGCCCTCACCGGTGGCAAACCCCATGGCCTCGTGAATCGTTCTTTGAACTGCTGCACTGATTCTCCCATACACTTCAACACTTTGTTAGTAAACATGCTACAAGAAGTTTTATGTGTAGCCTCTTCTTTATCTTGAATATCTCTCAAAAGAAGCAAAACAAACTTTCCATTTGCATTAGTAAGCCTTTTAGCTTGAGAGGCACTTACTAAATGGATTTTAGAATTACCTTTGTAGGTTTAAATGATGTAGCTCTTTCCTCATGAAGATAACATCCCAGATATACAAGTAGGGGTTGCCAAACACTAAACCACACACATCAAGAGGCACAACATGCACTATAACTTTGTCAATGAAATGTGCATAAATACCAAACTTAACCTTACATTGCTTGGTCACCTTGATGTTGACACCTTTCTTCACCCAACCCAAAGAATACGGGCTTGGATGATTGCAAGTATTTATCTCCAATTTGTCTACTAACTTCTTTCTTATCATATGTTCTTGTGAACAAGTATTAAAAAGAGCATCCACTTTTGTTTTTTTTATCTGAATTATAATATGGAAAAGCTTAGAAAGTTCACTCTCTTGAGCACTACTACCCAACCAAACCTCTCTATTGATGGAGATACGACACAAAGTTTCATTTACATCAGAGCTGCATTGAATGTCTTCACTTTTGAGAGAGGGCATAGCCGCCTCCTTCTTCTTGAACGGATGCAATTCCAGATGTAGCTTCCAACATTGATCCTCAAAATGACTATCAACATCACAATGCATACAATCCCTTTTAGTATCTTTATAAATGAAAGTATTAAAATGCTTACCTTTTCCTTTACCTTTTCCCTTATGCTTTGAACCACCGTGTTGCTTGGAAGTGCTTTCAGAGATAGAGGGAGCTTCCTTGTCCTTCTCTAAATAGCGAGCTTGAGAACAAGCTTCATCTACATCCCTAGGCTTGGTCAAGAGGACAGGTCTCCTCAAATGGCTACGGAGTCCACCAACATACTTCATCAAGATGTCATGGTTCGCTGTATTTTTGCCCACTTGGGTAGCCTTCTTGCAAAACTCACTTGTCTACTCCTATATGCTTTGGCCTAGCCTTTGCCTAACATATTGTCAATACATGGACCTCTCTATCTCATAAAAAATATGATTAACTTGCTTTTTGATTAGCTTCGTAAAATCACCCCACTTAGTAATAAGAGGATGCTTCTTAACAACCAAAGTATGAACATAACTTTCAAACCGAGTTAAAATCATGATTGGTTAATTTTAACTTTGCAAAAGAAATTTGTAGGCTCTCATTAATGTGATGCAAACTGAAATATACCTCTAGTTGGACCAGTCAATGGTCTAGCCTCTCTGCATTCACATCTCCATCATATGGTTGAATCTCTGTCTTTGCCTCAACGTTGAATGGAGGTGGAACTTGGTTGGCATGGGGCTGCTCTTCCACCTTCTCATGCTCGGGAGTGCCCTCCTTATTTGCTTTCTGCGCCTCCATAGAAACACCAAGCTTCTCCATGCATGATGGATTCCAATCGGTCAAGCTTGCTTATAGAAAAAGAGATGCTAGCCACAACTTCTTCAAGCTTGTGAAATTGCTCTTTTGTTATACGAGCATCTTCTTCATTAGAATGAGCCATACTTCTGATTTCTTCCTTCCACTTCCTTGTGGAAATGTCTTCTTCAATGGGAACTAAGATACCTTAACCACTAGCACTACTTGCTCAGTGACATGAATAAATTGCAATGTAGTCACAAACACACAAAACCACGTAAAAGGATTGATATTAAACCAACTCTCATATCAATTTGATTTGTAAACTAGGTGGATATTCCACACTAAGCTTTACCAACATGGATCCTATACTCCTAACTAATTTAGTGATTGATAGATGACTGTTCTAGACTGCTGTAAATGCTAAAATAAAGATAAACAAGTGCTAGAAATGAAATGTGTAGAAAACTGAACATAAGAAGGAAGCACAAGATAACACAAAGCATAAGATGAACTCAAGATTTGACCTGGTGAAACTATGTTTGGGAAAAACTCTAGCGGGTGAGGCAATTGCTCTCCTCATCCACTATGAAATTCAACAAATGTACAAGTTATTGCCAAACATGGCCTTCATGAATAGAGTTTCACTACACTACATTATCTAATGCTTGCACACACAAACGCTTTGCACTTTTTAGATACTTTACAGAGAACCAACACAACTGAAACAATCGCTCACAGCTAGGGAACAATGAGATAACATGAACAAGAACCCAACCTTACAACTTGCAATGTGAATCCAACTCCAAGACTTCTCATTGACTTCTTTGCCTTCAACAGAGGTTGTAGTTATGCTCTCTCACCTTGGAACCCGCCAAAGAACTCAAACGAACTATTGTGAGGAAGTGGGAACGTTTGCAACCGTTCACATTCACGTATTTTGTACAGTGGCAAAACTGCCACAATATGTAAAGCGGCAGTTACGAAATGGCCGGGCAGTTGCACAATCACCACCTGCATATACCGGTGGTTATGCAACTGCCACTTGTGTAAACCGGTGGTTACGCAACAACCATTTGCACAAACTAGTGGTTGCGTTGTCAGTGACAAACCCCTTAGATTCAAAAGCTGAAAGTTGCTGACTTCACTTTTTTGTGGATGTCTGGATCATCTACATACTGATTTTGCCATTGCAACTTATCTGAACTAATGTTTTAACATAAAGGATTTTACAATAGTTTTTTACAAGCATGAATGACATAAATTGGGCATAGTGGAAACATCTAGCAAGTCTAGCTAGTACATTAGATCCATATTTTGGATCATTTGAGGGCCCCTCAAGATGTATATTGTGCAAAGAAGATGAGGGGGATGTTAATCACCTACTCTTTAACTGCCAATTTGCCGAAAAAATATGGAAAGGGATGGTTAGAAAGTTTCAGATGAATTGGGTTTTCTAGAAAGATTATTGGAGCACTATAGAAAGCTAGGATAGCAGGTCAAACTTGGAATCAATGGGAATGTCTTACTCAACTTGAGTTTTTAGTTTGTTACTATAGTTTTGCTTAGTTGTTTTTAGGTTCGTTCTTTTGGTTGGTCTTCTGGCCTTTTGCTTTAGCCGATGGTATGCCCAAATGTTTCCATCGAAACACAAATGGCTTTCATGTGACATAGTTGCTATCTGCACTCGAATCACTTTCCAAAGTGGCCTGTGGACACCGCATCAAGGAAAAACCAATTTCATGATGTGTCACATAGAAGCCTTTGTGCTTGAGAGGAATTTATGGATCCTTCTTGACAATAAATCTCCTCAATTATAAATTTCTCCTCTACTTAGGTCCGTCATCCAAACTGGAATGTTGGAAGCCTTGGTGCCTCCAAAAAATTGATGATAGATTACATTGAAGGAACAGTGCCACTCTTTGACAACCAGTAATCTTTCTTAGTATCTTTGTTTCTCTTAGCCCACATAAATGCCAAATATTGAGTAGTCAAAATATCGTGGCACAAGGTTTGTATGACATAATCTTTCTAGCCTCTGTAATATGTGAATTACTTGTTGTCGTGATCACCATCTGCCTATAAGAAGGCACCCCAAATATGCTTTGTGAAATATCCTAGATTGTATGTTATTTTAATTTCCTTATTCATGTACTGTATACATGATTGTCCGCTGCTCCTATCCTAACTAGATACCATCGGAACCAAATAAGGTTCAATATCTCTGGCACAAAAGTTCGACATTTGCAAAATAATATCTACACCAGCCCTCCACAACACTGCCTTAATTTCATAGACATCTGCTTTATTTGCCCACCATATTCAAGATTCAGTGGTAGGTAATCTCTCCCATGTGAGTTTTTTTCTTTTCTGACATGATTGCAACTGCAAAACCAAACTTTATCTACCCCAACTAATTTACTAAAACCCTCTTTTTGTAAATTATGACAAATGAATAGAATGAGAATACTCTGCAAGAGCATGCGGAGAGGCACAACAGCATAAGATAGTGAATGGGCTTATGACAGGGAGTCAACTTAAAATAGTTTAGATTGGCTGTACGGTGCTACAGGGGATTCGATTATGACAAAGAAGGAAGATGGTTGTACAACAAAGTGGAGGAAGAGTGATCATGAATGTATGACAGCTGGTTGCATGACAGACCCTGAGAAAGGCTGCACGAAAAAATAACAGAATGGATATACGGTAGAGAGGCAACAAAACAGCCATACAATGGTACATGGGAGTGGGTGTACTACTTAGAGGCAAAAGATTGGACATACAGTTGGGACCCAGAAGAATTGATGCACGACACAAGAAGGGTGTACAAATGTTGATCCTTGGCCATGGCACTTTTTTTTTTTTTGAAAAATGAGGTTATTTATGAAGATTGAATGTTGATCCATTTATCGTGTACTTCCACAACAATCAAAGGGGCCTTCAAAACATGTATTTGGGAAAAATGTTTTTGTACTTCCAATTAAATCTCTTTCCTGTATGTTGCATTCTGCTTTGTAATGTTCAAATACACTGTCGGGCCTTGTATATATTTTTTTAATATTTCAAATGTCCAACACTTCATTATTGTCACTATTAATAGTATTCTCACCTTTTTCTTCTCTGCTTCTGGGTCCCTTTGTGTTTGTGAATGACTTGAACATATTTTCTTTAGCATCGTGCAAATCCAAGTTGATCATAGTCATTCTTCCTTTTTAAAGTCAATATAATTTTAATTTGGAACCATTCACTATGTTTTTGCAAGGCGTTCTGTACATTTTCCAACCTTACCACACTGTTCTCCAAAATCTCTTGTATTTTGAATGGTCCAAGCCACAATACAGTAAATTTGTCAGGTTTAATTTCTCTTCTTTTGTTATATATTAAAAGTAGTGTTCTGGTTTATAATTCATTCTTTGGAGATGTTTTTCATGCCTATATTTCCTCCTTATTTGAATGACTTTGATTGCCCATTTGCCATTATTTGTTGTTCGTCCAAATTATTCAATCTCATCAGCCTCTATTTCAAACCTTCTTCATTCTTGAGTCTATTTTTGACAACGATCCTTATACTCAGTACAAGATACTCTATTGGTATCGCTGCCTCTTGGTGATACATCAGCTGTAAGAGAGGTTATACACCTTGTAGGTCGTATGGTAGTCCAGTAGATTCGCAGGTCGGTGTTCTTCCTAGTTTGCACCTTTGATTCCACAAAAATTATGAATTACAAATATCAATCCTTTTTTAGTAGCCTCAGTGTAGCTGTTGGCTCATGGATAGTACAGAGTGGAGAGAGAATGGAAAATTCTGAATTTTGATGTCATTAACCAAATAACATGGATGATGAATTTCACACCTCTATCACTTATAGTCTGTATTGAAATGCCGAATCTAGTGACTACTACCTCGTATATATATCTGGCCGTACTTTGGGCACTATTATTAGGCAATGCTCTAGCCTTTGCCTATTTGGTCAAATATTTTATAGCAACTACTATGTACTTGCACCAATTTATCTTGCTGACTTTTAGTGGATTGATAAAATCCAACCCCCATCTTTCAAAGAGCTCATGAGGCTAAGATAGCTAAATGGGGATAAAGTCCCCTTTTAATGGCTTCTCAACCCTCTTGTAGGTGTCACACCTTAACACCCATTCTTTTGCATCCTTGTGCAATATCGGCTACCACAACCCAACAAGAAGTACTTTCCTTGTGGCATTGGGTCCTATGTGTCCATCAACCGAACCCTCATGCCTCTGGAAGTACATCATGTAATTCTTCTCTTGTTACACAACCACATCACTAGATCAGGCCCCATCTTGTACACTACCCTGTTTACCAAATGAAATGACCTGGCCTTCAATGGCAGCCTTTTGTATTCCGCTAGTTGCTGTCCTTCGGAAAGGATGTTGTAGACAAATAATCTATGATTTTCTTGTACCATGGTGGTACCACAACAAATGAAATAAGTGGGCATCAGGAAAGTATTCATTCACACCATAATGTGGTTCACCCAACTTGATTCTTGAGAGTTGGTCTGCTATCATGTGACTCTTGGTTGCCTTGAGAATGTGAATTCTTGTGGCAACATCAACCATCTGCTTACCCGTCCGCAAATAACAAGATTTTTCATTAGGTACAACAGGGCTTGATGATCCACATAAAATGTGAACAGGGTTGCCAACAAATAGTGCCAATTTTTTTGAACAATGTACACCATACCAAGAGTTTCTTGTTCAGTGGTGCTATAGTTCTTTTCCACATTTGACAGTATTCAAATAGCGAACAGAGAGCTGTCCAACCCATGAGCTTTTACTTGTGCCAAAGTAGCATCAATTGCATAATTGGACACATCGACATGTACATGGAATTATTTGTCCCAGTGTCGATTTGCAAGGATTGGTGAAAAGGCATACCTTTAGTTCTTTGAATGCTTGATCTCGTTTCTTAGACCATACAAATGAAACTCCTATCCTTTTTAGCTCTTCCAGGGGTGAGAAACTTGGGATTTTCTTTTTGATGAAGAGTTGATAATATCCTACATGGCCCAAGAATGATTTTATCCATGTGACGTTTTTGGGTGCTTCCATTTCCACCACGACCCATATCTTGTCAGCCCTGTCTTTTATCTGGGTTTGGAAACAATATGACTGAGGAGTTTACCTTGTGGCACCATGAACCTACACTTCTTCATATTCAATGCCAACTTTGCCGCATGATGTCAATGCACACACTCCATTAGGGTTCGCAAGTGTGACTCCTGGCTATACTGTAGATGGACCAATCATGCAAGATGATCCATTGGAAGGTAGTTGGTGCATTATGAAGTCTAAATGACATCTTGTTGTATGCATAGACCCCATCTTCCACTATGAAAGTGGTCTTTATTTTATCTTCTTCAGCTATGCTAATCTAATTGTATCCATAAAAGCCATCCATACAAGAATATATTTTGTGTCTAGCTACTTCTTTAAGCATGAAGTTTGTGAATGGATCCTTAAAAATGATTGTGTTCAGATTTTCATTTGGCTCGATTCTTTCTTCAAACTAATAACTATCGGCACTGCCCATTCACTTGTTTCCACTTTGAAAATGGTCCATGTACTGAGCATCTTGTTAATTTCTTCCTCAACACTTGCGGCACACTTTCGGCTTATTTGGTATGCTTTCCTTCACACCAGCTAGGCCCTTGCTATAAGAGGGAATCTATATACTATATACACACAAATATGGCAACACTCCCTTAAAATCTTTGTAGGGCCAAGCAAAGATGTCCTTGTAGTCAATGAAGATCCTCAATGTCGTGACCTTTAGTACTAGATCCCAATCATCATCAACCATGATCATTTGGGGGTTTTCTTCGGACCCCAGATTCATTCTCATGGTGTTGGGTTCTATACTTCATATTAGCTACACAAATTGGTGGATCGACTTATCATCAAGATTTGCATCCCAAACTTTGTATTCTATGAACTCTGGAGGGCAAGCCGTTTGTGACATGCATGGTCTAGAAGGACGCGAAATTAGCAACTTCTGTTTGGGGTCATCTCTTTGCAAGCCTTCTTTTATTTCCATAATTTTAATGAAATTGCAATCTGACTAGAACACCTCATAGTCTTCCATTTGTCAATGGAACAAATTATTGAGGAAGTTTGTCTCATCTTTGAAGCACTTCTCCAACTCCAAGATCCCTTCGTTGTATGGCTCCATAGTAGCCTAGTTTCCATCCTCTGAGCACTTTTCTTTGCAGTTTGAGTCCAATGTGGTTGGTTCCTCACTTATTGCTCGACTCTTGAGATCTATCACATATTTCTGGCCTCTAGTTTCAATGAAGTGTAGATTTTTGTCCCAATTGTGATCGACTTTGGTTGCTATCGATCACCATTACCCAACAATGCATCAGAGGCCTTCTCGCATAATGTGATGAATTCAAAATCCAGAAAAATGGTTGGGTTCCATTAAACACTTTTGCAACATTAGTACATCCAACACTTTTATGCTGTATTGATAAGCTTCCACCAATTGGAAGGCTTGGGGCCAAATATTTGGCTTCTTTAGACTTCTCCAATCATCCTTTAGAAGAACATTAACACTAGAACCACCATCCACAATAGTGTTCCTTTCATTTTTCTTAAGTATCTCCATGTGCACCATTGCCAACCTTCGGTCTAGATTCATTGCTAAGAGCACAATGTTGATTACTTGGTCATCTAACAATGGGGGCTTGACTATAGGTTCAATCTTTTTGGTCCTTGTTCTCCTTATTGTTTGCTTCCAAGTGTGTTGTCTTATGCTCCATATACGGGCCATTTTCAGGTGCAAGTATGGTAGTGGTTGTGACATTTTTGAGTTTTGGAATGCTTTGGAATAAATCTGCTACCTTACCAACACCATAGTTTGCAAGGTTTGTCTTGTATTTGCCTTGTACAACTCAAGTCGACTTGTCACCGTTCTTGTCCACTCATGGGTCTGCCTTCGTTCTTCAACCATGACCTCCTCGACTTCTACCCTTGCTTCAACAAGTCTTTCCTTCTCAATTCTTGGGTCGGGGAGTTGGGCTGGACTTGGAATGCACAAATTTCTAGTGATTTACAATATGATTCATCCTTGACTTCATCGATCACGTTGACATTTACTTAGGATGCTTGTTTCGGATAGTTGGCATCATTATGATTCCTTGGCCCACACCACCTACAAAGAAGCCCTATATTGTTCTGGTTTGTTGGACAATCTCTTGAAAAATGTCCCCACTTGTTACACTTTTAGCAGTGCAATTGACCAAATTTGGTAGTTATACATCTACCACCTCCGCCACTGCTATTCTAACATCTATTGTTATTTGTTTGATTTTGATAACCGCTAGGAGATGCCTCATTTTTTTGATTGTTTTGGGCTTCATCAGCATAGTGTATGGTGTTGATTGCTCCTCTTTTGTGAAAATTACTTGGGTATTCTTGTTCCTTGGGTTGTACAGGGAATCTTTGATGGAATGCACTGAATGCCCTATAACTTGGCAAATTTTGAAAAACATTTTATTCGAGCAATTAGCCTTGGTGTGACGTTTTGTCTTGTAGTTAGTACACTAGAGATCCTTTCCTTTTTCCTCTCGTCTTCCTTCAACTCTTTCATCATTTCTTTTGAGAGCTTGTAGTGAACCTGGTTCACTATCATCATTGGACTATGAATCATCATCTTCTCTCCTCTTTCTCAAGCATGTGGATGGTAAACCAGTCAATAGCTACCCCTCTGAGTGGGGTTGGGAGGGACTGCAATTAGTGGTGTCCATTTGTCTATCCATTTGCAGTCTTGATGGCGATACGAGTTTTGCAATATGGCCCCAACTCTTTAGATCCATAACCAATAAACTTCAGCAGCTCTCGTCTCTCTGAATTTGGACTTGGTGGAGTGCCCATGATTATTGGCCTTGTGTAGCTTTGTTTTTGGGCTTGATGTGCTCATCTGGTTCGGTCCTCCTCCTTTGGAAGGCTTGTCTCGCACGTTCTTTTGTTCTCTCAACACTATCGGATAGGTCTAGGTCCTCGATCCTTCCTTTGACCTTGGCGATTCGTATGTTGCTTTGCTCGCTGTGAGGTGCCTCTTGTTCATTTCCCACTTCAATTTGTATTGACAATTGCCTTGGTGTTCTTGGTTTTGCTTTGTCAATTAGTAAATATTCAATGCATAGAATGTTTTTTTTGGAGGCTCTCTCTTCTCCCATGAGGTATTTGTCAAACTCCGTCTTGGGACAAAGTCTTCCCCTTGAGCAAGGGGGCTTGGTCAATTCTTTGGTTGTTTTTTCTACAACCTCTCCAACCGCACCTAGTCGACATGGTCCTCACTTCCTTCTTATGGAAAACACAGTTGTCTTACAATCTCTACTCACTCATTTTTTAGTGGCATAAGGTTTTGTGGTTGCGACTGAACTATCCCTTCGTTTCGGCTCTTGTTCCGGCTTCTACAGTACACTTTGGCCTCGACTTTCACTTTGGCTCCAGCTTTCACTTCTACTCTGAACTTGTCTTAATGGATTTTTATAATTGGTTGCCTCTCATAGTTTTTTTCTTCTTTCTTGTTTTTCCACCAATATAGGATTGTTTGATTTCTTGGTCCACTCCTTGATCACTGTCTTATTTTACCACCTTTGTTTGGCCTCATTGGCATTAATGACTTCCGGTTTGTCATTGGTCTTTTGAGCTTTCCTCTTCTTTCCGATGACCTCTTTGTACCATTGTAAAATATTTTGTTGTGCTTTGTGGTCACGTTCTGCACAAAGATCTTGCAAGATAATATAGTGCCTCGTGAGGAGTCTAGGAAAATTATCCAACAATTGAATGAATACTTCAGTTACGGCCAATTTTCCCTAGATAGAATCTGCAGGCACTTGGTTTCTCTCAGATTCTTCTTTGACATATTCTCATTCCGAGAGATCCGACAAATACTTGGAAGTCTCAAGTTATTCATGTTCTCTTTGTTTCTCTGTCTTGATTGGCTCTTGAACCCATTTACCCCTCGTTATGCTTCCATTTTCGTAATATGTTGTCATCAATGGTTATTGTGACTGACTTCTGCTTCCACTCAATTTCAGCGGGGTTTGTCTTAGCAAAGCCAATGGTGCCAAGAATGTTTACAGAAACACGCTACACTACCAAATAACACTACTTGCAGAAATAGAGCCACATACCATGAATGTCACAAAAAGAAATATAAGAGAACTACTGCTTTATTGCACAAGGGAGTCTACAATACAATGGTTGGTACAAGGACCTGCCATGTCACTGCCCCTTACCCTGACATTCAGCATGCTATTTAGTGTACTAAACGGTTGTTAGTTAAGACGACCATTGACCCGACCATTCATAACTAAAAAGATATTAATACACTACCAAAGCCAACAATGCAATAATTAACAGCACAATTATGTCGGCTACAATAACGTTTATTTATTTGATAACAATCATAATGGACTACAATTGAGTCTCTTAAATCTGCTTTAATGGGCCAAAATCTGTTAAATAGAATTAGAAAATAATCTATCTCATCATTTAAATTTGAAGTCCTTCCTTCCGTCTTGAAGGGAACAACATAGTTGCAAGCAAGGAATGACTTGAACTTGTTTGAAGCACAAACAAAGTTGAAATGATTTTGTATGAGTGTTTCCTTGGGATACCTTGCTTATATTTGTTCAATAGATATCGTAGTTGTATTAGAGATTGAGAGCGAACTTGACTTATCTCCTTTTTGTGTCCTCTAAGGGAATATAAAACTATCCACAAATGGATTTCCAGTCCCTTTCAATACAACTGCACACACTTTTGAGATTGAAATGTTTTTCATCCCTTCCACTTCAAAACTCAACACGATAAAGTAATGAGCATTACTAATAGAAAAAACTATAGAAGGAAGATTGGTAAGCTTAAAAGTAATGTCTTAGTGATGCTAATCTCAGAAATCGATCCCTGCTGGAGGAAACAATCCAAGATGTCTTCATAATGAAAAGCCCTGCAGACCAGTCAAACTCTGAGAATGAAGCTGTCTTTTTGTCTCCCTATTATTAGAGCCCTACTATTATGCTTTGGCCACATCGTTCACTTGACAGCACCTTGTGAAATCCTTAGAAGGTGGAAATTAAAGTGAAGACTAAACCTTTTAATGGAATAATGGATTCAGAGAATGCAAGGCAATTGGAAGCCTATTTCTATTAATTTGATATGTTTGTTAACCGAGTTTGATATGTAGTCAAAGCTGAGATATGAGAAAAGCTATGAGAGGAATTCACCATACTTTACGTTTCACAGTATGCTTTTTAGGTCATGATTAACACATGCAATGATCCCAATAACTCTAGTCTCTTGCATCATTTTCTGTCCCTCGGTTTGACAAAATTTAGTTCTGTATTATTGCTTCTTTTGCTTTTGTCCTTTCCACAAATATAAAATCAGACTGCAAAGCAGAAGCTTCATGCGATGAATATGTTGTTAAGATGTAATCCATGGTTTTCTGTTACAGGTAACTCAGATCCTGAAAGAAAAAACTAAACAGGTTCAGAATTTGGAGACACATATAACAGAACTACAGAAGGTGGTAGCAGTTTTTTTGAATTATGCCCGATTGATATTTCTGAATATTTTACAAGTTGTGAATATTCTTTTTCTGTAATCCAGAGTATAGTATGTAGTATCTTACTTCGTGTATCGCTTTCCTCAGGAAAATCATGAGTTATTGGAAGACGTCAGGAGATTGAAACAAGATTTACAAGATAAGAAGTTGAAGTTTGAGAAGACAGGTCTCAAGGCAGTGTGAGCAGGAAGATAGAACCTTTTCTCAGCGTAAGTGCAACCAAGCCTTGGTTACAATAAATTAAATATTTAAATAGTGCATAGGGAAATTAACACTTTGGAGGAAATGGAAGGGAAGAGATTTTGTGGACCAAAAAATGCATTTTATTCATACATGTAACAGCAATTGGCCGAGGTCTGATTTTGACTGAGTTTTAGGATGAATTTTTCCCTTTTGCATGACAATCATAGCCAAGAAAATGACCATAAATCATGCAATCCTTGTGTTACAGGAAAATGATGAAACGAAATTGTTTTTCAAAATGAAGGAGACACAGCCAGCAAGTAATATGACATTAATTATCAACTCGACATATGTTTGAGCCGGGAATGATCTTTCACTATTTATGGGTGATGCTGCTAGTTGACACTGGGGAAAGCTCGTGGAACTGAGGACACTGCACTTTATGATTGAGTAACATAGGTGATATGCACCTTTTTTGGGAAGTTGACTCTTGTAGATGGCATTATTTTTTCTGTAGCTTATCTATTTGTCTCCTTTTTTAGCTGTTATTAAGAAACGAGTATCCTGCTTCTCATTCTTGCCATTCCAATCTGATTCTTTGGTTGTAATTCACAAATAGCATTGAATATAATCCCAAATTTTGCAGGATATTATTCTGTTCCTTTAAAACCCTGTGTATATTTAGCAACGACTAGTATCCTCCGGATGAGTCTAGATAATGCAGAAAGGGCAATCATTTTATGGGGTTTGACTAGAGGTGGATTGCATATTTTTCTACATTTGCACGGCCAATTGTTTTCTTAAAACAAATGTTGCAAAAACTGAGTATAGTTGTTGGAGATTTTTCGTTTTAGATGGAAGCATCCCTTATTTGACCTTTGGACGGTTGACCCTGATTACCATTCTGCCACAGATCCACTGATATAATTGATCAGTTAAAGTTCTTTTGATGAGAGTTGATTTGTTAAACTGAAGAATATAGCTATTGGGGAAATTTTTGGTGTCATTAATTACATGACTGGAATAGCTAGTTTCAATCACCAAATTCTTATACGTTTTTATAGTGTGAAATCAATTTTGTGAGGAATAAGTCGTATGTGTTTGTTTACAATAGTTTGTAGTCAAAGGGATAATCAAATTGCAAACTAACACATTAGGCACTGACTTTTATGTCTAAACGAGTGTATTTCTACTTAGCAAGCAATGCCTTGATGGTGTTTGTCTTAACCATTTGTTGCCTATAAATCACCCAAAATGTCAACTAAAGGGCATAAATGGTTTACTATTGAACACACATCATACAAATTTCTTTTGTTTATGCAGTGTAGTATTGATATGCAAAAAGTTGCTTTTGCTTTATATTGAGGAGATTCTTGGCTTCCATTATTATTAATACTATGATTTCAGTTACTTGGATAAATATAGTCATAGGAAATAAGAAGTTTTAGGGGCATGCAGGGATCTATGTTTTCGTCACACCGCAAGAAATTTTCTGCCCCCCTTGATTTGGTTACAACTGACAAGTACTAGTTGGTAGAATAAGGCATAATGTTGTTGCATAAAAGATTCTCTCTAGTAAAAGTCGTAGAGGAATGCTTGCAGTGGAAGTTTGAGACCTGGCCTATTTGGAGCAAATAGGACTTGAGATTAGATGTTTTGATATTTTAAATATTGATAGTTATGAGTGAACTATTAATAGTTTTTTTGATAAAACTGTTACAATCAAATTTGCATCCTTTGGAAAGAAGTTCAAGCCTTCCAAATTTGATGTAACATGGAAACACCTCAAGGTTGTGGGTACCCTATTGGAAAGGTGAATCTCTAGGTTAAAGGGCTAGCTCCCTTTGATGAATCACTTAGGCTCAAACACTACTCTAACACTTGTAAGAAAAATGAGACAAACGTAGTCTAATGGAAGTGATGCAGCAAATATATCTGAGCACTACCAAGTAATTGCAATTGCACTTTAAACAAGAAACTAACCTGCACATGACATTAATCCAAATCTGTCTCTCTACAACAATGTTTCTCATGAAGGTTTGTGAAGCAAGTTTGAGCTAGGAGGACTAGTCAAGAGGTCATGACATGACACTAATGAAAGACAACTAACTAAACCCATACACAATCCATTTGAACACTTCAAGAGAGTTACAAAAATGATTCCAAACTGAATATGAAT
The DNA here is from genome assembly GCA_037957365.1 of Torreya grandis. Taxonomy (NCBI): domain Eukaryota; kingdom Viridiplantae; phylum Streptophyta; class Pinopsida; order Cupressales; family Taxaceae; genus Torreya; species Torreya grandis. Next base: position 1,512,950 of record JARHVA010000756.1, on the reverse strand, counting down.
GTTAAATAAGGACAAACATGCCAATGAAGTAAGCCTATCACTTAGCAAGATCAACTAATCAAGCATGCATATTGAAGCTAGTCCATGATAAAGGTAAAACCGGGGTATTTTTTATTGATTAAAGACTGCAAATGGGCAGGGCTTCGTCATACCTAGGTGGAGGATACAAACTTAGTCAATAAAGGTTCAATATATAGAGAAAGTGAGAGGAGAGAAAGGCGTAGGGGGGGGAGAGAGAGAGAGAGAGAGAGAGAGAGAGAGAGAGAGAGAGAGAGAGAGAGAGATCCAAAAGGAGTTACAAGAAAGGACTTTGAAACTGCCCATTAGGTTCTTAAAGACAAGTGTTAGTTTTTTGAAACTTCTCTTTTGTTCCAAGTGGCGTGGAAGTTTCAAACTTTGCTTGACACTTTGACTAACTCTCCAAAACTGCCCTTTGCCTTGGCTTGTGGAATGACAAGTGGCCTTCTTGATGGTCAGATCATGTTGAGTTACACCTTTGCTCTACTCTTGACACCTCTCAACTGACCTCTTTAGGGTCTCTTTGACACATCACTTCATTCTCTTGTTAGGTGTCTAGAAATCTTTTCACCTCACTAGACCAATCTTGCTTACAAGTGTCAAAACTTGAACTCATCTTCTCCAACTTGTTCTCTCCATGAATGACCTATTCACATCATATCAACCCTGCAACAACTCATTCAAAGATCTCAAACTACCCTCAAAAACTCGTTTTGCACAAAAAGTTCAATTTTAGCGTCATTCATTGTAACCTTGAAATCATGCAAACCTCCTTTTGTAGATACGTGTACAGATGGTACTGAGAATCTGAAGGCATATTTTAGGACTCTGGATGGCTTTACATCTCCATGCCAAGTTTCAAGTCCTGAGAGTGAGTGAAAGTATCCTTTTCATCTGTTTCTCTTTCCTAACTAGGTTTCAATTAAGCCTCCCTATCTAGAGACTGAATTTTGGCTTCACAGGTTTCCCACATGTGTGAAACCTCAAATAAACGTGTGATTCAGTTTGAGAACCCCCTGATGATCATCCATGTCAATTTTGAACTTCTAACACCTTGTACAGACCTCCCAAGTAGCTTAAAACAGTGCTTTTTGGCCTATTTTGTACGATTCCTTAATTGCAAGTACCAACCAATGGCATGGGGAAGTGCTCAGGGGAGTTGTGGACATCATCCATGTTTCAGGGCTTGTCCAATTCATCTGGATGCATAGAAATCGTCCTCTCGTTGAGTTAAAACTGGCCTGCTTGTGTGGCGTGTGAGTGCATCAAGGTCTTAAGGATGATTCATAAAGGACAGGGTTTGGATGAACATCCAAATGCCATGAGTCATGAGTATATAGAGGTGTCCTATTATGCCCAATAGCTTTAGCCACCATGCATCCTTTCGTGGGAGATATGAACATGTTTAGAAGACCTTCGACTAGTAGGTTGTGTTTGTAAGGTCTAGAGAGAAATGTGCTCTGTATGTGATGTTCTGAGTTTGACTTTGAGTTGCCAATGACCTCTATAGGTCTGAGACATCTACCATGACTTGCTCACATGATCTTTTTATCACATTTCTTCTTTAACCCTGTTATACACACCACTAGTTGATGCCTAGGGTTCTCAAGCCAACTAATTCAAATTACCCTAGTTGACTGTGTTTTCTCCATTTCCTTCACTATTAGGGGTTAGAACTTCATGGGAAGCTTGTCTATACTCCTCACCATCTCCTTAGGGTCTTCAAAGTCTTCATGCCATGCTTTGTCAATCCAATTCCGTTATGATTGCATATAGGTCTGCGTATGTGATTAGGCTTGTTTGGCCTAGAACAAAGCATATCATCATTATGTTTGTCTCTTGATTGGTCTGAGGGTCTCATGGAGTAATGTTATAACTGTGCAATCATATTCAAATGTTTCACTTTCCCTCAGTCCTCATTTCTTCATACAAACCAACACCTTGATTTCGCTAAGTAGGCAAACCTGTGTACACGGTGAATTAGTAGGCAGGATTTTGGTGGAGCTCTATTTAGTCATCCAATCCTCCTTTATGGTCTTCATCTAACCTCAAATAGTCTCACTTACTTGGCCACTCACCTGTGTTGTACCCCAATGCTTCACATGTATTCCGCTGCTTACTTAGGCTTGAAACTAGCTTGTTCTTGACTATAGCTTGTAGGTGTCCATTAAGGTATCCTGAGTGCATTCAAGGGTTTTTAGGACTTCCATTGCCACTCACTGAACATCTCCATGGCTATGTCATATTATTGGGAGTTTGGAATCCTTCAAATTTGCATTTTCAAGTCACCATGACTTCACAACACACAATACCCTTTTGCCTTCTCAAAGTGGATGTAGGTGTTGATTTTTTTGAGTGTTAACTGTCTTAGGGTCAGAACCTTGTTGCAAGACATTAAATATGACTACCACCTTATTGAGGATTTCCAACTCTTTTGAAGTTGCCCAAACTTTGTATCTTCTCCAAGCATACTCTTGCTCTAGACTGCGAAGTTTTAGGTGACTGTAGGTGTGTATGAAGGAGAAGGGTTTGAGCATTGAAACTTGGAAGCAAATCTTGAACTCTGTCATGGCACATAAACATTAGCCAACCTCATTGAGAGTTATTTCTCGTCTCTTCACAAGGTTCCTTGGTCATTTCATGATATTTTCAGACCCCTGCTTTCATATTTTTGTACACAAACATGTGTGTATGTATTAAGTTTGGAGACCCTGTCTCCTTGACCATCTCTAACCTTGCAAATGGGTTAAGTGTTTCCCATGGCCCGTGTCCTCTCCTATGCGTATATTGAAGTTAGGTTTCCTGTTTTGGCTTGTTCTTGTTTGGAGAGCAACTATCCTTCAGTCCGAAAGGGAACCTACAGGTCTAGGGCCTGTAGGTCTCTATTTTCCCTGCATAGGTTGTTAGAAGTCAACTTTCTTTAATCTTGAAGTTAAAAAGTTGCATCAACTATCTTCAACTCGTTATCACCTTTCAACAAATCTAGACCTTTTGACTAAGTAGTATCATCCTCCACTTGTTCATTCATATGTACAGATTGTATACACGATCAACTCATGCAAATTATGTGTATGAAATGGAGCTTAGCACAAGGTTCATGTTATTTTGATGGTACAATGGAGTTTATCAATGGTCACATGATTGTTTAGGAGTCTGTATCACTTCTCCACTTTTAAAGCACCTTAATTACATTCCTCCATCATACACAATCATCAAAATGAGAGAACATTGTGAATTGCTTGGAGAAGGTGTTGTTGAAGTAGACAAAGGAGACATGATGGTATTGTAGAAAATGAGAGGGATTAGAACATGAAATGAAACCTTCACTCATCACCTAAGACATTGAGAACCTTGGAACAAACAAAAGTTATGACAATCACTTCTACAAACTATGCAAGAGAATAACTTTCCTTGCCAAATGACTTCCCACATGTACCAACCTGGTGGATGAAAGTGTGAAATACATTTACAAACCTTTGAGGACCCATTCCAATTGATTTCATGCAGTTAATGAGTTCACTCTTGCATTGGAGTTGCACAAAACTTAGACTGTGGGGATTTAAGCCTAAAAAAAGCACCTTAGATTCTTAGCAATTGTTCATAACTCTAAGGAGCTCAATACAAGAACCAATGCCACAAAGTAGAATTCCATAGGGGTCCTCAACTTTGGCCAAAATCTTAGCCTCCAAATCCACCTGTACAATCTATACCATGCATCTGAAAACAACCTTCTTGAGCTTGTGAATGGAGCGATGGAGGAGAGAGAGAGAGTATAGTGCATCTATTGGACCTAAAACCTTATCCCAAGATAGAAAATGACTTGTGGGATATGAAAGGATGTTCATAAACTATTTTCAACTAGAAGGTGAGTTCACAAGTTTGTACAAGTGCCAAAACTCCTCTCTAAAGCGTTGAATTTCAAGATTTTGACATCTTCTTGTCTTGATGATAGGTGTGGAAGTTATGTAATTGCTCCAACCTCCTTATAAAGTGTCTTTTATGGATTTTTCACTTGGAAAACTTTGAGATACATGAAAATTAGCCAAAATCACCTTTTCCCTTTATCAAGTTTACCTTAAAGTCTAAAAAAGAACTTTAAAGTTTCAAAATCAACATGAAATGTTATAACAAAGTGATTAAGACATAAAATGACTTTGAAGGACACCTAAGGACCTATAACTCCTCTTGACTAACTCCCATCACTCCATGACAAGACTAGACTATTGCAAGACCACTATAGGACTTTACCTTAATTTCTCCAAATAAAACTTAAACAATGCCAATAAGGCTTTATGAAGACTTTTTTAAAGCTATATAAGGCATGACAAGACCTTGAACTAGGTTCACAATACATGACCAAAAGTTTACACCTATAGGGGTTGACATTTTGACCTTGGGGGTCAAAATTGGTCAACAATACCACACCTTAATGGGGAAAATCAAAACATACTTATGACTATGGTTGGGAGGTGAATCAAACTCATCGCTTTATAGGTATGTTTTATAAGACCTTTCAAATTATATATTTTTAATAAGATTTGTCACATTTATATTTTTTATTACTTTTTATAAGACTTGCCACATTATAGATTAAGTATGGAATTATAATGGGATCCTTTTGTGTGCCAATTGCCTTTTAGTGTTATCATTTCTTGTCTTTATGCATTTAGAATAGATTTTCTATTATAACACATGGAAGATCATCTGTTTTTTTCTTATATATATAATTCCACCCAAAAATTACTAAATTGCGGTCTTTGGTGAGGTGCACACACATTTTATTTCATTGCAACGTCTTATGCATGAAGGTTAAAGCTTCCTTGGTATAACATGTCACTACTGTTGTTAATTTCTGAAATTTATTTTTTGTTTTCCAAAGTTACATTAGTTGAGATTTTTTTTAATATCCTATGCCTAATAAGGGGATTGCATTTTTTATGCAAATTTATAGTTAATTAATATCCTTTAAAAAATATCAATGAGATAAAAGTTTGAAGAGAAATGAATTAAATATATGCATGAAGGAAATACAAATTCGTATCAGTGATTATTACATCAGATTATGTCTAAAAGGCTGATTCAAATCAGAAACAAAACTTTATTCTAGTATTTATATCTTCATTTTGCTCCTCTTTCCTTCAACTTTCATGTGTGTTGTCATACTAGGAATCCCCTAATACAAATCTTATGATCTTGAATGTTTTGTATGGTGAGCCAAGGTTTGATTCTTATATGCAATAGGTAATGGTTGCATCGCTTAGATTGTGAAGTTCCATGGTATAATTTTAGTTTCTTGTAGGCTCAATTTCAATGAAGATCATTTAAATGTTACAATATGTCAAGTGGATCCTACATGGTATTAGGTTGCAATATAACAATTATTTACATGTTGCCTTGAGAAAATGTTGCAAAGTGAGTATCATAATGATTAGAACCATATACTTTGTAATTAATATATGCATTACAAAATTTTAATAAATTTAGTTGCTATTATGAAGCAAAGTGGATCAATAATTAACATAGACTTTGTTAGTAGTGATATGCACGTGCTATAAGACTAATAAAACAAATGATATTGCAAACTAACTTGCTTGTGCATAAAATGTATGACCTTAGATCTCAAACGACAAGGTTGTCAAAAATGATGCACATGGGATAGTGTGGAAGTATCTCCTCCTCCATTTGATCTCTTGGGTCATGATTAACTCAGATGGTGCATCTAGGGACAAACTTGGTCCCTCAGATGTTCAGAGCCTTTGAGGTGGTTACTATGGAGAGATGGTGTTTTCGTGTAGTTGGAGCCTTGGTATTATGCCAAATAACTAAGTATTGAGGCCTCGGTGATTTGGCATGGCCTTTCCTTCGTAAATGCATTAAACTTTACTCGGGTGAAATAGACCTCAAGTTCTTGTCAGAACTATCAATGGCCAAAAAATACGGAGAATTGGTCCATGAAGCTAGCAATAAGGGATATCAAACATTTTTTGCTCTCCTTTGAAGAGTCTAAAGTGAACTAATTCCTAAGAAAAGCTAATCGGGTGGCAGATCTTCAAGCTAAACAAGTATTGTCCATAAAGGTAAGGGTGGAGATCAATTGAGATGTAGATTGTGACATTGATGGAAGGCTTAGAGCAAGCTTCAAATCAATTGCTAATGAGGCAAATACATATATTAAAGCCACTATTGGCCCCCTTATTTTCAAAATAATGGATACCATGAGCTACTTTCATAGTATCATGACATTGGCATGTTATAATCCCTAATCAGAATGAAAATATTTTTGCTTCCTCTAGGTGAATGTTTTGTTGGTGAGGGGAATGTCTCTCACATGCATTTCCTAGTTCCACTAAATCCCCCAATAATATAACACACGCAGGGCCATCATGGAAAGGGAAGGTGACAGGTTTGGGTGTGGTGTTATATTATGGTATTCTCACTTTCCTCCACTCGTTCATTTGTTTGTTACTTTTTGTATCTCTTCAATACTTGAAGATCTCAAAGGTCTCTACATATGACTCCCCTCCCACTTTTTGTGCTCTGTTATTTCTCTTTATGAAGACATTGTTTGGATTTTAGTTTGGGGTTTTTTTGTATGTTTTTTTGAGGGGGTTTTGTAGAATTTGGGTCCTCCACTCCATAGACATATGGGTCTTAGAGATTAGTTTTTTTCTCCTATGGCCTTTTCTTGATCCTAGATGCCAAGAGTGCCATAAAAATTGATATCTTTCTTTTGTTTGAGTGTGTATGTGATGAACAATTCTATTTCTTCTATCTAGAGTCAATTTCCTCCCTTATTCTCAAGTTGGTCTTTATACCATCAACTCTTATATGTTTGGGTTTGCATTGATTTGGATTCTCTCTTAGTGGTTTTTCCCTTTTGGATCCTTGCTTTTCTTTTAGATTCTGATTTGTTCTTGCTCTCCCTAGCCAAGAAAAAATGGGAAGAGAGTGCCCCCTAACTTGCTTCCTAAGCTAAAAAAAATCTAGAGAATGAGGGGAAAAACCTTGATGTTAAATGGTCTACAAGCCATTTGAATGCTCCCACTAAAGAAGGCTTTGATTTCCTCAAGAAAATGGATACTTTGTGTGTTTCCACTCTTGCCTTGAGCGATGTTGCTTTTTCCATTGCCCTTATGGAGCTTTGTTGACCTTTAGAATTGCACTTAAATGATTATACAAAGTCTATCCAAGACTTGATGCACAAATGAGACGCGTCAAAGACTCTTGGATACTTGTAAAAGTGCATCTTCAAAGATCATGCATGTAAAGGGGAATTCTGTGCATGAACTATGGTGCATAATGCACATGTTACAAAAAAATTACATCTAATGAAGAAATACACTTGGAGAAGGAAACACTATGGATAAGAAGTTGACACTTGGCACTCATCCAAACAAGAAAGCTGTGGATTATGCATGATAGATTTGGGTTGAACAATAATATGTTAGGAGGACAAAATAATATGCCATTGTGCATATGAGTGGACATATTTATAAGGGAGTATTATGAGATGTGCAGTCAGTTGGCAAAAACCCTTAGTTAGCAACAACTGGTAGTGGTGAAGGTATCCAGGAAAATCTATAAATAGGGACCTTGGCCTCTCATTTGAGACATCTTGGAAAGTCATATGTTTGATATCTTGTGAAGTCACATGCTTTGTATATTGAATGCAAATTGGAGATAAATCTTAGGATTTGAAGGATACAAAGGTGTAACCTTTGAGGTTCATATGTAAAGATTGACCTTTCATGGTAGTTGTTAAAAATTGTGTGATATATGCTTTGTAATGGATGTATATTGATATGAATATAAGGGTGTATTTTGTAATTATGACAAGTCTTGTTATCTTAATCCTTATTTACATGGATGGTGTTCACTACATTTGCTTCTGGTGTAAGAGATGCACACCTACATGTAATCCCTTGCTGCACCTCGATTGAGCGGTTAAGTCTTCAGGCACGAGTGATCTGCCAATGTTGTAAGTGTGAGTGCCTTCTCATATGTTGTGCATGATTAGGGTTGTGCATCTTGTTTGATGATTTAGAAAAAAACACAACAATCTTGCTCTACCTCTTGACCCTAGAAAACTTGTCCATGATGTACTATCTACAAAAATATTTTGGTGGCACTTGAATGTAATAAATCATGGATCATTGGTAATTATAAAGCCACAATTCTATCTAATTGACATTATGCTATTTGTGAATAATTTAAATCAATCTCTATTTGAATTCATGAGTTGAAGGAGAAATGGTTTGTTCTTTTCCCTAATGGTAGAGTTGATCTCGGCGCCTCTTTGTTTGCCTCAAATGTGGAAACACAGCATGATGGTGACTTTACTTTGGTTTCTTTGCCTCATAATGACTATAGAAAATTCTATTTAGACATCTTTGTCTTGAAGAAACTCAATGTTGCAATAGGAGAAAATTGATAATCTTATAAACTTGCACAATTATATTATGGAGGGTAAAAATCATGAAGAGGATTTTGACACTAAAAATTTGTCCAAGAATATTAATTGTCCTTTTTTATGATTTGTATGCTAGGGGTCCATGGGATGGGAAACCATTTGAAACTTTTGCTAATGTCTCTTCTCCAACTCTAAAATGGAAAACTTGGTTAACAAGGGATCGTGGCTTGCACTTGAGTTAGGTTGTCATACTGCATGGTGTTTGGAGGCAGAAATGAGAGACAGATTGCAATAACAAAACATTTGAGGGATGACTTTTAGTTTCTATTTTGGTTCTATGATTTGGCTTGTGTTTAATATTTTTTTGAGGAGGTATGCTCTTGATGATCTGTGTTGTAATTCAATTATTTAGGTGTATGCTCTACTAACTAGGACTTGTCCTCCTCATGAAGATCTTGACACTTCTATTACTATAATGGTCATATATGTTGACTTTAGTGACTTTTATTAGTGTTATATAAGTAACCTTAAAAGTTGAATTTGGGCATTTTAATCAAGAAATTCTGCTAAATACTAGAAGTTACATGGAAAACACCTAGTACAATATTATTAATACAAAATTCCCTCATGAAAAGCTAAAAACTAGAAAGAAACAATATAATATTAATAATGTAATAAAAATGGGTAATTTGCAGTTATAAAATGTCTCCCAAGTTTATATATATAGATAGGTGTCAATTTCGTACATGAAATACAATAGACCATGGAGTTATTAACCTCATGAAATCAATTTCTAGACTAATCTCTTGAACATTAGTATATGTTTTCATTACAAAAATGAGACAAATTATACATAAATTTCAATACAAATGTCTTAAGACACGCTTATTACAAAATTTTTATACATTTTTTATTTTAGTACAATCCATACTATTTTAATAATGAAAATATATGAAAAGTAAAAGGAAGGCATGAAAAGCATAAGTATCTCAAGAATGGGAAAGAGGAAAGGAGATTTTAGAGTAAATAGTTTCAAAAGATAAAAAAATACATTCTTCTTGTAATTGCTGGGAAATGTTTTAACTTTTCATGGATTTGTGTAAATTATGCACAAGTTTGGTGTTATGCAAAGTTGATTACACAAGCACTAGCCACACATGATGTTGTGCAGGTTGGTTGCACAAGTAGTGGTGTGCAATACTATTTCACAAGTCAGTGAGTTTGCACAGGCTTGCGTGAACACTGTCTATGGTAGTTGCACAAGGTTGTTAGTGTGTAGAAAATGATGCATCACCATGCAATGATTTTTACATAATATCATTGCACTCTAGAAGTGGCGTGCAATTGTGGATTTGCAGTAAGGTGTTGTGAGGATTTGTGCAACACTATTAAGAAATGTATAAATGTGAGACCTTAATAGACATTTGTTTGATTGTATATGTCGGATTGAAGGTGTGCGAGTAAGTCTTGGTGTCACTTTGACATGGAGCCGTTGAGGAGCATTAAATTATGATAACTTTCCTTAGTAGTTGGTGTATGTAGATTAACCTATTACATAGGCATTACAAAGTGTTGTGTTAGATATAAGCATCATTATTATCATAAATAAGATGATGCTTGAAAATCATGTGATGTACTCATACATGGTCTAGTGTATAGAGTGGGTGCCATCATACACGGTTAAGTGTATGGTTCATGGTGATACATAATTTAGTGTATTGTAGACGCAAGTAGTTGTATGAATGTTGTATACACGTGGTCAAGTGTGTGCATTTTAATATACAATAACATGTTTTATGAATGTAATAGAACCTTGAGACTTGTAGTATTATAAACATGATTTTGTTAATGTTATAATCAAGAATGTTATTGTGTTATCCTTTTGAGAGGGTTTGTAGCATTGTATTGTTCATAGTGGTTTTCGGAGGTTTCTAAGGTGGGATAATCAAAATGATAAAATCATGGTCCTCAAATGATTAACCAGTGTCCATTGTTTGACCCTTTATAAAGTGTTTAACATGGTTTAAGGTATTTTTGGAGAAATTAAGGTAATGGTTGTCTATGCAAATTAGAAGGATCAAGTGCACTTTGATGTCTCTAATATGTTTGAAAGCTATGCCAAGGTGTTGTCTTCCTTGTCTATGTTGGTCCAGGTTATTTTTAATGTACAACAAGTGGTGGGACCTTATAAAGGCTAAGAAAGTGAAATATAACGTAGCAATGCACTTACCGAGGGCTTGTAAAGCAAGTTTTCAACATGGAGATGGTTAGTTTAGGTCATAAATGGATGGTGTTAGGTCCTTATAATGTTTTTAGGGTCAAATCATGCTTTTGTCAGCATTGATAAAAGAAGATAAAAAATGTTTCATCTCTTTCATCGAGCTCCTTACAAGCTATTGAAGGCCACTTTTAGATGCTTAGTTCATGAAGAGGAAGAAGGGTTGGATCCAATGAAATTATTAGTTGATATGGGATCTTATGCCCTTGAAATTATAGGCATTAGTTCTGGATTTGAAGATTTATGCTCTATGAACAATCATTAATAAATTTAGTGCTCTTAAACCCTTGCAAAACCCCAAGGTCTTAGTTTTCTCCTTGCAGTAGTGTCTCAACATTGATGAAATAAAGTTGGTGATTGGAGAGTGATCTCAGAATGTCTAAAATACCCTTGAAATATCAATCTAGGATTATGAAGCTCAAATGCATACTTGGTTGGCTTGAGAGAGACTCATTTGCATTGGCTCAATTTAATAGTAAGGGTTTGAGAGAGAGATAAAGTGTTTTGTGTATGAAATTAGTGAAAGGAAGTTATTTATAGTCGATCCAACTTCCTCAAGGCACCTCAGACCTTTCAAGGCATCAACACGGTGATAAAAATCAATAAAAGGAGTATATATCCATGCACAAGTGGGTTATGTGAACTTGCAGGCATAACTAAGATGATCCTTGTTAAGTATGTGTGTTTTCTTTGTGATAAAAGTTATCAAATAGATAATATAATATCCATAGGGCTAATAAAATCACTTTTAATGAGAAATTGCAAGTGGAAAATCTTTAAAGTCATTATCTTAGTGTTCTACAACAAAGTCTTAGGTGTGAAAGAGTGAATCTAGGACTATGACATGAAGTAGGAATGCTTGGTCCATATATGTGAATGCCATGCTTAAAGAGTAAACTCAAAACAATCCAAAGATCCTAAATATCCTCTTCAGGCCCTTTTAGAAATGATAGTCTTGATTGAGAGCATTGAAGGTTATGTTTTCAAAGGTAAGTAAAAGAGGCTTTGTTAACTTACAAGCCTGCAGACTTATAGGTCAACATTTACACTAACATATTGTAATGAGAATGAATATAGGGTTTGTGAAGACACAACTATGTACTCCCATCCTGTTGATATTTTTGTTTTAAAAATGTCAAGTACCTTAAGGGAGACCCATTAATTTTTTATAAAAATGCATTAAATTGACCCAAAACACTCAATTTCCTAAGCTTACAGAAACCGAATATTGGACTGCAATTTTTAGTTTGTGAAATTGCAAATTGCTTCCTAGAATTTGGATCTTAAAATACATTAGCCGATAGAAATTAAAGATCTGGGTGCAATTTGAAACTGTTATCACATAGATTTTGCACCTATTCTTGATGTCATAGCTCGCTATGCAAAAATCTAATAATACAACATGATCACCTCCAAACTACAGGACTTTGAAAAATTGAGGTGAACCTCCAGAGAATGTTGGCTTACTTTCACTAAATTTGGTGCAATTGATAAAATACCAATTTATGTATAAATTTTGCTTCTTAGTGATCTTGCTTCTAAACTAGAATTTGACTAGGGAAAAGAGTTTTGAGAACGAAATTGAAAAACTGAAAATGGTGATTGCACCAAATATTTTGTAGTGGATTTTAATGCTTGTTTGAATGAACACAATAGAATGGAAAATATATTGAAATTTGTAAGAGCACAAACTCATGCAAATGTGAAATCAAAGGCAATATTTGGTATTTTTCATACAAGGGACAAGATTATTTTTAATCAAACAATCTTCCAAAAAGGTAAAAAATACCACAAATGAGATTTCGTGACTGAAATAAAAATTAAAACATCCACAAATATTTAAATAACCTTGCATACACAAAGATTACAAAGACAATAAAGACAAATCTTCAATTTATTCTCATTCTCTAAGTTACATGTAGACAAATTATTGCAAATGCAAAATAATATTTATAGTAGCAGCAAAAAAGATAAATAAAAAAGATGTGGTTAACAAGGAAATCCACGTCTAGTTGAAGAACATGAAATTTTTTGGAAACTTCATGAAAAGAGGCATAATCTACAATTCCAATGGCATCCTTGGCATGGTGAACAAGTTGGAAAAGAACATGTAAGAGCTGGGCATTCCACTTAACTACTGGAGGTGTGGGGGAGACTAGGAAATCTTTATGCAATTAATATGTCCTCTTCAGTTTAGCTGTAATGGCTCTTCATACAATGGGGGGTGCCAAAGTGAAACTTCAATTTTAGAACTAACTTTCGATAACTTAAGTTAATTTTTTGCAAAACCCTAACTTATGATTTTCAATTGGGACTTTTACAACTTTCAAGTCACACAACTTTGTCAAAATTGGAATTGCATTTTACAATATATGCTTTTACAACTTAAAACTTGTCAAAATGAAAAGTGTAATTTACAAGTTTATTTTTTACAAATTTCAACCTATCAAAATGGAAAGTGAAAATTACAAATGGCTCTTTCTAAAAAAGAGCTATCAAAATTATAGTTGGAATTTACAAGTTAAAACTTTATAATATTTTTACAATGATGACAATATGATATATAAGAATGTTTTTGATAGAAAGAATTAATCTATAACCAAAACATTTGTTGACTCTTTATCCTTCTTGGCCTGTATCTTTTCAATATATGCATTGAAACTCTTGATCTCCAAGATTCTATCTTCATTAGGACCAAAAGAGTAGAGGTTGCTTATTTTGCATTATACTATTGTATCGAGGAGTTTCCTTTTGAAGGCTCAGTATGCTTGAGTCATTTTACCCATTTGATCTAATGTGTTATGGTGTTTGATGAAATAGTGGATAGATCTCAAGCTAAAAGTTGTTTCTCTTGTTGATTCTCATTCAATGACTTGTTTGAATTTATCCTGAATTTCTTGCACTAAAAGGACCTGATCTTGATAATTTGTTGCTTGACATGACAATTTATTCAACAAATATTCAATGTCATATAACATATATGTGTCTTTGTCATGTGCAAATTTATCCTTATGGGCACTATTTATAAGTATCTTTATTCTGAATTGAGCTGTTTTATCTAATTCCTCTTACTCTCCATCATTTTTTAGCATCTTTTTTGTAAGGAGGTTGTCAACATCAATTTAATCCACAACTATCAATTTTGGGTAGAAAAGTTTTAACCTTTCTATCTCTTCCTCATACTTACTGATATGCTCTCTTAGGGTGACCCTTCTCTTAGAGTTCTATAGTGATCCATTACTAAATGAATAACTCTATTTCCCTTCGAGATGAGTTCTTTTGCCCATTCCTTAGTGGCCCTTCCCATTCTACCAATTTCTGTCACTGGATCAAGTGTTGCTTGATCTATGATCTGAGTGACAAGTTGTGCTAGTTGAATAGTGGGCTTAATGAATTTCTAGGCATCTTTGAATATTTTAGGCCAATAAGCCCCCTCTCATTATTTTGATGGTCGTGGTTCTTGCAGAGAAATGTCCAATTGATGGGTCATCGTGAAATTCTTCGAGCACTTTGGGGACTTGATTGTGCTTGATATATATTAGCATGACTCCATTCATATCTTTTCTGAACAATATTCCATCAACAAGAACATAAAGAATGGATTGAAGTCTGAAATACCTTTTCTTGGACTACTAAAAGTCATATGAGCACTTGTCAATCTGTAGGAAGATGGTCATGTCATGGATCCAGCTATTGAAAATAGGTAGATTGGATGCTGAGATGCACTTTGAGCATATACTACTTCAAATACTATTTCGACAGTCTTGACACCATAATCTTGCTATTCACATAAACCCTTTCCTCTTACAAGCTTTGTAATTTTGATGTCCATGTTGTATTCCATGACTTTTGTAATCCATCCTAATTTTTATTAATTTATTTCCCAGTTCAGTAGGAACTCTTTGACACTTTGATGACTAACCATCAAATGAATTTTATTGTTGGAGAGCATATGCCTAAACTTTTTGAGAGCTTTAATTACAACATATACGTGCTTCTCTACGAAAATGTAATTTTATTCATAATCCTTCAAGGATTGACTGAAGAAAGATATTGGCTCTTCCAATTGTTCTTTATTCTATTGGGTTAGAATAGATGATATACTGCCTTCCCGATGCAGAGCTTGCACAAGTTTCCTTTTCTTGTTCTTGAATAAAGGTTCACTTCTTAAGCTCAAAATCTCATTCACTATGCAAGTACAAGTTTATAAGGCTGATATAAGATGACAAGGTATTTAATTTTCTTAGAAGAGCCTCTTCAATTCTCTATACCCCTTTTTGAAACTCTCTCAAACCCTTATCTTCAACTCATGCAACTCTGCCCTTTAAACTAGCTCTCCTTGTAGCCCTGTCTGACTGCAAATAGGTTAGTACGAAAAAAGTACTAATGATTATGACTATCCAAAATGATATTATTCTTTTTATTTTATAAATACACTTGTGTTTCAATTTTTCATGTCCTAACTCACTCCCTAGGTCCACTTTATCTCTTTTAGCCTTTCAAATTAGGCTTCTTTTAGCCCTTTTCCAAGACCCCTTGCTATAAATATGTACTATAGGTACTATACGATTATAAAATCACTTTATTCAGTTAGGGCATGTCAAAATACATTAGACTACAAGATTTTTCAAATTTACCATGGTTATATTTCTTAGAAACCTCAAAACCCTAGTTGCCAGGGTTTGTGCAAATTGAGCAGGCCAAGAGTAGTATAAAACCAATATCTTGAACTGTAAAAGGTTTAAAACTAAAAAATTTGTTGTGTGGGGTATTTATAGACAAGACACAACTTTTTAATTCATTGACCTTGGTCTAATAGTTCACAGATCACTCCCAAATAAAGAAACTCAGTCCTTTTTGACTATGTCCTTTAGCAAGAAATAGGGGTTTCAACAGGGTTTGAATATTAAAATGCTACCAACAGTATCCATAAATTATGAAGATAACCATAAAATATTAAATAAATGTTTTAAAACCTTTATATATCATTCTTAATTCATAACAAGATTCAAATCAAAGAACTCAGACTACAAAGTTCAATGTTGTAGATAGTGGCTAAAAAGAAAATAGGGTTTTGTTGTTTTGCATCACCAAAAGACTCCAAATCCTACACAAAAGTTATTCCTACCTTTAAAGAGTTTATTTACACCTTATGTTAATGTTTTCAATCCTTTGACTGTCGTTCTTGGATCAAAACAAGGTTAAAATCAAGAAACTCAGTATTCCAACTCTAGTTTTCTGCCTGTATGCTACAATGAGAAAAGAACTCTATTCAAATAGATAATTACCACCATTATACCTCATGTAGGTCACATAATTTATCTCCAACATTGAAATACATTTCATCTCCTCATTCCACATAGTAATCAATGATAAAAGATCACATAATCACTTGAGCAATCTGCATACTTTCATTCACTACCTGACATACATGTCTGTCTTCTCGAGAGTCACTTCCTTACCATTTATCTCACATTACTGATTCAAATCAGAGGAAATAGTTGATAAAAATAAATATCATCAAATTCATAAACAAAATCACTCACTACATTGAGTAACCAAACACACTAATACTCTGTTTTAGACATGCAATGCCATCAACCCACAAAATTATCATAACTGAGTCTTTATTCATCATCTATCATTGTTTTTACATGCCCCTTCTCTCCCATTTGAATTTAAAACATAATAGACACATCAATAAATGAATTCACCACCTTCTATAGAGATACATAACTGAATCTTGGAGGTTTTTATGTGGAAGTACATGAAAATTACATTGCATTTAATGTTTTCCCCTACGAACACTATATGACAATGCATATAGACTAAAGAAGATACTTAAGATTATTTTAATAATATTAAGACATATAAGACACCTTATGAACATGTTTTACTCCTTGACCAACCTCATACAATGCATGGAAGCCTTTCACACGGCTTAAAATTTTAAAATTTCAAATATGGCAGTTTTGGAGGGAAACTACATAATTCAAATTTTATGCCACTTGTACTATTCTAGATCACTCCTATGTATTCATTAGGACCTAATACACCTATAAAACACCTAAAATACAAATTCAAGCCAAAAGTGAGTTAATTTTGGGATCCATAAGGATGCCCCTACATCATACTACCAAGCTGAAGAAATTTAGCCATATATGTCAACTTGGTGTTTGCTCCTCCTTAATTAATTTATACCTCTTGATGGAAGGTTGATGATGCCAATTGCCTCTCATAGAGGTGAACGCATTCCTAGGACCCATAAATAAGCCTCTTTTGGTTCTTTCTCTTCAATGGTGTACCTGCACATGCCACAAACTTGTTAAAGAAAACACTACTGTTGTCTTTTACTACTTGCTGGGGATGTGCATACCGTGCTTCTGCTTCATCAAACTGATCCATCACAACCTTCCTTCCATAAGACACTACTGTTGCAATTGTATCTTCTTTATTCTTCACCCACTCTCCTTGTTTTATACACTCAATCTCATGCATATCAACTGTTTGGTTTTTGCATGTCATTTCTTTGCATAAGTGCTTGGTTTGCTACTATATGTCATTTTCACAACTACACTTAACATACTCTATAATCAAGGACTACTTTTTCTCTTCCACATTCTCATGATCCTGACTTAACACTTTCACGCTATTGTCTTCACTTCGCTGTCCTTCTTGGACCTGCTATACTTCTTTTTTCTCTTTTTCAACTCTTTCCTTTTTAAAACTTTCTTTCATGCATTGAAGCTTGCCTATCATGCATTATATGAGTTAAAAAATAGATATATTTTCTAATTGCTAGGCCAAAATTGCAAAGAATTCATTCACAAACTTACTTGAAGAAGTTTTACTTGGCATAGATTCACATGCAACTTGGGCTGCCTCAATCTCCTTGGGCTGTTCATCCATCTTCACTTCTTCATATTCCAACTACACCAACTCCTTATAACCTACAACCAATAACTTAGAAAAGACACTAACAACTTTATCATCATTCTTCAAGGGCAATAATGTATACTTGACTCCCTTGTTCTCCAAAGAATACGTATTTTTCACCCCATCATGACTAGTTGACCTATCAAACTGCCAAGGTCTTCCTAGTAGTACATGGCAAACATCCATGGAGATGACATCACACATGAATTAATACATATATGTTTCAATATGAAAATATAATAAACATTGTTCATTCACAAGCACACTATATCCTTTTTAAAGCCAAAAAACTTTGTAAGGTGTAGGATGAGGCAATCTTTTGAGACCAAGTTTGCTTACCATCTCATTGAAAACTAAATTATTCTTGCTTCCTGAATCTATAATCATTTTGCAATATTTACCATGGGAGTTACATGTTGTCCTGAAAAGTGTTCTCTATTGTGTAGGCTCTTTCTCATTTGGTGGCTTCAATAATGTCCTCCTCATCAAGGGTGCCTCTCCTTCTTTAGGTTCTATTATATGTGAATTTGATCCAACACTCTCTTATTATATGGGTTGCACCACTTAATTTTCACTCTCATTCCTATAACTCCTTTCTTGTTGCTCCTTTGGACACTCCCAATACTTATGTCCTGCATACTTGTTGCACTTGAAATATTTTCCTGTGAAACAATAGTTCCTCTTCCTCTAGCATTTCCACCTCTATATTATGGCCTCCTACCTCTATAACCACCTCTTGGCTATGTTTCATGTCTTGGTTCACTGCTTTCTCCTTCTTCATATGCATGACTGTTATTGTATTCTCCTCTTCCTCTCACTTATTTGCCTCTTCCTCTTGCTTGCTGTGTATGAATTCTTGCCAACTTCTCTTCAGCTTTCAATTTTGCTTGGTATGCTTCTTCAACTATTTTCAAGGTCAATATATTTATTCTATATGGAAAACTTGAGACCATTTAGATATCTTGCTACCTTCTCAACATCCTCTTCCAAGTGTCTTGTTCTGATTGTCAATCTATGAAACTCTTTAGTATATTCCTTCATTAAATGCTCCTTTTGTCTAAGATTTTTCAGTCTTTTAAACAAGTGTGTGTGATAGTCCTTTGGCATAAACTTTGCCTTCATCTTCACCACCATCTTATCCCATGACATAATTTTGGCTTTACCTCTTATCCTTATCTCTTCTTGGATTCCATCTCATCGCAAAGAAACATATCCTCTCAATCTTGTGATTGAAAATTTCACTTTTTTGGTGTCATCCACCTCCTCATACTCAAAATACTTGTCCATGGCTGCTATCCAATCCACCAACTCATCTACATTCAGATTGCCTTCATATATTGGCACATCTAACTTTGGTTTTGAACCCATTTTCATCATGGATTTGATCAATATTTTCTCCATTCCATATTCTCTTTCTTCCTCCTCTTCTAATCTAGGAGATTCCTCTTCTCTATCACTGTCATCATCAGTTAGGACTCTTCTTCTTTGAACTATCTCCATGGTTGCCATTCTAGCCTGTATGTTCCTTGTTTCAATGACCAAATTGGCCACATTATGTTGCATTCTTTGAGATGCTGTAGGTTAATTTTGTCTTGCTGCCATTGTGTCTTTTTACTCTTATCCTCTAACCATCCTTATAATACAATACCAAATGATGCAGAGCTTGCACAAGTTTCCTTTTCTTGTTCTTGAACAAAGGTTCACTTCTTAAGCTTAAAAGCTTATTCACTATGCAAGTACAAGTTTATAAGGCTGATATAAGATGATAAGGTATTTAATTTTCTTAGAATATCCTCTATCAATGCTCTATAACCCTTTTAAAAACTTTATCAAACCTTTATCTTCAACTCATGCAACTCTGCCCTTCAAATTAGCTCTCCTTATAACCCTATCTGACTATAAATAGGTTAGTACAGAAAAAATACTAATATTATGAATATCCACAATGATATTCTTCTTTGTCTTGTTGAAATACACCTGTGGTTCAATTTTTAGGTCCTAACTCACTCCTTAGGTCCACTTTCTCTCTTCTAGCCTTTCAAATTAGGCCTCTTTTAGCCCTTTTCCAAGACCCCTTACTATAAATCCATACTATAGGTATTATACGGTCAAAAAATCATGTGATTCAGTTAGGGAATGTCAAACTACATTAGACTACAGGTTTTTGAAAATTTTCCATAGTTATATTTCTTAGAAACCTTAAAACCCTAGTTGCTAAGGTTTGTGTGATCTGGGCAGCAATTTACGCGACAATTCGGGTGACAGTTCCACCCCAATTGATGATGAAACTTCTGGGAGCCATAAATTTTGCATCATAGCTCTAATTGACTCATCATTTGAACCATTGAAAATCTAATATTGAGGAGAACACCGTGAGATGGCATGGAGCTACACTCGATGAAGTTTGACCCCCTAAAACCCAATGGAAGTGCCCCAAATTTCAATTTTAGTAGTGCAGTCTAAAAATCGTAAGTTTCTAAAATAGTAATTCCTTGAATTATATATTATTTTAAAGTGTGGAAGTCAAACCACTTAATCTCCCTTGATATTGGTGACCTTCCACATCCTCCTCCTAATTTTAAAATAGGTATATATGAAGATGTAACCCAAAATAGAAAATCAGACATCTCTTCCTAGAGATAAGCATATAGTTGTATTGCGATCTTGAGTAATAATACATCTCTTCTCAGAGAATTCATTATTAGTATGTTATTTTTGTGTTCTTGAAATATTTATCAACCAAAACTTCTAAGTTTTGGATCAGTGGTATCAGAGAGGTTTGTCTTGAGAGTGTATGATCCCAAGGACGAGGTCAGGCTACAAGAAGCTTGGGTGGAAAACAATAGAGCTTCCAAACTATCCACCTATTCACTCTAAATGACTTAAAATGGTAGACGACATTGAGACATCTGATCCTTTCAAGGAAATGGTGAATGAAGCCCTCCAACGGCAACAAGCACATATGCTGCAATAATTTGCCCAAATTTTTCAACAACTCCCGATGGGAAATTCTGGCTCCTTAGCTACACTTCCTGGCTCCTCATCTATGGATCATCCTTTTAGTGCCCCAACACATTTCAAGGTTCAGGTGAATTTTGATATTCTAAAATTTAAAATCAAAATCAATGCTGATGAGTAGAAAATTAGTTAGATCAATTATCTTCCTACTTCTCTGTAAACAAATTCATTGATGGAGAAAAGATCACTTTTGCTCTTTTGAAAGCATCATTGCCCATAAAAAATTGGTGAGAAGTGTACAAAAAGAGGTTCAGTATAGATGATATTGGCCTTGAGGTGGAGCCTACCTGGTATGATTTTGTGGAAGCAGTGAAAGAAGAATACTATCCCATTAGAGCATATGATGATCTGTACATACAGTGGCAACAACTTCGCTAAGGTAAGGACCAATCTATTCAAGATTACACATATATTTTTCATTCTTTGTCTGGAAGATTGGGCATCCAAGAAAGTGAGAAATATAAGACTCTCAAATATCATGGTGGACTACAATGGTACATACGGGGGGAAATGGAACTCTTCAATTTGAAAACCCTCGGTGAGGTATATAAATTCATAGTGAAGATTGAGCAGAAGCATGGCAGAAAGAATATGAAGAGTCAGCCCTCAAAATGGAAAAGTGACAAGGAAGGTCAAACACGAGGCCAAAATTGGAAGCAAAAGGAGTTTCAAGATAAGAAACCCCAGAAGGGGAAGGCTAGAAAATGGTGTGATTACCACAAAACTGGAACTCACTCCAAAAAAGAATGTTGAGCCATCAAGTCACTGCTTTTTGAGTCACAATACTTGACATCTACTACTTTGTCTCCACCCACAGTCGAAGAGGATGAAGAATAAATTATAGACGCTGAGCCTAACACCATCATCGCTTCATCACAGACATGTGAGGAAAGGCCAGATGACAAGGAAAGATTATTTCACTCCAAATTATGGGTAAAAGGTAAGCCTTTGCATTTCATTTTTGATAGTGGGAGTCAAAAGAATTTAATCTCTGCTAAAGTTGTGAAAAGTCTGAATCTATCCATGAAGCCTCATCCAAAGCCATATAGTATTGGATCGTTGAGCCAAAGGAGAGATCTATGTGCCACCCATCAGTGTCTTCTTTCATATGCAATAAACCTTTCTAAGATGAAGTCTTGTGTGATGTGGTCAATCTAGATGTTTGTGATGTACTCCTTGGTCAGTCGTTCATGTATGAGTGACATGGCATTTATGAATCATGAACTCAAATAATCACCCTCACTCTTGGAACATGATGCTATAGGGTACCAGAGGTACCACCTCCCACATCTATCTCCCTGATCAGTGCTAAGCAATGTAAGAGATTGGTGGAGAAGACAAAGCAATTTGTTCTCATGGTGGTCAAACCATAGAAACCCAAGAAGGCTGATGTTGTAGTCCTGAATACACAATCAACACAACAACAAAAGTAGATAGGATGAATCACAAGAGAATATGATGACTTATTCAAGTCACTCACAAGAGTTCCACTGCATTGCCAGGTAAAACATTCTATCGATTTGATCCTAGGATCACCTTTGGTATCATAGATTAGTTTTGGAGAATGATGAGATAAAAATATAGATTCAAGAATTGATCCAAAAGGGTCACATCAGGCCAAGCTCTTCACCCTGTGGTAGCCCAATTGTCTTGGCACCAAAGAAAGATGGAACATGGAGGCTTTGCATTGACTATTGAGCCCTGAATAAAATCACTGTGAAGAATCGATACCCTCTCCCCAGGATTGATGACCTGCTGGACCAACTCCATGGTATGAAGTTCTTCACCAAAATTGATCTCAAATCTGGCTATCACCAAATTCCCATTGATCCCACCAATGTCTGGAAGACTGCATTCAAATCTAAGGAGGGGCTCTTTGAATGGTTGGTTATGCCTTTTGGCTTAACTAACGCACCTACAACCTTCATGAGGATGATGGATGACATCCTAAGACCCTTCACCAACTCATTTGTGGTTGTCTACTTGGATGACATACTCATCTACAGTAGAACATGGGAGGAACATTTGCAACATATACGTAAGGTGATTCAAACTCTTCAGGAGCACAAGTTGTATGCAAAGATTGACAAATGCACATTCAGGATAACAACAATTTAGTACCTTGGGTACGTTGTGAATGAGGAAGGGGTCCATGTTGATCAAAAAAAGATTCAGGTTATTCAAGAATGGCCCACACAAAGGACCCTCACAAATTTTTTTAGCTTCTTGGGTCTTGCAAATTTCTATCGCAGGTTTATTCTTGGATTTTCACATGTTGCTTAGTCACTAACCCAATTGACTAAAGAGGATCTAAAGCTACATTTCAGTGGGTTGAAATACAATAAAGGGCATTTGAGAATTTGAAGAATAAACTTTGCTCAACCCCTATTCTTGCCTTCCCAGATTTGCATCAACCTTTTGAGTTGATGACAGATGCATCTGAATATGCCATGAGAGTTGTCATCATGCAACATGGCCATCCTATTGCATATCACAATGAAAATTTCACTGATATAGTCAAGAAATATCTAACATATGATAAGGAACTCTATGCCATAGTGTAAGCCTACAAACAATGGAAACACTACATCTTAGAAAAAGAGACGATCATCCACACTAACCACAGACCATTGGAATTTATCCAGACATAGAGCAAACTAAAAAATGAGAGGCACCAAAAGTGGGCCACATATCTTCAACAATTCCATCTAATAAGCAAACACAAAAAGGGGAACTCAAATACAACTGTAGATTATCTAAGCCATCCGCCAATTACTGCACTCACAATAGTTCTTGACTTGTGCAGACATGAGACTACCACTTGGGGTGCTTTGTATGAAGTAGATCCTACCTTTGCTGATACATATCAGATGCTTAAAAAAGGTAAACATGTTTTTGATTTCTATTTACAAGATAATGTCCTCTATCATATGGGGCACATCTATATTCTAGCTACAAAACAATAGAAGATGATATGGAAAGCACATTTCAATAGGACAGTTGGACACTTTGGTATAGAGAAGACTTTGGTAGTTCTTTAAAAACACTTCTACTGGCCCCATATGTGAAAGGATGTGGAAAGATATCTTAAATATTTCACCCCATGTGCGATAGCCAAGGCAACAAATAAGAAATAAGGATTGTACATGCCATTGCCAGAACCAACCAAGCCTTAGGAATCTGTCTCAATGGATTTTCTCTCAGGTTTGCCCACTTCAAAACATGATCGAGATAGCAGGTTCCTAAGCATCTTCTAGTCCACTCTATCGAAGATGATGGATACTAAGCTGATGAATTCCATAACCTTCCATCCACAGACTGATGGTCAGATAGAGGTGGTGAACTGCTTGATTGTTCATATGATTCAGATGTATCACTCCAAACATCCATGAACATGGGATGAGGGGCTTATTTTCATACAACATGGATACAATTGGGCCCTGCACAGCTCGACCAAGCACAGTCCATTCCAAGTATGCTTCGAGTTCCAACCCATGGCACCAATTGATATAGCTATTCCATTTTCCACCATGGAATACACACCTCATGGAAGATCTAAGGCAACAAAATCAACAAAGTTAATTGAACAAATGCAACACATCTAGCAACAAGTTCATGGCATCCTGGAGAAGATGAATCAGAAGTATAAGCAATGCCATGAAAAACATAAGATTACACACCATTTTGCTATGGGTGATAAGGTTTGGTTACGGCTTCAGAAGGAATGAATTGCAGGCCCACACAAAAAAATTCAGCCTCTGTGATATGGTCCCTACACCATCACCAGAAAAGTTGGAGAAAATGCTTTTGAGTTGAACCTACTAGCCTACCTTGGTCTGCATCCAATATTCAATGTGGAACTCCTCAAACTATATCATCCACCTCTACTGGACACTTCAGTCATAACAAAACAACTCGACATTGATGAGCTTGATCCACAGAGTTTTGCTCTAGTGGAGGAGGATCAGATTGTGGACACCTGGATGAAGACAACAAGAGGACGCTCTCTTTCGCTTTATCAAGTGGTCAAAAGGGGCCAACTTAGCCACCAAGGTGAGTGGCTCATAGAGAGTTAAATCAAGACACAAATGCCACACCTAATGAGGAATATTGATGCAATGGGTACCATTGGTTTTCAAGGAGGGAGGAATGATCTAGGCAGTAATTTAGGCGACAATTCGGGTGATAGTTCGACCCCAATTGATGATGTAACTTCCAAGAGCCATAACTTTTGCACTGTAGCTCCAATTGAATCACCGTTTGAGCTGTTGGAAAGATAATAATGAGGAGAACATCTTGAGATGACATTGATATTTTCTCAATGAAGTGTGGCCCCATAAAACCCAATGAAAGTGCCTTAAATTTCAATTTTAGTAGTGTAGTCTAAAAATAGTAAATTTCTAAAAATAGTAATTCCTTGAATTCTATATTGTTTTAAAGCATGGAAGTTGAACCACTTAATCTCCCTCGATATTGGTGACCTTCCACATCCTCCCCCTACTTTGAAAATAGGTACAAATGAATATGTAACCCAAAATGGAAAATCAGACATCTCTTCCCAGAGATAAGCATATAGTGTCAGGATCCCTGCTCACTAAGAGCACACTTGATTACCTTTGTATAAGCAACTAAACACCGAATTTAACCAAAATGATAAGTAACTAAAATTTAGAAATAGCATAGAATATGAGAGACAATACCATCTTGTATTAATACTCTTCCATAAGGAAATACAATGAAGAAAACACTCTTTCCACACCTCTAGGGCATACCAGTAATCTTCCCTCAAGAGTTCTCTATCTCAATTACAAACACAATCAACTCAATACCCGAGTTGGCGTTTCAACCAGTTAGTAACAATACTACTAGTACCACTGAGTACACACACATACTCCAAGTCTGAGTACACCACGTACTCTAAGTAGATCTCACCTGATCTTGCACACCTACAGATCACCCTGGTTTTGCACACCTGCAAACCTAGATCTTACTTACCATGTAGATCTCACCTGATCTTTCTATACTACAGATCAACCTAGCCTTGCACACTTGCCAACCTATATATTACACATTCAGAAAGAACCCTTGTCCTTGCCTCACCAAGTCCTTATGATTCTCCCTTGGATAAAACCCTTCTGATTCTACAAATTACAATACATCGCCATGGGTCTCTTAAATAGATCCCATGCAAACAATAATTAGACTTTCCAATTACAATAATTAGAAATGCAGACTCAAGACTAAAATTAGTCTTTTACATGCAAACAAACTGTTAGTCTAAAATAAGACCAGTTCTGGAAGCACATGCAAACGCATGCACACATAGGATACCGACGCCAGTGCCTGTCTGATCGATGTCAGCCGACCCATAACTGACGTCAGTTACTGTGAACACTGAGGATGATCGATGTTTATTGAACTACTGGCATCAGTTTCTCTATAACTCAACAACCTCCTCCATGTTTGCATCAGTGAAGCTTTTAGCTCCACAACCTAACAATCTCCCACTTGGAGATAAACAACTGCATCTGTACCTATACCTGTACATCATCTAATTTTGTTTCCTGACTTGTATCCCTCTTCAAGTTCAATCTTGAAGACCAACCACCACACATCCTATGGTGCTACACCTGTCATCCAAGTCCTCTGCCACATCTGAATCTACATACCCATGTAGAGAAGTCCCTGACCCTGCATCGCATGTATACCTGCTGCTGGTCCCTCTCAGATACCTAAAAATCCACTTAACTGCTTTCTAGTGCTTCTTTCCCAGATTGGCCACAAACTTGCTGACAACTCCCACTATTGGGGCAATATCAGGTCTAGTACACATGTACTTAACCTCATCATGTGAATTCAGACACTATTCTGTGAACTGTCCGTCCATAAGTGTGCTAACCGGTTCTGCATCCTGCATATTGAACCTTGCCACTACTTTATTCACAGAATCATCCTGAGACAACATCAACCTATGATCTTTCCTGTCTCTAGGAATACTCATGCCAAGGATTTTCACTCCTCCTAAATCCTTCCGGCACACCACTGAACTAATTTTACCCTTAGCTCAGCAAAACCCTGCATGTATGACCCTGCATCAAGCATATACACTACATAAAGTAACATGATAATGTCACAACCATTATCCACCCTGGTAAAATAAACACAATGGTTACAATGACATTGACTAAAGCCATGCTTTGTCATACACCTGTCAAATCTGTACCACTATCTTGGAGCTTGCACAAGACCATATGACCTGGCCTTCCGTCTCACGTGTCCATTCTCTCTCTTCTTTAACTTGGGAATCCATTCGTATTTTAGTGCTTTCATACCAGCTAATAACTCTATGAAATCTCTCATTTGGTTCTCATTCAAAAAATTAAATTCCTCATTCATGCTATGCTCCCACTATTTTCTTGATTTTACATGCTCTGCTTCTTTAAAACTTCCTGATTCTTGACCATCAGTGAGCAACAAGTTCAGGTAGTATAAAGAAGGTGAATAATGAATTTAAAGCTTACTTACACTTTCAATCCTCCACATGGGTGTTTGAGACTCCTTGACAGCTTACTGTCCACCCAAAATCTATTCTCTGGTCGACCCTGGTCTGCACCTGATCGATGTCGATTCCACCTGATCACCGACGCCAGTTCTCTAATCAACATTGGTGTCCACCTGGTCATCGACGTTGGTTCCCTGACCGACGTCAGTATCCACCTACCTGACACCACTGACTCTAGTCTACATATGACCAATGCCGGTACCTACTTGTTCGACGTTAGTTCCACCTGACCAACGTCGGTAACTATGTTTTCCTGTGAGTGATGAATTTTTACTCGTGAGCTCACTTTGGATCAAAACCTTGTCTAAACTGCCCTGCTTAAAAATATTCAGCCCCTTTAGCTGATCTCTATCCATCATCTCCTCCATGAAAACCAAGGCTTTCCAATTCTTAAGTTTGTCAAAGACATCTGAGTTTCTCTTAAGAACATGCATCCCCTTCTCACTCATGTGACCAAGCTTACAAAGCCACATCTTTGCAACAGAAGGAGAATCAGTAATACAAGTAGATAGATAAAGAGTACCTAATTTCTTATCACATGCTAATTCAAGTGCATCCACTATGAGAGTTACTATGCATCCCTCATCACCCAATTTTCTTGAAGAAATTAGCCTCCTCTTCAAGACTGGGCCCTGCATGACATCCTTCAACACCCATGTGTTGCCCGTTTGCAATTTCAGCCATACTTCCCCTTTGCCAACAATTTGACAAAGCTCACCGACCCCTAAATAAATCTTTCTAAAGTCTCCCTGGACATTAACATGGAAAAATACTCTATTTGGGACTGCATGGAAAGAGGCAACAGAATCTATAATCCTAGATTCTATTTTATCCAAGGAACATTCAAGAGCATCCTATGCAACGATACCTG
Organism: Torreya grandis; assembly: GCA_037957365.1. Lineage (NCBI taxonomy): Eukaryota > Viridiplantae > Streptophyta > Pinopsida > Cupressales > Taxaceae > Torreya > Torreya grandis. The sequence goes on along the minus strand of JARHVA010000756.1, from coordinate 1,484,857 downwards.
CAACATCTACTTCTTCATTTTCTTCATGCTGATCTTCAACCAACCAACAATCTTTCTTTACCTGCTCTTTCTTTCCATAATTCAGTAATTGAGAATTCTTACCATTGAATTTCTCCATTCTTAGTGTACTTTCTTCTGCCATTGCTATACTCCCACTCAATCAAAAACCCCTGAGAGTGACCTGTAATTAAAAAACACTTAACACGCTCTGACTACTTGTTAGTGTACCTAACCAAGCTCTGATACCAATTGTCAGGATCCCTACTCACTAAGAGCACACTTGATTACCTTTGTATAAGCAACTAAACACAAAATTTAACCAGAATGATAAGTAACTAGAATTCAGAAATAGCACAGAATATGAGATACAATACCATCTTGTATTAGTACTCTTCTAGAAGGAAATACAATGAAGAAAACACTCTTCCCACACCTCTAGGGCATACCAGTAATCTTCCCTCAAGAGTTCTCTCTCTCAATTACAAACATAATCAACTCAATACCCGAGTTGGTGTTTCAACCAGTCAGTAACAATACTGCCAGTACCACCGAATACACACACATACTCTAAGTCTGAGTACACCACGTACTCCAAGTAGATCTCACCTGATCTTGCACACCTACAAATCAACCTAGTTTTGCACATCTAAAAATTTAGATCTTACTTACCATGTAGATCTCACCTGATCTTGCTATACCGCAGATCAACCTGGCCTTGCACACCTGCCGACCTAGATCTTACACATCCAGAAGAACCCTTGTCCTTGCCTCACCAAGTCCTTATGATTCTCCCTTGGATAGAACCCTTCTGATTCTACAAATTACAATACAGCCCCATGGGTCTCTTATATAGATTTCATGCAAACAATAATTAGACTTTCCAATTACAATAATTAGAAACGTAGACTCAAGACTAAAATTAGCCTTTTACATGCAAACAAACTGTCTGTCTAAAATAAGACCAGTTCTGGAAGTGCATGCAAGCGCATGCACACACAAGCTGTCGACGTCGGTGCCTGTCTAATCGATGTTGGCCGACCCATAACCAACGTCGGTTACTGTGAACACTGAGGATGACCGACGTCAGTTGTGCTACCAACATCGGTTTCTCTATAACTCAACAACCTCCTCCATGTTTGCATCAGTGAAGCTTTTAGCTCCACAACCTAACATATAGTTGTATTGTGATCTTGAGTAATAATACATCTCTTCTCAGAGAATTCATTGTTACTGTGTTATTTCTGTGTTCTTGAAATATTTATCAACCAGAACTTCTGAGTTTTGGATCATTATGCAAACTAAGCAGGCTGAGAGCAGTATAAAAAAATATATTGAACTGTAAAATGTTTCAAGATAAAAAAATTATTTTGTGGGATCTATCTAGACAAGACATAACTTTTTCATTCATTGACCTCGGTCTAATAACCTATAGATCACTCCCAAACAAAGAAACTCAGTCCTTCTTGATTGTGTCCTTTAGCAGGAAACAAGGGTTTCAACAGGGTTTGAATATTCAAATGCTACCAAAAATATCCAAAACTTATTAAGAGCACCTTCACATCTTCTATAAAATTTTTACAACCTTTATCTATCATTCTTAATTCATAACAAGATTCAAATCAAAGAACTCAGACTATAGAGTTCAATGTTGTAGACAGTCGGTAAAAAGAAAATAGGGTTTTATTGTTTTACACACCAAAAGACTCCAAATCCTACACAAAGGTTATTCCTACCTTAAAAGAGTTTCTTTCCACATTATATGAATGTTTTCAAACCTTTGACTATCGTTCTTGGATCAAAACAAGGTTAAAGTCAAGAAACTTAGTATTCCAACTCAGGTTTTCTGCCTGTACGCTATAATGAGAAAATACCTCTGTTAAAATAGAAACTTACCACCCTTTAGACCTTATGTAGGTCACAAAATTTATCTCCAACACTAAAATAAATTTCATAAACTCATTCCACATAGTAATCAATGATAAAAGATCACATAATCACCTGAGTAGTCTGCATACTTTCATTCACTACCTGACAAACTCGTCTATCTTCTAGAGAGTCACTTCCTTGCAATTTATCTCACATTATTGATTAAAATCAAATGAAATAGTTTATAACAAGCAATATCATCAAATTCATAAACAAAATCACTCACCACATTGAGTAACCAAACACACTAATACTCTGTTTCAGACATGCAATGTCATCAACCCACAAAGTTATCATAACTCTGTTGTTATTCATCAACTGTCATTATTTTTACATGTCCCTTCTCTCGCATTAGAATGGAAAACATAATGATGACATCAAGAACTGACTTCACCACCATCTAACAAGATGCATAACTGAATCTTGGAGGTTTCTATGTGGAAGTACATGAAATTTACATTATATTTTTAATGTTTTCTCCTACAAACACTATATAACCACACATATAGACTAAAGAAGATACTTAGGACCTTTTTAATACTCTTTAGACCTATAAGAAACCTTATGAACATGTTTTACTCCTTGACCAACCTCATACAATGCATGGAAGCCTTTCACAATGCTTAAAATTTCAAATTTTCAAATGTGGTAGTTTTGGAGGGAAACTCCATAATTCAAATCTTATGCCACTTGTACTATTCTAGATCACTCCTATGTATTCATCAGGACCTAATACACCTAAAAAAACACCTAAATGATAAATTATTGCAAAAAATAAGTCCATTTTTGGATCCACTAGGATGCCCCTGCATCACTTCCCCTCTAAAAGCATAGAGAATGAAGTATTTCTCATAGTTGGGGTTGAGTAGGGCAGAAAGCTGAGAGATAGCTTACATTATGGCTTCAAAGTTATCTTTTAATTCCTGTGTCTAATTAAAAATGATACCCTTTTTGAGCATTGTAGTAAGTGGTTTGGCCATAGAGGCAAAATTTAGGACAAATATTCTTACGAAATTGATTTTTCTAAAAAAACTCTGTAATCTCTTCTTATGGCTTGGTAGTGCTAATGTAGATATAACACTGATTCTCTCTAGGTCTATTGCAAGACCCTCTTTTAAAATAATGTGGCTTAGTAGTTTACCCTCATGAACTATTAAAATGCACTTTTTTGGATTAATAAAAACTCCAAATTTTTTGCACCTTTCAAAAATTTTCCTAAGGTGATCCAGGTGTGCATCAACATGCTTTGAGTAAACATTGATATCATTTAGGTATACCAGGATCATCTCATTTATCAAACCTCTAAGGGTCATATCCATGACTCTTTGGAATGTTGTACCAACATTAGTCGGACCAAATGATATCTTTTTATATGCATACATACCCCATTTTGTGGTGAAGGTAGTCTTGAATTGGTTTGATTCCTGCACTAGGATTTGGCTATATCTAGAATTATCATCTAAAAGGGAAAATATTTTAGATCCTGATATAGTTTACATAATTTTCTCTATGGGTGGAAGGGGATAATGATACTTTAGAGATGCTTTGTTTAGATTCCTAAAATCTACTCAGACCCTGATTTCACCATTCTTCTTTCTTACAAGGACCAAATTGGCAACTTAGGATGAATGTTTGATAGGGAAAATGATGTTAGCCTCTATCAATTTGGATAACTCACTCTCAATTAGGGGTTCTATTTTTGGATTAATTGGTTTCTAATTCTGTCTAATAGGTTTGGTATTTGAATCAAGCTCTATTGTATTTTGGGCTAAGCTAGGATCAAACCCCTTTAGATCATGATAACTCCAAGCTAAGTTATCATCAAAATATTGACACAACTCAATAAAATATTATTTTTTAGAATCATTACACACCTTTCCTATCTTCAGTGATTTCCCTTTTTAGATGACTACTTGCTCGTAGTCTTCTTCATTTATCATGATATTATTCATTTCACCCTTCAATTGATCATCTGAGTTGAATATGTTTTCTAGAGTAACAAAACCCATAGGTAGTTTGTTTGTATTAAATTGGATGATTTGATCTTCATATTTATCTTGGAGTCTTGACTAATTTCTATCAGAGAATTCAGATTTTTCTTTCAAAAAGTTGAAAATTCACTGATCACTGTCAAAGACTTGCCAATTGATCACATTATCAAGAATAGATGGCCTTACTATCCACTTTACATGCTAGTTATTTTTCTTCTTTATTTCTTTAGGTAGGTTATATTTGGAGCCTACCGAGGCCATATGATCAACATATTTATTTTGTGCCCTTGTTATCACTTAAATGTTTAAAGTGGAAAAGTCTTTTAACAAGTCTCAAACCCTATGTTTGTAATATCTTAGCAAATTATTCTTAGTTATGCTTTGTATCTCACTTGGTGAACAATCAAGTCACTATCACCAAATTTTTATAGGGATTTTATCCCTCTCTCCTTGGCCAATTGTAGACCTCAAATCAAAGCTTCATATTCAACTACATTGTTTGTGCAACTGAAGTGAAGTTTGAAAGAATAGAAATAGCTCTCCATTTGTGGATAGATCAAGACAATACCTACACCTGCACCATTCCTAATTTTCAAACCATCAAAGAATATTTTACACATTCATTGAATATATTTAACTAATTTTACTAGGTTAGGGATGATTGCATCATTTTCATGAATGCAATATGTACTTAACCCTATTTCCTATAAATAGTCATAAGGATCAAATTGGAGCACTAATCCCCATTTATTTAAATGAGTGTCTGGAATCTCTTCTATAGGTGTTGCAACTTCATGATCATTCTCCTCTTCCTAATCCTATAATATACAGTTCATGTCTATAGGGATAGGAGTGTATGACTCAATATGATCTTTAGTGATAGGCTCAACTCTTATTGCTACTCTTGTTTCATATCTCATCCTAAGTAACATGTGAGACAAGTCCTGTAGATAGATATCCTCCCATTTTTGTAGTGAAGTCTCATTAAAGATAAATGACAAAATAAGGGGTGAGATCAATAACTGAGATATCTTGGGAAATTGACAAGCTTGGACATGTGTGGATAGTGAGATTTAGCCCTTTTATTGTCCCTACTATTTGAATAGTAGTCCCATCCAATTGTACTACACATTTTGAGATAGGTGTATATTTAATACTAAGATCATCAGCTATTTTCTTGGGCATGATAGAATTACTAGTCCCTGAATCTACATGAAATTATGAATCAGATGCTTCCATATAATGAGTGAAAGATAGAAAGGGGGAGGCTTACCATTTTTTCTCACTTTAGTGTTAGTTTGTGGTTGACACAAAGTAATTTTAGCATGAGGTCCCTTAGCTAGAACCTTGTATATTATTTGGAAGTTTTTCAAAGCTTCCTATAGCAAATTTCTTTGCACTAGAATGGATAGTGCTTCCCACATAGTGACATTCAAATTGGTCTTCTTCATATGCTCAAAAATGCTGAAAGGAATGTTACCAACCTTCATTGGTGAATTTGTGGGAGATATGTCTTCTTTTTAAAGATTCAGAGTTGACACTTTTGCTTTGGAGTGGCTTGTGAGTACAAATGGTGGCCTTCATACTATGTTGCTCTTTACATGTTGTAAAACTTTGGAAGTTGTAGCTTATTCCACCCTAGGGGGATGATCACTTTTTATTGTTATTTTCTTTGAATGTGTGTTGGTTGCCACCAAACTTTCACCATTGAATAATGCCTCTTCTTGATTTACACCACAAAAATCTTCCTCCTACAAGTTTAAAAGAGTAACCTCACTTTGAGCAGGTTCTTGTGTATATGCTTATTGGGAAGTGGCTTCTTCTTGCTTTTTTTGTGTGTTTGATATGCCTTGCACTATCAAAACTTGATTGGTAACACCATTAGGATAAGTATTCTAGTTATGTGGCTGAGTACAAGGGTAACACCATTCATACTCTTGAGCCATGTTATTATGAATAGGTATAATAGCTTTGGAAGTACCTGATGCAAGTAGAGAATAGATATTTGGAGGTTTTTCTTGTATATTTTGATCTTACAACTGTGAATTGCCTTGGTATGGATGCCTATTGGGTTGGTATTCTTGGTTAGCATATTGATAAGGCTTTTAGTTTTGAGATCGCTATTTATTCATTGCCAAAACTCTTAAGTAGTGACTTAACCTTAGATAAATCATTTGTAGGAGTGGGAGTTAAAGATGGTGCTTTGATTGTGGTGGGAATTGAAATAATTGTAGGTGGTGTAGGAGGTATTTATGGAAATAGAAGTATTGGTGGCATTGGGCTAATTTTTCCTACTTGAATTAAATAATTTTCTTCCATTATTACAATTTCATAGGCATTGGGAAGTGTGGTGACATCCACTGATTGAATCATAACAAATATATCGCTATTTAAGTCTCTTAAGTAATATAAGAAAGAGTTATTTGGAGTTGGCTTGACCAATATTGGTATTCCATTCCATGTCTTTTGAAAGCAAAAATTGAAATCAGTCATATGCTCATGAGGAGCCCTTTGAGTAACAATTAATTATTCAACCAAGGAGAGGTGGTCACTTTTATCTTCAAATTGAGTGCATAATGCAGTGTCTAAGTCATTCCAAACATAGATGGAACTCAGAGGTAGGCCTCTATACCATTGTAAGGCTTTACCCTTAAAATAGGAGACTAGGAGTCTTATTGCAATATTATCTTGTACCACATTATGAATTGAACATATATTAACAATGTCTTGTATATGTTTCATAACAGTGGTGGAAGTTTTGCTAGTAAAATATGAAAAGATTTTTAAAGCCAAGGTAGGAATATCATCATACTAGGCCAACTGGAGTGGGCTACCTCCATTGAAAATTATGAAATTTAAATTTCTCTCTATAATGGGAGGTATGAAGTTGATGGAAACACTTGAAGGAGATGCAAATAAATTTGTAGGATGTACTCTAGGGTAAGGTACAATTGATCTTGATCACTTTTTAGATAGAAATGATAATTTCAAAAAATCAAGATCAATTGTACCTTACCCTAGAGTATATCATGCAAATTTATTTGCATCTCTTTCAACTATTCCCATAGTTTCATACCTCCCATTATGGATAGAAATTTAAATTTTGTAGCTTTAAATGAAGGTATCCCACTCCAGTTGGCCCAGTATGATGATATATTTACCTCAGGTTTAAAAAGCCTTTCATATTTTACTGGTGAAACTTACACCACTCCTATAGAACATATATAAGACATCGCTAATCTTTGTTTAGTCTACAACGTGGTACAAGATAATGTTACAATCAAACTCCTAGTATCCTCTTTTAAGGGTAAATCCTTATAATGGTACAAAGGTTTGTTCCCAATTCCATCCATGTTTGGGATGACTTAGGCACTACACTTGAACTCAATTTGAAGATAAGACTGACCACCTCTTCCTGGTTGAATAATTAACTACTATTCGATGGGCTCCTCATGAGCATATGACTAATTTCAATTTTTACATTCAAAAGATATGGAATATAATTCTAGTATTGGTTAAACCAACTCCAAATAATGCTTTCTTATATTACTTAAGAGCCTTGAATAGTGATATAGATGTTATGATTCAGTCAATGGGCAGTACCACACTTCCCAATTCCTATGAAATTTCAATAAGGATAGAAAATTATTTAATTCAAGAAGGAAAAATTGACCCAAGGCCACCAATGCATCTATTTATAGAAATACCTCCTACAACACCTGTAATTTCTCTAATTCCCACCACAAGCAAAACACCCACTTTAACTCCCACTCCTACAGATGATTTATGTGAGGTTAAGTAACTACTTAAGAGTTTTGGCAATGAATTAGTAGTAATGAAGAGGCAACAATCCCAGAGCTACAAGCCTTATTAATAATCTAACCAAACATACCAACCCAATAGGCATCCATGCCAAGGAAATTCACATTCACAAGGTCAAAACATGCAAGTAAAACCTCCAAACATTTGTGCTCTACTTGCACTAGGTACTTCCAAAGCTATTTTAGCTATTCAGAACAACCTGGCTTAGGAGTATGAATGGTGTTACCTTTATACTCAGTCACAAATTAGAATACTTTCCCTAATGGTGTTTTCAGTAAAGTTTTGATGGTGTAAGGCATATGAAACACACAAAGACAACAAGAAGAAGCCACTTCCCAAAAAGTAGATACAAAAAAACTTGCTAAAGGCAAGGCTACTCTTTTAAATTGGCAAGAGGAGGAATTTTATGGTGTAAATAAAGAAGAGGTGTTATTCAATGGTGGAGGTCTAGTGGCAGCCAACACATATTCAAATAAAATAGCAATATAAAGTGATCAACCCTAAGGTGGAATAATCCATGACTTCCAAAGTTGTACAAGAACCTACAAAGAGCAACATAGTACAAAGGCCACCATTTGTACCCAAAATCCACTTGAAAGCAAAAATGTCAACTCCAAATCTCATAAAAGAAGACATAACTCCCACAAAGGCACCAACAAAGGTTGATAACATTCCTTTTATAATTTTTGAGTAGATGAACAAATCCAATTTGAATGTCACTATGTGCGAAGCACTATCCATTCCAACACAAAGATATTTGATACAAGAAGCTTTGAAAAACTTCTAAATAATAGACAAGGTTCCATCTAGTTACATTATGTGTTTTGTGAGAACTATGACTTACTTTATTATGTCTAGTTACTTGAATAGAAGCTTATGTTTCTATGTATTTAAGACTACTTTATTATGATTGATTGTAAAAAAATAGTAGTTATGTTTAGAACACTAGACTATGGTAATATGAGTTATTATAAGATGTATGTATAGAAACTAGTTATGATAATTAAAATCTATAGTTAAATGTGTATTTTATCTAATTGGTATTAACTGTAGTTATTATATCTAGTATGAAATAGATAATAATGTAAGATTCATTCATATGTTTGACATAATAAATATATATTTTTGATTACTCCCATGTTTAGCATGTTATAGGATTGCTAGTAGGATATAATCTATGTGAATCTTTTGGTTATAGTAAGTTAACCAATCTCACATCATTGATACTAAGTAATAAATGAGATGGACTTCACTGACTTGTTAGCATCATAATGCTAAATGAAGGCAATTTGATCAAGTAGTGTGTCTGAATTTTGACTAATCTATAAATCACTTTTATTTATTTATTATTTAAAAACTTGAATCGAGTAATATGTAGTGAGACATTATCATTTCATGAGTATGGTTTACATGTTTGTGTGATATCTTATAATAGAATAGATTTTTTATAATACACTATGTGTTTAGTTTATAAATCATACAATGCATGGATACTTACTTATATCTCTGGATTCTCAAACCATCACTATCTACTCATATGTGAAGGAAGGGCCATTCCTTGATGGAAGTAGTGCATGGGATCATTGGTCCATGGTTGGTATGAAAAAGTGCTTAATTGATGTGGAAGAGCATCATCCGAGTGATTTTTCATACCAATCATAGACCAACAATCCTGCACACTAATCTCATTAGAGAATGACCCTCTCTTGATGGATGAGTAGATAGTGATGGCATGAGAATCTAGAGAGACAAACAAGTACCTGTGTGCTGTATGATTTCTAAACTAAATAAACAGTGTATCATAAAAAACCCATCCTATTACAAGATATCACACAAAAATATAACCCATACTCATAAAATAAAAATGTCTCACTAAATATTAGTTGGCTCAAGTTTTAAAATAATAAATAAATAATAGTGATCTGTAGATCAGTTAAAATTCATACACACCACTTGATCAGATTATCTTCATTTGGTATTATATTGCTAGTAAGCCAGCAAAGTCTATCTCACTCTTTACTTAGTATCAATAATACAAGATTGATTAACTTAATATAACCAAAAAATTCAAATAGATTACATCCTACTATCAATCTTATAACATGCTAAACATAGGAGTAATAAAAAACATACATTTATTCTGTCAAATATATGAATGAACCTTACATTATTATCTATCTCATATTAGAAATAATGACTACAATTAATACCATTTAGGTAAAATACATATTTAACTATAGATTATAATTACCATAATTAATTTTCATACATACTACATGCTATGATAACTTATATTACCATAGTTTAGTGTTCTAAACATAATTATTAATTTTTCACAATCAGTCATAACAAAATAGTCTTAAATACATAGAAATATAAGCTTCTATTTAAGCAACTAGACATAACAAAGTGAGTCACAGTTCTCATAAAACACATAATGTTCTATCCTAACATTAGTTACACTCTCAAAATTTTTATTAATGTATACATAAAATCCTACTAACTATCACAAAACATGTTATTCATAATAATAACTAATACACATACATTTAATTAGTCAAATGTAGGTGTGAGTCTAGATATAACAGTTATAGTATGTATCATATGGGTATAACATATATTTATGATGTAGTACTCTATGACATCTTATAATATCATAGTTTCTTGTATATGAACATAATTACATAATTTTTAATAACCAATCTTACAATTTTTAAAAAATAACTGATCCACAATCATAAATAATAATCTAGCAAGTACATGATTATACTATCTAGGTATACCCTATGTTTAAACTACATACTACTATAACTTATAGGCACCCATCATGATGCACTATTATATGCTAAATATGTCTAAACACTTATACCTTTTAATATTCTCATAATATTTACTACACATAAGTATCAATGTTGAATATATATAAACTAATAGTCAGTCATAATAATTATAAAGAAACAAAAAATTCATAAACTCGTTATAAAATTGCATTTAAACATCTCATCCCATTCCTAGGAGACTGTTTTAATGTGGTTATATTTTTAGATCCCTAAGAAACTTTGTCTTAATTTAGACACCCCTTGCTATAGGTATCTACAAGTACTTGTACCTCGTAATATATAAGTACCCAAATGGTATGAAATTACTATACCATTGTTCATTTATATTTATTATAAAAAACTCCCTATGATTATAACAATACTTAGAAATTCCCTATTCACAAGGTATATTGACAATATTTATAAGATAAGGGATTCTTCCATTGTAATTCACCTTCAAAGTTTTTATCTCTATCCAAATAGATTTTCATACATAATTTATTACACATGTTCTCAAGACAACATAGTCTTTCATATTTTGGTTTACATAAGAGTAGTTAGAAATATACTAATTGCTCTTATATGATACATGACAATTTCATAAATTATATTGAAATATGATTCACCCAAAGTTGTGACAACATGCTAGTCAGAAGCTATGTGTATTGGCATGGATATATATATATATATATATATATATATATATATATATATATATATATATATATATATATATATATATATATATATATATATATATTTTTGTATGCACCCTTGTACCTATTAGTATACTCAAGGTATGAATTGTACACAAGTTTTCAATGGGCAATAAATAATACACAAACCAATAATTCTCAATAATCTCTTTACATATCATACTATATGATTAATTCAATATCCCAAATTTATTTATCTTTAAGTATTGAGGTAAAAAGGGTTGAACTTTCCCTGAATGAGATCCAATGATGGCTTGGACATTTGAAATTCCTTTTCCAAATCCCTTAATTCTCTCAGGCAGAAATATTAATCTACTGAGATAATTTCCTTTTGAACATCGACTATTTTTACATTTATATATATTAATATATACCATATACTATATATTATGTACCATGCCACAACTGGTTCATACTCATAGTAATATAATATACAGTTAGTAACAAAATGATTTTACAACCCTATATATACTCACAATATAATGACATTTAGTAATATTCATTTTGATATAATATACTATATATTAAATCATTGCATGTTATATGTACAAATCATTGCATAATAATTTAATTTGATTTAAAACTCATTAATTATAAAATTAATTAATTTGATCAATACAGATATGATACGCTTGGGTGTGACTTAGAAATCCTTTCATTTCAGTCTTGGAGTATGTCTTGATCCAAGAATGGTTTGTAAAAATACTCTGCATGCTTCTGAGATCTCATTCACCAATCCAAAACATAAAGATAATGATCAGGATAAAGTGTCTAAAGTTAAGAAGGATATCAATACAAAGTGTTATAATCTTTATGAATTCCCATTCAGAGTATTTATAATGTTGGGTACACAAACCAAGTAGTGTAGCTTCGAAGAAATAGTCTAACTCGGTAGGTAACATAACTTGGGTTTGTAGTGCAACTCGAGTTCAAACCGTAATACAAGAATTTTATTAATGGTTTACATAGCTTAAGATACATATTATTAAAATATTAAACATAACTTCTCCTGATCATAACTATAATATTAGATTGTTTCTTTATGATTTTAATCCATGAGAATCTAAGTGATGATCACTATTTATATAAACACTGCTTTAAATAAATAGTGTATTTATAGTTGATGTAAAATTAAGCAATGATCATATAAATATATTACTCTTACAATGATCCTCTAACTTGGTTTAATATTGGATTGTTTTTTATGGATTACATTTTATTCCTGAGTATTAGAATAAATCATTGTATTTAAACATAATATGTTGCCCTTACTCAAAAATTCACTGCTTTTAAATACAATATCTTCACTAAAACCAAGTTTTGAAAAAAAAGTGGATCTCAATTTTTAAATTATTAGTAATCCGTACCAATATCTGGAAATACATTTCTAGATACTTTAAAACCAAAGCATTTAAAACACCATACTTAGGTTGGGTATTTTTATAACAGGTTCATTGTTTTTGGAGAGTTTAGGATCTAATGTAAATCACTATATTAATATTTGAGCAGACTAATAATTAATATTACCACATCCTATGTTATAATAGAAAGATATGATATCTAGGGTATACCTAACACCATATTTTAGGTAGTTCGTATATCTATGGGTTTTATATAATTAATTTTCTATAATTAATGAGAGAACATAATCACCATGTTTTTGGGTAAGGTAAATCATTTAATAGGATTAAAATATGGGTCACTTCACATATATGCAAAATCATTTAATATATATAGTACAAAATTAAAGTGCAATGCCTACCTAGCATATCCTTCACAAAAATGCATCTCCTTGCCACGTTCCAATGTTTCCTCTCCTCTACCTCCTCTCCTCTATACTATGCTTCTTATCCTCCCTTCTCCCCCTTTTTGATATGTATTATATATCTTTTTATTTCCCAAAGTCATCTTCTTAAGCATGTCATGGATTTATTCCTTTTAGGTACTCTATTTAAGCACATATAATACCATTGTTGTACTTGAGGCCAAGGTTTGAACATGGAATCACACATTACTTTTGATGGAGAAGACAATGCTTAGGAATCGTAGGTTGGGCCATATTGGTGAAAAAGGCCCACACATGATGCAGACTAAAAGATATGAAAAAAGGGATAGATAATTGTTCCTTGGACTTAAAATTCTACAAACATTGTGTCTATGAAAATTAGAGTTGGGCGAAATTACCCAAAATTGTTTCACTGACAAGTAAAATATTGCAAGTGATCCATAGTGATGTGTTTGTACTGATAGACATCCAATCACTAAACAAATCTATCTTCTATATGTCTTTAATAGATGACTTCCCCTTCAAGACTTCGATATGGTTTCTAAAGAATAAATATGAAGTTATCAAGAAATTAAAGGAGTTCAAATCCCTTTTGGAGAGTTAAAATATGAAAAGGATCAAAGTATTATGAATGGACAACATGGGTGAATAATGCTCAAGCAAGTTTAAGGAATTATACAAGTAGTGCCAAATTGAAAGATAAAAGACAACTCCATACTCACCGTAGTAGAATGGAATTGAAAAGTGGATGAACATGATGTTTATGGATAAGGCCTAGAGTATCCTGAGTGGTGTGCACTTGGAAAAAAAGTTTTGGGCTAAAGTTGTGGCTATAACTTGTTACCTTGTCAACAAATCAACTAAATCAAAATTGGTTGAAATATCTTCATAAGAACTTTGAAATGGTAATAATCCATGATTGTAACAACTACAAATATTTGGTTATGAAGCTTACTCCTATATTCCAAAGGAGAAGAGATCAAAACTTGATTTTAAGTCTAAGAAGTGCATCTTTATTGGATAGGGGAATGGTGTTAAAGGGTACAAACTTTATAATCATGAGACAAAGAATGATGTCTATATATAGAATATAGTCTTTAAAGAGGTACACAAGGTTACTACATAATAAGAACCAACGAATTAACCAAAGGAATAAATATAAATGGTATAGGTTGACATAGATGTTGAAGATATTGTATCTGAGTATGGTGCAATATATGAAAAGTCGTAAGAGTCAGATGAAGAGGAGGAGCTTGAAAATCCTACATTTAGGAGATTAAAATGGATGTAAAAATGCTTAATGGTACAAACCACCAGATTTATGTTTTCCATACTTGTTATTTATGATTGAGGTGAAAATACATATATGGTAAAGGAAGATCTTGGATGTCATGAGATAAAGTCTATGAAGAAATCGATGTAGGAGGAATTGGAGTCTCTAGACAATAATGAGACTTGAGACTTGGTAAGGTTGCCTCTTGAATAAAAACTTGTGGGATAAAAATGGGTTTCTAGAAAGATATAAAATGAACAAGGAAAAATGGATAAGTATAAGACTCACCTAGTAGCAAATGGATTCTTAGAGGTAGAGGTAATTGAATTTGGTGAGACCTTTTCTTCTTTTGAAAAATTAACTTTCATGAGATTTATTTTAGTCATTTTTGGTGCATTTGATCTTGAATAAATCAAATAGATGTTAAGACAACATCTCTGTATTGATAGCTTGAATAATAAATCTACATGCTATAGCCATGAAGTTTCAAGATGAAAGGAAAAGAAGACTTTGTCTATAGACTAAAGAAATACTTATGTCTTGAAATAATAACACAAGATGTGGAATCATAATTTATATAGTTATGTGGTTGGACTTGGGCTTGTGTGAAACAAATTTGATCCTTGTGTTCACTACAAGGGGGAGGGTGATAACTTTGTCATCATAGTTCTCTATATGGATGAGATGATGCTAATTGGAAATGTCAAGAGCATGATCAAGCATATAAATATCAACTATCTACATAGTTTGACATGAAATATCTTAGTGGCATAATATTTATCTTTGGCGTGAAGATCAAATGAGATAATGAAAACAAAAAGATTTGGTTAGACTAGATGAAGTATGTTAAGATAATACTTGAAAGGTTTAGGATGTAGGACTACAAGCTTGTACACACATTTTTGAGTTGGTTTTAAACTATCTATTATGTAATGCCCCAAAACACAAGAGAAGTTGGAGAACATGGTTTAGGTTATTTATGTGAGTGTGGTAGGAACCTTAATATATGTAAATATTTTTTCAAGCCTTGAAAATGTGCATGCAGTGGGAGTAGTGAGCAGGTTCATGTTCAATCCAAGAAATAATCATTGGAAAGTAGTGAAGGACCTTCATGTATTTATATGAGACTTTTGAATATACAATTTTCTATAAGGGAAAACCTAGTGAAAGTAAGACATTGAATTTATAGGGCTTTATGGATTCTGATTGGTTTGGAGATATTGATTACTGAAGATCTACCAATGAGTATGAGTTAAACTAGTTTGGTGGAGCTATAAATTGGATGAGCAAACAACATGATAATGTTATGATATACACCATAGAATCTAAGTACATCACAGTTCGTCATGTGATCAAGGAAGTGGTATGGATTCAAATGTTGGGTTCACTCAAAATGTTGTAAGTTTAGATTGTGATAGTCAAAGTGAAATCTGTCTGACAAAAAACCATGAGTATTATTGTCGAATAAAGCACATTGATGTGAAATATTTTTTCTAAGGGAAATTGTAGAAGATAATATACTATTGGAGAAGGTGGATGCAAATGAAAATTTTGTAGATTCATTGACTAAGTTATTACTGAGAAGTTATCTTGATGTTAAAAATTGATGGATATGGAAGCCCGAAGTTACTAAAGGATAGAGACATGATTTATTATGCAAAGTGTTCAAAAAGTGGGAGATTGTTAGAAAATGTTTAAACTTTACTTGGATATATGCAATAGTAGTTGTGCATAAGTTTAGTATTATACAAGCACAAGTTGTGTAAGATGTTGTGCAATAATTGGTGCATAATGTTGTTTATGCAAATTAATGATTTTTCATATGATTCCATGGATATTGTTTATGGAAGTTACGTAAGGTTGTCACCATTTAAGAAATGATGCTGAGTTTTGTAGTGCTTATTTTGTATTTCATTTCACTCTAAAATATTTTGAAGTAGTTTTCAATGGTGGATTCACAATAAGGTATTGCAAGGAACTACACAACACTGTCAAGAAATGTACACATGTGATGTGTTACTAGGTGCTTATGTGATTGTATCTACTAGAGTTAAGGTGTGTGAGTAATGTCTCGATGGTACTCTAATAAGGGGCTATTAAGGAGTGTTACACAATGGTAATTTTACTTAGTCTCTGGTCGTTTTAGATTCCCTTGCCATGCAAACATTATAAAGTGATGTATTAGATATAAGAAAAAATATTCTCAATAAAAAGATAATGATTTCAAAGCATATGATGTACTGATACAAATTCCAATGTGAATATTATATGTAATATTACATGATTAAGTGTATGGTTGATGGTGATACATGGTTTAGTGTACTGTAGATGCAAGTAATTGCATGAATTCTCAATACATACAACCAAGTGTGTATGTGTGTGTGTTGTAATATATAGTAAAATACCATATGAAGGTAATAAAACCTTGTGACTAATTGTAGTATTGCAAACAAGATTTTGTTAATGATATATTTAAGAAGGTTATGGTGTTGGGTTTTTTTACCTGAAAAAATTTCCTAGGTGAAATCTAGTGTATTGTGTGTGCTTGTTATTTCCTTGTATGTTTAAGATTCATATTGCATAGCTATTCTTTGTGTTATTTTGTTACATGTAGGCATTATACCAAAATTAATATATACAAACTATTTACATCACTCTTTTTATTGGGAGGGTTGTTAATATTTTTAGCTTTTCTTAACAAAAAAATTGAAGAAAAGGAGGATTTTTTTTTTTAAATTTATAAAAATGTGTAATAAACTCTTTCATGGGAACTCAAGTAGTAATACAATTCTTTTCCTTTTTTTATACTAAATGTTTTAATGAATTTGAAGATCAATTCTGCAACATTGATCTCTTAAGCTCTAAGATCAATTAGGATTTACTTAAGGCCATACCATACTATTTAGGATTTCTAACTAATACAACCAAATTTATAAGCAATAAGGTAACATATAGCTTCACAAAAAATATGTTCTTATTTAATGGGTATTAATGTAAACTAGTTTCATAATGAGCAACAAAATAAGTAACTCAACAAATAAAATTATTAATCAATTTTAAGAGTGACTTGCCATCCTGCTTAGTGCTTAGCTCATAAGATTTATAAAGGGTGGAGGGAAGTACTTGAATACAGTTTATGAAGGATGACACCACTCAAAATACTTTTGAAAATCCTAATTTCACAACCCCACCCACTTAAAAGTATAATAATTTATTTCAACATTCACAAAATTCAAAATTCAATCTCTACTAAATCTAACCCTTTTTATAATGTTTTTGTTAAGGATATTCCTAAAAATTATTGATGATCCCTCCCTCAAACTCCATCACCATATAAAATAATCCCAAGCCCATGTTGGCTGGCGTTAGTGGCTAAAAATAGAGGTGAAGAATCTCTCTTCTCCATCTCCCATGATGCCTCTACCATAGGTTGGCCAATGCATAGTCAACTAACATATGACCCCAACTCTTTTTTTAATACCACTACTATAAACCCCAAAATCAAGAAATAATAAATGTGAATTTTTTTTTCTAGGGTTACAGTCCATAAGAGAAAAATCATTTGAACACTCAAACACTAAGCAATAAAAATATATACAAATCTTATGTAGTCTTTTTCACATGGACAATAAAAGATAATCAAATCCTTTGAAAGTATTGACCATAATGGTATCTAAAAAGAAAAAATAAATCATACAAGGTAAAAGTCAATCCCTTAGGCTTAAGAAACATTTTATTTATAAAATCAAAAGTATGGTTATGGACTTAATCAAAGTAACTTAGATTAGGTTTAAAGCCAAAGGTTATTATAGATAAGTCCTAGTTCTTAGGATCTAAGATTGGGGATAATTCAAGATACAATAAATGGTGTAACTCGATAATTATAATGCCAATGAAATTAAAAAAATTCAACATTTATAAAGTTGACATGGCATAAAACATTAAATCCTTGACTCACTATTTTTCAAGCCAATGCAAGCTGGACATCAACAAGCAACAAGGGATAATGATGATTATATTGGGTAAATGACTAAAATATACACGAGTAAATATATCATTAAAAATGAAGCCATTATTCCATAGGATTTCTATGAGGAAGCCACACATGCAAAACTTACTTTTGAAGTAAGGGCATTCAAAAATTATGTTCTGCCATCATGTTACCATGTGGAGAATTAATAAACCAAGGTGGGGGAAATTTTTTACTTCATGTTATTTTGAAGCTATTGGTTTTGAGTAATTCTAGGGAATGACTATTTTGAATCTCCTCTCAAACATTTATCCCAAAATCAAGAACAGCATGGGAGGTGATAGGGATAGACTAGAACTAACATCTTGTTTAGAGGTCTAGAACATTAAAAAGGTATGGTAGAAATTATGCAGAGGGGGTATTACTGAATTCATGTAGAGGGTTACAAGTCATGATGTGGCCATATCAAAGGAGTTTGTGGCAGATTTGAATAAGAGAATAGTGGAAATAAGAAGGATAAAAATATATGTAATTGAGGAATTAATAGACGAAGTCACTGGGATATCCTGCAAAGGGACAAAAGATTTCAAAGACTAGTTAAAAATAGATGGAACTCATGTAGAGGTTCTTCAAAACCAATAAGACCATTAAAAATAAAAAGGGATTCCTACATATAGACCTTCCATAAAATTGGCTGGAGGTGTATTTACAGATTATGAAATATATCACCCTGGAAGGTAAGTATACACTCATATTTTCACATCATTCTCTTATATGAAATCACTTCTAGGGTTTTAAGATTAGCTTGCCATACATCCTACTTAAATCCATGGAGTGTATGACTCACATTATAGATAAATGAAGCCAACACTATCATTCACCAAGGTCTCATTCTCTTGCTGGTGAAACATGGTGAGACTCTTCATGGTAAGGAAGTCCTATTAGGAGGGTATTTCATGGAGGAGGTCTCCCCCAATGAAGACCCTACCTTGGATTCCCTCTACTCATTTCCCAACCTCTCCCCTGTAAGCCCCATATCCAAGATCTCTGATGGGGTATCCCCCTAAAACTCACTATTACCAAACCAAAACCCCTAGTGCTAGAGGAAGGGAACATTTTAGAGGTGGAAAGTAAAGGTAAAGCCCCCTATCAAAGGCGATCAGAATGAAAAAGAATTAGATGGAAGGGTTCGATAATAAATTACATGAGGTGAAGATGGGATTGACAAGATTGATTTAGGAGTGGAACTCAAGAAGCTTCCAAAATGATTCAATCCTTTTCACACTTGGCTAAGGCTGAAGGCACTCCCTAAAAATAGGTCACAGAGGTAACACTGATTATTTTCCTATAGCCCTCCCTCAAATCACCCTTCAAAAAGACACCAGAGAAGGAAATTATATAGAAGAAACCCAAGATGATACTTCCAAAGGAGGATGCTAAAAGTTTGAGCAATAAAATCCAAGCCAAAATCACAAAGAATAGATCGACAGAGTAGGTAAAAGACACTGAAGCAGTTAAGGCACTCACAAAGGGCTCCTCCCTCTTGGAGTAATTTCCTTTTACTTTCTATGTTTTTTATTTTTCTAAGTTAGTTATCATACTATTTTGATACTCTTATTTTTTGGCTTCTCAGCTCGTGGAACTTGATTTATTTTAACACATTTTTATTATACTTAGGTTCTAGGTCCTTATAAAACCTAGTCTTTTACCTAATCTAATAAAAAATAATATCATAAAAACTTAATATCTAATGAAATTATTTGTGAAAGCCTTCAACTTAACATTGAAAATGCATGATTAGGTTGTAATTGGGTTAATTCTACATTGGTAATAATTATGAGACAAGGATGATTTATTAGGCATTACACTCACCAAAAGCTTTGACAATGGGGAAGGAGGCTAGATAGAGAGAAGCCTAAAGTAGTGAATTACATTCACCATTCCTCTTCTACTAATAAATGTGTACAATGGCTATGTGCTAAAGTGGGTCCCTTTACCTTGTAATTATTATAAAAAATATATGAGTAAAAAATGTCATTTGGGTAAATGACTATTCATGGAGGTCATTCAGGTAAATGCTTAAAATATATGAGTAAAAATCCTACTAAAAACTAATATCTACTTTATTTATATTAAATTTAAAATAAATAGATATTAAAAATAATATATAACAATTAAGACCAATCTTTTTATTAGATAGGATAAACACTTTTGAAACCGGAGCTATGAACCAGACAAGTGATGGTTTTGATAGCTAGACTCACAGCCAAGAAAGAGGGTTTTGAACAATGGTCCCAAAACCAAGAGGGTTTAATGATCCCATAACTGTGATACATCACAACTATGAGAATTTATAATAAGAGGGTTTTAAGGGTCCCATTACCAAGTCAGGTACAACAAGAGGGTTTGAAGGATCCCACAACCATAATAATTCAAATAGTGGGAGGGTTTAATGGATCCCACAACCATGATGAGAGGGTTTTGAGGATCTCATAACCTTATTAAGGTAATTAAGATAATTAATCGATAAATAATAAATATCAATAATAGTTATCCCCCTTAGAAGGAGTTTCCCTAAAACTTCCACTATTAAACAAAATCTAGGTAGAAGCAGCCTATCTTCTACTAGTCTTCTATCTCCTTGAGACATCTACATAGCCTTTACAAAACTAAAACATAAAAAGTGAGCTTGCACACCCACTGAACCAAATAGTATCTAAATCAAAACAATGTGATAGACGAATCATCTTCAACATTCTAGAAACA
This sequence comes from Torreya grandis, assembly GCA_037957365.1. Taxonomy (NCBI): domain Eukaryota; kingdom Viridiplantae; phylum Streptophyta; class Pinopsida; order Cupressales; family Taxaceae; genus Torreya; species Torreya grandis. Next base: position 1,463,788 of record JARHVA010000756.1, on the reverse strand, counting down.
TCATGATATAATCCATTTGAATACAAGTTATAGCTATCACACTTTGGCAGAACTTTCCCAAAACTTTCATTGTAGACCAAAATCCTGCTTGGAGTAGCCAGTCTTCCACTAATCTTTTGCCTCCTTGAATCATCTTCACATCCTTCACACATATAAACAACACAAACCCAACATATAGGGTAATATGGTCCAAATGTTGAGGCAATGGTTATGACACAATAAATTAAGAGTGTTGAATGGATTCCACCATGGATAAAAATATAACTCTAATGTAGATTCCTCTAGTAATCATGTAAACCATAATGAAATAGGTGTATATTCCTCTATTCTCCACACAATTATATGAAAGATTCATAGTAATACTATCATAGATTCCTCTAGCATCCATATTGGCCATGAAAATAACATAGATCATCATAGTGGATCTTTTGCCAATATTTTGAAGGAATTCTTCATGATGAACCAAGAGAACACAATTCCCAATGATTAACATCAAGTTCTTGGTATCTAAAACTAGAGCATGGCTCAAAACTATAAAGCACATCAGGCCAACCGATCATAAAATATGGTGAAATCCTCTATCATCTAACCAAGTAGGGAAGAACACAATTCCCAATGATTAGCATCAAGTTCTTGGTATCTAAAACTAGAGCATGGCTCAAAACTATAAAGCACATCAGGCCAACTGATCATAAAATATGGTGAAATCCTCTATCATCTAACCAAGTAGGGAAAGATCTAAAAAGGTCTCCTTTAACGATCATGTTCAGAGAAAAGGGAAATACCACACACATTATCCCCTACCAAATGGGCCTTCCTTAAGCCCACCAAACAAGAAGAAAACAATTTGTTTCTACTGAAGTAAAACCTTGATCCCCATCTCAAGAAAACCATCAAACTTGAAATAGGCTAAGGGATGACAACTTGGTACATGGTAAAAAATAGATGATAATAGTAAAAACAACCAAGCTTCTTCCCTTTATCAATATGAGAGGGATAAAAATAAACAACCAATAGACTATGTGAAATAGACTCCCATAGGATATAGCCAAGATAAAATAGGAGATAAAGGGAAGATAATACCAATCTGTCATTGAAATGGGGAAATTTACATTCAGGATGAAATAAGCTCTAGAATTTAATCTTCTACTATTCTATTATCTTACCCAACATAATAGATGTCCTAAGATCTACCACCAAGAGGTAGTAACACTTTTTATCTAATTTCTCTAGAAGAATACCACCTTTCTATTGTGGGTATTCTTCTAGTATGATGTCTTGCCAAACACAGTCTTAAATCTATGGGTCTACCACTTAACATCAACTGATCTTCTACTCTATGTTTTTCTGTCAAAGCCCACCTAGAGTCTTTCACTCTAGTATTTGGTGCACACCAAAATTATATTTTGATTTTCTCCTACCTAGTGGGCCATTCAATATTCTGTAGGAAATCATTGGGGATTTTAGCCATTTTTAGTCCCACCAAACATACTTTAAAACCCACATGTCTTCTATTTATATTCCACCAATATTCTGCTTTGATTTCTTTTGATGAACACCATTGATAATATTTAGCTTCAGATCTTAGGGTTTGCCAATCATTAACACTAGTTCTTTCCCACCCAATGGGCCTTCTCACTTTCAAAATACCAGCTTGATCTAGATCTGGATCATCAATTTCGGTCTCCCCCTCTTCCCACTTGATTCCTAAATTTAAATTCCTCCCTCTGCTCCTTATCTCACTCAGTGCCATTCAAAATGCCAAGAGTGATTTAATTAAAAACCAATTTACCAACAAAATCTCATTTAATTAAAGCCATTTTATCAGGGACTACTTAAATGTATAATTATGTATCAACCTTGTGTAAAAGGTATCCAAAATTGAAATACAATTACCACCAAAATTAACATACAACCATCAATTCTTGAGGATTAACTATTTTCAAATAAAGAGTACCAACCCAAAAAATTGGGTTTCAAATTTTTTTATTTTCATCCTTAAATAAGAATTTAATACTTTGTACGTAATTCAACAACTTGCTCAAGTAATTTTTAACATTTAAAGTTAGTGTCACCTTCTCAATTAGTCGATACACAATAACCTAGTTGATTGCATCAACAACATTTTTGTTTCACGTAGTTCATTCAATTTTACAATGAAAGGGAGTTTAGGCCCATCAATTGTACATAACATTAAAAACTTCACTTAAAGGCTTGTTTACAATTGTAACACTTATCAAATTAACTTAATTAAATAATATTATAAAATTCTTCTTAAAATTACATGTTAATTATTCTTGTCTAAGCCCTTAGTCTATCAAGGATGTGACTCATTGGTCCAATATGATCTTTATCATTATCATGACATTAAGGGTTTATTTAAGCTCTTTTCCCTTAGAAAAAATCATCTTATTAGGATTCATTAATGTAAAGTAACTGCTACATCAATTACCACTTCATTCTTAGTTATCATTTTTAAATGACTTGTTCTAAGTACTTAAATTGATTTGACAATTTCATCATCTATATGATAAACGTTCAAACTAAGTAAAACTTAAGATTTATTTATTTGATAAATGAAAAATATTTCTTTCATTAAATTTTAAAACTTTTAGTTCAAAGTATAAACTTATTGTTATGATCTTGCCTTTTTATAATCTATTATGCTGTTAAGACATTGTTATTATTATTGTCCAACTGACTATTGGTTGTTACTTCAGTTGGACTATATGTGGTACTTATTGCAACAGTATTAGTTTACATATTTAATTATGTACTTAATGATTCATGGACTAATTATTTTAGTTGATATTATTATGAATATGTAATTATTTATTGATTTTATATATGGTACGATTGATGTAATTTTTGGTGGTTGTAGGATTTATCTATGAGCTAGGTAGATGTTGACGATTGTACTCTTACAACCAAAAAAATTATGAGTAAGTTGAACAAGTCTGATAGGTATACTTGTTTTGTTATGTTTTTTATCCTTTGAACATATTGATTGGCTATTAGGTTTGCCATTATTCTAACTTTGATACTTGTGCATTCTTTTTTTGCTATTATACTTCACCTTGTTGTCATAAATCATTACTTATAGTTACTATTTTTATGATCACAATATTTTATCCCATCTTCATGCTTAGATCCAATTTGATCTTCTATGCAAGATTTCATTCACTTCTACACACCTAAGTGAATCGTAATTATCTAATCTGATGCACATTACCTAAGACCTACCTAGACCTACATTTGACACCCCCTTGGACTAACCCTTCAACCTTATGAACACCTTATACCTAAGGTGGTAACATGTTATTAAAATGGCTTGGTTATATTATTGGCATCAAAATTAATTTAAACATAGTTTAATTATTTTAAATCTTTTATTTTAAAATTGACTTACGTTGATTGTTTGCTATGATCATTATTTTAATTCTATTTAATATGGTAGTTGGCATAAGTCATGGAGGTTATGTTTCTTATCCACTTTGATTTGTGTTAAGTATGGGGGTTAGTCACTAACTTATGTTTCTTTTGCTTGACAATTAATTTATTTGTTGAGTTTTTTAGATGGGTCATTTAATGACCATTATGGTGGATTTGGTGGGGGATTTGCTTTGGGAATGAAGGAGGATTCTATCTCTTCCCATTCAATACAGACATTGAATGGGTATGGGAAAAATGGATGGAAGGAATGAGAAGTTGGACGGTAGACAGAGAAAGTTGATAGGGTTAGAAAAATGACATAAAATAGGAGAGAATAATGGGAGTTGGACTGGTTCTTATCGTGGCCATGCAGAATTTTTGGACACACAACAATTTGCTTAGAAAGATTTGAGGTTTCTGGTTTCTATCTTGGCTTTTGAGTTTTCTCTATAATATTGAGCGAGTTACATTTTTTTGTCTGGTTATTTGTTTCACTATGTAAATTTGAAAATAAAGATAAAATACTATTTACACAATCAAAAGTCGTAAGAATTCTGAATGCATACACAGACCCCCAAAAAATCAATATATCAGTATATCATTTACATATAAACTTACAAATGACCATATATGAAGATACAATTTTTTATCATTTGAATCCATTATTTTTTGAATGTTCTTGACTTTGTGTGCATGGAAGTGTTTCATTGGTTTATATAAAATTGATACCTGTAGGCTTCACCTATTCTATGTTAAATAATGGTCGATAGTATTTTTGGTTTGTTGAGAGCATGTATCATTTTATCTATTTATGATAGTTGTGTGCTTCATTTTGATCAAGTATTAAGTTGTGTTTTTAATTTTATTAGTTAAATTCATCTGTGCGTATATTCATATGGAATAGTGAAGTGGGTATTGTTTGGGTGCTTAGTTTTTAATAAGTATGTTATTTTATTTCGAGCCACACATTGAGACCTTGAAGGTCAGTTTGGTCATCAATGGTGATTGCATTTTCCTTTATACTATGTGACTTGGGTTCTTGTCTTGGATGTCATTATTATGGGTGATGGGATTTTGGTGTGTGTTATGCAATGTAACTATGTTTATTCAAACTTTTGATACTTGGTTTGAACTCGACTATGGAATGATCAATGGTGTTTCATTCTTATCATTTTTTTGTTATATTTGAATCATGGAGTGAACAAGGTTATTTTTTTAAGGGCTCCTTTCTAGAATGTTTCACCTATTGTTTTACTAAGCTCATGGTCATAATAAATACCCTTGTATTATTTGCCTATGTTAGACATACCTTGGTTATTTTGTTTTGAGTCTTTGACTGTGTAATATATATACATATCATGAATTGAATCTTTGATAAGGTTGAATAGGTTTTAATTTGTGATTGCATTTATATTTTGGTCATTGGGTAGTATTACTAGTGACTGTGTTATATATTTTATTGTATTTTTAATGGCATTGATAAGTAAGTTAAGTAGGCTATATATAATCCATATTTTAAAAATTATTTGAACTTCATTTTGACCATTGTGTTTTGATAATCAACTAGGTTATGATTATTTCATTTACGTCTTATGATGATTGTGTTATTAGATTGCACTGAAGATATTATATATATATTTTGACTGTCTATATATATATCATGAATCAAAGATATATTTTGAGTTGGAGTTATTGGTGACTACATTATTCACTTCATATCAAGCTGATGAGTGTGTTAGTTGTGCATGTCTTTATCTTGGTCTAAATTTTAATGAGTTTTGTGATATCTTTGACTATGTTTCAAATCTTTGGATTGTGATTATTTAAGGCACAAGTCGATTAAGTTTTGGAAATTAACTTGATTGTGTTTTAATAGTTTAGACTTATTAATTTTAAAGTCATGTTTAATTTGATTACTGTTGTGTGATTGGCTCCTATATAAGAATTACATACTCACCTTTATTAATTGACATTAATATACATAATTTCATTCTGCTAGGTTTAAGAGCGTATTGAAAATGTCTAAAAGAATTTTTATTCACCCTTATTAAATGTTTTGGTTGTATTGAATCTTTAGACTTCAAAATGATATATTTTGGTTCAAATTATTATTCTATTTTGAATTATTTAAGTGACTTATTAGACATCTATTTTGTCACTTGTTTGGTTATATTATTATCTGGTTATCATTCATAGACCAAATCTGAATGATTAAAATAAATGGGTATATTATATACCAGTATATATGGGCAGTCGAAATGGTTAGAGCTGACCATAACTTAGACATAGATTCTAAAAGGTGGTTAATTCAAAGACTATACAATGGATTAATTTTAATCCATTATATATTATCAGACAACCATGATTAAGCTTCCCTATTTGAGATCTATATTATAGATGGATTAATTATTCTCATATCATCTTGGAATGGTATTGTTGTCTTATTATATTCTTTTATTTTGAGATGTCTTTTTTATTGAAAATTTGATTGCTCAAAATTCTCTTAATGTTCTTAGTTATCGCATCCACTATCCTGCTGATGGTTGAGATGATGAGGGCCACTGATAGTTGAGCTCATAGGATTGGTTAGGTGGGCTTATTCTATTTAGTTATTTCACTTCGAATCCATGATTCGGTAATTTCACACATGCGTAAAGTAAGAGAATAATAATTTAATTTGTTAATTATATTTAATTACTTAGTATATTTTGTTAGCATTGATATTAAGTTAGATATTATTTAATTACTTAGTATATTTTGTTAGCATTGATATTGAGTAGATAGTATACAATCCTTATTATGTAGGTTAACCATGTTTGATGCTACCCTATGTTATTGATGGTTTTTGAAACTAAAATAGAAGTTAAATGTTGCAGAAAGATAATATGGTTAATGGTTGAAGGTGATATACTTCAAGTACATTAAATTATTAGTTATTGGGTTTAACTTTCATATTGATTTAGAATTCTATTATCAAATAAGGAATTACTATTTCAATGTTAATTTATATCAAAATTAGCTAATTATAAACTCTTGTATGTGATTGATCTATACAATCATTATCACATTGATTCCTTGATTTAAATAAATAACTTGGATACACAAATTGATCTATGAATGTTATCTTTAGTAAGATTTTCTTAGATGTTTACACTATATTTTTTAACTGCATATCATATAAATCTAATTTGAATTTCAAGGTCAGAATAATATTTGATTAGATTATATAGTTAATTAGATATAAATTATGTTGTTGATTCATTTGTACATAGTCTTAAATAAAATATGAAAACTAAGGTTAATAGATAACTTTGGTTTATCACATTATGTATACGATAAATTGATTTAAATAGATGCACGTATATGGATCTCTTAGTCATTTTTAGCAATGCATAAGCTATTTAAAATTTTGATAGCTGATTCATGTAAAAAATAAATCAGAATCTTTCCTTCTAATATACATTTCAGACATACCTAGTTGCGTGTAAGGTATATATGCTACATATATATGATCTTAAAATCATTACATTCATTCTTACATTAAATAAAAAATTAATTGAGATTAACTTAATCCATTTATTCAATCAAGATGTTTCATAAACATGTGTAATACTTCTACATAGAATAATCATGTGATTAAGTGAAAGAACTTAATTAAAATTAAGATAATGTCATCCTTATGAATCAATATAAGAAAATAAGCTATTTAGATAAATTTTGCTACTTTGATGATGTTGCATAATTGTATAATATAAACCTGCATGTTTTTTGATTTATTTTACTTAGGCTATATGTGACTTCACTTTCCATTCTAATAGCTGTAGGTACTTACCTTGCTGCCCTTAGCTTTCCCAATATAAATTTTTTAAGAGTTATTTAGATGAAATATTTTATTTGAGTTCTAGTCAAATTGAAACTCGATTGGATACAATTTGACTTGATTGTGTTAAATTTTGCTCTTATAAATCACTTGCTTATCTCTTTTAATCTATTTGAATTATGAGTTTAATTCTAGAATGCGATCGTTTATTAGGTATTCATTTTCTTAGATAAATATGGAATATTGTGTAAAAAGAATTAATTCCTTTCTTATATAGTGATATGAAAATGACTTAGCTATATAATGAATACATAAGTTTTCTCCTCTTGAAATAATTAGATAGTTAAAGTTTAATTGATTATATATCTTAGATGTATAATATCTTAGTCTCTCTTGTTTCAAAATATTGCATTGGCTATAACAATATAATGGTTATATGAAATTGTTCTAGACTATCTATAAGAAAATGATGCTGATCATAACTATATCATTAATCATTATCCTAAATAATGACATTCATGTTAGTAAATAAATGATGTATGAATTATTTAAATAGTGGTGTGGTGACCTCAAAGGCTATGAGATATTTATGACTTCAACCAGTATCACTATGAAACCTTGAGTTTGAAATCTATTTTTTCTTCATGAAATAATATTTTTTGTTGCATGAATAATTAGAAATTTGTAGGTGTTGAATTTATTACTGGTTGTTAATTGTATTTACTTATCTAATTATGTTTAAATATAAGGTAACCTATATTTTTAATGTAAACTTGTATTAACTTGAATGATAACTTAAGATGTTAGAGTTTTCCTTCCCATTTAAACTAATCCTTAAACTTAACCATTCTCGAATGAGACTAAAACTCATTAAAAAGATTGATGTATTTACCTCAGATTAAGGACCTAAAAATGGTCTTATGTGGAAGCACGAGTGCCACGTATGGCACTCAAGTCTTATCCATATATGCATACATTGATATACCCTAAACTCCATAATATATATAATAAAGTAACACGCTTATCTATAGCACATTTTGTATGTATTTACCTCTAGCTAATTACCTCAATTTACCTCTTTCAATTATAGTTGTATGTACGTGAGTGCGCTAAATATTTATCACTTATATTAAAAAGTGATGTAATTGGATCCAACACACATGTAAAATGTATTATGATATATAATTTTAATTTTTTTTGGGTTGTTTCATCTTGTATCAAAGTAGTTTTCTACTCTAAAAAAATTTGAGAACGTGTTTTCTTCTTATAATTTTGTAATCCACTGACTGATTACTTGTAATATTCAAGATGGTTAGAATGTGATTAAATGGAGGTAACATCCTTGGGAACCCTTTTAATGTCAATCCAGTTAGGGAAAGAGGTGGAGTATGAGGAAGGGGTCATCGTGGATACATCCCCATTTATAACCAAGAAGAGCTGCCCATGAATAATGCTGACAATAATATCGAGGTACCCAATGCTAAAATAGTCAGTGAGAATCCAACCAACAAACATGAAGAGATCCTTAGTGGAATCTTGTCATCCCTTGATACCTTAAAAGGAAAAATTGATAACCAAGAGAAAAGTTTGAATAATTTTGAAGGGATAACCCAAGAAGAAATACCCAAATTAGAAATGGGGCAGGTAGAAGGACTTGTGATTCAAGAAATTTCAAAAATTAGATCAAAACCGTAGATTTTTAGGTGTCAATAAAATTTTCAACAAGTTTTTTAATCAGAACATAAATTTCAAGTCCCATGGATCCTCTAAATTTGGTTCATACGAGAAGGAATAATATCAAAATGACCAATGTGGATCTACCATAGGTGCTAATATTGTTCTAATAGCATCTTCTAGACCTATTGTTTGTTGGAATGTGGTGATAACTACTATAAAAAGGACTATCCTAAATCAAAATTAGGCCAGACATGAATCATAAGGTATATGATGTTTTTAATAATCATAACATTGATTTGTAGGCCACTCTAATTAAAATCATAGGTATAATTAATGGTTTTTTCTTAACTATATTGATTGATTCAAGTGTAATAGATTATTTTATTTCTCTTTTTGCTGCAAGGCAATGTAATATTAAACCCATTTTGACAAGAGAAGGTTGGGAGGTTGAGTTTGGTATAAATAAGAAAGTGCCTATTCTTGAGTACTTGAAACAAGCAAAACTAGATCTTGATGTTTTTAAGATCAAGGTGAATATTTTTCTCACACCTTTAAGGTCTTATGATCTCATATTTGAGATAGATTGATTGCATGAACATCAAGTCATGCTTGATTATATGAGAAAAAGAGTGTAATGAATTAATGACCTTGACCAAATTATGAAATTTTAAGGTATGCAAGGGTCTGTAAGACGTAAAACACTTTCATCCGTATAGCTAAAAAGAGCTATTAGGAAAGGCTACAAGATTTATGCAATCTAACTGCAAGAATTACCTAAAGAAAAGGAGATAGTATATGCAAGTTTTCTATTTAAAAGGAGTTTATGGATGTATCTTATGAGAAACTACCTAATTTACTATCTAAATGAAAATTTGATTTTTCTATTTATATCATACTCGGATCCACCCTTGCTTCAAAATCCCTTTACTATATGAATGTGTCTAATTTGCAAGAGTTAAAAGGTTAGCTGTAATAACTTTTGGACAACAAAAGCATCTGACCAAGTGTGTCTCCTTGGGGTGCTTTGGTGGTTTTTATGAAGAAGAAAGATGGTATATTGAGGCTTTGCATTGATTACTACATGTTAAACAAGGTAATAATCAAAAACCATTATCCTTTGCCTAGGATTGATGACTTATTTGATCAAATGAAGGGTGCTTCAATTTTCTCTAAGATTGATTTGTGATTAGGCTACCATCAACTGAGAATCAAAGAAAAAGATACTCATTAAATAGCTTTTAGAACTTGATATGAACACTACGAGTTCATGATTCTGCTTTTTGTCCTAACTAATGCACCTGCATCTTTCATGAATCTTATGAATAGCATATTTAGAGACTTCTTGGATAAGTTTGTGTTAGTTTTTCTTGATGAATTCTCATTTATTCTAAAAATGAGGTTGAGCATGATCAACACCTTTGTTTAGTCTTACAAAGATTTAGACAACATAAGATGTATGGAAAGCTCTCCAAATATACATTTTATGAATTTGAAATTCATTATTTGGGACACATCATTTCTAAAGAGGGCATCACCTTTAATATCATGAAAATTAAATCAATTTAAGATTGAATTACTCTTACTAATGTGCATGAAGTGCGTAAATTCATGGGTTTGGCTGGTTATTACCAATATTTTTTTGAAAACTTTTCTAGTGTGGCCTATACCATTACCTTTTTGTAGTACAAAGACAAGAAATTTGTGTGCACCCCTCAATGTGAGGAAGCATTTAATAAGCTAAAAGTGCTGCTTATAGTAACACCTATTCTTATTATCTTGGACCTAAATGGTAACTTTAAATTTTGGGCTGATGATTCTAAGAAAAGTTGTGGAGGCATCTTGACCCAAGATGACAAGGTTGTGGCTTATGAGTCACAAAACTTGAAGGATCATAAAAATAACTATTCTACACACGATATGGAGCTTGATGTCATTGTTCATTCACTCAAATAATAGAAACATTTTATATTAGGAAAGTATTTCAAGGTGAAATATGATCACCATAATCTTGAATATTTATTTTCTCAAGATGATTTAAATACACATCAACGTAGGTGGCTAAAATTTTTGAGCAATTTTGACATCGACATATCATATGTCAAAGGCAAGAAGAATCATGTAGATTATGCACTCTGTAGACACACATACCTTGTTTTCTTATCGATGTTATAAGGAAATTTTAGGAGTGTTATTTTGAAACAATAGCTTGTTGATGAATTCTACCATGGTGTAAGAGTAGGTTTGACTGATGAACTTTTAAAAAAAATATTTGTTGAATTTTTTATTGCAATAGATGGACTTATAAGGCATAAAGATAGAATTTATGTACCTATTTTGAGTGACTTAAAAAATTCTATGCTTAAGTAAGTGCAAACAACACCTTATTATACTTATTTAGGGGTGACAAAGATGATGCATGAACTAAAAAATCTCTATTTTTGGCCTAGAATGAAGCACAATATCGATGAATTTGTAACAAAATATTTGAAATGTCAGTGAGTTAAGGCTGAATATTGTTATCTAAGAGGGTTGATATACCCTCATGATATTTCAAGAGATAAGTGGACTGTAGTCTCACTTGATTTTATTACGAGGATGCAAAAATCATGTAGTAAACATGATACAATCCTTTTGGTGATTAATAAGGCCACTAAAATTGGTCACTTCATTACTGAAAACTTAATGGATGATGCTTCCATATTTACAAAACATTTTATGAAAGAAGTGGTTAGAATTCATGACATAACTAAAGTGATCATTTCTAATCATGATAAGTTATTTACTTCAAAATTTTAGTGTATATTAATTGTAGCCTTTGGAACAAGGCTAAATTTTAGTTCTTCATATCATCCAAAAATAGATGGATAAACAAAAAGGCTCAACCAAGTGGTTGAAGATATGTTGCGTATGTACATTATGGATGAACAAACTAAATGAAAAGATTATATCCATCTAGTTAAATTTGTATACAATAATTCATATCATTATGCTATAAAGATGGCTTCGTTTGAAGCTCTATATGGATGTAAATGTAGAACTCTGCTTGGTTGGATAGCTTGAAAAATAAAACTATTGATGGACTTGATTTGATGCTAGAATATGACAGACAAATGGAATTAATAAGACATAATTTTAAAATAACTTCAGATAGGTTAAAGAGATATGTAGATCAAAAGAGAACCTTGCATGAATTCAACATGGAAGATAATTTTTTTTGCATGTTAGACCACATAAAAGTTTTATAAAGTTTAGTAAGACTTCCAAGTTAGCCACATGATTTTTTAGGCCTTTCAACATTATGAAAAAAATTAGTCCTATTGCTTGCCAAATAACACTTTTTCCTTCTCTATCAAAGATTCATGATGTATTTCATGTTATTTTACTAAAAAAGTATATACTTGATTCATCTCATATTTTGAATTGGACTCATTTATAGGTCATAAAAGAAGAAAAGATGTAATTGAAATTAATGAAAATCCTACACCATCATAGTGTTGAGATGTGTAATAGTGATAGACAATAGGTTTTGGTGTAATGGGACCCTCTAAGTGAAAGAAGCACTATTTAGAAAGATGCTTATCTTTTTAGGTAGCATTATGCATGGATTTTTGACTAAGTCACTGAGATGACTCCTTTTAAAGAAGAGGAGGATGTTACGATCCTGTCTTTTTATAGTCTATTCTACTATTAAGACATTATTATTATTGTTGTCAAACTATTGGTTATTACTTCAATTAGAATATATGTGGTACTTATTGTAGTGATATTAGACTCTATGTTTAATTCTATACTTAATGATTTTATGAAATAATATTGTAATTGATGTTATTATAAATTTATAATTATTTATCGATTTTCAATATGGTATGATTGATATCTTTTTTGATGGTTGCAATATTTATTTATGAGCTAGATAGATATTGATGACTGTACTCTTAGAATTGAAAGAATTCTGAGCAAGTCAGATAATTTTGACAGGTATACTTGTTTAATTATATTTTATTTCCTTCAAACATCTTGATTGGATATTAGGTTTGTCATTATTCTAACTTTGATACTTGTGCATTTTATTGTTGTTTTTGTACTTCACCTTGTTATCACAGATCGTTACTTACCATTACTATTTTTATGGCCACATTCTTTTATTCCAACTTCATTCTTAACTCTAACTTATTATTCCATGTAAGATTATATTCACTTCTACACACCTAAGTGGATCTTAATTACCTAATCCTATGCACATTACCTAAGACCTACCTAGACCTACCCTTGATGCTCTCTTGGACTAACCCTTTGACGCTATGAACACCTCATACCTAAGGCGGTAACGTGTTATTAAAGTGGCTTGGTTATATTATTAACATCAAACTTAATTTGAACATGGTTTAATTAGTTTAAATATTTTATTTTAAAATTGACTTATGTCTATTGATTTCTATGATCATTATTTTAATGCCATTTAATATTGTAGTTAGCATAAGTCATGGGGGTTATGTTGCTAATCCACTTTGATTTGTGCTAAGTACGGGGGTTAGTCACTAACTTACATTTCTATTGGTCAATGGTTGGTTTATTGGTCAAGTTTTTTAGATGGATCATTTAATGACCATCATGATAGATTTGGTAGGGGATTTACTTTCAGAATGGAGGAGGATTCTCTCTCCTTCCATACAATGTAGACATTGAATGGGTATGGGGAAAATAAATATAATGAATGGGGAGTTAGATGATAGATAGAGTTAGTTGATGGGATTAGGAAGATAGAATAAAATAGTAGATAATAGTTGGAGTTAGGCTGGTTCTTATGATGGTCATGTGGGTTTTTGGACACACAACAATTTACTTGAAAACATTTGAGGTTTCTGGTTTCTATCTTGGATTTTGAGTTTTCTCTACAATATCGAGTGAGATATTTTTTTGTCTGGTTATTTGTTTTATTGTGTAAATTTATAAATAAAGATAAAAGGTTGATTATGCAGCTAAAATTTTTAGGACTTCTAGATGCATATGTAGACCCCCCAAAAAATGATATCAATATCTCATTTGCATATAAACTTGCAAATAGCCATATATGAATATACGATTATTTATCATTTGAATATATTATTTTATAAATGTTCTTATCTCTATGTGCATGGAAGTGTTTTGTTGGTTTATATAAAATTGATACCTTGTAGGGTTCACCTATTCAGTGTAAAACAATGGTTGATTGTATTTTTAGTTTGTCGGGAACATGTATCATTTTACCTATTTACGATAGTTATGTGTTTAATTTTGATCAAGTATTAAGTTACTATGTTTTTAACTTGGTTGGCCAAATTCATCTGTGTATATATTCATGTGGAATAGTGAAGTGGGTATTATTTGGGTGCTTGGTTTATAATAAGTATATTGTTTTCTTTCGAGCCACACATTGAGATTATGAAGGTTGGTTTGGTCTTCAATGGTGACTGCATTTTCCTTTATACTATGTGACTCAAGTTTTTGTCTTGGATGTCATTATTATGGGTGATGATATTTTGGTGTGTGTTATGTAGTGTAACTATGTTCAGTCAAACCCATTGATACTTGGTTTAAACTCGAATGTGGAATGATTGACGATGTTTCGTTCTTATCATTCATTTTTGTTATATTTGAATCATGAAGTGAATAGTGTTATTTTTGTATGGGATCCTTTTTGGAATGTTTCACTTATTATTTTACTAAACTCATGGTCATAATAAACATTCTTGTGTTATTTTCTTGTGTTAGACATTTCTTAGTTTTTTTATGTCAAATCTTTGACTGCATAATATATATACATATCATGACTTGAATATTTGATAAGGGTGAATGGGTTTCAATATATGATCACATTTATATTTTGTTCATTGGGTAGTATTATTGGTGATCATGTTATATTTTATATTATGTTTTCAATGACATTGATAAGTAAGTTAAGTCGACTATGTATAAGCTGTGGTTTTAAAAATTGTTTGAACTACATTTTGATCATTGTGTTTTGATAACCAATTAGGTTATGATTATTTTATTTAAGGTTTATGATGATTATGTTATTCAATTACACCAAAGTGTATATATATATATTGAATGTCTATACATATATCATGCCCTGAAGTTATATTTTGAATTAGATTTGTTATTGGTGACTACATTATTCGATTCATATCAAGTTGATGAGTATGTGTTAATTGTGCATGTCTTTTTCATGGTCTAAATTTAAATGAGTTTCATGATATTTTTGACTGCATTTCAAATCTTTGGGTTGTGATTATTTAAATCACAATTTGATTAAGTATTGAAAATGATTGTGTTTTAATAATTCGACCCTGTTGCTTTTAAAGGCATGTTTAATTTGATTATTGTGTGATTGGCTCCTGTATAAGATTTATGAAATCACCTCTATTAATTGGCATGGATATACATAGTTTTATTCTACTAGGTTTGAGAGGGTATTAAAAAAGTTTGAAAGAGTTTTTATTCACCCTTATGAAATGTTTTAGTCGTATTGAATCTTTAGAATTTAAAATTATATATTCTAATTTGAATTATTATTTTGTTTTGATTTATTATTCTGGTTCAAATAATTTAAGTGACTTATTAGATGTCTATTTAGTTACTTATTTGGTTGTGTTATTATCTAATTACCATTCCTAGATCAGACTTAAATTATTAAAATAAATGGGTATATTATATACCAATATATAAGGGTAGTCGAGGTGGTTAGGGTTGATCATAACTTAGAAAAGGATTCAAAGTGGTTAATTCAAAGACTATATAATGGATTAATTTTAATCCATTCTATATCATTTGACAGTCATGATTAACCTTTCCTTCTTTCGATCTATATTATATATGGATTGATTATTCCCATCTCACCTTGGAATGGTATTGTTGTCTTCTAGTATTATTTTATTTTGAGATGTCTCTTTTGTTATAAATCTATTTGCTTGAATTTTTTTTCATATTCCTGATTACTATAACCACCATTTTGCTGATAGTTGGAGTGGTAAGGGACATTGATAGTTGAGCTTATAGGGTTGGTTGAATGGGTTTATCCTATTCAGTTATTTTACTTTAGCTTCATGTTTCGATGATATTACATACATGTAAAGTCAGATGGTAAACATTTAATTTGTTAATTATGTTTAATTATTTAATATATTTTGTTAGCATTGATATTGAGTTAGATAGTATTTAATTACTTAATATATTTTGTTAGCATTGATATTGAGTAAATAGTATGTAATCTTTATTATGTAGATTAATCATCTTTGATGCTAACCTATATTATTAATGGTTTACAAAATTAAAATAGAATTTTAACATTACTTAAAGGTAAGATGGTTAATGGCTGAAGGTGATATACTTTAGGGACATTAAATTATTAGCTATTGAGTTTAGTTTTCATATTGATTTAGCATTTTGTTATCAAATGAGGAATTACTATTCCAATGTTAATTTATATCTGAGTTGGATTATTATAAACACTTGTATGTGATTGATCCATACAATCATTATCACATTGATTACACGAATTGATCTATGAATGTTATCTTTAGTAGGATTTTATTAGATGTTTACACTAGATTTTTTAACCAAATATCATGTAAATCTAATTCTAATTCCAAGGTCAGAATAATCTTTGATTAGATTATATAGTCAATTAGATATAAATTATGTTATTGATTAATCATTGCACAGTCTTAAATAAAATATGAAAACTAAGCTTAATATATACCTTAGGTTTATAACATTATATATACGGTAAATTCATTTACATATATGCATGTATATAGATATCTTAATTATTTTCAACAATGCATAAGCTATTCAAAATTCTGGTAGCTGGTTCATGCAGAAAACAAACTAAAATATTTCCTTTTAACATGCATTTCAAACATACTTGGTTGCATTTAAGGTATGTATGCTGCATATATATGATCTGAAAATTATTACTTTCATTCTTACATTAAATGAAAAATGAATTGAGGTTAACTTAATCCCTTTACTCAATCAAGATGTTTCATAAGCATGTGTAATACTTCTGCATAAAATAATCATGTGATTAAGTGAAAGAACTTAAATAAAATTTAAGATAATGTCATCCTTATGAATCAATATAAGAAAATAAGTAAGTTAGATAAATGTTATTACTTCATTGATGTTACATAATTATATAACAAAAACTTACAAACTTGCTGATTTCTTTTGCTTGAGCTGTATGTACCTTCACTTTCCCTTTCGATCACTATACTTTCGACCTCACTGCCCTTGGATTGCCCAACATAAAAATTGTAAATGTTCCTTAAGTGGAATATTTTTTTGGATTTCACTCAACTTTAAACTTGACTGGATTTGATTTTCTTTGATTGTGTTATATTTTGTTGTTATAAATCACTTGCTACCTCTTATAGTCTATTTGAATTATGAGTTTAATTCTGGAATGTGGTAGTTTATTAGGTATTCATTTCCTTAGATAAATATGAAATATTACGTGAAAAGAATTAATTCTATTCTTATATAGTGATCTAAAAATGACTTAGCTATCAAATAAATACATAAGTTTTCTCCTCTTGAAATAATTATACAATTAAGGTTTAATTGATTAGATATCTTAAATGAATAATATCTTAGTCTCTCTTGTTTCAAAATATCGCATTAACTATGTCAATATAATGGTTATATAAAATTATTCTAGACTATCTATAGAATAATGATACTGATCATAACTATATCATTAATTGTTATCCTAAATAATGACATTCATGTTAGTAAACAAATGATGTATGAATTGTTTAAATAGTGGTGTAGTGATCTCAAATTTCATGATACATTTGTGACCTTGGCTGGTAACACTATGAAATCTTGAGTTTTAAATTTATTTTTATCTTTATGAAATATCATTTTCTGTTGCATGAATGATTAAAAATATATAGGTGTTGAATTGATTATAAGTTATTGATTATGTTTACTTGTCTGAATTATGTTTAAATATAAAGTTAGTAACCTATACTTTTAACGTAAAATTGTGTTAACCTAAATGATAACTTAGGATGCTAGAGTTATCCTTCTTAGTTAAATTAATCCTTAAACTTAACCATCCTTGAATGATACTGAAACCCATTGAGGAGAGTGAGGTATTTACCTAGAGTTAAGGACCTAGAAACTGTCCTATGTGGAAGTACGAGTACCACATATGGTGTTCAAATACTATACATGTATCCATACATCGATACACCCTTAACCCCATAAAACATGTAATATTGTAACATGTTTCCCCATAGCACCTTTTGTATGTATTTACCTCTAGCTAATTATCTCAGTTTACCTCCTTTAGTTCCAGTTGTGTGTATGTGAGTGTGCTGAATGTTTATCACTTGTGTTATCAAGCAAAGTAATTGGGTCCAACACACATCCAATATGCACTCTGATATACACTTCTAATTTTTTTTTTTGGGTTGTTTCAATTATGATAACATATGCCATTTTCTATACATTAACCAACAATGCATTTCCATTAATAAAGACTCTGATAATATAAGTCCTTTTCGATACATTAACCAATAATGTATTTCCATTAATAAGGACTGTGATGCCAAGTAAAGTTTTAAAATCATTTCATCTACATCATAATAAAATCAAAATACATTCATAGTTATATGAGTGTAAGGATTCCAATTAAAGCCTTACATTTATTTTTCTAACTAACATGAGTCTTTTATCAATTCAATGTAATATCATTTCCTTTTAAGACATGTGTTAAACATATAATTTTTTTTAATTCATACTGAAAATGGCTCTTGATCACCACAAGGGAACCCTTATGAGAGTTTGAACACTCAATTAATCTCTTTAATATGCACTCACACTATTAGGTCATCAAACATTGCAAAGAGGAAACAAAATGAAAAATGATACACCTGTCAAATACACTACATTCTTATTATATTAAAAACATACAAAAGCAGATGCAGGGTATAAATAAATTGTGTAATAGGAAGGTCCCCTTTCTTCATTGGACCCACTAAAGGTGGCATCCACTAATGATGTCACATGTGAGGTGATCCACTTAGAGGTGACATTGATAAGTGATGTGAGCATTACATGCTCACCTATCCTATTCTAAGTCTAAATAAGTTTGACTAAGAATAAGAATGCATTTAGCATATATAGGCTAACCTAAGTTAAATTAAAATTAGTGTATCCATAATAATGCAAAAACACCCTTATTTAAGTTCAACTTAAGGAGGCTTATAAAAAATAAGAAGTTAAGAATCCTTTGAAAATAGGTCCTAAAAATAAGGCCTAATGAGGTACCCATTTACAATAAGTACACATTAGAAAAAATGAGATATGTTACAAGGGTCTCTAAAAAAATAGAAAGAAACAATATAAGTGACTAAAGGTGCTAAAATATACAAGGCATCCCAAGAAGCAATACACCAACCAAGTAGTACATAAGAATGCTGAAGGATGGGCTAATCTATCAAAAAACTATGTAATGGGTGGCTGGATCCATTACTGAAGCACGTACTGAGTGGAATGATCCTCAACAAAAAATTCAAGTAAATTTCCAGTCAATGAGTAATTCAAAACTACACAAGTGGTCCATCACTAAATAATTGATTGACATTGGGTATGTTAGACAATAATATTACCAAGTGAATTTTTATAAGTATAAAGGATTTCACCAAACTAAAATTACATCAATTAAAGAAATTGATCGATGTAGATGCCAAGTCTGTGCTACTAAAAATAAACTACTTATAACACTAAATTGGAAGCAATATAATGATACCTATCCACTAGTAATGTTGAATGGGTGTGTGGAAACTTACCAAAAAACTCTCTCTCACACGCACATTAAGTAAAGTTTAGAAGTATTACTCTAAAAGGTTCTTGGAAGGTGGGTTCTAGATATATCTCAATCATTACTACCTCGCAATGAGAAGATAAAATAAGATGTAAGACCACTCAAGGCTAACAAGGTTTAAATTACTTTATAGGAGGAAAAAATTGCTTTTGTTCTTTATTTGGAGGTTGAAAAACTTATTTATTAAATTTTCACAATATGATCTAAGTAAGACAATCCATTATCAAGTTTTGTTTAACCGAAAGATGGATTTTGAAGTGATATTAAGGCCATTATTGTCTAAATGCCTTAGCCATTTTGAAAAGATAGGTTCCTTCACTACATATTGAGGCTCTTATCTAGGCAATTTAAAAATGATCTCTCACCTAAATAATAATATTTATTGCTTACTATAATTGTAGATAACTATGCACATAGTAATGCAAATTTTTGATAGATCTTAATTGGATTAAATTTTAAAACCCTAAAATCAATAAGCTTAAGCTTATCACATGGTTTTATTCACAATTAATCCATAATAACAATTATTTCTAAACCAAAATGCATATGTTTTGAAAGATGGTAGAATATCCTGATATGCCGCCATAAATTAATCTAGGGTAATTTATCTTTCATTCATTGTATGAAGTTAACAATTTAATATTCTAAATTCGTCACCAAAATTTAGTTCAATAGTAATAGAATCTAATGAAGTTATTGTTTACACATCTATAAAACCATATATAAGTTTCTATATAAATTCCAATTGAAACTAGTTTCAATTTCACCATAGAAATAATATATATTTTTATAGATTTTATACTATTGACATATCTAAATAATTAATCAAACTTCAAACTTGTATTCCAATACAAATTCAACAATCACTAATATTATTTTATTTTTTGCATACAACAAACATAACAACTATATTAAAATAATCAATTCTGATGGAAAAACATAACAACTATATTGAAGTCATCAATTCTTATATAAAAATAAAAATAAATATTGAATTCACTAATTTTTATATAAAAATTAAACACTTATTTGAATTCATCAGCTCTTATATAAAAACATGACAACTATGTTAAAATCATCAGCTCCTTGTAATATTAAATGAATGCTTTAAATTGCTTTAGTCACAAAATAACTCATACATCATTCATTATATAAAAATATATATCAAATACTTAATGTAAATATATACCTATTTTCACACATATACATGAAAATTATTCTATTTTTTAGTCAAGTAGAAGAATCCATGTTACTTAAAAGTTGAGAGAAGACATCTCAATATGCTTTCTTTAACAAAACACGATAGTCATAGATTCATAATTTAAAGATTAGAAATCAATGATTTCATAATAAATTTATAATAATTAAAAAAATACTGATCTATAAAATTATTTTATTTCAATCTTTACAAAACAAGAAACTATCCATCCAAGTAACTCTCCTCTTGTCTGCATATTAACTTCAACAGGATTAACCCAACTAAGTCAAACCATTGGTGGGTTTAGTATAAACCCATCCACTGACCCATCAATTTGGGTGTGTAAGGCTCTTATAACACATGAACAATATGAGAGAAAAGAGAGATAGAGAATAATGTTTTTGATTCTTATTTTCTATTACATATTAATATATTGTTAACTTTCTTGCCCTTGCCAGTTGTCTTTCTAGTATCACTATAAAAGTTGTATAGAACTAATAGATATCCACATGATAACATGGTATATAATATTACCTCAAGACAAATTTAACATTTCCATTAGGACTTACTATTTCCTAATGCTTCAACAACTTACCGTACACCCTTATGACACTGAAAACCTTGCATACTAGACTTACTCATGTCATTTAATACATGATAAATTTTTAGGGTTGTATATACTCATTATATTGTTTTCATAAATATATTTTTTCATGAACAAGCCATACATAAGGTTATTATTTTTTTATGCTATTGTTAAAAACCCTACCTTAATTATAATTGCATTCAATGTATTAAATAAAAACTAACGCCTTTCTATTTTAACCTACAGGGTTTTACCAGGTCTAATAAAACATATGAATTCAATCAAAACATCACCATTTATCCTTTATAACTTAATTTAGTAATAATATTAATATAGTCGTTAACATCCACAAATATAAAAGTGAATTAAGGAATTTCGGTGACCTACCTAGGTAAAGAAAAATGTTGAGAGACACCCAACTTCAAACTATTTCTCTTCTTCCTTGCACTTATACACTTTTTAAAAACTCCTATGTTGTTTTATGAACCCAAAATTTCTCATTTAAACTAATTTAAAAGTTTCTATAATCCCCCTATAAATGTGTTAGATTTCCCTATTAGTGCTCTACAAGCACTTTGAGTCATAAACATTGCTATTTCCCCAAGATTGAGTTGTGAACTAACACCTATATAATATGATGAGAAGAAGAAAACAATTACGGTTTGTTATAACAAAAAAACCTCTATGACTCATGAAACATAATTAACTCCTCACAAACTAAACTCCTCTTGGCTTGTCAACCTTAATCAATTATCTAGCCTTAACAATTCCTTTGAATGAGCACAAACAATGATCAATATTAGGGTTTAAATAAAACACATTTAACTCAATTTTCTTATCATGCCATAATTTGTTTGGGCATGCCACTTAGTGATTCCATTTATAAATAAATAAATACTACACACACACACACACACACATATATCTATATGTGTGTGTGTGTGTGTGTGTGTGTGTGTGTGTGTGTGTGTGTGTGTGTGTGTGTGCGTGTGCGTGCATACATACATACATACATACATACATACATACATACATACATACATACATACATACATACATATATATATATATATATATATATATATATATATATATATATATATATATATATATATATATATATATATATATATATATATATATATATATATATATATATATATATATATATATATATATATATATATATATATATATATATATAGACACACACACACACACACACACACACACACACACACACATAAACATATATATGTATGTATGTATGTGTGTGTGTCTGTGTGTGTGTATATATATATATATATATATATATATATATATATATATATATATATATATATATATATATATATGTAAACATACATATATATGTTTATGTCTATGTGTGTGTGTGTGTGTGTGTATAATTAACTATGTTCTTCCCCCATAAGGCCTTTCTTCTAATTATTTTTATGTAAAAAATGCATGGCATCTTCTAAAAACACAATGCCACTTTTTATCTTTACACCAAAATTGGTACATTTATTTGTAATGTGTTTCGTGCAAATTAGTGGAGTAGAATCTCACTCCTAGTAATGACCCATGAACCAAAGTATATCGATTCAATAATTTTTAAAAACAATAATAAATAAAAATTACTAAAAAAAATGCCTAGGTTAAGGCAAAAAATATCATAGTTCATTATGTTATATTGGGAATACTTTTCTATTGATAGAATTTATAATTCAAGCTACGTTTTTATTATGACCTTTGCATTATTATTTCTCTCTCTATCTTCCATCTCTTTTTTTTTCTCAAAATTGTCCTATGAGCCTTTCACAACCAAACCTAGTTTCAGTGGCCAATCCCAAAACCTATAAAATAATAGATATAAAATTAGTAGTATATGTTAGAAGAAAATAATAATATGCTTATATTTTTATTTTAATAATCAAATGATTTAAAAGTATCAAACTATAACAAATCATTTTTTTTAAACAATCAAATGATATACAAGTATCAAATTATAACAAAACAATTTTTTTACAAGTGTTCCAACATCGTAAAATGATTACAATACAATTAACATATAAATTTTTAATCAAAATAAGTATATAACTAAATAACAATATGTAACCAAAAACATATATCAAAATACTTAATGTTTCCTTAAATCCATCATATAAACATGATTATTTTTATAGCTTCATAAGGTAAAGAGACTATTATATGTCTTAATGATTATTTTGATACACTCAAAAAATTATTATAACAAAAAAATTAAGGATCTCAAAATAGGGATATGACTGTTAATCACATGATATATATTTTTCTTAATCAAATTCCTTTCCTTAATCACTTAGTCATACATTCAAGATATGCAATAAAACTGAAACCAATAACATGCACCACATAATAGAGAGAGAGAGAGAGACACCATATTTTAACGTTGAACCCCAAAGTGGGAAAAACCACAGAGAACAATATCAAGTATATAAATGAACATCAACTCAAGTTTACAAAGTTTGCAAGCACCAACTTGCAGGAGCACCAACCCCTTTTCTGAGCACCAACACAACAATGATTCATGAGCACCAACCCATAGGAGCACCAACCCCTTTGTGTATAAAACACCACTATCTCTCAATGTTGTTTTCTTAATAAATGATATCACACTACTATATCTCTTCTCTTTTCTCTACTCTCCTCTTCTCTTCTCAGCTAGATAAAATAATTTGCTTCCATATATCTAAATGGATTCTCAAGCCTCCTTTTATAGCTTTCTAAAAGACCTTTGGCATTCACCCTTGCATGACCTTTCAACTCATATTGAAAATGGCACCAAACTTGCATGACCTTCGAATACTTTCTTTGTCTTTACCTGGTGACTCTTTGAATTCTTCAAGGTGACCCTTCATGGGGAAATGCATCCTTTCTTTATTTTGTCTTTAGTGATGACTCTTTGGATTCCTCAAGGTGACCCTTCATGGAGAAATGTGTCCTTTTCCTCTTTTGTCTTTAGTGATGACTCTTCGACATCCTCATGAGCCCTCTTTGGTCTTTATGCCATTAAAAATATATTCATTCATATTTAATTAATATTAACACACTTTAGCTAAGATATAAACATTAAAAACACCTTTAGACATTAAATGCTAATTTGACATCAATGACAATATTTCCAACAATGACATCCTACCCCTTTGAATAAGGCAACATATCGATGCCAAAAAGATGATGTAAATTAATATGAAAAATACTTTAATTTTTCCATGTAGCATTTCTCTCACTTAAATGGTCCCACTAGACCAATACCTTCTAAATCTCCTTACTACACAACTTGATGCTATGACTAGCTAGAATCCAAACCGGTTCTAGCTTAAAGTTCACTCCATCTTCTACCTGTAAATTCCCACAATTTAGAACATGACTGGAATCAGGGATATATTTTATAAGTAATGAAACATGGACCACATCATGAATTTTTAAGAGATAGGGTGGTAAGGCTAGTCTATAATCAACATGAATGATTTTCTTTAGGATATCAAAAGGTACCGTAAATTGAGGAGCTAATTTTAATTCTTTTAAATTTAATTGAAATTTTATGTGGTCAAACCTTATGAACAATTTATCTCCAACATGAAATTCCATGAATTTCCTCTTAGATACTGCATAACTCTTTTCCCTATTTGAAGCTACCTTAAGCTTTTGTCTAATGAGTGCCATTTTATCATCATACTCATGGAGCAGATCAGGACCTAAAATAACTATATTTTATAAATCTTCACAACCAAGGGAAGTCTTTACTTTATGACATAAAGATCTTAAAAAAGTGACATCTTAAAATACATATGGAATGTATTATTATATGCAAATTCAACCAAATGCAAATAATCCACCGATTTGAACTGATGATCTAGCACATACATGTGAAGCATGTATTTTATCGCTTGATTAACTCTTTTTGTTTGAGAATTTGTTTTAAAATGATATGAAGAGATAAAGTTAAACCTTGAAATGAAATATAACATTATGGTTTTAAAAAATGCAATGTAAACAATTTATCCATGTCAGATATGATTAATTCAAACACTTTATGAAGATGAACTACTTCTTTGACAAATCTTTCAACTAGAACAATAACATCATCTGAGAGTTTTCTTGGTATGAAATGGGTAATTTTTGTAAGATTTTCAACCACCACTAGAATGGTGTCATGATTATTCTTTGATTTAGGAAACCAATGATAAAATCCATGGTTATGACTACTGACTTACACATAGGAATATCATGGGGGTATAGTTATCCTCTAGGATGACCATGTTCAAATTTCACCTATTGACAATATAATTTTTTTTAAAAAAATGAGCCACTTTTTTATTCATTCTTTTCCAAAATTAGAAATTTTTATACACTCGATTCATCTTCATAACACTAGGATGGACAAAACAAGGAGCTAAATGAACTCTTTATAAAACCTTTTCTCCAACACCACCCTATTATACAACAAAACTACAACCTTAGAACCTAGGAAGACCATCTAAATATGAGGTGAAACCCATATAATTTTTATCTATTGGAACCTTAATGAGTTCCAAGATTACACTTTTACAAAATTTATCTTCTTTTTGATGTTTTAAGAGCTAGTCCCTCAATTTCACTCTGAGATGAGAAAAGTAACAATGGAAGATCTTCTACTAAGAGCATCATCAACTTGATTATCTTTACCCTTAACATTCCTAATATCTATGTAAAAATCACTAATAATCTCCATCCATCTATGTTATTGGGAATTCAGATTATCTTGGGTATTCAAGTATTCAAGACTCTTATGATCCGTTAATAACTTAAATAGTTTACCCAAAGGAAATGCCTCCACATTTTAAGAGCATAACTATAATAGATAATTCAAAATTATGAGTTGGATAATTTATGTTACTTGGTTTCAATTTTTGTGACTCATAGGCCACCACTCTTCCATCTTGAGTCAAAACTCCTCCAAGTCCCTCCATTGAGGCATGTGTCCATAATTTGAAAAGTCTATTGGGATAATGAACTAATAGGATTGGTGCTAAAGTAAGGAGTTCTTTGAGTCTTTGGAAGCATTATTTATACTTGTATGCCCATTCAAACTTATTACCCTTACATTTAATGGAAGTAATAAGATAAGTTATTCTATGAAATTCTTTCACAAATCTTCTATAATACCCAATAAGTCCCATTAAAATACACACCTTATGCACATTTATCAATGCGGTCACTCTATGATAGCTTTAATATATACTGGGTATACTACAATTATTTTCTTGAAGGTAATATGACTTAAGTGATGTATCTCTTTTTGATAGAAGGAACACTTGAAAAGTTTGGCAAAAAAAATTGTGTAGAATATATTAAGATATTTTCCAAGAAAACTAATACAAACTAATCCTAGAAAACATTGTTCATTAGGTTCATGAATGCTTCAGGTGCATTAGTGAGTCCAAAATGCATCACTATGAACTTATAATGGCCATATTGAATTCAAAAAACTATTTTATGCACATCTACTTTATCTAGATCAAAGATCTAGTTTGAAAAATACCGCTTCTTCTTTCAATTTGCTGAATAAATCATCAATAAAAGATCTAGTAGTCAATGGATATTTGGAGTGTCCCATCTATATTATTCATAAAAATCACCAATGCTCCCCCCAAAATGAAACACTAGTTCTGATAAAACCCTTTTCTAATAATTCCTAAAGTTTTATTTGAAGTTCTTTCAAGTTTGCAATGTTCATTCTATAAGGGCCTTCGAAGTTGGCACAAATCCTAACAATAGATCCATTGAGAAATCATAATTTATAATTGGAGGTGGCCTAAGTAATTCATTGGGAAAGACATCCTTGAAATATTTCAAAATTGGATAATCTCTAAAACTTATTTTTGCCTCTAAATATTTTTCTTCTAAATGTAGTGCATACAAGGAGTATCCCTTCCTAAATGCCTTTGAGAGTTGTAAGGTAGATATCATTTTTT
Organism: Torreya grandis; assembly: GCA_037957365.1. Lineage (NCBI taxonomy): Eukaryota > Viridiplantae > Streptophyta > Pinopsida > Cupressales > Taxaceae > Torreya > Torreya grandis. Next base: position 1,436,200 of record JARHVA010000756.1, on the reverse strand, counting down.
GGGATCTGACAGTATTAATACCTTGAAGGGTTACTAGGTTTCCCTTATCATGCAAACATTGAACCCTTTCTATAAAATAATATAGGCTAGCTTGATGGTTGAATAACCAATCCATGCCTAAGATAGCAACATAGGATCCTAAAGGTGCCAGATGTAGATTTAATATAGTTTAGAACACTCGCAAGTCCAATTATAATTGTTATAAAAATTATAATGTAAGGAATTTATTTCCCATTACAAACTTGACTTGCCACACCTCTCTCATTATTTAAGGCTTTGACTTTACAATTTGAAACCAAATTCATAGAAATGAAGCTATCAGATGATCCAAAGTTTATAAAAATAGTTAAATAAATTCCATAAATGAACCTCTAGCCTCAATAGGAGTGGATTGAAGCTCAAATTATCAACTATTCAGGGTCACATAAATTCTATGGTTGCTTTCTTTGTTAGAAAAATATAATAGAAAATTATTTTATAATGAACTCCACATATCCAACATCCTTGATTTGGTCCCTAATATGACAATGGACCTTTGGTAGGTGTAATATGAAGGGAAATAAGATTTTTTTACTGGAAATTTTAAGGATTTTAACTTTCCTTAGCATTACCTTGGTACCTATTGGAATGATTTCTAAGTTTTCCATTTTCATTGCTTTTACTAAAATTATATCTTTTAAACCCTTTCTTGGAAGGAGTAAGAGGAAACCTATTGCATTAGAGAGATTTAATTTTAATATTTTGATGATACTAGATCCTATATTTCTCCTTTTCTTCTACCACATAATCTAACTCAATGGTAACACTAATATTTTTTGGTGATTCAAACAACATTTCAAGGGACAATTTGGGTGATGGTTCTACCCCAATTGGTGGCAAAACTTCTGGGAGCTATAACTTTTGCACCATAGCTCCGTTTGACTCCCCGTTTGAACCATTGGAAAGATAAGAATGAGGGTAAAATTTGGAGATGGAATCAATATTTTATTAGTAGGTTTTAACCCTATAAAAACAAATAGAAGTGCCCCAAATTTCAATTTTAGTAGTGTAGTCTAAAAATAGTAAGTTTCTAAAAATTGTAATTCCTCAAATTTTGTATTGTTGTAAATCACGAAAGTCAAACAAATTAATATCACTCAAGATTGGTGACCTTACACATCCTCTTCCTACCTTCAAAACATTTATAAATGAATATGTAACTTGAAATGGAAATTAGACATCTCTTCTCAGAGATAGACATATGTTTGGGTCTGGAAATAAAATGAATAAAACATCTCTTCTTAGAGATAAAATTATTGTTATTGTGTTGTTATTGTTTCTTAAATTATATTTCAACCAAAGATTTTGAGTTTTGGATTAGTGGTATCAAATTAGTTTGTCTTTAGAGTGTATGATCCTGAGGATGAGGTCATATTACATGAAGCTTGGGTAGAAAATAGAACCAACAGACTATCCACCTATTCACTCCAAATGACTTCAAATGGTAGACAACATTGAGACATCCAATACTTTCAAGGAAATGGTGAATGAAGAAATCCAAAAATAGTAAGCATAGATGTTACAACAATTCACCTAAATTCTCTAATAAATTCTAATGGGAAATTCTGGCTCCTCATCTGCAACGCCACATCTTTTCAGTGCCCCAATAGCCTTCAAAGTCCAGGTGAAATTTTGATATCCCTACATTTGAAGGAAAAATCAATGCTGATGCAGTAGAAAATTGGTTAGATCAATTTTCATCTTATTTTTTTGTAAATAATTTCACCGATAAAGAGAAGATCACTTTTGCTCTTTTGAAAGCATCATTGCCTGTCAAAAATTGGTGGGAAGTGTACAAAAAGAGATTCAATACAGATGATATTGGCCTTGAGGTAGAACCTACCTTTGATGATTTCATAGAAGCTATAAAGGAAGAATATTACCCCATTGGAGCATATGATGATCTATATATAGAGTGGCAATAACTTCACCAAGGTAAGGAATAGTCTATTCAAGATTAAACTCACATTTTTCATTCTTTATCTATGAGATTGGGCATCTAAGAAAGTGAGAAACATAAGGATTTCAAATATCATGATAGACCACAATTGTACTTATGGGGAGAAATAGAACTCTTCAATTTGGAAACCCTTGGTGAGGTATACAAGTTCGTAGTGAAGATTAAATAGAATCATGGAAGAGTGAATACGAAGAGTCAGCCTTCAAAATATAAAAGTGACAAAGAAGGTCAAACATGAGGCCAAAATTGGAAGAAAAAGGGAGGAAATACTGGGAAGTGGTGTGATTATCATAAATTTGGAATTCACTCTAAAGAATAATGTCAAGCCATCAAGTCATTGCTTTCTGAGTCACAATCCTCAACATCTACTACTTTGCCTCATACATAGCTTGTAGTTAAAGAGGATGAAGAAGAGATTGTAGATGCTAAGCCTGATTCCATCATTGCTACATCACAAACCCATGAGGAGAGGCCAAATGACAAGGAAAGTTTGTTTCATTCTAAGTTATAGGTGAAAGGTAGGCCTTTGCATTTCATTCTTGATAGTGGGAGCCAAAAGAATTTAATCTCTACTAATGTTGTGAAAAGCCTAAATTTGTCCATGAAGCCTCACCCAAAGACATACAGTATTGGATGGCTGAGTCCAAGGAGAAACCTTTATGTCACCCACCAATATCTTCTCTCATATGCAATAAAACCTTTCTAAGATGAGGTCTTATGTGATGTTGTCAATATAAATGTTTGCGATGTAATCTTTGGTCAGACATTCATGTATGATCGACATGGAATCTATGAATCAAGAACTCAGAGGATCACTCTCACTCTTGGAACATGGCGCTATAAGGTACAAGAGGTACCACCTTCTACATCTATCTCCTTGATTAGTGCCAAGAAATTTGTTCTCATGATGGTCAAGCCACAGGAATCCAAAAGGGCTAATGTTGTAGCCTTAACTACACAAAAACACAACAATAAAATCTAATAAATAAAAATTTGAAGAAGTTCATGGCATTATATCCATAGATTAATGGTCAGATAGAAATGGTGAACAATCAGGCCCTACACAGCTCCATAAAGTACAGCTCCACAAAGCACAGTCCATTCCAAATATGCATCAAGAATAAAATAAAAACACAACTACCACACTTGATGACAAATATTGATGCAATGGGGACCATTGCTTTTAAAGGAGGGATACATGATCCAAACAACATTTTAGGCAATAATTTGGGTGATGGTTCTACCCCAATTGCTGGCAGAACTTCTGGGAGCCATAACTTTTGCACCATAGCTCTATTTGACTCTCCATTTGAACCATTGGAAAGATAAGAATGAGGGTAACATTTTGAGATGGAACTAAGCTTTGATTAGTGGGTTTTGACCCTTGAAAAAAAATAGAAGTGCCCAAAATTTTAATTTTAGTAGTGCAGTCTAAAAATAGTAATTCTTCAAATTATGTATTATTGTAAATCATGGAAGTCAAACCACTTAATCTCCCTCGAGATTGGTGACCTTACACATCCTCATCCTACCTTCAAAACATGTATAAATGAAGATGTAACCCAAAATAGAAATGAGACATCTCTTCTCAGAGATAGGCATATGTTTGGATCTACAAATTTGATAAATAAAACATCTCTTCTCAGAGATAGCATTATTGTTATTGTGTTATTCTTGTTTCTTAAATTATCTTTCAACCAAATCTTTTGAGTTTTGGATCATTTGGTTTGGTAAGATTTACATCAAACATAATGATTTAACACGTACCTAATTTAAACATAGAGAGCTTTGTCTATTAATACCTCATGTATTTAACATACTCGAGGATATCCAAAAACCTTATTCCATGTTCTACTATTTTGATATTATTTTGTTGTAAATTATGAAATTTAGCTTGACTCCAATCACAAGGATTGGCAAAGATGTACATTTTATTAAAGTGTTTCTCAAAATTTTCCCAAGAGAGATTTTACTTATCATACCCCTTTATTTTGGAAATATGTACCCACCATAAAATAACATCTCAATCAAGATGACAATTAACTATACGAGTTTGCATATTGGAGTTAATATCATGTATCCCAAAGTATTACTTTAGACTAAACAACCAAGTTTCAATAGAGTCTCCTACATCTTTTTATTTGTATCAGGGAAATGAAACCTTCTTGATTTCTTGTATAAAGGGATTTCTTCCCTAGTCCAAGGGACACAACTCCTCTAGAGATTCTGGTTTTAATTGATGATCGACTGTTGGTTATGGATTATGATTTCCTAATAGGCTAGTCAAATGGTTTTATTGATATTTAAGAAAATTTTTGATAGTCCCCAAAACTCCAAGAATTCCTCTAAGTACCTAAATTTTTTTTGCCACAGGGTGAAGGCTTCCTTGGGGTTTTTTTATTGATCTTGAACTACATTTAGGTCTTGATGTCTTTCACCTATATTAACTTTAGGCCTCCCTCTTTCCATGTTTCTTACATTCACCTTTTTATAAACATGGTTTCCAACATTCCCACTTTGTTTTCATACCATTTTTCCTGGTGTTGTGATAATGAAAATTGTAATCAATATTTTTATCCAAAACAAAAAGAAGAATTTCCATAATCTGGGTTTGATACCAAAATATAAGAAACTATAAAAAAAATCATAATTTTTTTTAGTAAAATTTAGAAGTATTACCTCTAAAAGGTTCATAAAATGTGAGTGATAGAAATATTTCATTAATTATTTACACCAAGATGTAATGATGAGATAAAAGAACACATATGACCTCTCAGGGATAGCAAGGTTAAAAGTAATTTATAGGTCTTTTTTTCTTTCCTTAGAGGCTTAGTACAATTCAAATGAACTCTACAAACTTATTAAATTTTCACAATAGGATTTAAGTAAGATAATGCTTATCATGTTTTGTTTAACCCTAAGTTATATTTGAAAATGATATTAAGTCCATTATTATCTAAATACCTTAGCTATTTCAAAAACATATATTCCTTCACTACATATAGAGGATCTTGTCTAAGGAATTTAAAAATGATCTCTCACCCGAATAATAATATTTATTGCTCACTATCATTATAGATAACAATGAAAATTGTATTTTTTTATAGATCTTCATTGGATTATATTTAAAATCTAAAAACCATATCTTTTCACGATTAATCCATAGTAACGATTATTTCCAAACCAAAAAGCACATCTTTTGGAAAATGATAGAATCTCCTCATAAACTACCATAATTATAATAAGGCAATTTATATTTATTTCAATGTAATAAATTAAGAAATTACTATTAAAAATTAATCACCAAAATGTAGTTTGATTGTAATAGAATATTTAATGAAGTTATTGTATATACATATATAAAATTGTATACAAATTTATTTTTAAATTCCAATTGAAAATAGTATTCAATTTCACCATAGAAATACTATATATTCTTATAGAATTTATAATATTGGCACAACTAAATAATTAATTAAACCTCTAACTTATATTCTAATACAGATTCAACCATCACTAATATTATTTTCTTTTACTCATCTAGAAAATAGAGCACTTGTATTAAAATCATCAATTCCTATAGAAAAATATAACAATTATATTGAAGTCATCAATTTGTATAGAAAAATAGAAAAACTATAATAAAATCATCAATTTGTATATAATAGTAGAACAAATTTATCGAAGTAATCAACTCATATAGAAAAACATAAGAGTGCTAAAATTATCAACACCTTGTTATATTAAATGAATGCTATAAACCATTTAGTCACAAAAGAATTCACACATCATTCACTATAGAAATAGAGATATATTTATTGCCTAATGTAAATGCATGCCTATTTTCACATATATACATGATGGTTATTATATTTTTAGTCAATCTAAATAATCCTTGTTACTTAAAAAATGAGAAAAGACCTCTCAAGTTTATTTCTTTAAAAAAACAAGATAGTCATAAAATTATAATTCAAAGAATAGAACTCAATGATTTTATAAATACTTTGTAATAAGTATAAAAATACAAATATGGAAGAGGATTCAATTTAAGTCTCTAAAAAATGAGAAATTATCCATTTGAGTAACTCTTCTCTTGTCTTAAAATAAAGCTCACTAGGATTGACCCAACTGAGCCCAACCATTAGAAGGTTTAGTAAGCACCTACCCACCCCAACCATCAGTTTGGGTGTGGAAATATCTTGGAACACATGAAAAATGCTAGATATGGAAGAGAGATAGAGAAAATTGTTTACGACTCTTATATTCTATTATGTATTAATATACTATTAATTTCTTGACCCTACTAGTTGTATTTTTGACATCACTATATATTTTTTTGTATATAAATAATACATATCCACATGATAACATAGTAGATAATATTGAATGAAGACAAATTTAACATTTCCAATAAGACTTACTAATCTAGGTGACCATTTCATATTACTTCAAAAACTTACTGTACACCCTTATGACTTAAAAAACCCTATATACTGGACTTAGAACAAGCCATACACATGGTGCTTCTTTTAAACTGCTATTAAAAAGCCTTAATTTTTTTTAATTTCATTCTATGTATTAAATAGAAACTAACCAAATTTTTTTAACCTAATTATTTTCACTAGGTCTAATAAAACACAAGAATTCAACCGAAACACCACCATTTATCCTTTATAACCTCATATCCTTTATAACCTCATTAAGACCCCTAAATACACGACTGATATGACCCTTAACATCTATGAATATAAAAGTGAATTAATGAATTTCGAAGGCCTTCCTTAGGTAAATAAAAATGCTAAGAGATACCCATGTTCAAACTAATCCTCTTCCTCAACTTTTACAAAACTCCTTTGCTCTTTTTTGAAACTATAAATTATCATTTAAAACTTATTCAAGGGTTTCTATAACCCTAGAAATGTGTCAACTTTCCTTGTTAGTGTTTGAAAAGCATTTCGAGCCATAAACAATGTCATTTTCCCAAAATCAAGATGTTAACTAACATCTCTATGATCCAATGGGAAAAAAGAAAAAAAACTAAGGTTTGTTATAGAAAAAAATATCCATGCTTCATATAATAAAATTAACTACAACATTTTGAATTATTCTTGGCCTATCAACCTTAACCATTTATCTAGTCTTAACAACTCTTTTTATCGATCACTACCAATGATCAACACTAGGGTTTCCTCTAAATAAAACATAATTGACTAAATTTACACATCATACCCATGGCATATTACACACACACACACACACACACACACACACACACACACACACACACACACACACACACACACACACACAAATGGATGCACACATGCAAATCAAAAATTAACTATGTTCTTCTCCTCAAAAGGCCTTTTTTCTAATTATTTTTATATCGAAAATGCATGAAATCTTCTAAAAACATGATGCCACTTTTTATCTTTACATTGAAATTGGTGCATTTATTCATAAGTTATTTTATGAAAATTAATGGATTTTAATATCACTCCTAATATAAACCCTTAAACCAAAATGTGTCTTTAATAAATTTTAACTATGATAACAATGAAAATTTGCTACAAAATTTGCCTAAGGTTAAGGCAAAAAATATCATAGTTTATTATGTTAAATTGGGAATAATTCCAACTTGTGATAGATGTTATCTCTATTTTCCATCTCTTTTCTTTTCATAAAATATATTCCAAGAGCCTTTCATAGCCAAACCTAGTTTTGATGGCCAAATTTAACACCTACAAAACAATAAATAAAAACTTAGCAGTATTTGACATAAAATAATATTAATCATCTGCTTATAGTTTTATTTAAAAAATAAATGTTGTAAAAGTATCAAATTAGAAGAGATAATTTTTTACAAGTGTTTTAACATCATAAAATGATTACAATACAACTAACATATTTTTTTAATAAAAAACAATACAATTAATCAATAATTTATAACAAGTAACTTGTATCAAAACACTTAGTTCAAGTCTTGAAACCCATTCCATTGTGGAGACCAAATATATGTGAGAAAGTTTCATGTATAACACTTGGTCTAAAATAAGACTTTTGACCTACTTTAGAGTTGTAGGATTCCTACACCTTATTTGTAATTGTGGGAGTCCTACACTTGCTTTGCACCTGTAGGAGTCCTACAACCATTTGACAACATATTAGTTATTTTAGCATAAATTTTAAACTATTGCTCTGATTTCCAATCCATCTATAACATTGGTAAGATGGATTTGAAGTGGATATCATGGTATAATATGTTTTGAAAATGGGACAATCAAGAGCTATCATCTTTCTCCTAGACAAGTTCCCTATTTTTTTGATAAAATGCATTTAAACGACTTAAATTTTTTTTGATCTAAAACATGACTTGTTTTTATCTACTTGTAGGTGTCAATGGAGCTAAAGTGCAAATATATTATAAAATGGAGAAAACGTGCAACTCAAGTTCAAATTAAAGTCAATTTTGGTTTTGGAGGGAAAATTCTTTCCCTTCATTGACCAAATTTCTATAAGTATCCAACCCAAAGCCATTTTCAGGGGTTGGATCTTTGTTTTTCTAAGGAGAAGTATTAGACTAATAACTCTTTTTATTGCATTTTCATGATTTTGTAGTGTAATCTCTCCCTCACTCTTACTCATGCTACTGTTATGCTACCAAATTTATAACCGATTGATGCATGTAAAATCAAACTTTCACTATTCAAGTAAATATATTATCAATCAATGTAATGGATTATTTTATTTCATTATCTATGCATGAAAATGATGGTGGTGTTATTCTTCTCCTTGATTTCTCATCCATAGACTCTTGCATCATCTGCATTAGTGGTAATGCACATGCTCGCTAGATAGGAGATTGATTTTTTAGGTTGCATTCATCTGGAGGAACAAATTTGGCTTCATGGAAACAAGGTTTTTATTTCCTTTTCCACCTTTCTTTTACCATTTTTTAAATAAATATATTAGCTAGGGTTAGATTAAGATCTAAATGCAATATGAGTCTGCACATTTATATTGATTGCATGTTATAATTTATTACCATTGATGTACTATTAAATATGATGCAATAAATATTTAAATCAGTCATATTTACTCTATTAAAATCTCAAAATGCTAATTTATTATTTGGGAAAATGTATGCATGTTTTGTCATTTTATGGAATGTATGTAAAACCCATATCATGAAATGTATAAACACACACTACCCTCTAATTTATCAAAGACCAAAATGATATTTAATATTATATAACTAACACAAGTCCCTTGTATTAGAATAATTTAGCATAGACCAACTACATTATCCAATCCACTAAGATCTGACAGATATAGACTTTAGGGATATTTTTGGATCTCCTTTTAGGAGAGGTTGGATGGTACCCATTCATGCTAAGTTTGTGTGCCAAATGACCCATCAATATACTAGTGCTACATGGAGGGCCTAAACTAGATTTTAAGGTAAAAATATTAAAATTTAACACTTTAGAGGTGTTGCCTAGGATGATATTCCAAGTCTTAAGACTTTAAAATTGAACTTTTAAACCCACCCATGGTCTTTCTTGGATTGGAGGAGGTGGCTAACCTATGAGCATTCTAGGGCTTGACCATGACTTGCCTAAGAATACTAATAAATGTTACCCAAAATACACACATGGTAGGACTCAAATGATAAAATAACACATTAGAGTATTTAAGGATGTCATCATCTGGACTCAAATCCAACATGAAAATCTCATTTGCTATCTATTTCCTTATTCTATGGATGAGGTTACTTATGAATGGTACTTCAAATTATCTTATGGATATATCACCTCATGGACTACCTTTAAAAATGCATTTGTTAACTATTTTAGCATGTCTGCCAATATTGATACGTTATACTATTAGTTTGCTACAATTCGTAGGGAGCCTAATGAACCCATGAACATGTTCAACAATTAGTTCCTACATGTACCCAAAATTTACAAGGTGTGATGTTCTATCATGATATCCAATGGTGATGAAGTGATCTCCTAATTTATGTTCAAATAGGTTTTCTCTAACACCCTCCCTCCTTTACCTACCTTTCTCTCTCATAGGCCCTTCAAACTCCTCTTTTGTTGTCCTTTATAACTTTATTTTGTCTTGTTTTAAATTTGTTTCAAAGGACAAAACCACCCTTCTCTGGGATGGAATTGTCATGGGACATTACAAAACTACTGCATAGGTTAGGAACTGACCTAATGTTTTTATAAACTATCCTTACAGAACTGTTCCTAATAGGGTAGTTCCAAATTACTATGTGATGATTCTATAACCACATAGGGTGTTTCTATCATGATATGCCATAGTTTTTTAACTACCCTTATAAAATGGGGTGGTTCTATCACCTTTTATCCATCTTCTAAATTTTGCTTTTGGAACTCAAGCTTTAATGCATTTTACATGCTTATTGTTGTGTATCTTGATCTTTATTCCTTGTGTTTGATTCCATGCTAGCACAACTCACTCCCTCTTTTATTCTAAGTCACTTTTAATTCTTTTATGAGTTCTACTCATTCTAACTACTTCATGCAACTTCCATTACTCTTCTACAAGTAAGCCAATTTTGGCTTGTTTTTAGATCCAAAAATTTGTGTTAGAGCTTAGAGTTTTGAAGCCTTATACAACCAAAAGCTATTTATCATTGCTTTAGATATTTGATTTGATCATTTTTGTGTCAACTAGACAATTACAAGTAAGGAGATTCATTATTTTCTCAACCAAATCTTTACAAATGATGTTCTTAACAAGCCACAATAAATTTCTCTTTGTTTGGATTTGTGTCTCTCTTACTTTCCCCCTTTTGTTACCATCTTTTGATCATCCTCTTGGTTAAAGAGTTCCTATAATCATTTGTTGAGTAAAAGAATTAACATGCTGAGGACCACATCAATAATACTTCTCTTAATTTTAACTAATTTACATCGTGACCAGGTTAAGAGTTTCTTATTTATATTTATTTATTTTGTTAAGTAGATTATATTAGATTAGTTTCCTTTTTATGCTAGTTTAAATATTTATTTTTAAAATATAGATTGTATAGAAAAAAAAAATGCTCTCCTGTATTTGCATAAAATTATTAGTTAGTTTTCTTTATTCATTTGCAACCATTCAATAAATTATTTTAGAGCATATAAATTTGAATTTGAATGCTTGATAGATATTATAACACAAATCAAACACTTTCAACTATAATCAAAATCAATTTTTAGTTTAAAATAAGTTCTCAGACACATACAAACAAGTATATTAACAAGTAGAGAAAACCCTAGTCAAGCCCAGCTAATCAATAGGTGGTGTTTTAATACTGGTTCTATTTGTTTAAGTAAATTAGAAACACTTTTTTATCTTACTAATTCAAAAAATTAGAATTCAACTATTCATTTAAAAAAAAAATCATTCAAACTAGTGTGCATTCATCTAAAAACACTTAAAACTTGTTTAAGCTTGCATATGCAAAAGAAATATTGAGTGTTTACTATTATTTATTATTTAAGATACAAATTTTATTTTGAATTACATGTATGTTATTAAAAACATATTTTTCATACTAGATTCATCCAAATATCATTAAAAAACAATTCATTGAGTTTGAACTCAAAAAAGCTAAAATTCAACATTTGCATTGTTGGTCTAGATTTGGTTTCCTTATCTTGTATGCATTGACAAGTGATTTAAAAAAAATAAAAAATTATTTAATTAAATTTTAGTTAATTATCATTATTTTATCTCAGTTATTTATTTTTATCAAATAATTATCTTTCATTTCAATTAAATATTCCTAAAACAACAAAAACAATCAAACTGCCAAAGCGTTATCAAGCCAAACACAAGCATCCTAAAACCTTGATTCAATAATACAAGAAGTAATTTCATAAAAAAATTATAAAAAATCTTTCATGCTTATATATTTCCACCTTTATCTTCTTGGATGACACTCCCTGAGTGTCCATACCTCCATAGAGCAAGTCTCTTTCCTAGAGTTAAAACACCTGGTCCTACTATCAACACTCAATTAGATATTAGTGCTAAGTTTATAATTGAAGTTTTTAATACTAAACCTTTTCCCCACCTCATTATCAATTCTATTAATTACTCAGAGGAGCAAGATCAAATCCTAGATCCACCAATCGTCATCCTCCCCCAAAACCAAGGTCACTAATACAATGTGATCTAGGCCCAGATTCTCATCTCCCTCCTCTTTCTTCTCCTCAAGTCTAGCCTCATCATATATCAGTCAAATTTATGTATGAAATTAATAGGGAATAACTATCCCTATAGTTTTGATCTCATCCCTTGACTCATTCATCCTGACCATCCCCATTTCACTAGTCCTAGTATTTATTGGGAGCTTTACCTCCTTGTTATCTCAGACACTGATGGACCTTGAAGTTCTATTTCCATACAGTTGGACACTCTTAATGAGAAATGTGTCATTGAATAAGTATTATAGTTTCATCATGATAATCCTTTACCAATACTCTTTACTAATAACATTCCACTGAATAATCAACCCAATTCTTAGTTCCACCCATTACATCAGTTATCTTGGCTTAACCTCAAAAATTCAAGTGCACACTTTAACATGTTCTATTCACATGTGTAAAATTTCATCATCTATACAAGTGGTTGAAATACCCATTCCTAAAAAAAAAGTGGTTGTCATAGATATTTATCTAAAAATTAATGTTGGACCCCTTAACTTATATTATTATTCGAAGGACTCCATCCACTCTCACATCTTTGGTATTGCCTTACTAAGAAGCCATCATTATTGAGCAATAATAAATTTCATGTGGATATGGTGCTGACCTATTAGGATATGCAGGTGTTTACACCCAAAATACTTCAAGTTAATTTCCTATAAGTTAGCCCATAGACTAATTTATGCCTTGTAATCAAGCATTGCCTCAAGCTTGTAACCAACCAAACCTACCTGTGATGAATGAGAACCCTGATAGAACATGTTACATATGAATTTGTGATAACTCAAAATTTAATCAATTAGATATTTTATCTTGTTTTAGTGATCAAGTGTCTTTTATTTTATTGTTAATCAAGTATCATTTGCTGCAGGTGATTTAAAATAATAAATGTAAGGGATAATTTATGATATTAAATTTATAAGATCATAATTTTGAGTCTACGAAAGTGGAAATAAAGCAACTATTGAAGTGGTCATGTTGATTGAGAATGTCTCATTCAATAAACTAGAACCGATTCAAGAAAGTAGTGATGATGATGAGTTAGATAAATAAATTATAGTAGTTGCTCTAGGAGGGTTCAAGGGTGAAAATCAAAGTACCAATGAGCTTACCATACAAGAAGACAAATATGAGATTCCTTGTGATCAGTTTGAAGAAGTGGAAAAATTAGAGAATTAGGTGAATAAGATGCATTTTATGTATAAAAAACATAACCCTCTTATGTGGTTATTCCAAAATTTGGAGACTTGATTTAGGAAGATCAGTAGTTAGATTATAGTGGTTTAGCTCTCTTCCCATCATTGGGGATAATTGAAAAAAAATAAGGAAACATTGAACTTGGTTATCCATGTAGAGAAGAAGAATTTAATGAGATCAAAATTGAATATGTCTCACTCTAAGACATTCCTAATTTTGATCCAATTGGAACAGAATTGAATGATATTGTCACAAGGTTACCCACCACTGAATAACAACACTTATACATTGTTGATGATAGGTGGAAGGAAGATGAAAATCAAGATGTTGATCCTAGATTTCAAAGTTTAGATCATTTGGATTATCTTGTAGGATATAATTTGAGCACTCTAATGTTCCTCACAGTATTGGAGGCAAACAAAATAGAAATGAGTATTTAGTAGTATGGTGGCCTAATCAAAGAATTAAAGTAAATAAGAGTTATAATTGATAGTAACCTGATTCAATGTAAATATCTACATACTTCAAACACTAATGATAAAAATACAAGATCATTATAATGTGAAGAAAAAATCCTATGCCTTCTGGATGATGAAAATGATAATAAGGATGCTAACTTAACATTCACAACATAAATGGAGTAACCAATAATTAATTTAGTGATTGACTACCATGAAGAATATTTCTCCACCAGGTTAGGTAGGCAAGTCTCTATAGTATGTGTTGATACCCACCCCTATCCCTCACTATAATTCTATGGGCAAAGGTATTTATAAAACTCTATCCTAATTAATTTTTTAAGAATTAAGCTTTAATGTATTGTTAAATTTAATAATGTGAATGTTTTTAATTCGATTAAAAACATTATAGATATGAGTCTTTGGGATAGTTTGCATGAACAAAAAGGGAAATAATGTCATAAATACGAGTTTACATTTGGTAGGATCCATAGTAAACCTTATAAAATCTTGAATGTGTATACATTCGATCTCAAGTGTTTAGCTAGTGAGGACATCCCTTTGCCTGTCAATAGGTGATTCCTCAAACTTACTTCCACACATGAATTTTTCTGGTAAGGTCCTATAAATATATATTTTTGCTTTCTTTCTTTATTTCCTTATTTTGTTTCTCACTTTTATTTGTTTTTTCTTGCTTTCATCATTGGTCTAGCCTAATCATTTATCTTTTTTTGGTTTGACCTATTTTTTTTCCCCTATGGGTACACTATTGATCAAAGAAAGAAAGAAGGGAGGTCTATATGTAGGTAATAAAAATAACATTCTATTGTATAAGTGATTTGGGTAATTTATGGATTAAGATTTTATTTCTGATTTTGATTTCAAAATCTTGGACTATCATTTGTATTATAAATTTGTTCATGTTTGGGAAAGTTTTGGGAAACTATTCAGTATCTAAATATATTATTTTAAAAATATGCACATAAATCACACCTTAATGCTTTTTGGGTTTGCTTAGATAAAATTATTGTAGTTAAGATCTAGGGTGAAAAACTATACTTATGCCTTTTGTTTTCCATGATGGTCCCCAAACTAGAATTGAGATGTTAAAAATAAATAAGGAAAGAGAGAGAGAAAAATCATTTTACATAAAAAACTCAACTCTTGGATGATTCAAGAAACCTCTACCAGGGCTATGGATGCCTAGCTAGAAGTAGAATAAGGCCTTTAGTGAGATCAAAGATATCTCTATCACAGATATGGATACCCAATTTATAATAAAATAGTATAAAGGAACACATTCTCAAGATAGAATTCCTAGCTTGATGGTTAAAGCCATATTATCTAGTCCTTGTAGGTTATACAAGGAGGTAAATAACTCATTTACACACACCGAATCAATGAGAATATCAGATTGGTATCTTAGCCATTACATTATTTTCATGTTTTATATGTTGTCTAGATTAGAGAGTCTAGGTTCATAGACATGTTTGCTTCATTTCAAAATTCTTAGGAATATTTCCAATACAATCACCATTTTTTATTGCTTGCACAACTTTCCCTAATTCCTCTAAAATCATAGAACCATTTTTTGCCTTTTTATCCACTCTTACTTACACTCATAGGCTAGATAATATTATTAGTCTCAAGTTGATTTGATGGGTCATCTCAATTTGTGTGTTGAATCAGGTCTTGAAACCACCATTTTGGAAAAACCACATCCATGTGAGGAGAAATCATATTTAACACTTAGCAAGAAAGCAAAGTATTGATGCCTTTATTTTCCTTTAACTATCTTGATTGCTCAGCTCTCTCAAGCCATTCTTAGAGATAATCTCTATTTTCATATCAAACTAGGTCTCAAAAGTTCCTCTATTATAGAAGAAGTCTGTGTGATAAAGTTTCATGTATAACACTTGGTATAAAAATAGAGTTTTGACCTATTTTGTAGTTGTATGAGTCTTACACCTAATTTGATGCTTTAGGATTTTTACACCTACTTTATAGATGTAGGAGTCCTATACCTCCTTTGTATCCATCCCCCTCGACTATATTATTTATGGCCCCATCACCATTTATAGAGATCAAATTTAGGTGAGCACTGTATAGATATATAAAGTGGAAATTATATATAGAGATAGATGGTCATTAGTAAAGATCCTCCACTTCTATATGGGGAGTGATGCCTATATATATGGGAATTAATAATAACCCATATCTATCTAGGACTTGCCCAACCTAGTCATGAATTGTTTATATATTTATACGCTGAGTGCTAGATCGATCATAGAGAGAGTGTTGGATCGATCATGACATCTATCCATATCCATTGAGTGGGGTCATGATTGATTGGTCATAGGGATGAATCCATCCCTTACCTTATATATCTATCTAGGAATAGTATACAGGACCTATCTGGGTTGGGCCCTTGATAATTATTAATCTATATCTAGGCTCTATTTGGGAGCATATAACTAGATAGCCCCAATTCTAGTTATGCTTGGGAAGTTTAGGGGCTCCTATAGATATGGCCAACCAATATAGTGGCATGGTCTAGATTATATATGGATAGGGTGAAAAATATAAAAAGAGATGGATCTTCATTGGCATTGGTATTGGCACAATATTTATTATATATGGATATGGTGGCACCCCCACCCCATTATATAGATTAAGATTGAAATTTAGATTATTAATTACATATGTAGAGGATCATCAATTTAGTCCTTTCCCATGGAAAATGAGAGTCTAAGGGAGAGAGATAAGCCCCTCCCCTAATCACATCTAGATAGGGGAAAATAGATTGATCAATACCTGGGGTAATATGAGCCCTCTACCCCATGCAACCATATTCGTATATAGATAGGGATAGGGCCTCAGCCTCCTGGGATTAGATATGTAGGGGACCATTTGGGTATATATATATATAGATGATTCCTACACCTGATTTGTAGCTATAAGAGTCATATAGTCATTTGATAACATGCTAGTTATTTTAGCATAGCTTTTGATCCATTGCTTTGATTTATGATTTGCCTATAGCATGGGGAAGCCAATTCCAACCTGAACATTGTGGTAGATTTTTTTTGGGAAAATGGGCCAATCAAGAGCTATAATATTTATCTTATCCAAGTTCCATGTTTTCCTGATAAAGTGCATTTAAATAACTTGAAAGTCTCTTGCTCCAAAAAGTGACTTATTTTATCTATTTTATAGGTGTGAATGAAGCTAAAGTGCAAGGATCTTGAAAAAGCGGGGAAAGTGTAACTCAAGTTCAAATTAAAGTATGTATTGGTTTTGGAGGGAAAATTATTTTCTTCCATTGACCTAATTTCTATAAGTATCTAACCCAAAGCCATTTTGAGGTGTTGGCTCTTTATGGATCTAAGGAGAAATATTGGACCAATCACTCTTTTTATTTCATTTTCATGCTTTCGTAGTGTAATATCTCCCTCATTCTTGTTGGAAATGTTGTTATGGTACCTAAATTATAACCTATTGATGCATGTAAACTCAAAATTGTGCTATTCAAGGAAATATATTATTAAGCAAAGTTGTGGAGTTTTTTATTTCATTATATGTGCATGAATATGGTGATGGTGTTTTTATAATCCCTACTTTCTCATCCCTAGACTCTTACATCATCTCCATTTGTGGTTGTGCATACACTATCTAGGTGGGAGATTGATTTTGTGGGTTTCATTCATTAGGAGGAACATATTTGGCTTCATGGCAATAAGGTTTTTATTTCTTCCTCCCTTTCTTTTGTTATTTTTTATAAATATATTAGCAAGGGCTAGAGTAAGATCTGAATGTAATTTAAATATGCACATTTATATTGATTATGTGTTATCAGTCATATTTAATCTATTAAAAGTCAAAATTTTGATTTATTATTTGGGAAAATGTATGCATGTTTTGTCATTTCATGGAACACATTAAAAACCCATAGCATGAAATAAACAAACACACACTACCCTCTAATTTATCAAAGACCAAAATGACATGTTTAATATTCTATAACTAACACAAACCCCTTGTACTGGAATAGTTTAGCATAGAAAAATTGGATTACCTTGTCCACCAAGAATTGGTAGATATTAGACCTTGGGGAGATTTTCAGATCTCCTTTCAAGAGAGGTTGGATAGTCCCATCCTTCCTAAGTTGGTGTACCAAACAACCCATAAATAAGAGGTTCCCACAATTGTAACACATAAAAAACTTTCTCTAGTTGCTCCTATATGTCTTTATTATTTTTATTTTTTGGTTTTAATTCATTATATATCTTACATAATGATCATGCTACAAATTCCATTATTTGAGGATAAAAATTAGATGAATCATCATTTGACTTGCATTCATCTCTTGATTCCTTCTTCCCATGGTAACCATATAGGGTTATTATAATCATGATATACCCATAAATATGCATGATATATGACACCCTATCAATAACATCTAAAAAATAATGCGTGGAGAATCCTTATAGAAACTTGAGCCATCTAAACTAGTTTTCATCCATGAGTATAAGTTTTATGAGGAATAATGTTTTATAACTATAAAATCTACATATCCCTATAGGATTATGCATACACAATCAGGACTCACCACTCATTCCCAAAAGCAACAATTATATTCTTTAGCCATCTATCCATTTAAAATTTTAAAGCTTTATTATATTTTTCATGACACAAATTCTCAAGATATATTTTGGTAGGTGAATTATCTCCTAGAGGTAAGAATCAATCTTTGTCACCATAACCATTTGAGATCTTGATTTCATCTAATATTAATAAATTTATTATTTCACCCCATCTAAAAGTCTCACTAGAGTGATGGGATATTTATGGGATTTCAATGATATAATCAATAATGTACTTTAAAATATAGAATTTGACACCTCTTACACCCATTTGGTATGCTATAATTATGATTCCTCTAACCTTGATCCTCCTGATGATTACATATTTTATCATCATACATACTATTGGTCATTTTGAGTCCTATAAGATCCTACTCAGTCATTTAGAGAGATACCCATTTCATTATGCACCCCTCCAGGCCTTATTTCACTCTATTAGAGCTCTCACACCCTACAAAACCCTTTCCCTATACCCTAGAGACCCTTCAGGAGGTTGGATGGCCTAGGTTATTGATTTTGGAAAAAATATGTGGCCCAAAACACACATTTTGGCTAAAAATATGTAACGTGGGCTACAACTCTTCTATATTAGGGATAGTTATATTTTGTCTGTTGCCAAACAATAAAAAAAGCTGACTATTTTGGAGATTTGAGCCTTAGGTTGACCTATTTGACTTGAAAACACTCATTTCAACCCTATTTCTTCATCTCTCTTGATAAATTAGCTCCCATTTAGATTTTTGTTCCCTCTTGATTGAGATTCACATACATACTTACTTGTTGAACTAGAAACACCATTACTGCTCTCAATTGTTATTACCTTCACTTTTGCTTGATCTTGGCTCTTATTTTCACATTATTTATGCACTTGGATTGGCCTCTACATCCCTTAATTTTTACTGCTTCACCTTCTCTCTTATATGTTGAGCATGGTCATTGATGTTAGGTTGTCATTGATATCAAAGAGAGCATGAGATACTAGTGCATTAATGACAAATAAGTATTGTTTGATATATTGATGGTGTGGTCATGTTGTAGAGAACCTATGGGGTGTTATGAGTGCTTAGAGTGCTTATGGAAGTGAAAGGATTTTATCAGAGAAGCCATATAAGTGTCTGGGTTCAAGTAGTCATATTGACTGATAAGGTTGAATGAGTAGATTTATGGAATCATATTTCACAGATGTGAAGGGTTAAAGATAATTTTGATATATGGATAGATTAAAATATATAATAATATCATGTGGTTCAAATTTCATGTCTAGACATGGTGAGTAGCAAAAGTTATAACAATGTAAATTTGGCCTCTCAGATAGAGTTCACTAAGTTTCTATACTTAGCCAAATTTGTAAGAGGAGATATAATGGTGAGTGTATAAACTAATATATGAAGTTAAAATGATGAGAATTTAATTGGGTGATGAAGATATATGATGAAAAATTAATCTGACTAGATAAGGATCTAACAAAGTTGATCTTGTCAGATAGTGATCCAATGGTGCACATGAAGTTAATATGTCAAAGGTTATTGAGATTAAATATGCTAGTGAAATGTGTATCTAACATTATTATTTATAGAATATAAATGGCACATAGGTTTTTGTGTATATGGATATCAATGGAGCACATTCAATTGTGCAGAGAAAGATCAATGGTGCGTAATAAGTCAATAAGTCAGCAAAATGCTAAGAAGGCATGCGGGGCTGCTAAGTGGCATGATATCAGAATTAAGGATAAAATATAAATGGAGAGAGATGATATTTAAATCTAATAAAATTATTAGGATACATATGGATCATATTTGATCAATATTTCAGATAAACTAGTGATCATTGGTATTTGAATATTTGAAATTAACAAAGAAAAAACCAGTGCTGTGTATTTTGCTTATATCTTTTGATCTAGGATGAATTTGAAGGTGATGTAAAAATAAAATTTGAAAATTAATTAAATATTAATACATAAAAGTTCATTATAATATTTTAATATTGACATAGTTTAGTATATTGAGTTCCAAATTTGACTGTGTGTTTAACCATGTTTTGCAAGTGACCCAAGAAGGATAATTGAGTTGTTCTTAATAGTATTTTGATGTTTAAAGATGAAATAAATATTGGATAGTATTTTATAATCCATGAATAATATATTTTTGGATTTTATAAGTTTTAAAAATCCATATTTAGTGGGAAAAATTGCTTAGAAGTTGACTGTGTTTGTTGAATGCACTGCCAGATTGAGTGACCATCTTATAGAGGTAATTTGAAGGTGTTCTGAGCAGAGTTAAGGATGAAAATGAGGAAAAATATGTTATATAAGTATATAAGTATTATAGTAAGGTATTTTTTGTCATTATATACCCCTTATCAGATATGGAGAGTCAAAATAGTATAACTTTATTTTGACTGTGTGTGACCAGTCTAAGTGGTCATTTTGAGAGAGTTGTTTTAAGTACTTAGAGATTGTGTTGAAGTGATTAAAGCACATGGAGGTGTTTAAAATTTACTTAAGGGTTCACACATGTGATATAATCATATGTATATGTGAAATATTTGAGTATTTTCTTTATAAGTTTGAGACTGTGTTTTCTATGTATGAAGACCTAAAGAGCGAGGAGACCTAATTGGTAGGTTCAAGTGTTGAGTTGGTGTTCCAAGTGGCATGGAACCATATGAGAGTGAGAAAGGGGATTTTTGAGATAGGTTTGATTTTTTGTAATCATTTTTAAAAGATTAATGTTTTCCAAGTAGTCTCACATGTAACATGTGAGTATGAATGCCTAATTGTTTTAGGTCTCACGAAGACCTAATGGTGGTTTGAGGCTAATGAGGTAATTACTAACCTAAGAAGAGTGTGGTTATCACATGTAACATGTATATGGACATATGTTAAGTGTGGTTAAAATATTTAAATAATCTTGGCTGACCATATGGGTTAAAAGGAAGATAGTGGTATAAGTACAAGGTCTAATTAGATTAGTTGCAGATGTATGTATTCAAGTGAAGGAGAGAAGCTTTGAAAGAGAAGGTACAAGTAATTTAAGAACCAATAGAGATTAAAGAGGATTATTCATTATTTTTTTATCAAGTTGATGTAGGAGGACACACAAGTCATTGGACCTAATGAACCTAGAAGAGGCACTTTGAGTGATTTAGTCCTAGAGGCAATTGGAGAGAGATTGGAGGTGAAAAGTGTAGATAAAGATGGTCATCATCGGTTGAAGAGCAAAAATAGGTGTTTAAGATGATCTATTCACGGTATTTGAGTGGGTTTTTAGTTTATTATGGGGTTGGATCTTCATTTCAAGATAAAGCTTACTGGAGGTCTAGTTATTATGGCTGCTCAACTAGACAAAAGCAGTAGCTCATTAAGGGATTGGTGTCTCACTAAACTAAGGGGTGGGTGTTTCTTGATTAGTTGGTGCTGCTCTAAATGTTAGATCTTTTTATTATAGGACTGTAGTCCATCTTGTAGGATTCAATGGGTTTCATCCCCCAAGAGGGTTTCCCACATATATCATTTCTTTTGTGCTTAATCTTGTTTTATCTTCCATGTTCATTATTATGAATGATGTGTATGATTCATGATTGTATGTGTTGAATGGTTAAGGATTTAAAGGTTTTGAAATTATATCGAATATATAACATCACTAATTCACCCCCATCTCAGTGATTTTACCTCTAATAATTGGTATTAGAGCAAGACCTTTTATACAAGTTTAACCACTTGAAGGTGATCTAAGGTACAAAGGTGGCTAAGCAATTGAGGAAATAAAATATTGAGTTGAGATCAATGGTCAAAAGTCTTTAAGAATATATTAGTCATATTGAGACTAGGAAGAGTAATTCTAATTTCAAGGATGATGAACTTGAGATAAGGCTTGAGAAGCTTAATAAATAGGTCATGAAACATAGAGAAATGATAAGTCATCTTCAAACCAAGTTTGAGAGATTAATTGAAATAGTCAATGGAGACAAGTTGATCATGTAGGATCTTAAGGATCAATTAAATGTTACAAAGATTAATTTGAATTGAAAAGAGGAAGAATACATACATCTCAAAACTTGTTTAGAAGAGACAAATGCCAAGTTGAGTTTAAATCAAGGTGAACATGATGAGTTAAAGTTCAATCTTGATTTTATAAAGATTATTGAAGATAAAGCATGTATATTGAAGGATGACATAACTAAAGAATCTAAGAGGGATAAGGAGACCATCCAAGATCTTAAAATTTAGTTAGAGGCTGCAAGTTCAAGTATGAGAGCTAAAGAAGATGAGAGTGTTGAATTAAATACCAAACTAGATTCATTGAAGGATGAGCATGAGAAATTTTTTGTCAAGGTAAACAAGAATAGGAAAGAGTAAGAGAGGTCAGATCAAGACAATAAGGTGAAAATATTTATTAGGAAACCAAACTCTATAAGGTATGAAAGTTCATTTCATTGTCACTACTTTGCATGTAAGCTTTTTGGTCATAAGGTAAAAAAATGTAGAAGCAAGAGAAAATGGTTAACTAGATGTATGGATAATGTAGTATGCTATAACTATCATGACATGGGACATATTGCTATATTTTCCCCCATAATGCATGAAAAAAGACTAACCTAGGTATGAAGACCTAAGATAGTCAAATTTGAGCATAATGAACCTAAGAGATAAGATGTTATTTATTTGAGTTCTCATCAAGTTAGTCATATTACAAGATATTGTATAATCAAGATCTCAAGTCATAATAAGGTGCATGGACATCCTAGTGTGCTCAAGAAAGGTCAATCCTTGGTATGCAAAACTAAGGAAGTGAAAACCAAGAAAACTAATTCAGTTGAGTTAAAATATAAAGGTGGACTACCTACTAAAGCAAAAGAGGAATCAAATATGAAGAAGGTTCAGGAATGCCAAGAGAATGTGTCATCTATCCAGATAAAAAAGGAGAATCAAAAATTAGTTCAAGTTAAGCTCAAAGAAAAGATCAAAGTGCTAATTGAGACTAGTTCTAAGGTATGTATGGATCCAAGAGAACATCTTGTTGTTGTTGAGAAAGTTTCATGCAAAGAACATCAATTGTCAATGCCTATTTATGAAGATACTTCTTTAGTTGAAAATATATGTCATAATCTTTGTTGACTCTATATGTTGTCAATCCAATCTTAGAAGAAAAGGAGAATATTGTAGTGGATGATCATGTTGCTTCTCTTAATCCTAAGAATAAAAATAAGAACTATCAGTATCAAATGATCAAGGAGGATAAGGAATATGAGGAGTTGTGGGCAACTCCTAGTTTCACATTGTTCTATGACATTGAGGGTTAGGGTGTCTCTATTTAGGATTCAAGGAGACACTTGATAAGCAAGACGAAGTATGGTGGATGCCATTTGCGCTTTGGTTGATGTTTCATGATAATAATATTATTTGAATATGTGTTTGGATAAGAGGGAGATAACACAGTTAGCTTGAGTGGCTTGAAGAAAATGTGCTTGATGTTATGGGGAGCTTTCTAAGCTCTATGATCAGTTTATTAGGTCAATGATCAAGTTGACATATTGATGAAAATTACCTTTGTCATTAATGTAAAAGGGGGAAAAATATTAAAATAAAGGAGTTAAAATGAGTAAGAAGTAATTCTAAAGTTGTTTTACCATCAATGACAAAGGGGGAGATTGTTGAGCATGGTCATTGATGTTAGGTTGTCATTGATATAAAAGAGAGCATGATATACTAGTGTATTAATGATAAATAAGTTGTGTTTATATATTTATGGTGTGGTCATGTTTCATAGACCCTATGGGGTGTTTTGAGTGCTTATGAAAGTGAAATAAATTCATTAGAGCAGTCATACGAGTGTCTAGGTTCAAGTAGTCATCTTGGTGTGAAGAGTTAAAGATAATTTTTATATATGTATGTATTTCCATATATAAGGATATAATGTGGTTTAAATTTCAGGTTTGGACATGATAAGTAGCAAAAGTTATAATAGTGTAAAGTTGGCCTCTTAGACAGAGTTCACTAAGTTTCTATAGCCAAATTTGTAAGAGAAGATCTAAAAGTGAGGATTAAAAATCTACAATGTAAATCATATAAAATAATAGATTAATATACAATGATGATCATTTGATTGGGAAATGAAGATCTATGGTGAGCAATTAATTTGACCAGATAAGGATCTAATAGAGCACGTGATCTTGTCAGATAGTAATCTAATGACGTGCATGAAGTCAATATGTCAAAGGTTAATAAGATTGTATGTGATAGTGACATGTGTCTAAATAATGATGATTTCATAGAAGATCAATGGTATTCAGGTGTTCATGCAGATGGAGATCGATGAAGTGTGTTCAACCATGTAGAGAAAGATCAATAGTATGTATTAAGTCAATAAGTCAAAAAAATGCTCAGAAGGCATGCAGGGATGACAAGTGACATGATATAGAAATAAAGGATCAAATATAAATGGATAAAGATGAGATTTAAATATAGGAAACTTTTGAGGATATCGATAGAGCGTATTTGATCAAGCTTTAAGATAAAGAAATGACTGTTGGTATTTAAATATTTGAAATTAATAAAGGAAAAACTAGTGCTGCATATTTTGATTATATGTTTTGATCTAGGATGAATTTTAAAATGAATTAAATGAACATCTATAAAATTTTAATTAGAATATTTGAATGTTCATACAGTTGCAAATATTGAGCTCCAATGTTTACTATGTGTTTGACCATGTTTTACAAGTGACCTGAGAAGGATAATTGAGTTGTTCTTGATAATATTTTGATGTTTCAAGATTAAATAAATATTGAATAGTATTTTAAAATACATAAATAATATTTGTGTGGATTTTTTAGGTTTTACCAATCCATATTCAGTGTGAATAATTGCTTATAATTTGACTGTTTGTTGAATGCACTGGTAAATTGAGTGACCATCTTACAGAGGTAAGTTGAAGGTTTTCTGAGCAGAGTTAAGGAAGAAAATGAGTATGGAGATATTTTATAAGTCTATAAAGATTATAATATGTCATTTTTTATCATGATATGCCCTTGATAATATATGGAGAGTCAAAATAGTATAATTATATTTTGACTATGTGTGACCAATCTGAGTGGTCATTTTGAGAGAGTTGTTTTAAGTGTTTAGAGCTTGTGTTGAAGTGTCTAAAGAACATGGAGGTTTTTAATAGGTCCTAAAGGGTTCAAATATGTGATATAATCATATGGATATGTGAAATATTTGAGTAGTTGATTCAAAATTTTGAGGCTGTGTTTTCTATGCATGAAGACCTAAAGAATGAGGAGACCTAATTGGTAGGTTCAAGTTTTGAGTTGGTGTTTCAAGTGGCATAGACACATATGAGAGTGAGAAATGGGATATATTAGATAGGTTTAATGTGTTTTAAGGATTGGTTAAGGATTAAGGTGGTCTAAGTAGTCTCACATGTAACGTGCGAGTATGAAGGCCTAATTGTTTTAGGTGTCAACAAGACCTAATGGTGGTTTGGGGATAATGAGGTAACGACTTACCTATGAAGAGTGTGGTTATCACATGTAATGTTTTTATGGACCTATGTTAAGTGTGGTTAAAATATGTAAAACATCTTGGCCAACCAAGATGGGTTAAAAGGAAGAGAGTGGTATAAGTACAAGGTCAAATTGGACTAATTGGGATAGTTGTGGATGTATGGATTCAAGCAAAGAGAGAACCTTTGAAAGAGAAGGTATAGGTAATTTAAGGACCAAAAAGTATTAAAGAGGATCAATAATTATTATATGATCAATTTTATGTATGAGGACACACAATTCATTAGACCTAATGATCCTAGAAGAGGTAGTTTGAGTGAGTTAGTCCTCGAGATAGTTTGAGAGAGATTAGAGGTGAAAAGTGTAAACAAAGGTGGTCATATTTAGTTGGAGATAAACAATAGGAGTTTAAGATTATTTATTCAAGGTAGCTGAGTAGGTGATTAATTTATTATTGGGTTGGTTCCTCCTTGCAAGGTAAATCTTGATAAAGGTCTATTTGTTATGGGTACTCAGCTAGATAAGAGTAGTAGCTCCTTGTGGGATTGGTGTCTCACTAAACTAAGGGATGGGTTGATCAGTTGGTACTAGTCTAAATGTTGGATATTTTTATTAAAGGACTATAGGCCATATTTCAAGGCTTAGTGGGCTTTATCCCCCAAAAGGGTTTCCCACATATATCATGTGTTTTGTGCTTAATCTTGTTTTATATTCCATGTTCATTGTTATGAATGATGTGTATGATTTATGATTGTATGTGTTGAATGGTTAAGGTTTTAAAGGGTTTGGAATTGGATTGAATATCTAACATCACTAATTCACCCCCCCTCAATGATTGTACCTTTAACATTATATTATTTATATAAATTAGATAGAGCCCTACATTGAAACTCAATCTTCCTCTATACTGGATCAAAATTGGACTCAATGTTGGTATAATAATTGACTTGTGTTTGATCATGATTTGAGGGCACCTTGATTATAAGATAAAATCATTTAGTTAGTGTATTTAAGTATATTTTATATGGTTAGAGATTATAGGCTAGGGTTAGCTTCATTTATGAAAAATCATTAACATAGGGTTCTAAAAGTTTATCCACTTTCTCCCTCTCAAAAATATCTTTCATTTCAAAAA
The DNA here is from genome assembly GCA_037957365.1 of Torreya grandis. NCBI lineage: Eukaryota > Viridiplantae > Streptophyta > Pinopsida > Cupressales > Taxaceae > Torreya > Torreya grandis. The sequence goes on along the minus strand of JARHVA010000756.1, from coordinate 1,409,030 downwards.
CATATTTCACTTCCTATAGATGCATGTTTTTGAACCATTTTACTTGCATTATAATGCTTACTTATTGAGATATCTTGCTTTCCTATTATTTATGCATTAGATTCTTTCCTTTAGCTATTTATTTTACTATGTTAGATTAGTTAGAGATGCCTGAATATTTTGTGCACTTAATCATGCTAGCCCTAACCTGGTTTAAAATCAGTCTTTTGTTAATGCAAGCCAGTAAACCAAATATCTACCTTCGACTTCTAGGGCTTCTTACATCTTTCAACCTAGTAGGTGTTTACTTAGTACCCTTGGTACCCCATCTTCCAAACCCTAGTGGTTTGTTTGGATTATTAGAGCTACTTTATGGAATGCCTAGTGGGTCATTATATAGGGTTTCACATTAGTTATAGATTGTTTAGATCTCTTCTAGAAAATTTCCCACTTATAGCCATAAGTCTTTACTTTTAGTTATGTTTTGGCTCCCTCTTTGGTTGTTTGACCTTGTTTTGGTTTTGTGTTATCCTCCCCACTGGGTCTTTGATAGTTTTAATTTTATGTTGCCTTTTTAGTTGCTCTTATTTTATTTCCTCCATGGTTGACCTCCCACCCTTGGGACTCTATTACAACCATATTTAGGGCATTTTCCCTAATCTCACTCATGAGTAGGATAAACTTGAAATATAATCGCATAAAAATGATAGGGTCTAAGATATACTCCCACCGTAGGTTGATGACCAAGACCCATAAATGTTCTTTAGGGAATAATATTAGTACGTATACAACTAATAGGCTCCCTCACCTTTTTATTAGTTTGAGATTTACCTATTCGAGGATACATCCCCTCAAATTTAGATCTCTTTGCATTCACCTATGAGTGGTGAAGATGACCCCCTTACATGATTGAGGTCTGATGAACTATGCACAATCATTGATGATTATTGTAGGTAGACTTATGTGATTGAAGAAAACCCTTCTTCCCATAGGAGTAGTTGATGTGCTTCTTATGGAGATAGAGTTATCACCCTTTCATGTATTGGTGCCTCAAATAGTTTTATTATGAGTCCCCCACCTATTTCCCCATAAGAAAATCTATAGAGAGAAACCCTATTGTCTATGTTGAGAGATGTGGGTATCCCAACTTGATTTGACATCCACATCCTGTGGAGCCTTCCCATCCTCATATTCTTTCCTTTAGGGTTTCATATGAGCACGTTGATTTTAAATACCAATTGTAGACTAGGGATCCATGGGATGCCTATCTTAAACATTAAATCCCTCATGTGGACCCTCATATTTTCATGCATGGCCAACATTATTATGAATCAGGTCATTATAATTGATCCTCAATATGTGTCATGCTATATTATCACCCTTGTGTGCAATGATAGCCTTCCCATGTCCATTTACCACCACATGTTTGGGAAGATCCTCATCATGCACATCTCTCACTTAGGGAGATGCCTTGAGATCATTCCCCACATACCCAACATCATGGTGACCCCTACTTGCATAAGCAACATCATGACCCCTAGGAACCACCTCAAAAAGCTTGTTGTAAACCCATTATCAACCATACATATGAAGATATCCATATGAATCCTCTATCTCCTTAGGTGCATATTATTCACCTTCCTACTCCAATCCTTGAATTGCCAAAGTTAAATGGGACTCTGAATGTTAGTTCTACAAAGCATATCATGAAATTTATGATGGCATGTATGGATTAGGAACAAGATGAAGGCATGATGTTGAATATATATGTTCATTCCCTATGATCCAAAGTTATAGTTTTTTTCTAAAATATATCACCAAATTCTATTTCTAGCTTCCAGTGCCTTTAGAGGATTTCCTCTAATAATTTGATATCTCCATACTATTTAAATTTAACATCCAATTACTAACCTAGATGGTTTAGGATAAGGGTGAGTGTAACTTTGAATTCATGTGTAGGTGGTGTTCAGTTGTCTATACACGTAGACAAGGTTATTAGTGTAGACACTCTATTTTAGCCACAATCATGTTCTAACTAAAATTTATAATGATATATACCAAATAGTGTGAATTAAGCCTAAGAATCACTAGATGTCCCAATTTCATCCAAACATAAGATGTTAGTGCCTAGAATTATGTCGAGGCATCCATATTTGGGGTAATATCCTATACGTAATGATAACCTCCCACAAATTCATCTCTATTCAAATTATGATTTAATGAATTGAAAAATTGGCCATTAAACCCATTAAGTAGGGAACTTAAACAATTCCTAAAATGCAAAAACCCTAAGCAAAATGAATTAGCTAAGTAAATGTAATTAACTACATAGGTGAAATTTCTATGTGTAATTAATGAATATTAATTTTTTAAAAAGGAAATTTTAATAAAAATGAGGTTATGATGATGTCATCATCCTCAAAGTCAAGAAATTGAAAATATCTCCATTAAAGCCTTAAATTCAAAATTGAAGAGCCATGCTAAATAAATGAGATCTCTATCCCAACTATTAATTGCTTGTCCCCTCCTAAACCTAACCATAGTTAAATATAACATAACTATACATGAGTTATATTTAGTTGGAGACCCTATAAATACAAGTGTCAAATCCATTGTTTACCAATCTCTCAAGCCAAAGTTATAATGCTAAATTATTAAGAGATAGCTTCAAATGCTAAGTCAAGCCAAGCCAAACTAAGCCAAGCCAAAGATGGACAAGGAGAGATGTTGCCCATAAGGCAAAGGCATTGAGAAAAAGACTCTATTTCACACATAAGTTGAGAAATTAAAATATGCAACAAGCAAATTTGGAGCTATAAGAAGGGAAAAAGGGAATTTCTCTTTTTTTTCTAGTCATGTTTTGATTTTTTCTTGTTAATTATGATCCCCTAAGTATCTAGGCTTGGGAATGCTTTGTCTTATACTTATTCTTGATGTTTGGTCTACTAAAAAGTGACTAATACAACCCCTTAGATTCATTTCATACATAATGGCACAATCGATGGGACCATGTACTGCACAAGCACTAAATGGAGTGACATTGGAATATTAACATCTAATAAAATCTCACTTATGACCTTATTTTTACTTTTTTTTATTTAACATTTTTCATGTTTTTGTTACCTATGTTTTGGTGACTTCACTAATCTAAATTGATATTTAGGAAATGATAATCATGTCATTCTAATGCTCAAATGATCAACTCTATACTCAACTTCTTGACTATACCTTTCGACTGTGTCATTCAACTACATCGCTCGACTACTTGACCACCACTTGATAGCTTAACTATGCCACTCAACTATTTATTTATTTGTATAAAAACATTCTTATAACTATGCCACTTTTACCAAGTAGCTTTTCTATTTATTGGTAGATTTTATATCACCTACAACATCACCATTGCCTGATATATTTTTTATCAACTGATAGCTTTTCCATTGAACAACAACATCACCATCGATCGGTAGATTTTACGTCACCCAACATAATCACCATTGATCGATAGCTTTTTCATCGACTAACACCATCACCATTGACTAATAATTTTTTATCACCTAACATCATCACCATCAACTGATAGATTTTACATTGATCGAAACTATCACCATCAACTAATAGCTTTTTAGTTTCCTAACACTATCATCATTGATTGATAATGTTTCCATCACCCACAACTGTCACCATCGATCAAAAGATTTTTTATTACACAACACCATCACCGTTAACCTATAGATTTTATATCACTTAACATCATCACCATTGACCAACAAATTTTCTATCACCCAACACTACCACCATCTTCTAATAGCTTTTCTATTGCCCAACACCACCACTGTCAACTAATAGATCTTACCATCACCTGACACTATCACCATCACTTGACACATTCTACCATTGATCAACATTTTATGCCATCACTTAACACTATTTCTATCACTCGACACCTTCTACTATCACTTGACACCTTCCAATTGTCACCCACCATGACCATCATCATCACCTGACACCTATTATCACCTGACACCTTCCTACCATCACCTAACACCGTCATCATCATCATCACAATCACCATCACCTGATACCATATGCTATCACTTGATACCTTCCTATTATTATCTACCACCATCACTATTGCCCAACACCTTCTGATATTGCCTAATACCTTCCTGCCATTGATTGACACCATCTTTTTCACCTGTCGCCATCTCCATTTCCCACTACCTTTTGTCATTGATCTTCACCTTATGCCATCACTTGACATAATTACCCAACATCTTCTATTGTCACTTAACACCATTTCACGACACCTTCTATTATCACGCAACACCTTCTAACATCACTTAACATTGTCATGGCTTCCTAACACCTTTTTTTGTCACTCGATAACTCCTACCATCACCTAACCACTATTATAGTTGATCGATTACTATCACTCAATAGTTATTTGTAAGAAACTAAATCAAAGGAAGCAGATATTAAACACTTTAAAAAGGCATTCACACTTATATTTTTGGTGCTTAAAATTCACTTAACAACTTTCCTTTTTTATTTTCAAAGTTACAAGTTCAAACACACAAAGGACCAAACTTCATTTCATATTTCATTAAGTGCTCTAAAAAGAAAGAAAAAATTATATTAGTGCTCTTAATAAATTTTGAATTTTTGTTTTTGTAAAAGTACTTAGTTTCTTTTACTAGATTAGTTTTTTAAGCAAAACTTTGCATGTATGCTCTCATTTTTCCCCTTTAGGAAACTTGGGTGATCAAAGTCATATCATTTTTGATTGTTTAGTTGAGGCGTAGAAGTGGGAAAAGTTACATATGCTCTCCCCAAGATCCAAGTGATTTGGGTGACATAGAAATGACCCTAATGTCTTCCATTTTCTTTTATTTCTTCTTTCTCATTAGTTTGTGAGTGAAAATTCATAGCCTCCTCACAATTTATCTAGGAGGAATTTGACCTGGGGTTTCATATCCAAACACTATTCTAATCCCATTCCATAATAGGGTAGAAAAATTGAGCAAACTATTGGATGGGATAGTGGTGAGTGGTTACCCTGACTAGTCTAATAGGTACTTAGATCTTGCACAGACTAGACATCAAAATTCACTAAGAAGTACATGGATGAATTCATTATGTAAAGGACTAGACATTTACATAACAAGTCAGTCAATAACTATATAATTAATGTGTCAATCCCTCATTTTAACCACACATGTGGAACATCTAGATGTTTGAAAATTATAGATTTAGATCAACACTACTTATTGTAGAATACCCAACCAAATGTTGAGTTACTTTAACACTCTAAGTTCATGCCATGCATCAATGATCGAGAGATAGAGGGGGCCTAAAAACTCTACCTACATGTGCTCTTACTTTTTTTGACTAAAAAATAGTTCCTTTTGAGCATTGGTATATCGATTGAAACTTTGGAAGATACTATGCAACCTTGTTAGTTTTTAGGTTAGGACTTGCACTTAGGTGATTTTATTATTCTTTTTACTTGCATTTATTTTAGAGTATAAATTAAAAACAAGTCAAAATAAATCACATGTTGCACACACTACTTTAAGTCAAGAAGTGTTACGCTATTGAAATCCTTCCAAACATTTTCCTTAGAGACTTTCAAAACTACCTTTTTGTGCTCTTGTTCAAGGGGCATTGTTACGCTACCCAATTTTTTTTCAAGACTTTTACCTTTGTTCAAAACCAAATCAAAAACTGTTTATGTACCATTTTACCAAATAGTGTTGTTATGATGCCCATTTGAGTCTAGGCCATTGTTCATTTAAAAATCCAAGTCTTCCAAAATCTCATTCAAAATCTATCTTTTGAAGTTCAAATCTAAAATAATTGGTTTATGCTTGATTCTTGTTTACAACTTGGGATTGATTGGTTCACCTTTTTGTCTTTAGATTGTGCAAGTTGGATTGATTTGTAGTTTGATTTTTAAATAACTTTTCCTAGAGACCATGTTTCTTTTTACCATGTCTTATCTCAATTCCATGTTTCTACCATAAACCAAGTGTGCCATTTGTCTCGAATCATGATTTTTAGACTTGAGAGTTTTTTAAATTTGCATTCCTAACCTAATTTATGTGCTGAGACCTATTTCATGTGCCTTGATTGAGTTTGTTTTGAAATTACTAGCCTAAGTTATGTGCCAGGAGCTATTTCATGTGCCAAGATTAAGTTTGTTTTCATATACCTAGCCCAAGTTTGTTTGTGTCATGACCTATTTCATATACCTAGATCAAATTTGTTTCCAAAGACCTAGTACCAATTACAAGTTTTGAGTCCAAATTTACCACATTCAAAGCCAAACCTTTTCCAAACATCAAGTATTTCAACCAAGTTGACAAATGATGCCAAATCAAGGTTTGTTTTTGAACCCACATTCTAATCAAATCAGAGTCATTTTTCATCCCACTTAGACCATGCATATCGAATCTTATTCATTTACCTAGACTTAGACCATGCCAATCAAACCCATGTCAATTATTGAGACCAAGTTCACTCTTCTTTGGGTTAGTTTCTTATCAAGTTCTAAGACTACCCTCAGTGGGCTAATTTCTAGTTTCTAAACCTAGCCATGCCAATTATCATATGCCAAGACCACCCTTGTTTAGGCCAATTTAAGTACCAAGTTTGCCCATTTGAGGATAATTTATTTGATAATAGTACTTAACCCCCTACTTATGTTGGTAATCCTCCTTTAGCATGTGTTAGAAACCAATCTCCTTAGCTCCCAAGGATTACCATTCTAGGCCCTCCTCCTTTGGCTTGCATTAGTAAACAAGCTCCAAAATACCTAAGGATTACCATTTCAGGCCCTCCTCTTTTGGCCTGTGTTAGCATCTACGCTCTGTAACACTCAAGGATTACCATTCTAGGTCCTCCTCCTTTGACCTATGTTAGTAATCAAGGTCTACAATGCCCAAGGATTACCATTCTAGGCCCTCCTCCTTTTTCCTACATTAGAAACCAAACTCCACATCACCCAAGGATTACCATTCCAAGCCCTCATCCTTTGGCTTACATTAGTAACCAAGCTTCAAAATGCCCAAGGATTACCATTCCAATACTTCCCATGTTTCCTTTCAATTCTAATAGCTTAACACCTAAATGAGGTTACATAATCACAACTAGGCATATTATGGTTACCATCTTAGACCCATAACCAGTCTTTGGAGCCTATCTTATATGAACATATTTACAAAGATCCCATTATCAAATGATAGGTCATTACTCATCCATTGCCAAACTTACCCCACTTTAAAAAATTCAAGCCAAAGGTGAGTGAGATACAACAGAGCCAATCATTACCTCCCTAAGAGCTATTATCTATTAAAGAGAAAAATGTGTCCAAATCTGATATTTTACAACCAAGTTTGATCCAAGGCCAAGAAAACAAACCAATCCTTGATTTTTTTGATACACATATTTTTTATGATTAAGCTATGTTGAGTCACCCTTAAACCATCTCCCTATCTTTGAGGAGCCTCACTTTGACAAGCCAATCTCTCTATGGTGTTGTTTGTTGACCATTTTCATTTTTTTGGGGAGTCTCATTTTGATAACCCAATTTTTGTTGAGTCACCCTTAGACCATTGCCTTATCTTTGAGGAAATTCAATTTGACAAGCCAGTCTCTCTATAATCACCTATTGACCAATTCCTTCTTGTTGAGAATCCTCACTTTGATAATTAAGTCTTTATGGAGTCCTTCTTAAATGAGCCTATTTCTAAATAGCCAATTATTCAGCCACATGACATTACTCATCCAATACCAAACATTCAACATAATATATTTGTCACCACACTAGAAGAAGACTCAACACTAAAGTTAAGTTTTAATTTGAATCATATTAGATTTAGCATTAGAAGTAAAATCAATGTCAAGATCAACATCAGATTCAGAGTACATTGAGTCAAACTCAGTTTTAGAATTAGATTATATTAGTGGATGTTATGACATTCACTACATACACCTTGCAGATCAGTTTGAATATATTTGTGATCCTTCCATAGTTTTCAAGGATGATTACTTTAACATCGACATAAGTTCTCCTAGTATCTTATATGATGATTATGTTTCCTTTTAACATTCCATTACCATTCCACTTTCCATTATCACTAACCAAAATAGCCATTATATTGACATTCCACCTCCCATAAGTGATGATTGGGACTGAAAGAATCACACATTTTTAAACTACATCCATGGCAACATATCATTTGTAGAATATCAAGGGGACTAAGACCATATTCATGCAAAAGAAGAAAATCTCCCAATGAAACCTTTTAGGAGGTGCTAGGGGGAAATCAAAGTCCAAACTCAACATCTTCTAATGAAACCTTATTTGATGATCTAGAAGACAATAAAATTCAAAATTCAACATTCCTTAGTGAAACCTTCTCAAAGGCACTATGGGACAATCAAGACAACTTTATTGGTGAAAACCTCTTCAAGGTGCCAATCGCTGAGCACAATAATTATTCATTACTTGATGAAGATATTATTAAACATAACATAATTACAGCTTCCAATCTACAACATAATTATATGTAACTTCTCTTAGGCCCAAAAAAAAAAAATTTGGTGGTCCTATCAAGAGCATATTCAAAAGTTTTAGGCCTTTCCACTACCAAAATTATGTTGAATCTAGAATCAAAAAATTTGTGTGTGCCTAAAAATACCAATCTTAATTTGTCACTGAATCATTATACATTCCATTATGATCTATTTATCCATTTTAGACCTATATTACATTACCATATCAGACCTTTTATCCAATGCCTATTTACCATCCCTGCCTACTCTTTCCTTTATAGAGGCTATGAAGACACCTTGTTTATAAGTTTAGAGGAAACAAAATTGATGACCAACAAAGATCACAATAGTGCTATTAGAGTCCAAATCACTGTAGTTTATTGATAGACCAACTATTTAGAAGGGGTGTGGGCTAGCAATTTAAATAATTAACTATTTTAATATAATTTGCTACTCAAGACGTGCATCTCCATATTAGTAGGAATAAAAAATCACACCTTACATTGTTTTCATTCCATTTGCCTTGCCTTACCCTTGTATCATGCCTCATGATACCATTATTTCATGCATTGCTCTTTGCCTTGCCTTACCATAGTGTCATGCCTTATCATTTACCTTACCTTACCATTTGCCTTACGCTTGACATTTTCCATACCTTTCCATTTGCCTTGACTTTCCATTTTCCTTGCCTTACCATTTTTTCATGCCTTTCCATTTACTTTGCCTTGCCATTTTCCTTGCCCTTGTCATTATTTCATACCTTTCCATTTACCTTGCCTTGCCATTTGCCTTGCCCTTGCCATTATTTCATACATTTCCATTTACATTGAAGTACCATTTGGCTTACCCTTGTTGTTATTTCATATATCCTAAGAGCAACCAATTTTACCCACATTGGCACATCACCTTGACATCAATATTACATTTCCATTTTCCTATTTGTGAATTTATTGTTACCTAGTCACATTCATTTGCTATAAGACAAAACTACATTGACTTGAGGTCCTTTAGGACTATGCAGGAAACACTTAATTTACATTGAGGTCAACTTGGTCACCCTATTTTTCCATACTCTCACCATTTTATGAGTTAGACCTTTCTATATCTCATAATCCTCCATTGAGTTGAGATACCAAAAAACCCCAAAATATTGGAAACATTTACAAACATTCCCCACTGTAAGGTGGAACTACATTGACGTGAGGTCCTTTGAGACTATGTATAAAACACTCAATTTACATTTAGGTTAGCTTGGTCACCCTTTTTAACATGCTCTCGATGTTTTATGAGTTAGACCTTTCTGTATCTCGTAATCCTCCATTGAGTTGAGATACCAAAAAACCCCAAAACATTGGAAACATTTCAAAACATTTCTTTTCTATAAGGAGAAATTACATTGAGTTGAGGTCTTTAGGGACAATGTAGGCAATGTTCAATTTAAATTGAGTTCATCTTAGTCACCCTTTTTCCACGCTCTTGCCATTTTTTTAGTAATTTAAGTAGCACTCTCAACATTTTTAGAGAAACCTAAGATCTCACTATTTTTTAAGTCTCTTTTAAGTACATTATGCATTTGAAATTGATGCACTACTGTACCCTTGGTTTATCCCATGCTCTCACCATTTTGAGAGTGGTATCTTTTCAACCTATAATGAGTTAAGTTACCTTAAAAATTATAAAAACATTCAAAACATTTCAAAAACCTGAACATTGAAAATGGCTTATAATCTCCCAGAGAGATATAAAGCCCCAAAATCTAAAAAAGTTTGTCTTCTAAACCTAGTCAAAAATCCTCAATCCACTCACTTTAGGGCACCTTAGTCCTTGAGCTAATTAATTTAAAAACCATGGGTATGTGTCCTTCCCAAATTTACTCTACAAGGGTGAATTCATGGTTGGGTCCAATCGCACTTTTATCTAAGATCATAACTTTCTCCTTACATGGACAAAACCAAAGAATGCAACTTATACTAGGATATCTTATCCCTACATGTCATTCCATTGCATATATACTTTCTTTGGGGCACCATTTGTTTATATTTATATTGAAACTTCACACGTAGATATTTACTTGGTTAATGATAAGATGCTTTCTATTTCTTTTATTTTCAAGCTTTATGTGTATTTACTTAGTTATCTATTTGTTTCTTTACCCATTTATTATTGTGCCTTGACTCGAAGTATATGTGTTCATTGGGTGATTCCTTGTGCATTGTACTTGAGTCTATCCAAATTCATACGTCAACATTATCATCATGGTTTTTATCATTGGTGCATTATTTTTAATTATCTATTGGATCAAGAGTCAATCTTTATGCACCTTATGATTAGGTCATTATGGTATTTTATATCATGGTACATACCATCATGTGCTAAAATAAAAACTAGGCCAATGGATCTATCAAACGATGTAGTGGGAAGTACTTTTCCTTGATCAAAATTGGCATATCCCAAACATCACCCAAACATAGAGTAATTAAACCACAAATGAATGGTAATCCCTAATAGTTATGATGTCCATCTTTGTACTAGTAAGTAGCACAAATTAACACATATCCTCTATACCAGCTCACCATTAATACATGATTATGGGTTCATTACATGAGATTCCTTTTCCCTGTTGTGGTAAATCAACAATTATCCCCTACTCCTTGATCAAATAAAATCATTGACCATTCTGGTTGTATCAATGCTAATAAAGATGAGCATCTTTACATTGGCATGTAAAACTAAATCATCCATATTAATCAATTTTTATTATTCTATTCTACTCCTCATTCTATTTCCTCTCACTTCTGGGTGAACTACATTGGCCTATGATATATTTAGAATATATAGGTAACACTTATATACATGACTTTATTGGCATAGTGTTGTCATTCATGTCAATCTAATGTCATTAATGTCAAAGTGTGTTGTCATTGATGTCTATATGTATCTGATGAAGATGCATGGTGAGCGGTCTTTAATGCATGCATGCGTGAAGTCTGATGTCCATGTAAGCAAGGATAATTGAGGCATCAACATAAGGTTGTAAAAGTGATCAATGGTCAAGGTTATTGGTCATTTTTATCTTTTTTTTTGGAAGGCTTATGTTAAGTTTGATGTTACTCTAGTGAAAGATGATCATGGTTGATGTTGCTCTTGTGAAGGATGATCAAGGTTAATTGTCAAATTCTTATCAAAGAAGAGTGTTGTGATGAGGTTTATATGAGTTCATTAAATAGAGTGTTTTAGTAGAAAATTGAGTGTTGTTTTGATGAGATAAGTGTTTAAGAAGCAGATCCTTGTGTCAAGTATTAAGAGCTTAAGGAATCTTGTCATGGCCTAGTCATGGCATGAAGAGACCTTGTATAAAGGCATGAGCTTGGTTTCCTGGTGAGATAAGTTGTCTCAAGCATGTGATAAGATGTATGGTAGTGCTTGAGAATGTTAAGAGGATTTATGGCATGTATATGAGGTGTCAAGAGCTTGGATAATGGTTAGAAGGTCAGTTTCAAGGACTAATGTGGTTTATAGGTCAAGGTCTAGAGAGCAAAGAGAGAGATGGTGGCCAAATGAGGTATGAGATTTAGATTTCAAGATAAGAATGAGAATTTTTAATGGTGTGATAGATTGTGCCAAGTGTGTTGACCAATTCTAAGGTCAAAGTTTTAAGGTTTAGGATTGAAAAAGTATTTTAAGGTCTCTCAAGTGCACATGATGAAGAGTTATATATTTGAGAAGGTTTTTTCAAGTGTTCATTGGCACATGAAGTATATGCATGAGGACCTAAGATATTCATGGTATATGGGAAAGAGTCTTAAATCAACATTCTAGGAATTAGTTTTTGGAATGAGGGGATAATCTTTATAAATTATTGCTAACAATAGAAGATGGTTTAAACCTTCAAAAAACCCTAATAGTGACCTAATATGAAAGACCTTGTTCTCAAGTGCTTAGAATGGATTTTTATGGATAGTTTAGTGATTTTAAATTATATTAAACTCTCCCAAGCATCTCTAGGTGTGATTGAGTCTTCATGTGAGTGAGTGTACCCTACAAAAAAGGCCTTATTTCTCAAAGATTTTATGTAGCAGTCAGAGTTGATGAAGTCAAAGTTGATAAATGGATGGTAGACAAAGTTTTATACTTGTAGTTTGTATCCATTAAGGTTTTTAGATAGTTTATATCCCTCATATGTGAAAATTTATTAATCCAAGTTGGCTAGGTGTTAGTAGGTCTAATGAAGAAAAATAGTGTAAAACTTAGACAATATGAAAAGGTCAATTTTGGTATGATTTCATGAAAAAGTGTTGGATATAAGTGCATGGATATGTTTTTTGGGACTTTTATGTCCTATTAATATTTTTTATAAGGTTTTTTTAGTCAATAAAAGTAGTGAAAATGTTGAATGCAAAATGGCTTATCTGGCTAAGTGAGGTCTCTAAGAGAGAAGGTCAACAAATTGGTTTGCAAGACCAATAGTTGTATTAGAGATTATGATATTTTTGTTGGATGTTATTATAATAATGTTTTAGGATCATGTTCATGCATTATAATTCCTTGATTTTTCTTTGTTAGGTGTCAGATGTTCAAGTTTCCATGATGATGTTTTGAGGCTAGTTGGTAGTTTAGAGTGAGCATTTAGTAGAGAAGAGTTTGAGCCTGTATACCTTGATTTGAATATATAAATAAGTTTTGATGACCCTAAGGTATGAGGTTTATGTTTACATTATTTATTTTTATGGTTATTTTTAAAATTTGTGTTTATGCTTTAGTTGTTCAAGATAGACTTTCTCTGTGTATGAAGGCTTATTGTGAATAGTGTTTTGAGAAGGGGTTAAAGTGGTAGTTGGACCTAAAATGTGTTGTGGAATTAAATTAAATTTTTATAAGGTTTATTTTATTTATTTTTGAAAGGATATGTTTCATAAATTAAGTGTATTTTATTTCAAGGGGTCATGAGGTAACGTGTCACTAAAGTAGGCCTAATTGAATTAGGGATCCTTGAGGTCTAAAAGAGGATTTAGTATATTAAGTTATGGATGACCTAATGTATTATTTAATTCATGTTTTAAACATGTTATAAGACATATTAAAAGGATAACCAAAGTGTGTAAGTGTATATAGTTGACAAAAAGGTATATGAGCAAGAGACTTGTATATATACAAAGGAGTTTTGGGCTTATTTGTGTGAAGAGAGAGAAAGTGAATGAAAGAGCACATTAAGGAGCATAAGGAGGTCATGTAGACAATAAGAGGGGTATATATATATATATATATATATATATATATATTCATTAATATATAATATAAGGTATAAGTATGAATATCAAGGTCATATGACCTAGTTAGTCTTGAAGAGACCTAGATGAGTCAAGAGGCCTAGAAGGCAATTTGAGAGGGATAAGAATGTGAAGAGATGAAGAGGTGGTCATAATATATTTTTTGAGTAACATACTATTCTTAAGTTGATAAAATAAATTAGACCACTGATTTGGTACTGATTCATCTAGGGGATTGGTGTCTTCTTGCAAGTTGGTGCTTGCTAAAGCCTAGCTGAGTTAGTGCTTAGCTAATTGGGGTTGGTGCTCGATGTGGAGTTGGTGTTTCACTAAATTTGGAGTTTGTCTTATAGGACTATAGTCCATTTTTATATATTAATGGGTTTTCTTCCCCTTAAGGGTTTCCCATATTTGTGATTTGTTATTGTGTTTCTTGCTTATGTGGATAGGTGTTTATGCTTGGTAGATATATATGCTTGTTTGAGTGGTTCATAATTGCTTAAGGGAAATTGGTAAGAAATTATTTGAAGACTAATTAACCCCCTCTCTTAGTAATTTTTATTCTAACATTTGGTATCAAATCAAGTTCCTTTGGAACAAGCCTAATAACTGAAAAGTGATCCTAGAAGCATAAGATGACTAAGTAGTTAAAGAAAGAGAGTCAAGAGTTGAGATCTGTGGTCAAGGCTCTTGAAGAGAAGATATGTATCTTAAAGAGTGACATGGAAAAAGAATCAAAAAGGGATGAAAATAACATCAAGGATCTCAAGAATCATTTAGAGGTTGTAAATACAAGCTTAAGATCAAAGGAAGTTGAGTGTAGTTGAAGTGTAAGCTAGGTTCCTTGAAGGTTGAGCATGAGCAGCTCATAAACAAGATGAGAAAGTTTGAGAAAGGTCATGAGAAGACAAAGTAAGTCAATAAGAATTCCAACATAGAGAGAAATATGATAAGACCAATTAGACATCTTAAATCCATAAGGTATTTTAATTTCCCCAATGGTTATTGTTTTTCTTGTTATCAGTTTGGACATAAAGCAAAGGATTGTAGAAGGATGCCACCCAAGAATGAGTTTTCATAGGACTATGATAAAATAATTAATTAAACAAGAAGAGATCAAAAACCACATTAATCAAGAGGTATGTCTAACAAAAGTATGGTTATTTACTATCAGTGTTATTGTGTTGGTCATATTACAAGATTTTGTAAGATAAAATTGAATAAGTCCTCAAGTCATTAAAAGATGTTAGAATCTCCTAAGAGATAAATTATGGTATGGAGACCAAATAAAGTGAGAATTATTCATGATCAACTTGTGGATCAAGGTGAACTAATTACCAGGGTAAAATGCTAAGAGTGTTTGGTATTAGCTCAAATAGAGAAGAATAAGGATTATGTAGACATCAAGCCAAAGGTGCTAATAATGATCAAGAGGATCATAAAGAAAGACTATCAGCCTCATGATTGAAATTTGGTTGAGAAAAGTGGAGATCTAGGAATCTCTTGATTTCACATTGTTCCAAAGACTTGTGAAGTGAGATGTCTCTATTAGACTTCATAGAGGCATTCATCACTCAATAAAAGCATCATGGAGGTGTGTTGTAGGGTTGTTATGCCAAAAAATTCATAGATCATGATATAGAAAGATGGAGAGCCTTGATATGGAACATCAAGAGAAGAACTTGTAACTCTATGGTATAAAGGCTCAAGGCAAATGTGAGAAGGATAATAAGAAGATTGTAGAGATGTGTTGATTAGTCATCTAGATGCAAAGTAATTATAAACATCACAATATCAAAGGTACATGATGGTTTGGAAGCATATATCATTTGTGAAGGTCATTCATTGCCAAGAGGATGTTTTGAGGGCCCCATAGATTCTCTAGTGAGGTTCTATAGATCTTAATTGCCATTTGAAGGAAGCAAAATTTACATCACAAGCTAAGAGAAGCTAGACCATCATTGAATGTCATGTCGATCTTCCCAGACTAGCAAGTATATAATTTTATTAAATGCAGATGAAAAGTCAAACTTGGTCAAAGGGTTACATGCAGACGATGACAAATATCCCAAATAGATGTCTTGAAAAATTGGTGTCATGAGGAACCTTTTAGATCAAGCTATATGCCATCAAAGTTGGTCTATAGATAAGAAACATACTAGAGATTGACAAGTTTAACCCTTGGGAAATAATTATTGTCATTCAAAAATATGACCATTAAATTTAAATTTGAACCACTCTTCTAAGGAACTCAAGACCATAGGAGTTTGAATAGAAGCCATGATATTAATCAAAATAGGTTGGTGTAAAAATCAAAGATGAACTAGACAACATAAAGAAAATCCTCCAAGTGGAAAGAGTTCTTGACTATCTATAATTACAATAAATGTGTGCCAAAGTCAAAATTTGTAGACTGTGAAAAGTTTCATAGACCTGAGTAGATAAAAATGTGATTAGAACTGGTCTGCAGCCTTGAAAATGATGTTTTGAATGTTGTATGATGTTCTTGGTTCCTTGTAGATATTTTCCATGCATGAGCCATATCTTGAAGTGTATTTTTGTGAAAGAAAAACATCATGAAATTTGACTGTGTCATGAAAGTCTTTGATATTAGCTAACAAGGTAACTTGCAGAGTTTCTTGAATGATTCTTACATTGATGAGAATTATCATAAGTGGTGTGAGCATAGAAGTCATAGGTCAAGGAGTCAAAGGGGTTTAGGTGCATTGGAGGCTTGAGTCTAGTCATGACATGGCAGAAGTATGAGAGCATTAATATGAGTGTGTTATGAGTGTTCTTATGTGAGCTTGAGTATATATTCAAGGTGAGCTTGTTGAAGCATTGTATTCTCTATTTATTAGTGATCAAGATTGATATCAAGGAGTATCTTGTGAAGATGCATCTTGCATAAGGTGGATATCAAAGGTCATAGAGGACTAAGGCATATGTTGTATAGTCTCAATTTGCATATCATGAAGAAGACAAGGTATGACAGAGGTCTATCATAATGAAGCATGTAAATGTAGACCTAATTGATATAATGATGAAAAGAAGATGTCATGACAAGGTCTGTGCCATGGTGGCTTAAAAAACATGAAGGAGAGAGATTGATGCAAGAAGAACATATTAGATACCATATGAACATGACATGAGTGATCTTTGATCTAGTATGGAGGACTAGATTGCTCCCTTGGAACGATATCTTTGATTGCAAGAAAACCTAATAGACATGGTGGACAAGCATTTATTATAGAGATGTTTTCTAATCATAGGCATTAAGTGTGATTGCTCTAAGAATTTAAAGATGATATTTGGGTCATATATCATAGGTTTATATGCTTGGTAGCCCTAGTTGTGTGAGGTGAAGGTGATAAAATAAGATAGAAGTCTGGAAAATAGTGAACTAGTTGTTTTATAGATCTAATAAAAAGTGAACTAATAAAAGAATGGTTGTCATGATGTAGATGAATCATATATGGCTTATGGATATAAGAAGATTTGATATCAATAGTCTTTATGGTGTGAACAAATCTTGAAGGTCCAATCAAGCATGAACGAGGTTAGAAGAGATTTTTATTCATTATGTGACTCAAAAGGAAAGCATGGACATAGGGGGAGCTTGTTAATCTTTATAATTTAAAGGATCAAGGAAGATATGTGAAAATTCAAGTCAATATTAAGGTAGATTTGAGGTTGATGTCAGATATCTAAGGATATTAAGAACAATTAAAAGTTGAGATGGAGCTCTATACATAGTTTAGTAAAGATGTAGATGACATAAGAGGCATGGTTTTTAGAAGAGAAACTCAAGCATTCTAGCCTAAGGTGAGTATTTTTTTAGCATTTCATTGTGTGGTTTCTTGAAGTTCATGTCCAAGGATCATATATCTATTTATGAAAGACCCTTTATCATTAATATAAAAGGGGGATAAAGACCAATTTGGGGAGAAGAGATTGATCAAACTATAGTGTGTTTTGCCATTAATGATGAAGGGGGAGTTTATTGGCATAGTGTTGTCATTGATGTCTAGACATATCTGGTGAAGATGCATGGTGAGTGGTCTTTGAGGTATGCATGTGTGAAGAATGATGTCCAAATAATTAAGGATAGTTTAAGTATCAACATAAGGTTGTCATAGGTGATCAATGGTTAAGGTTATTGCTCAGTGTTATCTTTATTGTTAGAAGGATTGTGTCAAGTTTGATGCTACTCTAGTGAAAGATGATCAAGGTTGATGTTGCTATAGTGAAGGATGATCAAGGTTAGTTGTCAAGTTATTAGCAAAGAAGAGTGTTGTGATGAGGTTCTTATGAGTTCATTGAAGAGAGTGTTGCAGTGGATAGTTGAGTGTTGTTGTGATGAGATAAGTACTTAAGAAGTAGATGCTTGTGTCAATTATCAAGAGTTTAAGGAATATTGTCATGTCCTAGTCATGGCATGAAGATATCTTATGTGAAGGCATGGGCTTGGTCACTTGGTGTGATAAGTGGTCTCAGGCATGTGAGAATATGTATGGAAATGGTTGAGCATGGTAAGAAGTTGTATGCCATTTATATGAGGTGTTGAGAGCTTGGACAGTGGTTAGAAGGTCAGTTTCAAGGCCTAATGTGGTTTGTAGGTCAAGGTCTAGAGAGCAAAGAGAGAGATGGTGGCCAAATGAGGTATGAGATTCATAGTTCAATATAAGAATGAGAATTTTCAATGGTATGATAGATTGTTTGAAGTGTGTTGACCAAGTCTAAGGTCAAATTTTGAAGGTCGAGGCTTGAAAAAGTGTTTTAAGGTCTCTCGAGTGCACAGGATGAAGAGTTGTCAACTTGAGAATGTTTTTTCAAGTGTTCATTAGAATGTGCATCATCTGTATGAAGACCTAAGATATTCATGGTATATGGGGAAGGTTCCTAGCTCAAATTTCTAGGCATTATTTTTTAGAATAAGGGGAAAAGCTTTATGAATGATTGTTAATAATGGAATATGGTTTAAACCCTAAAAAAACTCTAATAGTGACTCGATATGAATGAAGTTATTCTAAAGTGCTTGGAATGGATTGGTATGAATAGTTTAGTGATTGGAGGTTATATTCAACTCTCTCAAGCAACTCTAGGTGTGATTGAGTCTTTAGGTGAGTGAGTGGACCCTATAGGAAAGGCCTTGTTTCTCAAAGATTTGTTGTAGTAGTGAGAGTTGATGAAGTCTAAGTTGCTAAATAGATGGAGGATAAATTTTGAGACTTATAGTTTGTGTCTATGAAGGTTTCTAGACAAGTTCTATCCCTCAAGTGTGTAAAGTGATGATCTAAGTTGGCTGGTCACTAGCAGGCCTAATGAAGAAAAATAGTGGAAAACACAAGCAATATAAAAAGGTGGCTTTTGGTTCCATATATGCTCTGGTGAGGTTTTGTAGATCTCAATTACCATTTAGAGAAAGCAAAATGCATATCAAAAGCTTAAAGAATCCAAACCATCATTAAACATCATGTAGACCCTCCCAAACTAGAAAGTTTGTGATTTTATTAAATGCACCTAAAAAGTCAAACTTGGTCAAAGGGTTACATGGAGATGATGTTAGATATCCAAAGAAGTTGTCCTAAAAATTTGGTGTGATGAGGAATCTTCTAGCTCAAGCTATAAGCCATCAAATTTGGTTTATAGACAAGAAATGTAATAGAGACTATCAAATTTAACCCTTGGGAAATAGTCATTGTAATTCAAAAATGTTACCGTTAAATTTGAGTTTGAACCAGTCTTCTAAGGAACTTGAGAGCATAATAATTTGAATATAAGCCATAATATTTATCAAAATAGGTTGGTGTTAAAATCAAAGATGAACTAGACAACATAAATAAAATACTCCAAGTGGAAAGAGTTTTTAACTATTCATACAATTACAATAAATGCATGTCAAAGTCAAAATTTATAGACTGTGAAAAGTTACAAAGACCTAAGTAGAGATAAATGTGATTAGAACTGGTTCAAAGCCTTAGAAATGATGTTTTCAATGTTATATGATGTTCTTGGTTTCCTTGTATATCTTTTCCATACATTAAGCCAAATCTAGAAGTACATGTCATGAAGGCATTTGACACTGGATAACAAGGTTACTTGCATTATTTTTTAAATGGTTCTTGAATTGATGAGAATTATCATAAGTGGTATGAGCATAGAAGGCACAGGTCAAGGTGTCAAAGGTGTTCAGGTGCATTGGAGGCTTAAGTCTAGTCATGTCATGGCAAAAGTATGAGAGCAACAATATGGTGTGTTATGAGTGTTTATGCTATCTTGAGTGATATCTTCAAGGTGATATTATTGAAGCATTATCTTCTCTATTGATTAGTGATCAAGATTGATATCAATGAGCATCTTGTGAAGATGCATCTTGTATAATGTGTATATCAAAGGTCATATAAGACTAAGGCACATGTTGTATAGTTTCAATTTGCATATCATGAATAAAATAAGGTATGAAAAAGGTCTATCATAATGAAGCATGTAAGCATAGCCCTAGTTGACAGAATGATGTACGGAAGATGTCATGATGAGGTCTGTACCATGGTGGCTTGAGAAACATGAAGGAGATAGATTGATGCAAGAAGAACATTTGAGATACCATATGGGCATGACATGAGTGATCTTTGCTCTAGCATGGAGAGCTAGATTGTTCCCTTGGAATTATATATTTGATTGTAGATAGACCTAATAGACATGGTGGACAAACATTGATTATAGAGATGTTTTATGCTCATAGGAATTGAGTGTGATTGATCTAGGCATTTGAAGATGAACTTTGGGTCATGTATCATAGGTCTATATGCTCAATATGCCTTGGTTGTGTGAGGTGAAGGTGAAAAAAAAGGTAGAAATCCAACATCATTGAACTAGGTATTTTATAGACCTAATGAGCAATGAACTACTACAAGGGTTGTCATGATGTAGATGGATCAGATATGGCTTATGGAGTTAAGAGGATTATAGAAAGAGTCTTTATGATGTGAACAAATGTTGAAGGTCCAATCAAACATGAAGTGGTTTAGAAGAGATTATTATTCATTATGTGATTTAAAAGGAAAGTATGGACATAGGGGGAGATTGTTAAGCTCTATGATTTAAAGTATCAAGACATATATGTGAAAGTTCAAGTCAGTATGAAGGCAGATTTGAGGTTGATATCAGATATCTAAGGATATTAAGAACAATCAAAAGTTAAGATGAATCTCTATATGTAGTTCAGTTAAGATGCAGATAACATAAGAGGCATGGTTTCTTGAGGAGTAACTCAAGGATTCAAGCCTAAGGTGAGTATTTGGTCAGCATTCATTATGTGGTTTCTTGAAGTTTAGGTCCAAGGATCATATATGTATTTGTGGAATACCCTTTGTAATTAATGTTAAAGGGGGAGAAAGACTAGTTTAGGGGAGAAGATATTGATCAAACTGTATTGTGTTTTGCCATCAATGACAAATGTAGAGTTTGTTGGCATAGTGTTGTCATTGATGTCAATATGAGGTCATTAATGTCAAAGTTTGTTGTCATTGACGTCTAGATCCATCTGGTGAAGATGCATGGTGAGTGGTCTTTGAGGCATACATGAGTGAAGGTTAATGTCTAGGTAACCAAGGATAGTTGAGGTATCAACATAAGGTTGTTTTTCAGTGTTATCTTTATTATTGGAAGGCTTGTGTCAAGTTTTATGTTAATTTAGTGAAACATGATCAAGGTTGATGTTGATCTAGTGAAGGATGATCAAGGTCAATTGTCAAGTTCTTAGCAACAAAGAGTGTTATGGTGAGGTTTGTATGAGTTCATTGAAGAGAATGTTGTAATGGGTAGTTGAGTGATAGTTTGATGAGATAATTGATTAAGAAGTATATCCTTATGTCAAATATCAAGAGATTAAGGAGTCTTGTAATGGCCTAGTCATGATATAAAGAGACCTTGTGTGAAGGCATGGACTTGGTTGCTTGGTGAGATAAGTGGTCTGAGGCATGTGATAAGATGTATGGTATTGGTTGAACATGGTAAGAGGTTGTATGGCATGTATATGAGGTTTTGAGATCTTGGACAATGGTTAGAAGGTTATTTTTAAGGTCCAATGTGGTTTACAAGTCAAGGTCTAGAGAGTAAAGAGAGAGATGGTGACCAAATGAGGTATGAGATTCAGATTTTAAGATAAGAATGAACATGTGAGCATTGTAAATGGTGTGATAGATTGTCCCAAGTGCGTTGACCAAGTCTGAGGTCAAATTTTGAAGGTTTAGGCTTGAAAAAGTATTTTCAAGTCTCTCAAGTGCACAAGATGAAGAGTTGTCTCCCTGAGAAGGTTTTTTCAAGTCTTCATTGGCATGTGTAACATCTGCATGAGGATCTAAGCTATTCATGGTAGATGGGGAAGTGTCTTATCTCAAAGTTATAGAAATTAATTTTTGGAATGAGGGGTTAAGCTTTATGAATGATTGCTAATAGTGAAAGATGGTTCCCTCAAAGAACCCTAATAGTGACTTGATATGATGAAGTTGTTTTAAAGTGCTCAAAATACATTGATATGGCTAGTTTAGTGAGTGGATGTTTTATTTAAGTCTCCCAGGCATCTCTAAGTGTGATTGAGTCTTCAAGTGAGTAAGTGGACCTTACAAGAAAGGCCTTATTTCTTAGATATTTGTTTTAGTAGTCAGAGTTGACCAAGTTAAAGTTGTTAAATGGATGGAGGATAAAGTTTGAGACTTGTAGTTTGTGTCCATGAAGGTTTCTGGACAAGTTCTATCCCTCATGTGTAAAAACTTGGTGATCCAAGTTGGCCAGTCATTAGTAGGCCTAATGAATAAAAATAGTGTAAAACCTAAGTAATATAAAAAGGTGGCTTTTGGTCACATAGATGCTCTAGTGAGGTTCTACAAATTTCATTTACCATTTGGAGAAAGCAAAACACATTCCAAAAGATTAGAGAAGCCAGATCATCATTGAATGTCATGCAAATCCTCTTAGACCAGCAAGTCTATAATTTTATTAAATGCACCTAAAAATTCAAACTTGGTCAAAGGGTTACATGGAGATGATGTCAGATATCTCAAGAAGTTGTCCTAAAAATTTGATGTCATGAAGAATCTTCTAGCTAAAGCTATATGAAATAAAATTTGGTCTGTAGATAAGAAACATACTAGAGACTGTTAAGTTTAACCCTTAGGAAATAGTCATTGTAATTCAAAAATATGACCACTAAATTTGAATTTGAACTAGTCTTCTAAGGAACTTGAGAGCATAGGAATTTGAATAGAATCCATGATCTTGATCGAATTAGGTTGGTGTAAAAAAAAATGAACAAGACAACATAAATAAAATCTTCCAAGTGGAAAGAGTCCTTGAATATCCATATAATTATAATAAATGTGTGTCAAAGTCAAAAGTTACAAATAGTGAAAATTTGTAGATACCTGAGTAGAGAGAAATGTGATCAAAACTAGTCTAAATCTTGGAAAATGATGTTTTGAATGTTGTATGATGTTCTCGGTTCCTTGTAGATCTTTTCCATGCATTGAGCTAGATCTAGAAGTGTTTTTTTGTGCAATAAAAATATCATGAAAGTTGATTATGTCATGAAGGTCTTTGACATTAGCTAACAAGCTAACTTATAGAGTTTTTTGAATGATTCTTACATTGATGAGAATTGTCATAAGTGGTGTGAGCATAGAAGCCATAGGTCAAGGTGTCAATGGTGTTTAGGTGCATTGGATCCTTGAGTCTAGTCATGGCATAGTAGAAGTATGAGAGAAGTAATATGAGTGTGTTATGAGTGTTCTTATGTGAGCTTGAGCAATATCTTCAAGGTGAAATTGTTGAAGCATTGTCTTCTCTATTGATTAGTGATCAAGATTGATATCAAGGAGCATATTGTAAAGATGCATCTTGTATAATGTGGATATCAAAGGTCATTGAGGACTAAGGTACATGTTGTAAAGTCTTAATTTACATATCATGAAGAAGATAAGGTATGACAGAGGTCTGTTATAATGAAGCATGTAAGCACAAACCTAGTTGATAGAATGATGCTAAGAAGATTTCATGATGAGGTCTGTGCCATGTTGGCTTGAGAAACATGAAGGAGATAGATTTATGCAAGAATAAAATATAAAATACCATATGGACATGACATGAGTGATCTTTACTCTAGCATGGAGGACTAGATTATTCCCTTGGAATAATATATTTTATTGTAGATAGACCTAATAGACATGGTGGATAAACATTGATTATAGAGATGTTTTATGATCATAGGACTTGAGTGTGATTTCTCTAGGCATTTAAATATAACCTTTGGGTCATGTATCATAGGTTTATATGCTCGGTATGCCCTGGTTATGTGAGGTGAAGGTGATCAAAAAAGATAGAAGTCTGATAGATAATGAACTAGGTGTTTTATAGACCTAATGAGTAGTGAACTAATACAACAAGGGTTATCATGATGTAAATGGATCAGATATGGATTATGGAGATAAGAGGATGATAATAGGAGTCTTTATGGTGTGAAAAAATGTTGAAGGTCTTCAATCATAAAGCATGAAATAGGTCAGAAGAGATTGTTATTCATTATGTAACTCCAAAAGAAAGTATGGAAATAGGGGGAGCTTGTTAAGATATATGATTTAAAGGATCAAGATAGATATGTTAAAATTCAAGTCAGTATAAAGGAATATTTAGGGTTGATGTCAAATATATAAGGATAATAAGAATAATCAAAAGTTGAGATGAAGATCTATATGCATTTTAGTCAAGATGTAGATGAAAAAAGAGGCATGGTTTCTTGAGGAACAACTCAAGCATTCTAGCCTAAGGTGAGTATTTTGTAACCATTTCATTGTGTGGTTTCATGAAATTTAGGTCCAAGGATTAGATAGCTATTTTTGGAAACCCTTTGTCATTAATGTCAAAGGGGGAGAAATACCAGTTTAAGGGAGAAGAGATTGATTAGACTATAATGTGTTTTGACATGAATGACAAAGGGGGGATTTGTTGGCATAATGTTGTTATTAATTTCATTAATGTCAAAGTGTGTTTTCATTGATGCTTTTGGTGAAGATGCATGGTGAGTGGTCTTTGAGGTATGCATGAGTGAAGGCTGATGTTTAGGTAAGTAAGGATAGTTGAGGTATCAACATAAGGTTATCAAAGGTGATCAATGGTCAAGGTTGTTGCTCAATGTTACCCTTTTTATTGGAAGTCTTGTGTCATGTTTGATGTTACTATAGTGAAAGATTATCAAGATTGATGTTTCTCTAGTAAAGGATGATCAAGATCAATTCTTAAGCTCTTAGCAAAGAAGAGTGTTGTGATGAGGTTTTTATGAGTTAATTGAAAAGAGTGTTGTAGTGGATAGTTGAGTGTTATTGTGATCAGATAAGTGCTTAAGAAGCATATCCTTGTGTCAAGTATCAAGAGCTTAAGGAGTCCTATCATGGCATGAAGAGACCTTATGTGAAGGCATGGGCTTGGTTGCTTGGTGAGATAAGTGGTCTCAAGCATGTGAGATTATGTATGGAAGTGGTTGAGCATGGTAAGGGGTTATATGTCATGTATATGAGGTGTTGAAAGCTTGGAAAATGGTTAGAAGGTCAGTTTTAAGGTCTAATGTGGTTTCCAGGTCAAGGTCTAGAGAGAAAAGAGAGAGATGGTGGCCAAATGAGGTATGAGATTTATATTTAAAGATAAGAATGTAAATGTGAGAATTTGAAATGGTGTGATAGATTATTACAAGTGTGTTGACCAAGTATTAGGTTAAATTTTGAAGGTTTAGGCTTGAAAAAGTATTTTAATGTCTCTCAATGCACATGATGAAGAGTTGTCTACCCAAGAAGGTTTTTTTGAGAGTTCATTGGCACATGTAGCATATTCATAAGGACATAATATATTAATTGTTGATGGGGAAGGGTCCTATCACAAATTTTTAGGTATTAGTTTTTGGAATGAGGGTCTAAGCTTTATGAAAAATTGTTAATAGTGGAAATTGGTTTAAACCCTCAAAGAACCCTAATAGTGACATAATATGAATGAAGTTGTTATAAAGTGATCATAATGGATTGGTTTGGATATTTTAGTGATTGGAGGTTGTATTAAACTCTCCCACACATTTCTAGGTGTGATTGAGTTTTCATGTGAGTGAGTGGACCCTACATGAAAGGCCTTATTTCTCAGATATTTGTTGTAGTAGTCAGAGTTGACCAAGTCAAAGTTGATAAATGGATGGAGGAAAAAGTTTGAGACTTTTAATTTGTGTCCATGAAGTTTTTGGACAAGTTATAGCCCTTAGGAATGCAAATTTGGTGATCCAAGTTGGCTAGTTGTTAGCAAACCTAATGAAGAAAAATAGTGTAAAACCCAAGTAGTATAAAAAGGTGGTTTTTGGTGTGATTTCATGAAAGAGTGATGGATCTAAGTGAATGGATATGTTTTTTGGGAATTTTATGTCATATTAATGATTTTTATAAGGTTTTTTAGTTATTAAAATTAGTGAAAATGTTGAATCCAAAATCGCTTGTCTGGTTGAGTGAGGTCTCTGAGAGAGAAGGTCAACAAATTAGTTTGCAAGACAAATAGTTGCATTAGATATTATGATTTTTTTTTGGAGATTGTTATGAGGATGTTATAGGAAAATTTTCATGCATTATAATTACTTTATTGTGTTCTTTTAGGTGTCATAAGTTCAAGTTTCCATGATGGTGTTTTGAGGCTAGTTGGCAGTTTAGATTTAACATTTTGTAGAGAAGAGTTTGAGTATGTATACCCTAATTTGAAGTATATAATGAAGTTTGTGATGACCATAAGATCATGAGGTTTATGAATATGTGATTTATTATTATGGTTATTTTTAAAAATTGTGCTTATGCTTTAGTTGTTCAAGATAGACTTTCTATGTGTATGAAGGCCTATTGTGAACAATGTTTTGAGAAGGGGTTCAAGTGGTGGTTGGAATTAAAATGTGTTTTGGAATTAAATTAAAGTTGGTTAAGGTATATTTTATTGATTTTTGAAAGGATATTATTCATCAATGAAGTTTATTTTGTTTCAAAGGGTCATGAGGTAATGTGTTGCCAAAGTAGGCCCAATTGAATTAGGTCTCCTTAAGACCTAAAAGAGGATTTGGTATATTAAGACCTAAGTTATTGTTTGATTCATATTTTAAATATGTTATAATACCTATTAAAATTATAATCCAAGTGTGCAATTGTATATGGCCAAGCAAGAGGTATATGGTAATTTTGGGCCTATTTATGTGAAGAGAGGGCAAGTGAATTAATGAGC
This sequence comes from Torreya grandis, assembly GCA_037957365.1. NCBI lineage: Eukaryota > Viridiplantae > Streptophyta > Pinopsida > Cupressales > Taxaceae > Torreya > Torreya grandis. Next base: position 1,381,938 of record JARHVA010000756.1, on the reverse strand, counting down.
ACATTGTGGAGTAAATGGAGGTCATGTAGACCATTAGAATGGTGTAGATAGACAATAATTACTATCTAATATAATGTATAAATATGAAGATCAAGGTCATATGACCTAATCAGTCTTGAAAAGACCTAGATGAGTGAATAGGCCTAGAAGGTAGTTTCAGAAGGATAAGAGTGTTAAGAGATGAAGAGGTGTTCATCAGCTATTGGTTGAGTAACATAGTTTTTTGAAGGTGACAAAATTAATCAGGTGGTTTATTTATTTTTGAGTCATCTAGGGGGTTGGTGCCTCCTTGCAAGTTGGTACTTGATAAAGCCTATCTGAGTTGGTGCTTAGCTAATTGGGGTTAGTGCTCCTTGTGGTGTTGATGCTTCAATAATTTTTTTATTTGTCTTATAGGAAAGTATTCTATTTGTAGATATTAATGGGTTTTATTCCCCTTGAGGATTTTCCACATATGTGAGGTGTTCTTGTGTTTCTTACTTATGTGGATAGATGTTTTGAATGGTTCATAATCACTTAAGGTAAACTGGTAAGAAAGTATTTGAAGATTGATTTATCCCCCCTCTCAGTCATTTTACTTCCAATAGATTTATTTAGGTTAGATAGGCCACCATTATTCATACATCCCAATTATTATCTTCCAATCATATCTTTCATCACTTTGTGCATCCTTGTGTGCCTAATTATTTGTGGCTTTTTCAATATTTAAAAATTCATTTGACCATTACATCTACATTTGTGTTCACTCATATTTAATCTATGTAATAGTTTATGTATTTGAGTTATTCTTTCCAATCTACCATACTAGGGAAAATTTGATTTTATTCCATGAGTAATATACCCTATTGGGGCACATAATTGTGATACTAATTATAATCACCTTTGGAAAAATTAATAGTTTAATCCATCTACCTTGTTGGGGTACACACCATTATGTTACTAATTATAACCACATTTGGGAAAATTAGTAGTTCAACCCATATACCCTACTAGGGCACACCATTGTGCCATTGATTATAACAACCTTTATGTAAATCAATAGTTCAACCCATATGCCCTACTATAACATATCCCTATGCCACTGATTATAACCACCTTTGGTCAAATCAATATTTTTAATCAATGCATGAAAGAATTCACTAAATTAAATTAATTTCATCTATGAGTTAATTCCATTATTCTTCTCACTTCTTTTTGAGGGACCATCCATCAATCCTATGTTTTAGCTAATCCCTCGAGGGGCATCATAAGATTCCCAAAATTTATTTGGAGCATTATTATTCAATCATTATCTTCTTTTTATTCTTAACATATTTTTCATTCTTTGAAAAGACATTCTTATGCTTGTGTATTGAAAATCCTTCTCAAATAAGGGCATACTATAGACACTCTATTTTGGCCACAACCATGTTCTAATCAAAATTTAGACTGATTTATACCAAACAATATGAAATAATCCTAGGAATCACTTGATGCCCTAATTTCATTTGCACATCAGATGTTAGTACCCAGAATCATGTTGAGACATCTCTATTTTAAGTATTATCCTATATGAAATGATAACCTCCCATAGATTCATCTCCACTCAAATTTTAACCTAGCAAATTGACAAATTGACCTTTGGGCCCATTAAATGGGGCACTTAAACAATTCCTAAAATGCAAAAACCTTAAGCAAAATGAATTAGTTAAGAAAATTAAATTAACTACTTAGGTGAAATTTTCATGTGTAATTAGAGAATATCAATTTTGTAAAAAGAAAATTTCAATAAAAATGAGGTCTTGATGATGTCATCATCCTCAAAATCAATAAATTGAAAATATCTCCATTAAAGCATTAAATTTAGAAATAGAGAACCATGCTTAATAAATGGGATCTCTATCCCAAATATTAATTACCTATCCCCTTGTAAACCTAACCATAGTTAAATCTAACCTAACTACACATGAGTTAGAGTTAGTTGGATAACGTATAAATACAAGTGCCAAAGACATTTACCAAACTCTCAAGCCAAAGATATAATGCTAAATTGTTGAGAGATAGTTCACATACCAAGTCAAGCCAAGACAAGCCAAGCCAACCCAAGCTAAATGTGGACAAGGAGATGTGCTACCCACAAGACAAAGGCATTGACCAAAAGAATCCATTACACACATAAGCTGAGCAAGCCAATTACCTAACAAGAAAATTTAGAGCTATAAAAAGACTAAAAGGGAATTTATCTTTTGTTTTCTAGTTGTGTTTTAATTTGTTCTTGTTATTTATGCTACCCTAAGCATCTAGGATTGGGAATTATTTGTCTTATGCTTGTTGTTGATGTTTATTCTAATAAAAAGTGACTAATGTAACCCTTTGGATTCTTTGCATACAATTAAATGAACTACTCTATGCCATGTTCATGAGAGCATTGAGGCAGGGGGTTCACCTTGAGGTCCTAAAACATGAACCCACCTCTTATAATGAAGTTATTAATAAGTGTCTAAAGATCTAAGTCATTGAGGTGTATGTAATCATTCAACCCATACTAACTCAAATTTGTCCTCCTCACATGATTGTAACTACAATGCGACCGATGAAGGTGTCACTAATTATCCTATAGTTAAGAAGGATAAGAAGGATGGAAATTAGGTCAATGCTCTAAGTATGAGGCCAACTAAAAAGGATGTTGAAAAGAGTGTAGGAGGGTAGTGGGTGTTTTTTCCCTATGACCCTAAAAAGTTCTATAACTTCCATAAGATCAGGGACATTCTAATAAGGAATGTGTTTCCCAACAATCTCATATGAAGACCTCTCTAGTTCCCCAAATATCTCCACTTGCCGATCTCAACCACAAGTTATATGTGTTCATGGAGCCTCTTCTTAACTATGACAAGGTAAAGAAGAAGAAGAAAAATAAGAAGAAATCCAATCCTAAGGCTTGTTTCTCTTCTTCTTGCTCTTCTATCTCTTTTAAATCCTCTTCCTCAATTAACCTAAAAGGGAAAGCCAAGTACGATGGTAGCAATGTCATTTTTTCCATTGACATAGCCTCTACTAGGTGTGAGTGTTTTGTCAACATGTGCTTAGGGTTAAATAATGACCTTCCCTTGAGGTAGGCCATAACCTAGGTTGTCAGTGGCATATTAAGCCATAGGTCTTGCCAAAACACCTTCCCTAGGCCTTCATTCAATGGATTATCTCTTTTGGGAAATTTGTTGTCATACCTTATATGTCTCCTTGGCCATTTGGATTGTACATCCTCATTAGATGCACTTTGGGATAGAATAAATATTTTACTTTTTTTAATTAGTAGTTTTACTAGTTTCTTGCAGTTGGTCCTCTACTAGCTCCCTCCATTCTTAACCATAGTATTTATAGGTGGTGAGGGTTAGTGGTTATGTTTGTTTAAGGATTTATCTAGTCTTCTTTAAGTAATCTTCATCTTTCACATACCTCCTACCCCCCTCTTTGGTTCTCTACAAGTGGTGTAGGTTTATGGTTGATATTGTTCAGGACTTTCTCTACTATTATCTAACCACTCTTCATCTTTCACAGGCCTCCTACCACCATTATTCACCTATCATCATGACTAATGTTAGTTACTTCCATTTGATTATAGCTTGGTATCATTCTTATTCTACATCATGTAGCTTGCTTATTTTACACTAAACTGAGATAGTCCTTATGCAGTGGTGTTTTTCATCCTTGACCCCCATAATGGTGAACCATTCAATGATAATTCACACTAATGGGAGTAGTTGAAGCAACCCAAGACTCACTGCTATGGCTTGGACTATTAATGACTCATGAGGCCATAATATTTTTATAATCAATTTCTTCCTACCAACAAGATAAACAATGTTCTCAAGTATCATGTGATCATTACAACATTGATTAATACCCATGTTATAGGCATATGCTATGTGTGGTTGTCCTCCAACTCATTATTAGTTGTGTCTTAGATCTCTAGGGTTTAGTATGTCCTTATCAATTAGTTACTCCCCCTCTCACCAAAGTGATGGATACTTTGTTCTCCCCTTTTGAGGAATCCTAGACCTCACACATCCCTCATTTCATCTTGGATTTTTAGGTTTGATGTCACTTTTGTGTCCCACATGTAGGAACTAGATATGGATATGGACCATGTAAATCTTAGAATTAGTACCCCTTGGATCATGTCATCAAATTTTTATCTGATACCATTCCTCCTATGTAAGTAAAAGTGATGTTCTCTTTCTTCCTTTTTGGATTTTTCTTATTTTTTGCTTTAGATTCTAGGTACTACACATCACTCTTTGTTCTATTGAACACTAGTTTCTTTTACCTTGGGGGCATATTTAATTATGATTATTTTGACCTTGATCCTCTCATGATAACATATCTACTTATCATGCATACTAATAACCACTATGAGTCATATTAGATCATACTTGATCATTTGGAGATATCCCCATTTCATTGTGCACCCCTCCAAATCTTCCTTGCACTCTATCAGAGCTCTTGTACACTAAAATACCATTTCTATGCACCCTAGAGACCCTTTAGGAGGCTGGATGGCTTAGATCACTAATTTTTAGAAAAAACTTACATGTTAGGTTGCACGTTTTGGTCAAAATATGATACTTGGGATATAACTATTCTATATTAGGTTATTTTCTGTTATTTCCATTGCCAAACAATCACAAAAGACTAATTTTTGGGATACCTATGCATTGGGATGCCCTATTTGAATTAAAAACAATCATTTCAACCCTATCTCTTCACCTCTCTTGATTCATTCTTGATCATCTAGCTCTTATTTGGATTTTTTATCCCTCTTGACAAAATACTTGATTGTTGAACTAGACACACCATTGCTACTCTTAGTTATTCCTGACTTGATTTTTTATTGTTCTTGGATCCTTGAATTGGAATTAAACTTGATTTGTGCACTTAATATAGCCTCTATATCTCTTGGTTGTTTTATCTTCACCTTCTCTCCTAAAACGTTGACAATGGATTAGATAAATCTCTACATTATAGCTCAATATTCCCCCACACTAGATCAAACATAGACTCATGGCAAGTAGAATACTTGAAATGTGTTTGATCATGATCCAATGACACCTTACTTTCAAAGTGAAACCATTTAGTTAGTGTAGTGTATTTTATTTTCTAATGTTAGAGATTACATTCTAGGGTTAGCTTCATTTTTGAACAAGCATTAACATAGGTTTATAAAATTTTATGCACTCTCTCTCTCTTGAAAACATCTTTCATTTCAAAACATCTTTCACTTCCTATAGATGCATGTTTCTTGACCATTTTTATTGCTGGGTAATGCTTACTTTTTTAGATAGTTTACTTTCATATTATTTACGCATTAGTTTCTTTCCTCTAGCTACTTTATTTACTATGGTTATATTAGTTATAGATACCTGAATCCATTGTGTGCTTGATCATGCTAGCCATAACGTGGTTTACAAGTTAGTCTTTGGCTTAGTGAAAGATAACAAACCAGATAACTACTTTAGATTTCTAGTGGCTTCCTACATCCTTCAACCTAATTGGTGTTTGATTAGTACCCTTGGTACCTACTCTTCCAAACCCTTGTTACTAATTTAGATTCTTAGAGATAAATGTGGAATGTACAAGAACTACTTGTTAATATTATCCCACCTTCTAGTTCCCCTTAACTTGGTACTAACTAAGCTAGCAACAACACGAGTAGCATGGTATTCTATTTTTTAATCAAGAAATGTGAAATTCTCTTCTTTGAACTTTAACAATTATGCTACCCTTTATATTTTTACAGTATCGATCAAGGCAACTTTGATATATTTGCCTAAGCATGAAAATATTATTGACTTATACATTTATGGGAGAGTTTCATCCTGTGTCGCAAAAAATATAACATGTATATATGAACATGGGACAATAGGAACCGTACCAATTTTTTTGGCTTGAAAAAATATGTAGCTCAAACAAATACAATAATCCAATTTTATCCAATGTCAATTTGATGCTTGCATCATATAGCACAATGTCATCAAAAACTACCTTTCTACTTTCTACTATACAATTATTTTTTTGGTTGGTTTCATTCTTATTTCCTTGATGGTTGTAATCCTCAACCTTTTATTGTGTGACCTTCAATTCCCAAATTTATCCACGTATACAAATGTCTAGGTATTGAATTTCTAAAATATCTTCTATCATTTCTTTAGTTATCCCTTGTAATTATTCAAGAGTCACTTCCTTAATATCACTATGTCATCATGATTTGGTCTTGATTTTTAAATACACTTGTAATGATCTTCAATTTTTAAACTAAAGGTCCCTTTGGATTTTATTTTATTTTGAATTTTTATTCGTAATCATCACTGACAAAACTTTATCTAAAAAAAGTTTTTAAAGTCCCTAATTTTGTCCAATTATGTATTGGAACAATTAATGGTTAAGTGGTGTTATTTATGTACCCTTAATACATTAAATTACATTGGTTAAATAATAATATATTTTATTATTTATCATGAGTTTATCCTTGTGTAAATAAATAATAAAATATATTAAATGACCTTTGGAGAGGTTGGACCCATTAATGTGGTGGTTGGAAAAGGTCATTTATAATGGGCAGATTACCTTGCCTATATAATAAAGAGTTTATATTGTAAGATGTAATGAAAAAAGAAGAAGTGAGAGGAATAAATATTGTATTGGGTACTTGTTAGTTTCTCATAATATGAATAATCTTTGTGGGGTTTTTACCTCTTCATGAAGCTTTTTCATGGTATATTTGTGTTATGGTGTGTTCAACTTTACTCTCATTGTTTCATGGTGAATGTCTTTGCTAATGGTCTCACATCTAGATCTGATGTTTGTTTACATTCATATTGCTTATTCTGTCATGGTATCATAGTTAGTTGATACATAATCAAGTGGCAAGATCATAAATCAGAGTTTTTGGCTTGTGTTCATGCCTAGATTCATCATTTTCAAAGCCATGGTATGTTCATGAAAATTTTCAAGCTTCTCCTTCTATAGGAATTAAGTTATTCTACTTTTCCCTCTCTTAGAAGCCTAGAGATCTCAGATCTATGCAATTTTTCATATTTTAAGCCTATTTTCATGTTATAGATCTAACTGAGAATCTTAAAATGGGCTAAAAGTGCTTCTTTAGGCATTAATTTTTTTAAGATTATCTTTTTTTTAGACTAATAATCTATATGAAGGTGGTTGAAGCTCTCTAGTTGCAGATCTGAGTAAATAGAAGCATTTCAAAGCTAGACTAGTCTTGGGCACCATTTTTTGGGTCTATTGAAGGCTTAAATATCATAAAAATTAGTAAATATTTCATTTTTAAAGTTTTTACAACTTGAAATATATTTTTAAATGCTAGACCTGTGTTTTCTAGCTTGCTAACACTCATGCAGAAGTATTTGAAGCTACTAGTTAAAGATTTGGTAGTTCAAGTTAGCTCAAAGTGCCATTTTTTAACATAAAAAATCTAAAATTGAGGAAAAAATTGTTTTTAGGAATTAAATCTCTATTTTGGTCACTCCATTTTCTTAGTTTAGTCATTTCCAAACATTTTTGACATTTACTTCACCTGATTTAGACTTCTATAGCTGATTTTAATTTTCTCTCTCCTCCCAAATGCCCTTTTTTACCATGTAAAGCTTAGACTTGGCACCCCTTAGATCATGCCATTGATTTTTTATCTATTACCATTCCTCCCATGTAAGTATAAGTGATGTTCTCTTTTTTTCTTTTTGGATCTTTCTTGTTTTTTGCTTTGGCTTCTAGGTACTGCACATCACTCCTTGTTCTATTAAACACCAACTAATTGTACCTTGGGGGCATATTTAATTATGTTTATTTTGATATTGATCCTCTTAATGATTACATATCTACTCATCATGTATACTACTAGCCACTATGTGTCATATTTGATTGTATTTGATTATTTGGAGATATCCCCATTTCATTTTTCACCCCTCCAGACCTTCCTTGCACTCTATTAGAGCTCTTACAAACTGAAAGGCCCTTTATATGCACCCTAGAGACCCTTTGGGAGGTTAGATGACTTAGGTCACTAATTTTCAGAAAAAACCTGCATCCCAAGCCACATGTTTTATTCAAAAATATGAAACTTGGGCGATAACTATTTTATATTAGGTTTTTTTGTGTTATTTCCATTACCAAATAGTCACAAATGACTAATTTTTGGGATACCTAAGCATTGGGATGACCTATTTGAATTGAAAGCACTCATTTCAGCCCTCTCTCTTCACCTCTCTTGATTCATTCTTGATTATCCAACTCCCATTTGTATTTTTTCTCCCTCTTGACAAAAGACTTACTTGTTGAACTAGACACACCATTGCTGCTCTTAGTTATTCCTGACTTCATTTTTGCTTGTTCTTGGATCCTTTGATTGGAATTAAACTTGATTTGAACACTTATATTAGCCTCTACATCTCTTTCTTATTTTTTCTTCACCTTCTCTCCTAGAATGTTGATAGTGGATTAGATAGATCTCTACACTGTAGCTCAGTATTCCCCCACATCGGATCAAACTTGGACTCACGATAGGTATAATACTTGAAATGTGTTTGAGCATGATCCAAGGGCACCTTAATTTGAAGGTGAAACCATTTAGTTAGTGTAATTTAGTATATTTTCTAGGGTTAGATATTACATGCTAGGGTTAGCTTCATTTTTGAACAAGCATTAACATAGGTTTCTAAAAGTTTATGCACTCTCTCTCTCTCTCTGTCTCTCTCTCTCTTGAAAACATATTTCATTTCAAAAACATCTTTCACTTCCTATAGATGCATATTTTTAGACCATTTTTATTGCTTGGTAATGCTTACTTGTTTAGATAGTTTGCTTTTCTATTCTTTACACATTAGTTTATTTCTTATAGCTACTTGATTTACTCTAGTTAGATTAGTTAGAGATACTTGCATGCTTTGTGTGCTTGATCGTGCTAGCCATAACCTAGTTTACAAGTGAGTCTTTGGCCTAGTGCAAGATGACAAACCATATAGCTACCTTATATTTCTAGTGGCTTCTTACATACTTCAACCTAGTAGGTATTTGATTAGTACCCTTGGTACCTACTCTACCAAATCCTTATTACTCATTTGGATTCTTGGAACTATATGTGGAATGTAGAAGAACTACTTGTTAATATCATCCCACCTTCTAGTTCCCCCCAACTTGGTGCTGACCAAGCTAGCAACAACCTGAGTAGCATGGTATTCTATTTTTTAATAAAAAAATGTGAAATTCTCTTCTTTGGACTTTAGCAATTCTGCCATCCTTCATATTTTTTCAATATCAGTCAAGGCAACTTTGATATATTTGCCTAAGAATGGAAATCATGCTGACTTATACGTTTATGGGAGAGTTTCATCCTGTGTCCCAAAAAATATAACATGTATATATGAACATGGGATAATAGGAACTATACCACATTTTTGGGCTTGAAAAAATAGGTAGGTCAAACAACTATAATAATCCAATTTTATTCAATGTCAATTTGTTGATTGCATTATATAGCACAATGTCATCAACAACTACCTTTTTGCTTTCCACTATAAAATTATTATTTTGGTTAGTTTCATTATTATTTCCTCAATGGTTGTAATCCTTGACCTTTTACTATGTGACCTTCGATTCCCAAATTTATCAAGGTATACAAATTTCTAGGTATTGCATGTCTAAAATATCTTCTACCATTGCTTTAGTTATCCCTTGTAATTATTCAAGAGTCACTTCCTTAATAGCATTGTGTCATCATGATTTGGTCTTGATTTTCAAAAGCACTTGTAATGATCTTAAACTATCAGACCAAAGACCCCTTTGGATTCTATTTTATTTTAAATTATTGTTCGTAATCATCACTGATAAAACTTTAGCTAAAAAATATTTTTGAAGTCCCTAATTTTGTTGAATTGTGTATTGGAACAATTAATGATTAAGTGGTGTTATTTATGTACCCTTAATACATTAAATTACATTGGCTAACTAATAATATTTAATATAATTTATCATGAGTTTATTCTTTTATAAATAAATAATAAAATATATTAAATGATCTTTGAAGAGGTTGGACCCATTAATGTGGTGGTTGGAAAATGTCATTTATAATGGGCAGATTACATTTCTTATATAATAAAGTGTTTATATTGTAAGATGTAATGAAAAAATAAGAAGTGAGAGGAAGAAAGATTGTATTAGGTACTTGTTAGTTTTTCATAATATGAATAATCTGTGGAATTTTTACCTCTTCATGAGGTTTTTTCATGATATATCTGTGTTATGGTGTGTTCAACTTTGCTCTCATTGTTTCATGGTGAATCTCTTTGCTATTGGTATCACGTTTATATCCGATGTTCATTTACAATTGTATTGCTTGTTCTATCATGGTATCAGAGTTAGTTGATGTGGGATTAATTAGCAAGATCATAGATCAGAGTTTTTGGCTTGTGTTCAAGCCTAGATTCATCCATTTTTTAAGTTGTCGTATGTTTATGAAAAATTTCAAGCTTCTCTTTCTGTAAAAATTAAGTTATTCTACTTTTCCCTCTCTTAGAAGCCTAGAGATCTTAGATCTACGTAATTTTTCATATATTAAGCCTATTTTCATGTCAAAGATCTAAATAATTTTTTTAAAATGGGCTAAAAGTGCTTCTTTAAGCATTATTTTTTTTAATATTGTCTTGTTTTTTGGACTAATAATCTATATGAAGGTGGTTGAAGCTCTCTAGTTATAGATCTGAGCAAATAAAAGCATTTCAAAGCAAGGCTAGTCTTGGGCACCATTTTTTGGGTCTATTGAAGGCCTAAATATCATAAAAATTAGTAAAGATTTTATTTTTAAATTTTTTATAGCTTGAAATATATTTCTAAATGTTAGATCTATGTTTTATAGCTTGCTAACACTCCTGTAAAAGTATCTGAAGCTACTAGTTAAAGATATGGCAGTTCAAGTTAGCCTAGAATGCCATTTTTTAGCATAAGAAAGTTAAAAATGAGAAAAAAATTGTTTTTGAGCATTAAATCTATGTTCTTGTCATTCCATCTACTTGGTTTGGCTATTTCCAAATATTTTTGACCTTTACTTCACCTGATTTAGACTTCTATAGTTAATTTTCATTTTCTCTCCTCCCAAATGCCATTTTTTAGCATGTGTAAGCTAAAAATCAGTGAAAGGTCAAATTTTGGGTAGTAAATCTCAATTTTGATTATTCCATTTACTTAATTTTTCTATTTCCAAGCAATTTTGATCTTTACTTTTCTTGATTTGGTCTCATACAACTCTTTTTAATTTTTTCTCTCTCCTCCCAAATGCCATGCTTCAGAGTTACGACCGTGGAAGAATAAAAAATTAGAAAACATGAATTCTCAATAATTTTTTGAGATTTAAATGTTAATTTCCTATTTTCTACACTATCTAACACCGTGGGAGCCATTTTCAAACCCTGAAAAGCAACAAAAAAGAATTTTGGAATTTTTTTATCTCACCTAAGCACCATGTGCAACATGGTAAATTATAACAACCATTTTTTGAGTTCAAAATCAAATTTTGAAGGTTCTATGTGCTTTGGAGGGCCATTTGGAGGTGGTTTTAAATTTTTTCAAAACCTATTTTGACCTCCTTTTAAGCCCTTTGCTTCATTCCCTACACCATTAATCTTCAAGAAGAATTAATGGGTATGTCCATAGTTTTATAAACGTATTTAAAAAATAAAGCTTTTATTTATTTATTTTATTCCACCCATGTAGTGGACCCCACATATGCCATTCAAAATCCTTTTTTCAAATTTTAAATAAATGTTTGCATTTTATTATTTTAATGAAAGCATTTAATTTTGGTTTATTTATTTAAAAATAAATAAAAATCAGACCAAAAAATGGTTAAACATAAGTTAGTGCATTTATTATGTTAACATGTTTAGTGGGTGAGTTGGTTAGATTTATTTTGCTAAGTAAACTTGTATGATAGAGGTTTAGAGTTCAAATCCCCTCAATCTTCTTTTTTTGACCAAATTTAGTTTAGTATTAAAAAATATTTTTTAATGTGTGTGATTATTGACATGGGAACATGTGTCATGTGTGATATTTTGTTTGACTTTTGACCCCATCCATTGCTTGTAGACCATAGCCATCTAACTAGTCAATTTGTAAGTTTTGGCACATTTCAGACACATAAGGAAGGTCCTTGAGTTGAGTTGAAACCTCCTATTGGTTTTATAATAATTTGGTCAAATAATGTAATTTACAACACTATTTATGACACTTGTGTCCACTTTTGTGATACTTGTAACTTTCACCCTTGTTGTAATCATTTATGTTTTTGAATTTTTCTACAATCAACTAAAGTGGCTAGTGTTATCTACTCACTAGAGTATGTGTTTATATCAAAATCAAGTATAAAACACATTTAATTTTTTGCTTTTTAAACTTTTTTTTTGGCTTAATATAAAACACAAACTAGTAGTGTCGACTTTAAAAGTAATAAAAAATATTCACGACTCAAATTATTATATGAATTATTCTCAATAAAATATGTAATATTTGGTTAACTTAGTATCACATAACTTGCTTGTTAAAATCTAACATGCTTGATTGCAAGCTTATATATATTCCTATTAAAAGTCGTGTTAAAGCTTAATCCAAAAATTATGTGTAATAAATATAACCCTTATTTATAAATATGTTTTTAGTATTTTGATTTATCTAACCATTATTAGGATAGATATTTCATAAGATGTGGGTATTTCTTTCAGATTCATGCATGATCCATACTTGGATAATTGGAAATTAACAAAATGAATACTTTGGTATATAAAAAAAATTGTAAATTTTGATTTATATTTCTTTTGATTATGCTAATTTATTTGGTTATTGTGGATCATCAGGTACAACCTTGTCCTATCTCATTGAATGTTTGGTAGAATGCAATTGGTTGGAATTCATTGACAAGATCGGGGTTAGTCGGAGGCGCGATGCAGGCAAACAGAGGGAAAGGGAAGGCCGACCAAGGCGTGGATACAGGGGAAGCGTGTGTGGGGCAAGGAGAATCGTCCCAGGCAGGACCCCCTTTTTATGTGGGCGACCGTCCAAAGCTGCCTAAAGTCAATGGATGTTTCCCACGCAGCCATGACAGGCCAGTCCTGGTGGTTCCTCAAGCTGCTGTAAGTGAGGAGGTGGAATATCTGACAGGTCATGCTCTGATATGTAAATTTTTGGGCCTCAGGATCTCATAGCCTGCCCTGGAATCTTGGATGAGGCGCACCTGGCAAGTAGAAGGTGACATTGACATAATGCTGGCTGCAAACAGCTACTTCCTGGTAATTTTTTCCTCTATATCTGATAGAAACCGCATTTTTGAGGGAGGACCCTATTTCTATGACCGTATAGGACTGTTCATTAAACCCTGGCACCCTGGATTTAATTCTGTGGAGGACTTGCCTACTAGCGTCCCGGTCTGGGTTCGCCTCCCACGGCTGCCACTGGAGTTTTGGAGAGAAGACATCTTGCACCAAATTGTAGGCCTCCTGGGAACGCCAATTGCTGTATCACACCAGTCTTTGGACAAGAAGTTCATCTCCTTTGCCAGAATTTGTGTGGAACTCAACCTAAACAATCCATTGACTGATTCAATTGAAATTTGTCTAGGAGAGTCAACATGGATTCAACAGGTGGACTAGAAGCTATCCCCTTCCGCTGCAGAATATGCCATCTATATGGCCATCTCCATAGACAATGCCCTCAAGTGGGGAGTTCCAGAGGTGTTGACTCTCAGGGTAGAAAAGAATCAGAGCAGCAGAACCAGAGAGGCACCTCAGCTTCCCAGCGTGAAAGTCCAGCGAATGTTAAAGGGGCTCCAAAAGGGGTAGAAGGGTCTGATGCTCCTATGGGAACGCCAGGTCTTGACAAGGATGGATTTGCTCAAGTCCGTTGGAGAGGGAGAGGTCGGGGGCAAAAGGGGAGAAACCAGGACCGCAGCCTGGAAAGGAGTTTTAACAAGTTTGAAGCACTAGAAGGTATGGTGATTGAAGATGGTTTCATCCCTGAGGAGGAGGGAGGACTCTCAGGGAGGGAAGAAAATAAAAATCCCATCAGTGAAGTGCAGGATATGGTAGTCCATCAAGGCCAAGGAAGTGAGATTGAGGTAGGGGCTGCGAATGTGGCGGGCATCCCAGAACTGCAAAACAAGGATTGTAGCTGGGCTGACTTGGTGAAAGAAAAGGATACCCCCAGGAAGGATAAGGAAGTGGTGGGAGCCTTGGGTCTGATGCAAAAACCTTTCAAAAGGGTCTCCTTCTCAACACCATCCAGACCTGGACGCAGAAAGGATCAGGAGAAAATAAAACGTACAGGGGATTTACTGGTCGAATCAGGAGAGGTTAAAACCTTGGTTGAACACTTCACCCAGTCTTCTCAATGATAGTGCTGTCATGGAATGTTAGGGGGCTGCATAGTACTCCCAGACAAAAAACTATGCAGAAATTAATTGCTGAGCAATCTCCGGATATCTTATGCATTCAGGAGATGAAACTCTCTGTTGATGCGATGCTAGGTAGTTTTAAAAAAATTTGGGTTTTTGGTCAATGTCAATGTGTGGGGGCGCTTGGAAGTGCAGGAGGGGTTGCCATTTGCTGGGACCCGACAAAGCTCACACCGGTTCTTTGGATGGCGTCCGCCTCGGCACTCTCCATGACCGCTTCTTCGCTGGAAACTGGGGAGCTGATTTTGGTTACTAATATTTATGCTCCTGGAGATAGTCTGGAATCCTTGAATCTTTGGGAACATCTAAGTTATGTCCGAAGTTGCTGTCCATACTTGCCATGGATAATGTGTGGTGACTTTAATGCTGTCCTCAGTTTGGAGGAAAAAAGAGGTGGGCTCAGCCGACTTGATCCCTCTTCGGAGCTCCTTAGGCTTAATATGGAGCGGCTGCGTCTATCTGATGTTAAACCCATTAATGGGAATTTCACCTAGAATAATAGAAGATCAGGTAAGGAAGCTATTTCCAAGCGGTTGGATAGATTTTTAGTTTCATGCTTTTGGCTCTCTAATGCTTTCTCTATTGCTTCTGAAATCCTGGATTGGAGGGGTTCGGACCACTGGCCTATCAAGCTCACAACAAATTTTATTGAGAGGCCCAAGAAACCCCCCTTCAAATTTTAGCTAATGTGGCTCAGGGATTTATCTCTGCATACCTTCATGTCCCACTGGTGGTGGCAGGGGGGTCCTGAGTATGGCACTGCCATGTTCTCCTTCGTCAAGAAGCTTCAACATGTCAAAAGGCAACTTCAGATATGGAACAGAACAAATTTTGGCAACTTGTATGCTAGGAAGAAGGGTGCGCAAGAGAGGCTTGATAGTACAACCAGGCAGATCCTGAATTTTGGCTTGACTGAGGAGTTGCGCACGGCTGAATTTGCAGCCTTGAATGAGCTCAACGAATGGGAAATGCGGGAAGAAATTTTTTGGAAACAGAAAGCTCGGATTGATTGGCTTCAGGAAGGGGACAGGAACACTGCATTTTTCCATAAATCGGTGCAAGCGAGACGCAACAGGAACTACATTGCTTCTCTTGTGACTGAGGATGGATCTTGTACATCCTCTTCTTCTGCCATTACTGAGGAAGCTGTCCACTTTTATTCTGAGCTTCTCTCTGGCGCGGGGACCATTGCCGAGCTGGAGGAGGATATGGTTTTGTCCTACATCCCCCATATTGTCACGGATGACATAAATAACGCCCTGATGAAACCTATTGAGTTGGTGGAAGTGGAAAAAGTGGTTTTTGCCATGTGAAGAGGCAAGGCGCCTGGTCCGGATGGCTTTCCGGCTGAATTTTTTCAAGAATTTTGGGACATAATCAGCAAGGATTTAGTGGAAGTGGTTCAGGAATCGTACCGCAATAAGGAAATGCTTAGAGTGATCAATGCTACCTTTCTGGTGTTGATTCCGAAAAATGATCATGCTAATCAGATGGATCACTTCCGGCCTATTGCTCTCTGTAATATGGTCTACAAAATCATTACCAAGCTCATTGCAAAGAGGCTTAAAGATTGCCTTCCAATGATTATTTCTGAAGAACAGGGGGGCTTTGTGGCTGGTAAGCAGATTCTGGACGGAGTGGTGATTGCCTCTGAAGCCATACACTCGATGAGCAACTCATAGCAGAGAGCTATGTTTATCAAGCTGGACATGGCTAAGGCATATGACAGGGTTGATTGGGGTTTCATGCAAAAAACCCTCCTAGCTTTTGGTTTTTGCCAGGATTGGATTCGCTGGGTCTGTAGTTGTGTTACCACTCCGTCGTACTCTGTGCTCATTAATGGCGCACCTTCTAGACTTTTTGGGGCTTCTAGAGGGCTTCGGCAAGGTGATCTGTTATCCCCCTACCTCTTCATTATCTTAGCTGAGGGCCTTGGCAGGCTCATGAAGTCCCAAGCTTTGCAGGACCGGATTCAGGGGTGGCAGTGGGGCAATGGTGCGGCTAGATTGACCCACCTTCAATTCGTGGATGACACCATCCTCGCTGGGCTTGCTCGGATCAGAGAGGCGCAGGCTTTTCGGAGCGCTCTGGACACCTATTTAGCTGCCTCGGGACAGCAGCTGAATGAGCAAAAATCTTCTATCTACTTCTTCAATACTCCTGTGTCTATTCAGTGCAGGATCACTGCCATTTTGAGATTCCAACCACAGTCTCTTCCGGTGACTTATCTGGGGGTCCCCATTGTTGTGGGCAGCCAGCCACGGTTGTTTTGGCAAAACATCCTGGACAAGTTAAAGCAGAAGGTGAATCATTGGACTCATCGGTGGCTTACGATGGCGGGTCGGGTGACCCTTCTTCAGTTGGTTATCCAAGCTCTTCCCATTTATCACAGTATGGTTCAAGCTGCTCCGAAGTACTTCCTCCATGAATATGATGCACTCTCCAGGCAATTTCTGTGGAGCGGCAACCTTCGAAATTCAAAATGGAGCTTGATCAAGTGGAGCATTGTGTGTAGGCCTAAGAGGGCGGGGGGCCTTGGGCTAAGGTCGGCTGTCCTCTCTAGTCAGGCCCTTGCGGCCAAGCTGTACTGGAGGTGGTGTACAAATCAGTCCCAGATTTGGGCCCGCATTCTTTCGATAAAATATTTGCCTGCAGCGACGCCGGAGGAGATTCCCAGGTTCCCTGTTGAGGGAAGAGGCTCCATGGTGTGGAACACCCTTAAGCTGGGAGCCTCTCTTGTGCAAGCTAATCTCTTCTAGATTTGTAATAGTGGTACGGAGGTGTTATTCTGGGAAGACTCTTGGAATGGCTGCCCACCGCTCATACTATCGCACCCTCATCTGCAGGACCTGAAGGAGGCATTCCAAAATGCGGGTTGGGACACTGTGGAACATTATAAAGAGGCTTTCCAGCTGGGAGCGGCTAGCGTTTTCACTTGGAAACAGGAGGTGGATTGGCCGCAAGGAGGGACTATTGAGGATAGACAGGAACTTCTTCGGCTCCTTGCTGCTAGAGGCTGTAGCTCTTTGACCGAGTGTGACACTCTGGCTTGGGGGGGCGACCCCTGTGGGCAATATACTGTTTCCTCGGGATATCAGTGGCTGATCAAGGAGCATTTCGGTGCTGAGGAGGTTCCTTGGAGCAAGAAAATCTGGAATCTGAGTGTCTGGCCGAAGTGTAACTTCTTCTTGTGGACCCTCACCTACAGGCGCTGCCTCACCTGGGAAAACCTTATCAGGCGTGGATTTCATGGACCCTCTATCTGCTTGTGTTGTCGAGAAAGTGAGGAGACTGTTGAACACCTATTTTTTCAATGTTCTTTCGCTAGAGAGCTTTGGCATTTGTGGTGGGATGCTTGGGAATGTCCTTGCAGGCACGCTGGATCCTTGATTGAGTTCTGGCAAAGCCTGGAGCAGCCCCCCACTAAGGCTTCTATTCTACAGAACGCGTGGTCAGCAGGGCCGGCGTTCATCCTTTGGCACCTTTGGCTCGAACGAAATAGAAGACTTTTTCAGCAGCGCTCCCTGAGCACAAGTGCGCTTTGGATGAGGGTGCTAGTGGCCTTGCAGGAAACTCTTCATGCTCGTGGGTATAGTAGTGAGGGCTTGCAGGCGCGAGACGCTTCTGTCCATGCTCGTCTCTCCCCTGGCGCGCCGTTGGGAGCGCTCCCCTGCGTCCAGACTCACCCCTCGACCTACAGCAGGCACTTGAAGCGCCCGATCAGCAGGGTGGGTAGTTGGCAGCCGCCGGAGGAAGGCGTGGTGAAGATAAACGTGGATGGGTCGGCCAGGGGGAACCCAGGTGAAGCGAGGATTGGCGCCATTGGTAGGAACAACTCTGGCAATATTTGTCTGTTA
The DNA here is from genome assembly GCA_037957365.1 of Torreya grandis. Classification (NCBI taxonomy): domain Eukaryota; kingdom Viridiplantae; phylum Streptophyta; class Pinopsida; order Cupressales; family Taxaceae; genus Torreya; species Torreya grandis. Next base: position 1,363,599 of record JARHVA010000756.1, on the reverse strand, counting down.
CTGACTGAGTACAAGGGTCACCATACCAACAACTGTATGGAGGCACTGGCAATCCTGGAGGCCTTACGTATTTGCTGTCAACAGGGGTGGCCCAGCATTATCTGTGAATCGGACTCGCAGGTGGTGGTTAACCTGCTAAACAACTCCAATTCGACTTGTCGGGATTGGAAACTTCATGGGATTATTAAGCAGATTAGACAGGTCAGTTCATTTTTTGAAGTTATTTCTTTTCGCCATATTCCCCAGGAGTGGAATGCGGTGGCTGATCGACTGGCTAAATGGGCCATGGAACATGGGCCCGACTGGGCGATTTTTGATCAGAATAGGCTTCCTGCTGACCTTATTCCTATCCTGACTCAGCTTCTTGAGCAGGATATGTAGATGTTATTCCTCGTTTTTGGGCCTGTTTTTAATATATTTTTACCCCCTCTTTAGTTGCTATTTGGTTATTGTGATGCTAGCGATACTATGATGAGTCTACTTCTAAATATGTATTTATGTTTGGTGTAGGTTCTACTATTTGGAACACTTCATGTGGAAGTTACTAAAGAAGCCTTGTGGCTATGAAGGATGATAGAAAAACAACATGTGAAAGTTCCTAATTTTACTAACCTTCTTGGTGATAGTCAAAATTGTATAAATTTGGTGAAAAATCCAATGCAATACCAACAAACTAAAACCTATTTAAATTCATTCAATCTTAGGCTTATTGAAGTTGTCATTGAGGGAGAGTGTGCATGAAAATATCACTTCTTAAAAGTCATGTGGGTCATGCATTTCCTTATATCTATTTATACTTCTTCTCATTATAAAGCATTGTAATATACCACTTTATATGATTTTGGTAAACTTCATATGGAAGTTTACATTGTACCCAACACATAGTAGCATAGCATGGATGTCTTTATGTTATAAAAGACTCCAATATGTTTGGTTGATTATTCATGAGAAATTATGGGATGTATTCTCACTGTGAGATGTAGTCTCACGACATGCTAGCCTAAACTCATTCTAAGTGGTTTAGGGTAATATAGTGTAATTATTTTAAAGGTGCCTATGAGGACATAGTGCAAAACCTTTAGGTATCTATGGGTGTATAGTGTAATTTCTTTAAAGGAGATTATGTGATTGTGGTTACATAGTGTAATACCTTTGGGTATATATAGTTATATAGTGTAATTCCTTTAAAGGTGACTATGTGATTTTGGTTATATAGTGTAATACCTTTGGGTGTCTGTAGTTAAATAGTGTAATACCTTTGGGTGACTATGTTTACATAACACAATTCCTTTAAAGGTGACTATGGCATGATGAAGGATGTTTTCTTCAATTATTACCTCCTAAAACTCATAATGTGGATGGTTCATGGAGTGTAAGTTGTTATGTTGTACCTCTTGAAAATCACCATGTATCCCCACTTAAAATTAAGGGGGAGTATTGTAACAATTAATGGTTAAGTGGTGTTATTTATCTACCCTTAATACATTAAATTACATTGGTTAAATAATAATATATTTTATTATTTATCATGAGTATATCCTCATGTAAATAAATAATAAAATATATTAAATCACCTTTGGAGAGGTTGGAATCATTAATGTGGTAGTTGAAAAAGGTCATTAATAATAGACAGATTACCTTGCCTATATAATAATGAGTTTATATTGTAAGATGTAATGAAAAAATAGGTAAGAGAAAAAAATATTGTATTGGGTACTTGTTAGTTTCTCATAATACAACTAATATTTGTGGGTTTTTTACCTCTTCACAAGGTTTTTTCATGGTATATCTTTGTTATGGTGTGTTTAACTTTATTCTTATTATTTCATGGTGAATGTTTTTGCTATTGGTCTCACATATAAATCCAGTGTTCGTTTGCAATCATATTGCTTGTTCTATCATTGTGAAAATTTTACTTCACCATAATTATGGTTTCCAAACTCAACTTTGAGCTTCAGGTCACTTTTGATGGAATCTTGTTCTTATTTCAACTTGAAACTATTCTCAATTCCACCTTTCATTTTTTTTCATTAAAAATTTTCTTTCAACTTATTTCTAATCCTTTATATGCCTAATTTTTGAACTTAGAGTACCTTAATGTTTCCAACCCTTTCCTGAAGATTTCTTGCTTGAGGTATTTTTATTATTCTATGATGTGTGGGATATAAAATATTATTGATATTGAAAATGATGAAAATTACTCTCGAATAATAATTTAAAATGATTAAATTCTTAGGATGATGTAATTCATACAATTAGGTATCAATTAGTGTCATTTCCACATGATCAAATTTATTGCATGACAACTTGTGCAGCTTATATTATTTTATTAATGATTTGTGATGTCACCTTACACTATCTCATTTTGGCATGATGCACACCTTCTTCCATTTCCATGTGTTTCTGGGCATTATGCATGTCCTTTTTATATTGCACTCTTTGCCCCACAAATCTTGTGTATTTGAATACTTTATTGAATTTCCTCACGCACACCAACCTATCCTTTTTTATTTGAGATTTATTCCACCCTTAAATAAATTTTTTGCATGGTCCTATAGTAAATTTTATAAATATATGTGTGGCTTGGTAAAATACTGTGGAGATTATTGTGTTCTGTTACTATGCTTAAGGAAAAATTGCATGAGAAATAGAACCATGTTTTGTCATTAGTACATGAAATAATCTATAGGAGAGGTAATATTATACATAATGAAATGTAAATATAATTTCTTAAATAAGATTAAAAAATAATAAGATAATCAAAATGACATATAGGGATCTTAGCGAATCTGTTGTTCGACTCATCCAATTGACCGAACAAGTTTGTACATTTTATTACTATTCTAACACAAACAAAATGTGATTATTAGAAGAAATGATCCTATATTAAAAAAAGTTACCAATGGAAAGAATACTCATAAAAAATTTATACATGGGGAGACTACATCCAATTTGGTTTTAGTCTACTTCCATTAAAATTACAAGAAGTAGTTCTTCATCTAGTGTACGTAGTTTGTAAGCTCTAGTTTTCAATATGGCATCAATGATGTAAGGACATATCCAATGAATTTGATGTTTTCCTAGGTGTTTATAAAATTTAGATTCATACAAGAGGATTGGTAAACCTATGCACATGATCTTTCCCTTGATATGGCATAGATTTGGTTAGGTAATTATATGTTGTCTAGTAGCCACACAAAACAATTGACACAATTTTATAAATCCTTTCATATGACTTAGTAAACCTTTGTCAATTCATAAATTTTTTTTATACATTCATAATTACATTTTGTTTCAGGTGGTAAGATGTATCATTGTGATGTGCCACCATGAACTCATCTAGAAGGATGTAGATGGTCTCATTCAAAAATTGCGTACCCTGATCACTAGTGAAGCTTAGCGAACAACCATATCTAATTATTATATTCTCTCATAAAGAAAGAGTCTTCATCACCAATATAAAATTTGAGGTTGCTTTTGCCTCATCCCATCAAGTGAAATAGTCTATATCAGTGATAATGTTTCTTTCTCCAGCCTACTTGATGGCAAGGGTGATGGGTTTGATGAAATAAATTACCCACTCATCAAATGGTTCTTACACCATAACAAGAATTAGTGGAAATTCATCTCTCTTGTTGGGATTACATGTGTGATAGCACACATCAAAATTTTATGAATATTATATTGCATATTAAAAAAAATTAGGCCACAAAATGCCTAAAAACAAACAAATTCACATGGCAACCTCACCTGTATAGTGGTCACATGAAATTTTTTCATGTGATTCATGGATAATTATTGATCACTCATGTTCCAAGATGCATATATAAAATATCTAATCATGTCTCATATTTAAAATCTCTATGATTATGAGTTGGTAAGGGGTAACATGGAACATGAGTTATTTCTTTTCTTTAGTGTTCATGTTTCTAGGAGGCATGCCTAAAGTGACAAAATCTAAAATCTTGTCTAAATTCTCAAGAATGCGTTGAACTTGATATAACTGTGTATTAGGCATACCATACTTAATATTTTTAGATTCTTCCCTAGTTTTAATCTATGACAAGTGATCTGGTCCAAAAATATATTTACCCAACTTAACCACTACATAAAATTGAAACTATTAGAAGAGCATTATCCATTGACATATGTGCCCATACATAATTAATTTGTTGACAAAGTATCACAAGGCCTCATGGTCTATATACAAATGGTATGATGAGGAGGCAACATATTAACTTTTTTAATTCATATATACAATTTCTAGCACTTCATGTTTAGTTGTGGTATAGTTACAATCGATTCGAGTGAGATTGTGACTAGAAAAGTAGGTAAGAAGGTATACCTTGTCATATTTTGGTTATACTAGAATAACACCAATGTATTTTCTTGATGTATTAACATGAACATAGAATGGAATGTTCCATATTATGAATTTAAGGATTGGTACACTTTATAAATTCTTCTTTAAAGTCTTGAATCCTTCTTGTTTCCTTTCCATCTATATGAATGGTCCATCTTTGTGTAATAATTCTTGTAATTGGGACACGATCCTCACATAGTTTTGGATAAACTTGTGATAGTAACCTATATGATCCAAAAAATAAAGCACATCCCTATGCGTAGTGGGCACAACTAATTTCAGGATGATCGCTACCTTGGCTGGGTCTATCAAGAGTATGTCATTGCAAATTACTTGATCGATCAAGGTCCAAAATGGTGTTTCAAACACACACTTCCTCAAGTTCAAAGAAATTTATGATATGAAAACACTTAAACATGAGACATAAGTTGGTATGATGATCCTTCATTAGCCTATAGATATCCCAACCATTGTGGTAGGCCTAGAGAAAATGGTGAATGAAATATTTGAATGTAGCCATGACAATTCACAAGAAAATAATGAGTGCATTTATTAATCCAATAGACATCACATTATATGTAAACAAGCCCCATTTTATTGTAGATTTTCTCTTAAGCTTATCTTTATATTTAATTCAAACTTGATGATATCCATAAAATCCATTAGTGAAAGTGTAAATCTCATCTCTCGTGACCCATTATAAACGTTTCTCAATAAATGGAGTTAGAAATGGGTCACTAACACACATAGTATTAAGCATTCCAAAACCTTGATTCTCATAGGAAAAAAATCCTACCACATACCACCTTTAAAACAAACTTTTAAGCTTATACATTGCATCAACTTGCCTCTTGGATTATGCTCTTAGATCATCCTTATCTCCATAGACTAGGTATTTTCCCCATAGTTAGAGCCCCGTACCAACATCCAATTTGACATCAACACGAAGCTCAAGAGAGAGGTTTTACATTCCACACTAATTCCACTCATTATTCTAGACACTCTTGATTCTCTATAAGAGTAAGAGTAGATCCTAGATCCCCCCATAATCATACTCATACAAAACTAAAGCCATAAGTATAATGTCATTCTCACCTAATCACCTTCATCTCATTTTTATTTTATCCTTGGATCTAGCCTCATCATATATCATTCACATTTGTGTATGACATTGATAAAGAATAGTCATATTTAGATTTCAAATACATTCCCTGAGTTATTCAACCAAACCATTCCCACTTTTACATTCCCAACATTGATCAAGAACTTCACCTACTCATAATTACCAATACTGAGGGACCTTAGAGTTTTGTTTTCACTCAGTTGGATGTTCTTAATGAGTAACATGATGTATTTTAAATATTTTGGTTCCATCAAAAACATCTATTTCCACTCATCATTCCAATTCTCATTCCAACAAACAATCAACCTAACCTTAGCTTCATCCATCATCCATCCATTATGTCGGATGTCTCAATTAGGCCTTGAGAAATAAAGTGCATAGTGAAAATTGGTGAACCAACATGAATGAATTTCATATTTTGTGTTTTAATTTTCTTCTCCTTCTTTATCCCTCATCCTTTTCCCTCCCTCCTTCCATTTATTTTACGGGAATCCATATACCCCCAGAATATGTTTGGACAAGAAATAGGTGGATATATTAGTTTGGAGGGATAATTAAGAAGACAAATTAACATTGGTGAGCCTTCATTGGTGATTTATAATAACCTTAATTTTAACACCAATGTAGATTATCAATTCTACGAGTATTCTCATCCCAATACTCAAACCAAGAGTGGAGTCTCTATTTATGAGGTACAAGATATATCGAAGACCAATATTAATAATCTCAAATATAATAATATGGCTCTAACTAGAGGTAATAACCACTTCTCGCATGGATACTAAACCATCAATTAGCCTACAAAACCTAGATGTGGAGAAATCTGCTAGGTATGACTAATATATAGGTAGAATCTATTATTTATATGATCAGGTTAATTGTATGCAAGTGGTTATACACATACCTATAGTAGGAATCAAAATATATCTAACCCACCATTGCAATCCTAACCATTACCCTTGAGGCTCCCACTCCAAATCAATCTCCTCACACTAGCCAATCTGTTACCTCTACCCCTCATGTGTAGGAGGATCCCAAACATATCACCACCATTGGCCCAAATAAACTCAATAATACCTTGGTGGGTCACATTTGTGACTAAGAGAACAACCAAAAATATCTGAGTCAAAGAGTAAATCACAATCCTCTCACCCAAGTTCATTCCTCTCCTATTCATATTAAAATAATAGTTTATCAACTCTTGAAACAATAAGTTTACATGCTCACACCCCAATAAGAACATATTCCCCCACTAAGCTATGCCTATAACCAACCCCTAGGGGACATAATCACTCATGGAATACCTAACCTAACCACATTTAATAGCCATCTATGCTACCAAGCTCCTACACAAACCTTGATTGGAGGTATATTCACTTACACTCTGCCCTTGTAAACCAATGTGGTGACCTATAATCTAACACTCTTTACCCTTATGTGTTACATACTCCCACGTACACTCTATAGAATAGTCATGTGTCATCCTACATTCCCCTAAGTTATGTGCAAAACCACATATGCCCCTCATCAACAAACCACCAACATTTTTGCATCTACTAATTTTCCTCCCTACTTCCATATATTATCCAATTCTACTCATCCATATAGCTATTTTATAGCTTATTCCACTTCACCCTATCAAGATTATTTCATCCCTCCTAGTGGTTATCCAAAAAACCACTATTCAAACCCACCCCTCCATTCTAATTTGGCCATGTCAATAATAAAATTTAACAATATGGGGACCTATGTTAATTATCTTAAGAACCCATTTATCTTAACATATAATGATTTATTCTTCCACATCGCCTACCAAACCTTCCAAAGTTTAAAGGGGAGGGAGATCCTAATGCACATGTCAAGGCTTATGCCATGACTGTTAGGGAAATTTTAACTTGAGATGGAGTTGTTACCAAGATTTTCTCTAAAACCCTAGAATGAATCACTCTTGATTAGTATTACCACCTCCCTAAGGGGTACATTCATTCTTTTAGATAATTAATGGATGAATTTGTTAAGGCCTTTGATATGAACAAGTTCATCAAGATTGGAATTTGAAAATTCCTTCATATCAAACAAGAACCTAATGAATCAATTGCCCATTTCATGATGAGATGGTGGTAGATTCGATATTAATCTTCTAGTGCACCTCACATGGATTATATGGAATTATGTGACCTTTTCCATCACTCCCTTCACAAGGAGACAAGGGAAGATGTCCAAAATTTCCCTTATCAATGTTATGAATAGACTCTTGAAGGTGATTTATAGTTGATTAAACAACCATTGATGGTGGATATAGAACCTATGGGGTTAATGGGCACATTATCACCCTAAAGCAAAACAATAGGAAAATTTCAAATTTTGAGCTAGAAAAATGTCAATAATTAAGGCCGTAAAATCACTAACAAAAATAAAAATGCCATGGTGTGATTGATCACAGAAAAAATTCAAATTCAGTGAATAATAATTAGTCTCCACCCATGAATAACACCAATACAACTAATAATTTAAGTGTTAGGAACCAAAACCCTCCACCTGCAATTCATACAGTTGACTTTAATCGACCTTCACCCCATAACACATAATATTAAACCCAAAATTAGAACTAGTTTCATCATGTTGAACATGTTTTATAGTTCTAAAATGAACCTCATTATCAAAGGAATAATCAACAATGGTTTGAACAATATGGACAAAATCAAAAGCCTAGGGAATATTATCCCATTATCTATTATCACTTTCACTAAGATATCATTCATGATACTTAAAACTATAGGGAGTATAACAAGTTCATCCAAAGGATCCCTGAGAATCATAGGCAAAATTTCATAGACATGTTCCTAGGGAATGCAGGTGTAAACCCTCATGCCCTTCAAAATGGTCCAATTAATCCTCATAACCAAAATATACAAATTTACCATAACTATTAGAGAATTAATCTTATTTTGGGTCATTTCCTAAGTCTTTATGAGTGTGTTAGGTTACCCTTTATTTTGGATAATATTTTATCCTAAGTTTTATTTATGTGTGGAGAATTTGTAATTATGTACATTATTAATTCACATATATCTAGATTCTATGAGGTGTCACTCACCTCTTTATTCTCATTAATATTTTTGGAGTTACTTGCATGTAACTCCTCTCCCCCCACATTTCACACATATCCTCTTCACTTTAATAGGATTAGAGACACTTGGCACACATACTGAAGCTTGCACATGCAACTCCTTATTCTTCTTAACTCTATTTATTGTGCTCTTTTCCTCCTCTCTTCTTATATTTTGGTAGTTATTCAATTTTGGTCTTAATCTTGCTCTTACATCCTTGTGAAGTTATGTACTTATATTTCATTGATTACAAGGTTTCATAATAAATTGTAGGGTTTTTCTTCATTTGATGGTTTCTCCATTTGTCAACTCTTTTTTTATTATGGTTGATTCACTTTTGAGGTAACTTTATTGATTTATGTAATCTTTAATGTTATTAGAGCTATAATGTATTTAATATTGAATATTGATCTTTTTACATATTTAGAGGTGAATTTTTTTCTTTCTTTCTAATATTCTATTTTTCTTTATTATTTATTTAATTTTCAAGATTTTAGGTGAAAAAATCAAGTTTTTAGACACCTTTTACAACAATAATCTAACTACTTTTTTATTGCATTAAGAGTAGCATTTATTTGTCTTTTAACCTCTTTTTTTTATGATTCTAAATAAAGAGATTTCATGTTTTTTTTTAATTTATTTTTAGCTGCATTTGAAATTATAATTCATTTTTAAAAAATTTTTTGAACCATTTTTTCACTAAAACTCATTTAAAAAAAGGGTTCATGTATTTTTATTGGAATGTTTGTTTCCTAAAATTTTTCTGTGTTTTATTAGTTAGTCATCTAAGATTATGTTGTCCAAATTTCAAAAAAAACTCAATTTATATTTTTTGAGATATCATCAAAAATATACCTACAATTGTTTTAAAAAGTAATTAAAAATTCTATTTTTTATTTTTATTTTTGACATTTCTCATTTTATTTTTAAAGTTATATTTGATATTAGTAAGTATTTTTAAATGATTTTAAAATTTAAAAACAAACATTTTTTTGAATTTTAAAAATAAAGTCTTTTAATGATTCTTAAAAAAAAAAGAGCTTTTAAAATTAATTTAAACATTTTTTAAATTCATTTTTTCCCCTTTTCAAACCAATTAAAATTAAAGGTTTAAATTTGAGTTCCCATTTGAAATTTTTTTTCATAAGATTTTTTGGTATTTTATAGAAATTTTAAAAAAGAAATAAACATTTATATATCAATTTTTTTAATGCTCTAAATTACCAAAAAATATTTATTAACTTTAAGGCATTTTTTAGCAATTAATCAAAGAGGCATTAACAAAACACTTTGATAATTTTTTTGGACTTACATTTATAAGTTAATTGGTAATTTTGTGCAAATTAGTTTTTAAAGAATTATTGGCCATTTTAGACCTTACAAGCAAGTTATTATCATATTATTGTCTTTTATACCTTAACGCGCTTAAAATAACTTTTAATCTTTAACTTTTTGTAGCATTTAAAAATGCTTTTCATCAATGTTTTCTTAAAAATGATGAGATTATTACTTTGAAGACATACATTGCATGTCAAATTAAAACTCTAAATGCTTTACAATACTCGTTTAATGAAAAAATAATGTCTATGAAATCTTCTATTGATGCATTAAATGAAAAATTTGTATCTTTTGTATATACTAATATTTTCAATGTTGTCACTAGATCTTATAACGTTGATGAATTTTATTGTGTTTTTCACATAACTTGCTCTTCTTCTACCAGCCCCAACTTAAAAATCATGTTCAATATGGGCTATTCAGGTGATGGGCTTGGTAAGTGTGAAAATGATATTCTTGAACCTATTTTGGATAAAGATAATACAAATTCTAAAGGTCTTAGCTATACTAATTTAAATACTTCTAATAAAAATTTGATATTTTATTATCCTCTGCATCAAAGGACTTATAATGCAACTTCTTTTGATTATACTGCTTTTAATGTTCATACTTTAGTTAAAATAACGAACCTTGTATGCATTATGGAAAATATAAACATTGTATATTCAAATATTAGAAATTTTATCCATATCAATCTTGTGGTAAATCTATGTATGACATTTTAAATTATTGAACAATAACTAAATCTCATACATATAGAGGTAAAACTGTTTAGATTCCTAAAAAAAATAAATCTTTTAGAGACTTTGATATGTCTTCTTATGATAATTCTTCTAATATTGCACGTAGAGTATATTTTTCAAGTGACACATTTTCTTCATCTCCATTTTGATTATCTAAATCTCTTTTATTACATTTCTTATTTTTTGTTGTAAAGAAAATATGTTTTATTTATAGTTTCTTTTGACTAACTTATTTTCATGCAAGATTTCACATTTTGTGGTGGAAGTTGTCTTTATCTCAAATTTACCTAGTTGTACATCTAATTTTATTATATTACTTATGTAGATTGTATTTTATTATATTAGTTATTTAACTTAAAATATTGATGTTAACTTGCTTGCAGGGTTTGTGGATCATTTTTCCTTTTTTGTTGGTCTTCATATTATTGTAGCTTGACCACATTATCCAAAGAGGATTCTTGGAGATTCTTGTTGATCACACTTTCTTCCTTGTAACTTTTGGTGGCATCTTCTCTACTTTCTTCTTTCATTCTATTATAATTTTTAATGAAGGAAGTTTTTATTAAGGGAGAGTATTATATAATTTTAACTCCCTTTTTTATTTGTAAAAGGTTTTCTCTATTTTTGTAACCTCAAATTAAGTTTAAGGGAAAGTGTTGAAGAATTAATATTATTTTGGGTCCTTTCATAAGCCTTTAGGAGTGTGTTAGGTTACCCTTTATTCAGGATAATATTTTATCCTAATTTTAATTCATATGTAAAGAATTTATATTTATGTGCATTATTAATTCACATAAATTTGGATTCTATGAAGTGTTATTTACATATTTGTCCTCTTTAGAATTTTGGGATTTACTTGAATGTAATTAATCTCCCCTCACATGTCACACACATCTTTACCACTCATAAGAGTATTTTAGCACATATGTTGAAACTTGCACATGTAACTGCTTATTCCTTCTAGCTCTATTTATTGAGCTTTTCTCCTCCTCTTTTTTTACCTTTTGGTAGTTCTTCAACTTGATCTTGTTCTTTCTCTTACATCTTTATGATTCTCTCTTTTAGATTCTTATTTCTATGTGCTTAGATTTCATTGATTGCAAGGCTTCTTAATAGACTGTGGGTTTTTTCTCCATTTGATGATTTTATCACTTGTCAACTCTTATTTCACTTCATGTAGTTGATTCACTCTTGAGATAACTTTATTAATTTATGTAATCTTTAAGGTATCCAATGTTATTTATATTTCAATAACCCTTTTTCAAACCATCAAGCATGAATTTTTCCAAATCAAACTCAAGGTAAATTACAAAATCAAACGGTTCAACATAATCAACTTATGTAGGCATGTGTCAGTGATGCCGAGGCTTCCACTTCTAGAACTACCAAAGTCAATGTCTCTCCCTAGCTAGGAGTCTAAGGTAAAAGTATAATGATAGGGTTTTAGAGTTATATTTCAAAGAGGAAGTAAATATAATTACTAGCTCCATGGATTATTAGCCCATACCTCTTCACCCTTTAATTTTTTTTGATATTGAGACCATCCCTAAGCCTAGTGGGAATTATGATTTGATCTCAAATATTTAAAAAATTTTATCCCACATGTCATTTTTTTACTTGATAAAGAATTTTCATACCCATTATTCAATGTTTCTTGATGCTTTAGGTTTGTGGTAGTTATCTGATGTAACTCCCTACTACAAGCCCAAATCAATCACATCGATCTTCATATGTTTCCACCTAAGCAAGATTCACAAGATGTTGGTTATTTATTTAAATTTAGTAATATCCCTAATTATTTTTAAATATAAAGGAGGGTGTATCTCACCTTGTTTTTTTAATTATGGATCTATTATAAATAGATAAAAAGATCCATGGTCGATGATAAAGCATTCATAAATATTGTCCCCTTATCTTTCTTGTAGAAACTTGGTTATAGGGAAACCAATTTTTCCAACACTCACAATACCCTATGAGGCTAAAATATCCTTAAATCCACCTTTATAGGAACCACTGTGTTCCCAATCCTTTAGGTCACAAGACTATGTTAATAGAGTTTCATGCGAACTGAGTTCACAAAGCTCTGACACCACTTGTCAGAATTAAGAGCACATATGATTACCTTTGTATAAGCAACTAAACACGAAATTTAAATAGAAGCAAAGAGTAACTAGAAATCAGAAATAACACAGAATATGAGAGGCAACACACAATTGTATTCAACTCATCTAGAAGGAAATTACAATAAAGAGATCACACTCTTTCAACACCTCTTGGGCATACAGGTAATCTTCCCTCAAGAGTTCTCTCTCTCAATATAGGTCATAATAAACAACTCAAACACAGAGTTGTTGTTCACCTCAACCAGTCAGTATCAATACTATAAGTACACAAGTACGCAACGTCCTCCAAGTAGATCTCACCTGATCTTGCTCCTTGTTGTGTTGCAAATCTCCTTTGATCTTGCTACCCCACAGATATCCTTTGACCTTGCACACACACACACACACACCTGTAGATCAATTGACCTTACTTACCCATGTATATCTTCTCCCTGATCTTGCAACAACCTAATCTTACACACCATGGAAGAACCCTTGTGATTCCACCATCAGAAGAACTCTTCTAATTTTACAATTTATAATACAGCCCCATGGGTCTATTATATAGATCCCATATAAACAATAATTAGACAAGCGGCTCAAGACTAAAATTAGTGGTTACATGCAAACAATCGATTCGTTAAACTAACTGTTCGTCAACTAGCAGTTTTGAAACTGTACAGGCCACCGACGTCAATCGCTATCTGTCTAGAGATGAATGACATCGGCTGATCCATGACCAATGTTGGCAGCTTCTTGTCCACCTCTAACTGACGTCGGTTGGCCTGCCAATGTCAGTTTTTGTGACACTCAGCAACCTCCTCCATGTTTGCAAATAGTGAAGCTTTCAGCTCCATAACCTAACATTGTTACACCTTGACCCTTTTCCACTTGGGGTCTAAATCTAATAGGTAAGATTTCCCCCAATTATTTATATGGTCATCATTTCATTATCATGCCCATTGAATACTTAATCGAGTGGGCAGAAGCAATGTATCTAAAAATTACAACTAGTTTAGTAATTATAAAATTTATTTTGAACTAGATCATTTGTCGATTTGGAGTTCCACAAATTATCATAATAGATAATGGATCCCATTTAAAAACCATAAAGTATATGAAGTGTCTAATAAATCCACCATATCACATCACACAACCTCCCTATATTATCCATAGGATAATGGCCAAGTTGAATGCACCAATAAAACCCTAAAGTTGATATTGGTAGAAAAAATCAAAGATTCTCAATGAGATTGGCACTTGAAACTTTATCTATCACTTTATGCCTATATAACCAACATTAAAACACCCATGGGTGCTTTATTTACTCCATTACATTTGGATATGAAGTTATTTTACCTCTTGAGTTTGAGATACCTAGCCTTTGTTTCTCTCTCCAGTGTCTCCTTGACCATGAGGAATATAGGAGTGTACGACTAGCTGAACTTGAGACTTTAGATGAACTTATAATCTCTATTGTATAGAAACATGTCATGTATGTAGATAAAATGGGAATAATATACAATAAAAATATCCACAAGTTCTTGATACATGTAAGAGACCTTTTCCTTAGGCTGAAAAACCACATTGACAAGAATAAAGGAGAAGTTCAAAAGTTTAGACCTAATTAGTTAGGCCTTTACCTAGTGATTAGACCTAATTAGTTAGGCTTCTACCTAGTGATTGGAGATTTTAATAATGGATCATATTAGTTGTGCACTTTGGAGGGCAAATATTTTGGTGAATTCATGAACTATTTACACTTAAAATGCTTCTATATTTATCTCTTGCATGTCATAATGCCCTCATTGCATTACATTTTTCATAGTTTATGTGTTGATTTGCATAACATATGTTGTGTTAGGTGATTATTAGGTTTTTTAGTTCACATGAAAAAATGAAACATATCATATCATTCTATTTTTGACATTGCCCTATTATCCTATAGGAAAAATCTTCAAAATAAAAATTTCATTGGTTCTTACCTTAATTTTTATGACTAGAGTACACCTCTTTTTCCTATATCTTATTGTAAAACTTAAAAAATGCTAGCCTAAAACCTATTATAAAAGCTTGTCCATGATAGAGTATCCTCTTATGATGCCTTATAAAGTAGAACATTAGCATGCTAAAAATAGGTAACTTTTATCTATTATCTTGCTGCTCAGTGATGAGCCCTTACATCTTACTAATTACATGGGGCCAAGATTTTGGGGTCAGGGATTTAAAAATAGAATGACACTTATCAAAAGATTATGAAACATCAAAATTAAATCAGACATATCTCACCCTTGTTAAACTTTAGTGTTGAGCCCTTACATCTTATTGGTTGTGTGGGGTTATAATTAGGGAGAGGTGCCCCTTAATTGCCTACATTTATCCTTTGGAAATGATCCTACATGTCTTGCCATTCATGAGAGACTAAATGTAGGGGTTCATAGATAAAATTAAAAGCTAAATTCAAAAAAAATATTAAATCAAAAAGTGTCCAAAATCCTATCTACATGCCTATGCTAAAAAATATAGCTTTATCCCACTTACAAGTTTTGTTAGGGATAATTATCTCTAGATAAATCCAATGAAGTTAGTACTTTTTGCGTCTATAAATAAGTAAATTTACCCCTTTATAAATAAGGATTAGGACATCTTACTTTTTTTGTGAAATTATAATTCATGGTTTTCATATTTTATCATCTCACATTTATCCTATCTCCTTTTTCATTCCCCTACTATAAATTTGAAGTCATGTGTTATGTGTAACAAAATAATTGGGTCATCACCTATAAAATAGTGGTTAGTTCATTTCATACACACTTTAATATACATATACATATACATATACATATACATATACATATACATATACATATACATATACATATACTTATATCCATGATATTAAATCATTTTCACACATTATTTTTCCACACATATAAATATTATCGATAGCATTTTATCAAAAACATTGAGATACATGGTATATCATCACATCTAATCATCGAAGTGCATAAACTGAGAAGCAAGCATGGAAGTTAAAGACCATAACACATAATGACAAGTCACTAAGAGGTGAAAAAAAATATCTCCATATTTATCATAATAAATGTCAAATTTTTACAATAGGTCTCCAGTAAAATCACCTTCATAGAGGGTCAATGTGTTTCAAGATCTAAAAAATCAATAAAATAGAGGAATAAGTGTACAATATGTATCAATATATACAATAATTTAATTGTCCTTTCCTAAGAGGGTCTTGATGTAGTATAATGGTAGGGGATATGGATCCTATGGCATCTCTTACAAGAACTAACCTGAGAAATTATCTCTCTAGCTTGAGGGTTCATGTCTCACCTCCTATTGGCACCTCTCTACAAGGTTGTGTCTCTTATCTATCAACCAAAAGAAGCTTGACCTCCTCCAGATATTAGTATGTCCACCTTGGTCTCTAATATATTATATCTCACCTCTAGATTAGTGTTCTCCACTCTTAATCTAATTAGAATCACAAATGCATGACAGGATAGCGCTAAGACACCAGTGTGCTGACCTATCTTGATAGGCAATCTAGGATCTACTAATAACTCATCTCTATTCATATCAGTGGCCAACTAAAAAAGGTTGATTAGGGTGTCCCTGATCATGGTCATATATCTAATTAAGGTATCTCCTGATCATGGTCATATATCTAATTAAGGTATCTATAATCATAAATTAGCATAATAGATATCAAATCCAGTCATATAAAAATAAAATAAGTAAATGAGCTAAGTAATCAAGATAAAAAGTGAAATATAAGTAATAAGCTAAAATGCCTAAATTAATAGTTTACTTAGGTCATCTTTATGTTAATATGGGTAAGATTCATAGTCAAATACCTCCTCCTTTTCAGAATCATGGTCCTCATTTAGCTTAATGTAATTTAAACCCTTGCCATCTCCACCTACTTACTATTACTGTTGTATAGGATCCTACTGGATGGTGTCCTGCTATAGTGGTGGTGGGGGAGCTACCTACTATTGTCCTATGGATCCCATCCCCCTACACAATTCTTTGTTGAACCACTCAAGTGATGGGCACTGATTATATAAATGGGCACCATGATATCTTCCTCGATCTCCCTACTCATGCCTCTTGTATGCCTTTGTACACCAATGTTAGTATGGGAAGATTGTCCTCGTATGGCATGCCAAACTATTAAGGCACCCTATCCACTAGGTGTAACTCAACCTATATTAGTATATCTCATAATTGGGTGGCCTTAGTAGCTTTTAAAAGGTATAAAATATACCCATCCCACTATCCAACCATACCATGGTAGGGTAGGACTATCAAGTCTACCATAGTCAAGGTCTTAACTGCCCAAGGTAAAGCTCAAAATGATACCACATCTATCCATCTTGGGGCCTTGATATCCCTTGTGTGCCCAATAACCAATCCTCTTTGGTAGTGGATCACATAATCATATACCCAAATCATGATGATCATGGGGTGATTAATAAAGAGTGCTCCCAATATATCCGCATGCTACAAGTCTCTATAGATGTGGGCCATAATCTCCTAGCTGTAGGAAAATTGATCTTCCCTCTCCTCAATCTAATAGTTGATTAAGGGCCAACTATAAAGTAACATGTCACTACCCTTGTCACCTAATCACTTTTTGTAGATTAGGGATTGTTGATCTCTCAATCTCAAAAATTCTCACTCCATATTTCACACCCACATCAATTTTTATAACATCATTAAAATGTATGACCCAACCCTTTACCTCAACCCTACTCGTGGCCTCATGAAGGGCCACTAATTGATGTGTCATCAGTAGACTAGTGACCTTGTATATGTCAACATGAGTAGATTGAAGTAATATGAAAGTGTTTTGGTCAGGGTCCCAATAAGTAAGCATGTCACACAATAACATGTTTAAGGTGGCAACAATCCCCACCTACGTGACTAAAAAAATCTTACCTGATCTATAATCATTATCTCATATGCTATAAAAAATTATATGATGTGAGGGATCCACTCTTGCTCTCAAGATTTAATACAATGAATACATGTCTCTTATAACTATAAAAGACCTCAAGTCAACCCTTTTCATTTCCTAAGATCCAAAAAAGCATAAGGGGATTTTCCATTTCCCTTTGATAGAACCACTACCTTTTGTAAGTGTTGGTTTTTAAACCACCTCAAGTGGTATACAATTGTGACATGTGGTTACATAACCATTGCTTGAGTGGTAGTTATGTCACCACCCTGACTATCAAAAATAAAAAATTTGACATCACCACGATAGTTATATAACTACCTATTTACATAGAGTGATGGTTTTATCTTGATGTAATGGTTCCATCCATCAATCATAAATAGTTATCCCCCCCAAATTGTTAGGATCAATAAGGCTCAGGTATCAATAACTAAATCCTACCTTTGATACCTCTTGCTAGGAATTTAAACATACAACATATGCAAGTAATAAATAAATGGTGAAATAAAACAAGCTACAAAAAACATAAAATAGGAGAGACAAACCATAACACAAGATATACGTGGAAACCTTGCTAAACCAGCTAGGGAAAAACCATGGGGTAAAGATAACATCTAGACTTGAATATTCATCAGCAAAAATATCTCTAACAAAAATTCCTCTCAATAACTCCTTTCCAGTGCTAACAACCATAACACTCAGGTGAACTAAGATTGTAACCAAGAGTTATAGACTCTAACCTTCAAGATGAAAAATGCAACTCCATCATGATACTAACACCATAGAATTCAAAGTGAGATCAAAATCATCAACCTCCATCTCTATGAGCTAAGCTATCAAGCCTCAAATCTCTATTTCCAAGGATCCATTTCATGCACCTAGGTGAACCAAGTATAATAACCTTTCAAGATCTAACTTCCAACCCTACATGTGATGCTTACAACACAAGAATCTAGGTGAGTTAGGCTTACAAGCCTTAAAAATAATAAGCTTCTATTATGAAAGCACAAGTTTGAAATGATCCAAGTGATCCACTAAATGGATGAACATAATGAGAGGAGAATATAATGCTTTATAGCATTTTACAAAGTGAGAGAGTAGAGAGAGGGAGAGATGACTTCATGTATACTCTAAAAATTCACCACATTCAAGTGGGTTTCATGTGATCTTAGAGGTGATTTTCCCCATGTAACAAAATTCATAAAAAATGACCCTCCACTAGACAAGATCCAAGGCCACCTTCATGTCGCTTTAAAACTTGCTCCCCACTTCCACAAGTATGTCCAAACACTCAATAGTGTTCTTGTTTTTTTCTCCAAGGGTCAAAAAAGTGGATTCTCCACTTTAAACAAGATTCAAGCCACCCCATGCGACTCTGAGAATTTCACCCCACTCACACATGTGAGGACAATTTATAGTAGTTCTCATCTTGTCTTCTTCTTTTATGTGACCACACAAGTTTAAAACGTGTTGCAATCAACTTTTGACTTTTTTTACACATGTGAATCATGGTTCCTCTTATAAATTCAACCCATGCATGACCCTTTGTCTTTTGTACCATGTGATAACCCACATGTGACTCACTAAAGCCAAAACCTATGTTCTCTAGTGGAGTACTATGCCCCACACCTATCACATCAACTTGATCACATTGTAACACTCTTCATAGGCCCACCTACCACATCACCTTCCTGACATATCATCTACATGCCATGTCACCTACATACCACATCATTTACACACCTGCATGATATATCACTTGCATGTTATGTCACCATGAATAGTGACTATGAATAGTGGTTACACACCCTAATAATCTCCCATTTTAAGTCATATACACATGAATTTACCACACCTATGTCTGTTACCAACCAGTTGCCATCCAATTGTCATCAATGCTATCATTAATGCTCATTATTGCTCACACAACAATCCAAGTAGAATTTTTATACATAACTAAAACTTCTCTACCCTAACCAGCTTTGTCAACATCTCCTTTTCTAAAGCAAATTGTAGAAACTTAAAGTGCCTCCCACTTCACCATAGACCCATAATTATTTAATATTATATCATGAAATAATCACTACTCCCACTACTTATAAGTATTTAGTATAGTGCACACCATAGTTGTCTTGAGGATTTTCTACTCCTGATGAATATGATACACATGACATCCATATCTTATCCTCCAACATAGGACACTTTGGAAAATAACTCTAAAATACCATAAGTAGGATACTTGACTTTATTAATTTCATGTCCACTGTACATCTCCATCCTTGGTTTTTTCCTTCATCTCAGAGCCATCTCACCAGTGATCATGTTGGGGCCCACAACTAACATACCATCTATAAATAGTAGTAACCTCTGATAAACCTTACCTCTTCATGAATGTATTCCTATACCACATCAACATGCTTACTATAACTCATATAGTCTTCAATTATAAAAACTAAAAACTCTTTTCCTTATTTACATATCCTCCTATCTACTCCATCTCATCACAAGATCACCATGTAGGAATGATGCTTTCGAATCTAGTTGCTCCAGTAGTAACAAGTGCACACTACACTCTTGATAATACTTATCAACATGAGAGAAAAACCATAGAAGTCAACACATGAATCTTCCATATGTAACATACCACTACCCACTATGATCAACATAGTACCCATCCATATTTCTTAGGAAGTTATCATGCTACTTAGTGCACCACCACTACACCTACCAAGTTTTTGAACCTCAAAGATATAGTCAATTTGCATCTTGCTCTATTGCATGTCACACACATAACCCTCTCCTTTCATATAAATTTTTTCACTTGGATTCACACCCTTTGAAGAGATGAAAATCTCTCCTAATCTAAGTGGCACAATGAAATCACCTCTAGGTTTGTGGGTAGCCTAAGGAGTGAGGTGAATCTCTAGATAAGGTTAGCTCTCTTGATGTACTGATTTGGATTGCTACTACTACTAACTTTAGGGGGTGAAAAGGGAGAAGGATAACTGGAAAAAAACTACTATAAGGGAGTTTATACACAAAACTTATTGATGACATCAAACCATATACATATTACACTTGAAATCAAAGGACAATTAAACATACACTCTCCAATCTATGTCTTTTTGCATTAATGTTGCATTATGGGGTTATGGATGAATGTGAAAAGCTAGGAGGAATAGACAAGAGGCCTTGAATGGCACTAATGAAGATAATAAATCAATCAAACTTTAACATTTCCTAGAACACATCACATGCCCTATAAGAAGAAGCTAAAAATAGGTGAGAGAATGTGACAACTTGCTAAGGAATCTATAGTCTTCACTAAGTAAATTTAACATTCAAGTAAAGAAAAATATGAAGAGTCATGGAATAGGTAACACCTAGTTATTTTATTTATCAAAATTTATATAAATGAGTAGGGCTTTTCCATACTCAGGTGGATCATCCAATACAATGCCAAAATGGCTAGTTCTTATAGAACTAGAGAGAGAGAGAAGAAGAGAGAAGTTAAAGGGTCACAAGGACACTTGTTAATCTAATAAAGGAGTTAATTGTGAATGTGAAGATGATATGGGATTAACCATGCAATTTTAGGAGCTAAAAGTGTCAATTCAAGTCACAAACTTCATGAAAAGTGGCATAAAACTCCTCATTTTGCATTAAAAAATTTCCTTCATTATTTCCTCTATTTTAACATCCCATAGTTGATTAGGACTAGGTATGATGATTATAATCTATGGATGGACATCATACATGCCTTTACATGCATTTTTTGCTTGCCTAGTCTTCTATAATCAATTGGAAAGGATCAATCATCATCTACTATCTAGAAAATTGCTCTTCCATGCACCCTACAAACTTGGATTCCAAAAAGGCATAATTTTTCCATAAAAATACATACAAGGTACTGTATTACACCCTCCATGGCCTTATAATAATCAAACACACCTTAAAATCACCCCACTTGAAGTTTTCCATCTTCCTCACTAACTTGTCTAATATGTCAGTTTTGGCTGGCTGAGTTGAAACACCTGGTTGGGGTATTTATTTTATTATTAAAGGAATTAAATAAATATGGGAGTTATCTTAAGTATTAATATTTCACTCAAAGTTGGTTTAATCTCTTGAATCCTTCTATAAGTTGTAAAACATAAAAAAGGGTAAAAAAGAGCCTATTTTGCACCATTTTTATTTATAAATTTGTATAATTAGTTGGCATGGGAGGGAGCCTAAGAGAGTTATATTCAACATAAAATAGATATTTTGGTCAAAATATGACATTTTATTATCTTTTCAAGATCATATTCTCCATCAGGTCCTAGTTGAGGGTTTAGGAGGTTTTGAGTAGTTTCTGGTCTTAAGCTTGGTTCATAAAGATTGGATGTCCAAATTGCCAAAAATTTACACAAAATTGGTGTTAAGGATCCTCACTATCATTAAAAAAATTATTTCACCCCCATACAAAACCTCCAAGGAGATATGAGCATCACAACTTGACCTATCATTCTCCTTTCCTCTTTTCCTACATGTCTAAATGGGTTTAAGATCCAAAAGGAAAATTATTTATGTTTTCTCTATCCTCCAAGAGTTTAGTCACCTCTTTATTTACCCTAAAAACATAATCCAATAGTTATACATGCTCATTTCATGTTAAAAGTGTAATGGACCCCCATTTAGATGCTAGGCCTAATTATGCCTAACAGGCTTGTTTGCACCTTAGAGCTTAAAACATCCTTTTATGGTTTCCCATATCTCCTAATAGGTCAAAAAATTCTATAATTACCTATGTACATGTTATAATAGGGTGGAAGACATATCTTATGCTATAAAATGAAGTGATCCTTCTTTTGGCTTCTAGGTTTCAATCTTGCTTTTAGGCCTTACTGCTCCTTTGGGGGTTTAAGATACATTTATGAGTTTATTTGTATTTAAATAGATCCAACACATATATAATGACTCCATAAACATGTTTCAACAAGGTGGAAATAATATTTCTTGCTAGGATGGGATTTGAACTTGCATTTGGAGTCTAGGCCTTAATTTTGCCTGTTATGTTTGACTGTATCTTATGGTGTTTAGACCTTTCTTCTGGCACTCCTCCATATATGAGGTATAATTTACATTTTCCTAAGTATTCTATAGCTTCAAAACTCTCTTTCAAGGTTCTCCTTATCCCTTAGATCATCTTTTGATCATTCTTTACTAAAATTGTGAGGGTTTGTATGAGGGGAAGTGCCCTCTATTTGAGACAAAATAGAGGGAAATTTCCCTATTTTCTCAAACCAATCGAAGGTTGGATCATATTATTAAATTAAATAGACACCTTACACAAAATTTTGGCTCCTTAATAGGTCATATTACCTCTTAACTCACCCAAAACACAATATAGACTTATGTAAAGGATTGTGTATAGGGTATGTTTTCAATGGACTGTGTTTTGCTCTATGAGAGCCATTTTTTTGATTGATATCAATTATAATGAGCCTATTTATGTTTTAATTTCCATTCTATATTGGTTCCAATATTAATTCTTATCACTCTAACCCCTCAATCACCCTCCATGCTCATGAATTCACCTAACTGAGTTTCTTATCTTTTACTGTGTTTTTTGGTCATGTGAGGGGTATCTATAGGTATACTAGCTTATTTTAGGTATGGAAAACAATAATAAAGTCTTAATATAAATTTTATATGGTATTTAATAATCTATTATACTTATATAAACTTGTATAAGCCTAAAATATCCATTAGACATACTATTTCATCTCACTGCCTACCCAATCAACATAGTCAACTATGTTGAGGAAAAAAATGAAGTCTTGAGGGTGTTTATTTGCATTGGGATATGTTCCATGTTCCTTTGGAGAATCCCTTGATATCACAAGTTTCTTATGTGAGTTTTGAGTTCACCTATACTCTCTTTATGTTCACAAATTGGACCCTCTTGCTATGATTGTGAACTCTTGCATGTTGGACCCCTAGCTGAAGGTGTTCATGAATATACTTACATTTTGAATTATGATTAGGACTCCTTTGAATTTATAAAAATATTTTATATATGGTTTATACTAATTTTATTCACCCTTGGTGGCTTTTAAATCTCACTTAGGCACATTTACATTTCACTGTCTACTTTTAGTCATAGCTGACTGTGTTTCTTGGTTGGAGGCTCTCCCTATAGGTGTCATGACTAATTAGACTCCAAAATAATGTTCAAAAATTCATTTGAATCATATAGATCCATTTTATATTTCTTGGATATATATTCATGCTTGGACCTAGAGCAAACCACAAGGAACCTCTCTTCTTAGCTCATTGTCAACTGTGTTTGTTGTAGGTGTATGTTTCCTACCTGTGTACGGACTGAGGGTATGCTTAGGAGGTCATAAAACCAAGTAAAATTATTTTAGGTGAATTATATAATCATTAATTTTATCATCATAATCTATAAAAACTCCATTATGATAACAAATTCAAGTCACAAATTATGAATGGAAAAGGTCTCATTTGGATTCACAATCATGTAGACAACATGGAAGCAAATCAGTGTTTTATTGGAAAATTTGAGACCTCAAATGACCATACTCCACTTTTAAAATTCCTCCCAAGATTGGAATAATGATTATTAATGTTATAGGGTACAATTCAAAGTCATTGGGATGAATGAAAAGTCTTTGGAGGCATGTCATAAGAGGTTTACAAAAACCCCCTGAAACTTTGTTTGCACTTTTTAAGGATTTTGTCTCAAACTTAGCAACCTCCTTTTGAAATCATTCTCAAATTAATTTAGCCATATATTAATTCTAAAATGTCTATTAGGTTTAATTAAACATATGATTAATTGAAAAGTGAATTTCATTCCTTGTTTCAACATCACATAAGGACTCCTTAACTCTCTGTATCAGGTCACCTATAGGTGGTTATTTTCCACATAGGTAGTAGGTCTGAATTTGGGAAATGATAAATTTTTATGGCCTATAATTATATTAAAATATCATAAAAACTTGAAAATGGACTCAAATTATCAAAAACATTTCATATCTTCTTTCCAACATGAAGATCTTCATGATGATACCTGTGGATGCCCATTAATGGCTGACTATGTGCAAGCATGGTATATGACTACAAGCTTATGGAAATATGATTTTTAAAAAGGAAATTTAAAGGAAATGAGACAAAAATAAAATTTTAAACATAATAAATAAATCATCACAACTTCCTATATCCATTGTCAAATTAAAAAACTCTGTAAATGAAGAAAAACTGCTTGATGCACCTAGAAAAGACTAGTCTACAAATTTGAGGTTATTGGCCCATCAAAACAACTAAAAATATGAAAAAAATCATGGAATATATATATGGGAGAGTAAAAATACTTCATAAAAAATATCATTAGCTAAAATATATGTGATTTCACAAACAAGACCAAAACCTGAAGGGTACACAAATTGATAGGGAGATTTGCACAGTCAACTTCATGAGGATGGTTCATGAAGTAAAGTTGATAATTATAAAAATAAACTATATTAAAATTAAGGTATAAAATAACCTCCCAAAATTATTTTTCTAGAAACTCTTTTTACTGGCCGTACCAAGTATAAACTTGCAAGTCACTTCTACATGTCTAGAAAGGCAAGAAAAGGGCATAACGGTTTTGGATGAAAAATGGCACTTAAGAGAAAAAAAAAAACATGTAACTAAGTTTGGGGAAGACAAAGAGTCACATTTAAACCTTTTCCAAGTGACATACTTCCCAAAGAGGCTGTATAAGTGCTAATCTCTCCTTTTTCTTTAAGAAAACTGACTTCTCTCTGAACAACCTACCATATTTTAAGTTATGTCAGTTATATAAGAATTATAATGACACATGGGATATGAAATCATGTTTTTACACTTGAAAATATCTCAATAAACCCGTACAAATCATTAAATACACCTATTTGACCCCTCAAATGACCCAAAAATGATATAAGGACATAAAAACTAATTGACCAAAGTTAATATAACATTAGTTGACATCAATTAACCTATAAAAAACCTCATGAAAATGTATTATACCCATTTATATACCTAAAAATCCAATTTTTTTACTATGGGTACCCCAATTTGACCTAAAAGTCAAATTTGGTCAATAAGAACCTCAGGTCATATTTGTTCTTCTCCATCCACTGTTACAATAGGTACATATTCAGGTTTCTAGTAACTCCTCTACATGTTATTTATGTATCATCTCAACCAACATGTTGTGGTAGTAGGATCACACAACTTATATCCCCATCTCCATCCAAGAAACTCCATCTACACCAATGGAGTCTAGCTTACTCCTCAAGTTGAATGGTTGCTTCTTCAATAGGAAAACATTGGTACTAATCTATATAGTAAAGCTTGTTTATATTTTCCTCTATTCTCCATCTTCTACCAAGAGATAAATACCTGCCATGTAATTTTTTTTTTAATTTCATATCTTGGTCTCTCTACCTATACCTCCCACTTGCATAAACCATCCAAAACTAGGCTCTGATACCACTTGTTAGGATCAACAAGGCTCAGGTACTAATAATTAAATCCTCACTCTGATACCACTTACTAGGATCAATAAAGCTCAGGTACCAATAACTAAATCCTAGATATAATACCACTTGGTAGGAAATTAAACATCATACATGTGTAAGTAATAAATAAATACAAAAATAAATCAAGCTATAGAAAACATAAAATAAGAGAAACAAACCATAACATAAAATATATATAAAAACCCTACTAAACCAGCTAGGAAAAAACCATGAGGCAAAGGCATCATCCATACTTTAATATTCATCAACAACACTCTCTCTAACAACAACTCCTCTTAGCAATTCCTTTCCATTGCTAAAAACCATAGCACTCAAGTGAACCAAGCTTTCAACCAAGACTTATAGGCTTCAACCTCCAAGATGCAACACACAATTTCATCATGATGCTAACACCATAGCATCTAAGGTGAGTTCCAAAACATCAACATCCATCTCCATGAGCTGAGTTGTCAAGCCTCCAAGCTCCATCTCTAAGGATTCATTCCATGAACCTAGGTGAGCTAAACATAATAGTATTTAAGGATCTAACCTCCAACCCTACATGTGATGATTACAACCCAAGTATCTATTTGAGTTAGGATTACAATCCTTACAAACTCTAAATTTCTATCATGCAAGCACAAACTTGCAAGGATCCAAGTGATACACTAAATGGATGAACAAAATGAGAGGAGAATATAAAGCTTTATAACATTTGACAATGAGAGAGAGATGAGAGAGAGGGAGAGATAACTTCATGACTATTCCAAAAATTTGCCAAATTTGAATGGGTGTCATGTGATCTTAGTGGTGGTTGTCCCCATGTGCCAAAATTCATAAAAAATGACCCTTCACTAGAAAAGATCCAAGGTCACCTTCATGTGGCTCCAAAGATTTCTCCCCACTTCCATAAGTGAGTCCAAACACTCAATAGTGTTTTTCTTGTCTTCTTCTCCAAGGGTCAACAAAGTTCATGATATAATTTAAAAAATATCCAAGCCACCCCATGTGACTCTAAGAATTTCACCCCACTCACACATATGAGGACAATATTAATATTGATCATTTTGTCTTCTTCTTCCATGTGACCACACAAGTTCAAAAGGTGTTTCAATCACCTTTTGACTTTATCTACATATGTCAATCATGGGTCCCCTTAAAAATTTGACCCATACATGACCCCTTTGTATTTTACACTATGTGACAACCCACATGTGACTCACTAAGGATAAAACCCATGTCCTCTAGTGGAGTACTATGACCCACACCTATCACATCAACCTTATCACATATTAGGACCTTTCATGGGCCCTCCTACCACATCACATGCATGCCATGTCACCATGAATAGTAACTATGAATAGTGCCTATGAATAGTGACATGTGAATAATGGCTTCACATGTTCACACAAATAACTTAAAAACTAACTAAATAACTAAAATTTTGATAAATTCATACTCTAAAATCTCCCAAAAACACTTTGAAATTAATTTTTTTAGATTTGATTGGATTTTTATTGAGTTTTAGCCAATTTGTAAAACTAGAGCGAAAGAGGAAAAAATAATAAGAACTTACCTATCCCTACGCCACTCCAAATACCAATAGTATGTTTACCATCCCTTCTCCATACTTGTTCTTTTTACTACTTTCTTGCTCAAAGCCATCATTGTTAATCTAGAGCCCAAAATCTCACATATTCGATTTCCAAAAATGAGTCTATTTTCAACAAGTTTTTGAATAGGTAGGCCCCCAAACTAGCCTTTTGGATTTAAAAATTTTCTATTTTAGTAAATTCTCTCATTATCACACATTTTCATGTTTAAAAAGTCATATTAATTCTATTTTTTTATAAAACTAATGATTTAATAGTTTTTTAATCTTCTATAACATGTTTTTACAATTTTACAGGTACATGACAACTTGGCATTGGCTTTAGTCTCCCCAATGAGACAATTTAAGTAGTATGATCTTCCCCACACAAATGGTAATTAATTTAATCCATGATTTTATTACAAAATATATTTTCTACCTTTTCATTAAATTGCACATGATTCCTGTATTTTGTCTCCAGGTTACATAGAGTCTTGAGTGGCTTTGTTGCTCCACCAAGGTAAATAAGGTAATTATTTACAACCCTATGATTCCATTACACATGCTAATATTCAGGACCATGCCCTCATCAACTCATGACAAGGAATCCTCCTAAAGGGGAAATATGTATGTAACCAAAAATTATATAGTGTGATATTTATGATATAATGTCTATGTTAGAATTTACTAATATTCACATGGTATTTACCGTGAGGTAAATTATATTTACTAGTAGGTTTGTTACTAGCAAGATTAGTTTAATAATAGTTAATAGTGAAATGTATATATTATTATCAAAACAATATATTACATATATATCTTGGAAGTTGATTAGTGAGATTTTATAGGGATCTCAGGATCCCCATAAATAGCCTATGCACTTCTTATATAAGTGTTATATAATATTTTGAATGATAATGTAGTGTGGATAATTTTATTATTATTATTATTATTATTATTATTATTATTATTATTATTATTATTATTTGTCTAGTCTTTGTGAACTATGTTCTACTTCATTATTAATTTCTTGAGTTAAATTGCTTGTATAATCTTTTTAAATACCTATCATTGGTATCAAATTAGGGACATTGATTGTTTCTAGTGATATAACAATGATTGATTTGTAGGGGTAGACATATTCATCACTGCCTTGACTAATGTAATTTATTCATGTGGTTTGGATGCCTGAAGCATAAAAACATGTTGATCACTACCATAGCCATTGATGGTAATATTATAAATATTTTCTATTTTCTATGGTTCATTTATATAAT
This sequence comes from Torreya grandis, assembly GCA_037957365.1. Lineage (NCBI taxonomy): Eukaryota > Viridiplantae > Streptophyta > Pinopsida > Cupressales > Taxaceae > Torreya > Torreya grandis. The sequence continues at coordinate 1,334,416 of JARHVA010000756.1, read as the reverse complement.
TTATTATTGATGTCTCAAGTTGGCTATCTTATCTACCTGAGAGAAAAAAATATTTCTATGTTCTTTTAGAATGATCCTCACAAGCACCTAAAGAAATATACATCCATTTTTGTCACATCTATTTATCAACTCGGATCTTGGATTATTCTTGTCTTACACCTTTCTTCTAACTCATTGTCCACCCATTCTACACTAGTTTGGCATTTAGTTTGGTTAAACTGGGCACTCAATAATACTTAGATTTTATCTATAGTTTGCTCACCTCATTTATTTGAAGATTTACTCTTTGCTTGACATGGTTAGAATGTTTCAACCTATCATTCTCTTCAATTCACCAATCAACCATTTATACCTATTCCTCAGCTTAAACATCCTACTAGATGACAGTTAAAATATGTCATTCTTTCCTCATGCATTTTGACGTTGTCTCATCCAACAAATCTTGAAATTGATCTCAGATCTCACTATTAAAATATTGATTACGTCGATAGGTGCAAGAAAATAATTGACATATCATCATGAATCTTATAGCTGACAACTATTATTTGAGCCAACTATGTTTCCATTTGAATGATATGTAGATACTATGGTAGAAAATTCTATCGATAGTGAAGATGGATGTCAATTTCCAAATGGTTCATGCAAGTAAAAATTAATTCATGCATAGTCGTACTATTACTTCAAAGGTTGAAAAATTAGGTTTATGTTATTTAGTGGTATTTTACTTTCAATTGTCGAGCTCTTGATAATTATTTCTTAAATTATCTTTTAGATATAGTTTAATTAATTATTTATATAGTTTTTTAGTCTAATAGCCTATAATTGAGTTTTAATAGGTAATTAGTGTTGTCTTAATTATGATTTTAGCCTATGTTAATTTTGAGTTAATTATTAAGTATATGCCAATAAATGGGCCACAGGGAGTTAGTAAATAATTTAATTTTGAGGTATGAGACTTAATCAAAGATATTTCTCTCATACTCAATTTTGTGTCAATAAGTTTTAGCTAAGTCCATTAATTTGGTCATTATTTTTTATTTTTAAAAATAAATAAATAAGACCTTTATGTCATTTGGTCATCAAAATTCAAGAAAAATTATTGTAATAGATGTGATATCACTTGTATGTGATGCCCACATTATGGGGGTCTTCTCATAAAAAATGACATGCAAAGGTTAAGATTCATCACCATATTTGTTGAGTAAGTAATAGATGCCAGAAGATAGAGGACACATGAGATTAAAGGAAAAATAACTATTGGAAATATTGTCATTGATGTCAAAGGTCTAGCATTATTTGTGATAAAGGCCCCATTGCATTTAATGATGTTTGTAATAGATTTATCTTGGCTAATGTGAGTTAATATTTATTTAATATTAACAAATATATTTTTGGTTGCATATGAGACAAAAAAAGGGCCCATGGAGAAGTCAAAGATCCATGGGGTAAAGACAAAAGAAGGATGGGATGCATTTTCCCATGAAGAGTCATCTTGGAGAATTCCAAGAGTCACCAAGTGAAGACAAAAGAGGAAGGGCACAATTTATCATGAAGGGACACTTTGAGGAATACAAAAAGTCACCAAGATAAGGACAAAATTGGGAAGGACGTTTTTGGTCATGAAGGGTCACCACATGACTTTTCAAAGGCAAGAATATGAAGGGTCATATAAGTTTGGCACCATTTTCCATAAGGATTGAAGGGTCACAAAAGGGGAAGGCCAAATGTCATTTGGAAAGCTATAAATAAAGGCTTGAGAAGCCATTTATAAGATGAGAGATAGAGGTTGATTTGATATTGTAATATCTAGCTTAGAAGAGCAATTGTGAGAGATGAATATGATTTGTATTTGTTATATCTAGCTTAGAAGAGCAAAGGTGAGAGAGAGGAAATAGATGTTGTATTGAACTGTCATTTGTTGAATAGCAACATTGAGAGATAGGTGTGTGGTATACACAAAGGGGTAGGTGCTCCTATGGGTTGGTGCTCACAAATTGTTGTTGGGTTGGTGCTCAGCAAAGGGGTTGGTGCTCTTGTGGGTTGGTGCTCATGAATTGTTGTTGGGTTGGTGCTCGAAAAAGGGGTTGGTTCTCTTGTGGGTTGGTTCTCATGAATTGTTGTTGGGTTGGTGCTCGACAAAGGGGTTGGTGGGTCCCCGTGGGTTGGTGCTCACAAATTATTGTTGGGTTGGTGCTTGGCAAAGGGGTTGGTGCTCAGCAAAGGGGTTGGTGCTCCTGCAAGTTGGTGCTTGTGAATATTGTTTGGGTTGGTGCTCATTCATATAATTGAGATTGTTCTCTGTGGTTTTTCCCACATTGGGTTTCTACATTATATTTGGTGTCTCTCTCTATCTTGTGTGGTGTTTATTGTTTGAGTTTTATTGCATATCTTGAATGTTTGATTAAGTGGAATTTGGTTAAGGGAAAGTTTTATAAAATATATGATATACTGATTCACCCCCCTCTTAGTATATCCCGTGCTTAACACTAACATGCTATAGCAAGACTTTAGAGATGGGGCCATATAAAAAATTAGTGGCACTTACATCTATGCCAAATTAGTTAAATCCAAGGATGATATCTAGTGGTAATGAAAACTATTTATACTATGTGAGATTAAGTGGGAACAATCACGTGCAGAGGCTACAAAAGTGATAAAGATGATTTGATCCTCATTTATAATTTTATTTTCCATTTGTGTGGTGTGCATTTATTTTTTGAATATGTTGCTGGTATATTTTGAATAAATGTGAAATCTTTGAGTAAAATTTTTATGTAACCCCTTTAGATTAAGCATTGTAAAATGTTACTCAACATTTACTATAACACTCATAGATCTTGAAACGGTTTATGGAGATCCAAAAAACCACCATGATATGAATGTCTAGGTTTGTGGTAAGCTTGTTGAAAACCATGGAAAGATTAAAGAGGAACACATTTATTTTATATCAAGGTTATGAGGTAAGAGGCATGTAGCAGTTCAAAGAATATATTATGTTTTACCATGTTCACATTAGCCGGGTGAATGTTAGAATTTATTAATATTCACATAGTATATATTATGAGGTAAATTATATTTACCAGTAGGTTTGTTAATAGTAAGATTAATTTAATAATAGTTAATATTTAAATTTATATATTGTTAGCTTAACAATATATTATGTATATATCTTGGAGGTTGATTAGTGAGAGTTTATAGGGATCTCAAGATCTCTGTATATATCCTATGTACTTCCTATGTAAGTTTTATGCAATGTTTTGAATGATAATACAGTGTGAAGATTTTTTTTCTTTATCTACTCTTTGTGAATTGTTTTTGGCTTCATTATTAATTACTTGAGTTAAATCACTTGTATAAGCTCTTTAAATACCTATCAATCTAATGATGACGTAGTGATATCCAAACTACACTCAAGTGGGTTCTCTCTAAAATTATACTCCCTAATATTTCCATATCTCTTTATTGAACCCCTCAAAATCTATTTTTTTCTAGATTTTGTAACCTCTTTTAGCCTATTTTACAAACCCTCCATAGAGGATGAACTCACCCCTCTCGATAACGAAACCATCACGATCCACTATAAAACTAACTCTAAGGTGATGGAACTACCATAATAGTTTCTCAAACCAATATGATGGAACCATCACCGACATAATCGTTCCATATTATTATAATTTAGTTTTGTCATCTTATGGGGTAGTTCTATCACAAACTGGTTGTTACATAACTTTTCTTGTAAATAGGGTGGTTCTATCACCACTTATATGTGCATTAGTTTAGCTTCCAAAGTATAATATTTCATGTATTTTTCATGCTTATTATTATTTTTATTATTATTTTCACCTTAAATTCCCATCCAAGACCGTCCAAATCACTCCCACTCTTGTTTTGATCACTCCCCATCCTTCCTAAGTTGAACTTTTAGTTAAGTAATAGTTAGACTTACCCTTGTGAGCTCCATACTTTCTCTACAAGTATCCTAGTTTTACATTGATTTTGGACTTGAAAATTTACATTTGAGATTTATGTTTTGAATATTTATACAATAAAAACCTAATTACCATTTCTTTTGAGATTTATCTTTGATCATTTTCATGTTAGACTACACAATTTTAAGAAAGGAAAGTCATTAAATTCACAACTAGATCTTTGTAATCAATGCACTAGCCAACCACAATCAACTAATATTTTGTTTGGAGTTATGTTCCTATCATATTGTTAATTTTATACTATTATTTTATTATTCTCCTTAGTCATATAGTTCCTACAATCATTGTTTTGAGCAGAGTAGCTAGCATGCTGAGAAGCATATCACAAATACATATATTGTTTCCAACTAGTCTACATATTGATCAGGTTATGAGATTATAGTTTTAGTTTTATTACTTGTTTAGTAGATTAAATTAGTTTATTTTACTTTCTTGCATTAGATTATATCTCTACTTTGAAATGACAAATAGATAGGAAAATTAACTCTTTTCTTTTTCCATCTTTGCACCAAAAATATTAGTTAGTTTCCTTACTATTTTAAACCATATAATAGATTATTTCAAGGCATATATATTTGAATTAAAAACCTAATTAAATATTTTAAAAAAAAAACACAAAAATTAATTTTTAGTTTAAAACAAACTCTTGTTCATGCACAAACAAGCACACTAGCAAATATAAAACACTAGCAAAACTTAAGAGAGTAAAAGGTATTATCTAGATATTGATTTCCCTTGTTTGAATAAATAAAAAATTCCAAAATATTGCTTCTCACAGAACATAAAGTCATACTAGATACTACCTTAAAAACAAGCTCTTACGCTTATACATTTAATCACCTTGCCTCTTTGATTACTCTCCTAGAGCATCCCTATCTCCATTGAGCAAGTCTTTTTCCTAGAGTTAGAGTCCTAGGTCCTAACACCAACATCTAGTCTAACATTAACACTTAGCTCAAGAGAGAGGTTTTCCATTCCACAATGATTCCACGCCCCATTTTATATTATCTCAAAACTCTAGAAGATTACGAGCAGATTGTATATCCCCCCATAATCATCCTTCCCCAAAATCAAGGCTATCAATACAATGTCATTTTTACCTAGGCACATTCATTCCCTTTTTATTTTATCCTTAGTTCTAGCCTCATCATATATCATTCATATTCGTGTATGACATTGATAAGACATTATCATCCTGATAGATTTGACCACATCCCTTAAGTTATTCAACCAAACCATTCCCACTTTGACATTCCCACCATTGATCAGGAGCTTGACCTCCTCATCATCACCAATATCGAGGGACCTTAAAGTTCTATTTATTCCCAATTGGATGCTCTTAATGATAAAAATGGTGCAATAAAACTCTTTTGGATCCATCACAATAATACCTTACCACTCATAATTCTAAATCCCATTCCATGAAATAGTTATCCCAATCTATAGTTCCAACTGTCATCCATCCATTATGTTGGCTATCTCAGCCAGGAATTAAGAATTTGAGTGCAAAATTTAGCATGTGATATTCATGTGCATATAATATTATCATAAATAGAAGGTACCTCACCAAATTTAAGGGTTGCATCATCATTTAAATCTATATTTTCCATACCTTGTGTTGTAATATTTTAATTGATTTTTATTTTTTCTAGATCAATGCTTTCAACATAGGGGGTTGATGCTCATCTTCAAGGGCTATAATGATGTGTTGATTTCCATTCTCAAAACTCAGATATCAATTATTGAAGCACATATATGTATTGTTGACATAACACCAGGTATTATTGAGAAATGATAAATAATTATCAACCTTAGCTAACTCTCTTACCTCAAAATCCATATGAAATTTCACACCCATGACATCAATAGAGACATCCTTGAAAATTGTTAATGGTTGGTCATGGGTCTTATTAACCATGAATAAGACATGGGTGAAGGCCTTAACGATAGGCTACTAATCTTGCTCTAGGAATTTCTAGTGAGAAAATTAATCTTTACACTCGTATTGATTAAATATTTCATACAAAGATTCTATCTATAGTTTTATTGATGATAAATTCTTGGTCATAACCATCATCGTGCATGGTCCTAACTTTGCATCTTGCATAAAGTATATGTAAGGTACTTCCACTGGAGCCTCTTATGTATGTTACTTAAACCCATTATTGAGTAAGGGAATTACTCCTTCCTCCCAAAACAAATCTAAAATTTTAGATAATTTTTTTTCATCCTTTCCATGTTTTACCTTTCCTTGGATAGCCTCATTTGCTTAATTTTAAAAATCCTAGGCAAGTTGTAGTTCATCTTGCAGATTTATGACCATTTACATAGTGGCTTGTAATATATATCTTTGTTGTGACCCATAAAAATAGGTAAAAATGAGTGGATCATTATGATGTACCTTTTCATTTATTGTTTACATTAAATTTATTCAAACATTTTCTGTGAGAGCTTCATATGGTCTAGTTATAGTGCCATTTTAAATCATTATATTTACCTTAGGACCTTTAGTTTTGGGATTTCATTCTTTAATAACCCACCCATTTGTTGGGAATACATTGTGTATCATACCTACCCCTTATCTAGACTTATATTTTTATGTTATCTTTTCATACAATTTTAGACAATTCAACTTTATGTTTTCCATGATAATATCCACAAGTTGTAATTTTTTGGCAGTCTCTCTAATAGTTCTCCAAAGAAACACATCTTTAACATGTGATTAGAGGGAATATTTCACCATTATTTACCTAACCTTATCCTTTTAAAGTACACTAATTTACATAGTGTCTTTGATCCTGGTTGGAATTTCCCAAGGTGGTTTGTCTCATTCAACATTCTCTTGTCTCATGGATCTCATCAATCATCCAATAATCTTTGGTGTTATGGGTGGAAGCATCATAAATATTATAGTATAAATAGACTTTAGTTAGCACTAAAACTTGTAGGAAGGGTGATATTTTATGTGATTCAAGGAGTTCCTTAACACTTCATCATGGATAGTTGTTCTTGTTTCACCTCCATATAAGGATTAATGTTAATATTCACACTTCCTATGGGTTTAGCTTAGAGTGTGGCCTCTAGCACTTATTTTTGTTTAATAAAATTTTCATGGAAAGAGAACATGTAAAAGGATCCAAAAACCCTCCTACATACCAATGTACATGTTGAGTCGGGGGAATATCAAACAAAATCTTGGAGATCAGAGTTTTTAATATTATATCATATGCGCTCACACTCTCAGCAAGAACTTGATATATTTTAATGATACAATATTATGTTATAAAAACTATCTGATTTCAAACTCTCTTATAAAATATTCCTTAAATTGGTCATAATCCATGACTACCTTATTAGGATCATACTTATGATTCCAAGTATGTGCAGTCTAAAATAATGGTAGAAAATTGACTAGATTTATGGTTTAGCATCGTGATGCCCTTCGCATGTCAAATGAGCTCATAATTTTTTATGTACTTATCCTTGTTATCCACACATATATAATTTTTTAGGCTCAAGGAAGTTCATAAAATATTCTTTTGTAATAATGTTGGTACATGTAGATGTACAACTAGTATGCTTGAAATATGACCTACACTAAGATTTCCAGTTATATTGCAAGCATTAATTCCTACCAAGGGAAAAACTCTACCTACCCACACACATACATGTTTAAAGATAGGATAAACATCAAGTGCCTATAATATAGGTTACCTTCCCCCTATATCTATGGCACTTGATAAACTATAGATAATTGGTGGTACATATGAGTTTCTACCTCTTTTTTGTGGTATTTCATACATTTGTTGACTCTTTTGATGCACTTGTCAAGATATTAGATCTAATGGATTATATAGTATTATTATTTTAAATCACACTTCTATCTATCTCTATCAATACAAATTTTTTAATCTAAGATAAACTATCACAATCTCTACTATTTTTATTTTGATTGATAAGTGTGTAGGCTTATGTTTCATGTAGATCTTGGGTGAGTAAACCCTCAATATTTGGCATGTTTCCCTAGTTGAAAATATATTGATTATCCTCCATAACTTCCATGTTATAATTTTCACGTGATTCATATTCAATGGAGTTGGTCTCCTTTTCATAAAATCCATCCATATACCATCCCTTTCCTACATAGGTCCTCACAATATCTTCTAAATTTTTCTCTTCCCATTCCCTCAGGCCCTTAGTGATAATCTCTTTTTATCTTTTTGTAATCTAGGCTCACCATGCTATAATTATAATTAATTATTATTTATAATTCTCTCCCTCACTTCCTACCATCTACACATACCATACACTAAAGAAACTTTATTGGCCATGGGGAGATTTACAATCCCATATTTGACCATTAACTTCTTCATTTCCAATGTTATTTGCAATATGTAGGAACCCATTCATTCATTTATAAACTAGTAATTATATTCCTCTAGACAAGAATAAGTGGGTAATAAAAATTCTAATACATAAGTGTTCAAAGTGTTTTTCCACCACACATCCACTATTTTTTCCACATATTGTTGGCATATCTAACTTTCTCAAGTTTCTCTACCATCTAGGGAGAATTTCAACCATATTTTATAATTTCACCTATCATGTACGCAACAAACCATGCATGAATATTTCCAAGTAACATAAAAATATCACCTCATATAGGGGATTATGCAAATTCTCTCCACCCATTTTATTGATTTTGACTACCAAGACTAGGATGGTTCAATGTAAATTCATACTCTAATTTCTCTAACCTTAGTTCAATATTTTTCAATGATATTTTGAAAACTATATTTTCTCATCATTTCCTCAATAAGTTTGTATACAATTCCAACACATAAAGGAAATTTTTGGGTGATTTTAAAACTAGTGCATTCTCAATGCTATACTATATCTACATTGGTCTATCACACATTTTTCATGCTCACTCAAGGTGTAGGTAGAGCTTACCAAGTTGCAGTATGGTTATTTTAGCATAAGAATTGAGCATATATAAACTATAGTAAGGTAAAATTTATTACATTGCTTTATAATGAAAAAATCATGATAAAAAACAAATACAAATCAAGAGTATTAGTTAATACCATTATTATTAAATAACATATTTAATAGCTTAAAGATATTATAGTATTTTTCCTTATGTAAAGTTACAAAGTAATTTCACTTGTTTTTTAGTGTCATAACTAGTTGTATATTCAAATGATAAATTTTTATCATAATAGTATTAAATATATATCTTTCTCCTCTTTATTATACTAGGACAAGATGAAATTTTATAATACATAAGCACCAATTTTTTTATTGTCATTAATTTTCACTCCTAAGAATGCAAAATAACCTTGTATAATTAGTAACCATAAGGGGTTCGTAATAAAAGTCCTAAAATGGATGAGTTCCTAGATGTGCACAATAATGCACTATATTCACTCTTAATTTTTTCCTTAGCAGCTCCTCCTATAAAATATCTCCTTCCTTGATCCCTTCTTTTATGTTTTTTGGACTATGCAACTTCTTACCCCAATATTTTTCCCCCTTATTTCATGTTGATCAATACATAATTATAGGTGCAATTTGTGACTTTGTCAGCCGTCAGTTCAACATCCCCATGTCTCAAGTACATTTTTTCCACCTCATCCTAGTGAAAAAATTCCCTAAATATGAGATGTGATCAAACAAAACTATCTTTGTTTAATGATTTTGATGAGTTAGCACATTCTTCCTCAGAATGCAAGTGGATTATGCACTTCCTTCTTGTGGCTAAACTTTTTAAAACTTGAAGCCAACTATGAAGCCAACATGTGGATTAATTAGATATTATTTGATTGTATAAAAATGATTTTGACAATTGGCATCCTATTTTAACTTTGTATCTTTATTTAGTAAATGTGTAAAAGGTTGTGTCTTGTTAGCCAACTAAGCCATTAAACATATTATTGCTTGAATACTTTCCTATAAACACCTCGAACACTTTAACCATTTTTACAGAGGCACATATACAATATATTTTAATTTATTTGGATCAAAAATATATTCATTTCTAAGATATTATATAACCTTAGAAATTTCCTAAAGATACCCCAATACACATTTTTGGGGGTTTAGGCATACATTGTATTTAAGTAAGCATTTGAATATTTGTCATTAAGTTGTAGCATGATCTTATTGATGTTTACATTTTTCAATTAAATCACCGACATAATATTTCATAGTTTTATGTATAAAATAATGAAATATGTGAATCATAGCCTTTTGATAAGTAGCTCCTATCTTCTTCAATCTAAAGGGAATTACCACATAACATAATGTTCCCCATATGGTAGTAAATGAAATTTTAGGTTGGTTTTCAAGATTTATTTTTATTTGATTATATCCGATGAAATTGTACGTGAATTATAAAATCTCATAACTAAACATAGAATCTACAATCATATCAATATTTGGTAACAAAAAATCGTCATTGGTATAAGTGTTATTTAGATTGTGATACTCTATACATAATATAATTCATCTATTAGGCTTTATAATTAGTACAATATTAATGAATCTTAGAGGATAATTGGTTGATTTAATAAATTGTGCATCAAAGAGCCTTTGAATTTCATATTTGAATAGTAAAGCTACTTTTGGATGCATCTTTCTTATTTTTTGATTAACTAGATTTGCATATGGGAGGAGTACTATATTGTGCATTGTAACTATAGGGTCTATTCCTAGCATAACTAAATAAACCCAAGTAATTAACTCAGGGAATCTATGTAATACCTATCCAAAGTATTTTCCTTCATCATCCTTGAGCATGCATACAATAAGGACCGATCTCAAATCTCTATCTTTTCCATAATTGAAATCAAAATTTTCTTCATTTATAAATGTTGATTTATCTTCCACATATGATGTAGTAAGAATTGTATTAGAACCATCTACCTGGACATCATGTGAATGTTCACTCTATTTGAAAGACATGCATGAAAATTAATTTTAGAATAAACCTTTTCTTATGATAGAATGGATGGATATTCTCATATGACCCCAAATATTCCAAGAGAGAAATATCATTAGATAAAATTTCCAATGCCCAAATCTCTAGCAAAATTGTATCATCAATGAGTTCGAGTCATACTAGCTATAGTGTTGATACATGATGAAATCCATGTGCAAGCTTAGGTATTGATTTAAGGAAATGTGTATATATATTTAATTTCTTGGTCTCACTTTCCGTATTGACTATTATATAATCTATGTAGACAAGGCCTTATTTACCTTGATGATTATATGTAGCAATGTGATTAATAATGCCTTTTGATTATTTTCCCAATCATTGTCTTGTGTATTCCAAATTTTACAAATATTTTAATCAAAAATAATATTGATTTAAATTTGTTGCATGTGGTAGAATAATAACTATAGGGGATTTTTTTGTTGGTATATTATTGTGAAAAATGGTACATCCACACTCCTAATGAGAAAGGTGCATGTGAGGTATGCAATTTCTCTTAGATTGTGTCTTTACACAATGCTAGAAAGGTTCTTAATCCATAGTATAGGTATAGATATATCCATGATGACTAAATTTGAGACATGTATGTAAGGTATAAGGACTAAATTCAATCATGAATCCATGTTCTTCATAATATAATATTAAAATTATGATCATTGGGCATAGCTTGAAATTTTGTAGCTATTATTTTAGGACTTATAGTGGTATTCATTATGATTTTTCCTACCATTTTTTGAGGTATATTATCAAATCCACAAATATTAATATCATAATAATCAATATCCTTGGATTTTATATGAAGTATATTCATAAAGGAGATATTAAAAATATTGAGTCTAGATCCATTGTCCACCAAAACCTACTTAACTCCCATAATTTTGATTTGTACTTGAATTTATAATGGGAAATGTTGATTAATAATGTGTATAGGAGGTAAGTCTTATTTTTGACACAAATTCACTCCTTAGTCTATCGTAATGTATCTATGATAAGAAGTGATATAATGTTGTTTTACATCACTTGATAAAGTTGTGTCACATAATGTTGCATGAAAAATATCCTTATATACAAGTGACTTGATGAGAAGTTCTAACATATTTTAATTAGATTATTCTTAAGTTGATCAATAATATCATACTCTTTGATTGAATTGGTTGGCATATTTGGAGGAAGAGGGGGGTGAGAAATGATTGTTTTACTACCTCCACTTTTCACCCTACCTATTCTTGTGGTGATAATGTGGACCTCAACACCCAATATAATCCTAGAACAAATAATGGGGAGGAATGGTATCCATAACTACATTGAGGTCTAGGGAGAGGAATAAAATGAGTCATACATGATCTTTTTCATCTATTAGTAATCAAAATTATCTCAAACTAAATATTTAGACAATGTGCGTTACTAAGGTATATTAATAATTTCCACCACCATCTACGCTTTGAGATGTAGCCTAAATTTTAATGATGAACTAAAGAGATGAAGAGGATAAGGAAGAGTATACTTCCTAAAAAAGTTTGTGAAAAAGGAGAAGTTCATTTCAGTATAATATTTGAGTATGGAAAATGTTTCTTTAGAAAAAGGACATGGTGTCATTGAAATTAATCACAATTTTGTGAAAGAAACTTATGTTGTTGTTGAATAAATCATGGGTATTTTACATGATTTGCATGGAAAAGGAATTAAGACCACCATAAATAATGAAGAGGTATGTCCCAAACATGTTTTTCCCTCTAGATCACAAGGAAATTTTGTGGATTTAGATTCTAAATTTTTAGGAATATGAAAAAAGAATGGGGTTGAAGTTGATTCCTCTCTCTCAAGATATTTTTGAGGAACAAATGGAGGTTATTTAAAATGTGTATGGATATTATTGGGATAATATTAAATAGAAATTTAAAATGGATCATAATATTGGATCTAAGGAGTTTTTAACTCCAAGATATTTACCTACTACAATAGGACTAGGAAATGTTAATATGGAATCTTTTGTAGTGAGGAAGATTAATATTCTTTCCATTTGAACTCAAGTCTAGATATAAATTTGATTTTTGATTTACCCTTAAGAAGCATAGACATTCCAATGAGATTAATCTCAAATTAATAACACAATTTGGATTCTAATGAATTATTGATAAATTCCCTGATAAACATTGGAAAGGTAAGTGTCTAGAGACATGGTTGGGGTAAAATTGGAAAGATTTTTATGTTTCTAATCTTTGTTACCTTTTGAAAGGTTGGTTTTCGGTCAAGTTTAAATCATATGTAATTAAGAGATAATATTATTCATTTACAAATCTAGATGTTTAATGGGAAAAATAAAGATCTTTTTTCCTAGCAAGATTTTTTTTAAATGACTTCAATCCCATACTCTTGAAGATACAGGTTTAATTGTATTTTATACCTCTAGATTATAGGAAGGTATATATTTTTAAAATTATTTAGGGATGAAATAGGAATATTATTTTATTTTTACCTAAGATATTTGAGCAAGGATGCTTCATTTGATATAATTAAGGTTCGTGTGGGCCAATTATGGGTATGGATTAAAGCTCTCATTTTGAATATTGGAGGGAAGAAAATTATTTAGATGGTAAAATTTGAAGATCAGGGTAAGACTTTATATAATTTTATATGGTTTAGTTATACTTCTACATATTATTCTAAGCCTACTTATATTACTAAAAGTCTTGCTTAAGTCGAGTTGAAGTCACCTCTTCCAAATAATCTCACTACTAAGGTAAAGGGTTTTGTTTAGCCTAAACTAAAATTGATTTGGAGGATAAAGAGATATTTTATGCCTTGTCTTACTCAAAATGGAAAAATCCATGCCTTAAATCATATTGTGCCTTTTAATGTGGAAGATGATTTGGAGGAATCTACTTCACCTATAATGGAAGATGTTTTTAAGGTGCCTATCGTAGAAGATTATTTTGAGATTCCTACTTCACCTTTATTTAAGTTATAACAAAATATTGAGTTATGTTTTTGAGGAGCGCCCACAATGGAAATTATAAAAGAAACTTGATAGGCAAGATCCACATGAGGAACCTTTACATCTTTGTAAGGCTAAAGGATAAAAATATGTCACTCATTAAATTTCTAAAAATAAGATGGCATCCCCATATCCATTTTTTTAGAAAATGGTTATCAATAGAGTGGGAATTAAATATGTTATAAAAAATATTTTAGAGGATTCACTATAGGTAGTAAAATATGTATCTCCAAAAATGGTGGTTGGAATGTTTTCCATCACAAGGAGGAAACTACTCATGTGGTGTCATATGTTGTTTTGGGAGGAGTTTCCCATTTTTTTGTAGCTATAAAGATACACTTATGCATGTATCATTATTTTGTTTCTACTATATTCTTGTTCAATGATTATTCACACTCCTTTGTTGATTTTAGAAGAGGTAATACATTGATTTAGGGTATGGCACACTAATCCATGAACCTAAGAGTGATAAACATGTCATTATATTGGATCAATTTGATAATTGAAACTAGGTAAAATGAAATTCTAAAGGCAAACACAAGAGCATGGGAAGTTGTTAATTCCAAGTTACAACTGGAAAGTATGCAACTGGGAGGATAGTTTGAGACTCATATAATATTTGGAATTTTTTAAGGAAGTTTATTTCAAAACATAGGGATGGACATAATTTTCATAAAAAGGATTTATTTTTCAAGATGGGAATTTTACATAGGAAATTAATAAATTAAGGAGATACTTTTTGGTTGATTGTAGTGTGACATTAGTGGGTACAATGGGATTTTTAGGGGGTAGTTTCTAGGGGAGATGACCTATTTGGATCTAGTTAGGGTGATCCCCATGATAAAGGTGCCCCTTCTACTAGTCTATTTTCAATGTTTGATTATTTTTTTGATGGTTTCTCTTTTGATGTAATAGATATTTTATAGGTTCAATGTAGTCTCTTGTTATTTTACTCCTAGGCTTTAACTAGTGTGGTGAATTTATGGTGTGCTATCTTACCTCCTTATTTTTTTTGAATAGTATTGTATATTTTTTATATTAATTAATATAATAAAATTTATTTCATCAACAAAAAAATATTTGTAATTTTTTTGTGGTTATTTAACCTTTGATCATTTTCTCACACATGACTATGAAAAGATGATTTTACACATTTCATTTTATTATGGATTTGACTCCCAAATAGTTATAGGTCTCAAATACTCAATTATTTTTTATAAATGTGATAATAACCCATTCTTAATATGCTAAAAACCATTTGATTGTTCATTGGTCCTTTGATGTTACATCAATAGACAATGTGAGGCATAAAGTGAAGTTAATATGAGAATCGTTCAGCTTTGAGAAATAATGTGACCTATTATAAGAAACTTTTAAAGGTCATGTGGGTCACCCTTTTGAAATACTATGTGGTTTTGATGAGGAAATAACTATGTAATTTACATTATCTCTAAAAGATGGGATGGCTATGATAAGAGGCTTAAAATTGAGTGTAAATAAAGTTACGGTTGTAAAAGTTATGGACCTACCACAAATGAGGGAGCACTAGTTTTTTGTCAAAGCCAAATGATCCCATTACAAACACTCTTTTATTCATGTAGGGGAAATTATTTTAGATATGGGTAAGGGAATTATTCATTCCTCTCTCCCATATTTTGAGTCCTACATTACAAAGTTTGTTTAAAATTATTTAATTATTGAAGGCAAGTATTCCTTAACCTTTGGCTATGATTTTAGGATCCTTTCACATCTTAGACACTATTTTTTTATGAATATTCATTTATTCATGATTAATTTGATTAAAAGGATGGATTTTAAGTACAAAAAAGAAATATGAAATCCTATGCCCACCATGGTCTCATAAAATTGATTATTCTTGATGCCCTGACAAGAAAAAACAAATATCTATCTTGGGAGACCTTTCATTCCTATTATGTACCTCCATCCCATTACCATTATTATGAACCTAGTAAGATAAGTAGGGTTTAATAACAAAATTGTAAAGGAAAAATAGGAGGCTTTTGGTCACAAAACCTTCTTTTATACCCTGTGTCTTAGTTTTTTCCTCTACTAGGCTTAACAATCTTCCTAAGACTCATGCATCCTGCCATCATATTCATAGATATTCAAATAGAATGGGGGATAAATGGAATATAATGGATACATAAGGTAAGGTTGGGGTAATTAAACCTATATAATCTACCATATCTATTGGTGAAGTAGTTTGGTTACTTGAGGAAGAAGAGAAGACTCAATGGGACCCTTTTCTTAACTCACATACACTATCTACCTTCTCTTCTTCTATTTCTATAGAAAATTATCTAATCAAAATTGAGGGAAAATATGTCATTTCCTAGCTTCACTAGGTGCTTTGAGATGTTAAGAATAATAATAATAATGAGGTGGTTGAAACAAAGGTGGAGGATATAGATAAACTCAACACCTCTCTTAAGATGGTTGGAAACATTTCCTTTTATATCTTTGATTGTTTGTAACCTCTATATGTGTACCCACTTATTCCTAATGAAAGGTAGATTAAATTTATCTTTAAAAGTATCATTTCAAATTTGACACCTAACTTGACTAATCCAATTATATTTGAAAAAGTATATATAATTTCTTATCCCTAGGAAAGGAATTTAATGTGTGAGGATAAATAACACAACCTAGTTTAGCCTTCTACCTTTTCATGGATTTTGAATGCTCTAATGGGGGATGTTAACATAAGCTCATTCCTTTCATATGTATGGAATGAAAAGTAACATGAACAAAAAAAGATACATATATGCAGTTAAATAGTACAAACACCAATTTATAGTTAGGGGAAGAACCTAGACTTGGAAATATGATGGCTTGTGTTAGGTTGATGATGGAAAATAACTCATTTAAAAATGCTAATTTTTGGGAAAGAATAAAATCAATGGAATATTGTTTGTAGTTAGGGAGGCTTATATTTTGAAATAACTACTTTAATATATGGACATTGTACTTAAAAGATTGAATATGAGGGAACCAAATTATCCTTCCACCTTTATTAATGCCATTTTCAAGATGATCTTTTATTTTCATGCTATGATCAATGAGTTTGAAAATGGGATTGGCCTTAAATTCTAATTTCCACCTCTCTAGTACCTAATATATGACTTGAGGTTGTTCTAACCAATGAAGAAACATAAGAAATTTAAAAATGGAATAGGGTAGAGAATAATATAGGTTTTGTCTTCTCAAGGTTTTCTATAGATTATACCCTATGATTTTAGGACTATTTATGAATAGAAGTTGATAAAATACATCTCTCCCAATCAAACATGACCCTAGATGTTTCCATAGAGGATGCTTATTTTTATTACAAAAAAGGAGGTTTCAAGATAGTGGTGACATTGGATATTAATCCTAATTCTTAAAAGGAAGCTCTTACTATTTTTTCTTGTTTGAGAAATGGACCTCTTAAGATTTTTTCTACTACAATATTACCATTTAAAATAAATTGGAATGGTTTATCTTACTTCTACTAAATATTTATTTATGTTTTCTTTCATGATCTTCAGCTTATACTTTTGTAGCTTCTGCAACCTCTACAATTGATTTTTGTATTGAAGCTATTATATTTTAGAAAGATAGGAATTTTTCTCTCCAATTAATTTCCAGGGATAGATTCCAAAGAACACCTATATGTAAAAAAAATTGATATTCATGAAATGGGCATGGGACACTCCATCCCTCTTTTACCAATTAAAAAAAGGTGTGTTAATATTTTTATGATTAATTTCAGCATTAGTTTTATTGCCCATAATTTGAATTCATTTCATTACATGAATGTGAAATATAGTGTGTTTCTAGAAAGCAATAAGTAATTATGACTATCATAACTTTAATTATAAATTATAAACTATGTAATCCATTATAACCATGATATGTTAATGTGACCAAGGGGAAATACAACATCAGATATGAAAACCTTATGCCAAAATTTGAACCCCCTAAAAAACTAGAAGGGAACCCTAAGGAAACTTAGGATTTTCCATGCTTTAAGGAATAATAGAGACATGTAGGTTTGGAAGGATTCACACCATAAGAGAAATAAACCACCTATGAGGTGAGATATAAAAATTAAATACAAAAATATAAAACCCTATGATAGAATATTTGAACCTTAAATGGAACATATGTATTTGGTGTGTTCAATATAAAGAACAAGTTCACCAATATGTTAAATATTATTTTATATTTATTGATATAAACAAGGTAAAACTTGAGACTAATTTAGATTGTTTATTATATATCTAAATTAAGTAAATATGAATGTAGCTAGTAGAGTATGATATATTTATTACACTTTCTATGATTATAAATATCTTAGAAGATAGGGTACTTATCTTATTTAGGTTAATTTATAATTTTTGATAGTGTACAATCATTAACATAGGTATGAAATGGTTCTATGGTCAGTCAAATATGGAAAATGAATGCTTGTACCTGCTAGGATGAGGCCAAAAATGTTTGAAGTCTTATGACAACCAAATATATATGCACTCTTCTATATTTATCCATATGAGATGTGTTGGATTATTCCATCAAAAATCAATTTGACTACCTTTATATAGGTATTTTATGTGATATCAGAGGCTGAGACTATGTGCATGTTTTGATTTGTATTCCTTACCTTGAAACATTAACTTCATTTTTGAACCTTGCTTAAATTGTAAAAAGGGATTTGATAAGATAGATTGAGATAATATAAATTACCCATCACTAAGTGGATAAGAGGTCGAGCATTACCTATCTTCCAATACTTTGAATAAGGCTCAAAATTCATGTAATTCTCCCACCTAATTATGTGTGTGCCTAACAAATGTAATAGTAACATGCAATAAAATTATGTGTATGGATTTCAACACTCAAAAAATTATTATTTTTACCTTAAAATACTCCCTCTATTTGAACCTCTATTCCCTTGTTGTTGACATCTGTTGCCTATCCTATTGATCTTTCAAATGTATAAGAATTCAAATGTTGTTCCCTCCCTTATTTTGAAAACTTTATTTGTTAAAATATAACTAGAACAATCTTCCTTTTTTTTAAATTGTAATCTAATAAATATTTAAATTCACATAAATCATGATAAATTTTATCATGTATTTTAACAACAACTTGTGCCTAGCTTCTCTAGGAAGGCTAGAGGAGCTATTAGCTAGGCTCCAGAGTAGGCTAGGCAAAGGTACTTATGGAGTGTAAATTTGGACAATGTAAGAGAAGTTATTGTTGAGTTTAAAGGATTATTTAACCTTATACAAAATTAGTGACTTGGCACATGGGATTTCAAGGTCATTAAGAGAAGGTAAGGGCTTGTAATAAATGAGGTGACTCTTGTAAGAAAAGTACCCTCTCATTTATTAGGTTAGGTGAAAATATTTGGGAAATGAAATTTATAATTTATTTTATTTCTCACACTTAGTCTTGTTGTGGTTGTTAATGGCATTTTGGTAAAGGGATTTGAAGTGGAGAAGGAAAATTTTGGAGGGGTTGGAACAAAGAATATGAAGAGCTTGTGGAGGGAAGAAGGAGATTTTATTGGAGTCTTAAAGGTATGACAAGTGGAGGAGAAGAGGTAGGTCTTCCTTGTTGCCTCCTTTAGTGTGTGATTTGTGTGGAAATAAGTTTTTAGGGGTGATATGTCTTTGAAAGTGTTTTCCTAAAATATGTGTATTGATTTAAAGAATATTTATATTCCTCTTCTCCCTCAAAATGTGAAGTGATTTGACTTATGTGGGTGTTGGAAACAAAATTTCTTGGCTATCTCTTCCTCTAAAAGTGTTCCATGTATTATTAAAAGTTAATGGGTTTATTAGTTTTAGAAAGAAAATAAATTTAATGTTTTTTTTTCCTTTTGAATCTTAGAGGAATAAAAATTGTAATAGGAAATTGTTATTTGAAAGTTATGTTGCAAAATAAAATATGTATATGAGAAACTTATCCTTGATTTTATTATAGTAAATATATATGTGTTTCTTAATTTATTACTTGTATTAAATTTAAAATTTTAATTTTGTAATTAAAACATTTGTTTTAAAATTGATGAAAACACAAACTAGCTAAGCAAAATATCCATAGGCATAAAACTCATAAATTATATGAAAACATACTTTTTTGTTGATTCTCATTGAATGAATAAAATATTATAATAGAGTATTTATTTAAATAAATCTCAAATTAGAATTTAATTTGACATGAATAATTAAAAAAATTAAAAAACCCAAAATTTACCTAAAGCTAACTGACCCATGCAATTTTTAGAAAATTGTTAATTTTAGTAACTTTCATCTTCTAGCAATTTTCGGACCTTTTTTTTAAAGTTTTACATGCAAGTTTAGATGGGCCTAAAAATATACACATATATTAGAAACACTAAAATTATTCTAATAGATAAATTTCAACTAAAGTTCATGTCTGGATACAAAAATATGATATTTATAAAAATTTAAAAATCCCAAAAAAATACTAAAATACATTTTCATACCTTCATACTGTCACGTATGGCATCTAAAATGTTATGAGAACATCCATAAATGGATAGGATAAATTAAAATTTTTGATACAGTTATTTTGGTGTAAATGAGTTCTTAAACAAAATTACTGATCGAAAGTTGTCTTTAAAAAATCAGTCTTTGCATCATTCTCCTCTTGTTGAAAACAACTCAACACTTGCGAGTTGCCTTTATTGATAACCTACCATTTTTTATTGTCAATAATTTTTATCTCCCATTATGAAATACAAGTGTTCTATTCCTATTTTATCCCTTCCCATTTTACATAATACATGTTATAACTTCTTTGTGTGCATTGTCTTCTTATCCAGAACCTATGCTATATTTTCTTTCTCTCTCTTTGGTTCCTATTAATTCCAATTTATTTATTCATATTATTACCATTAAGCATATTCTACATAAAAATCATATAAATTTGAAAATTATATATTGAATAGATATCAAAATTCTTGGTAAACTCACCTCATAAGCATTGTTATTGATTTTCTTCACAATTTTGTATGGACCAATTTTCTTGTACTTCAACTTGTTTTATGTGCCTATTAGAATTATTTATTTTCTTAAGTAAACCATCAATAAATATCATTATTAAAATACCTTTTTCCTTATTCTAACATCTACTATTACTTTATACTTCTCATTACTTTCCTGTAGCTTTTTTACTTACTTCTTATAAATGCTATATATGCTAGCAAATGCTTCTGCATAATCACTAACTCATTCCAAAATTGATAACTATACAAAACCCAAAACACCCATAGGATTTATCCCATAAATAATATATAATTGTGATTTTTTTATTGATCTATTCACTAAAATATTACATGTAAACTCAACCTATGGTAAATCTAAGCCCCGTTGCTTGGATTTCTCTCCAACTATGTATCTCAACAAATTTACCAAGATCTTGTTTAAAATTTTTATCTATCAAAATATTTGTGGGTGGTATGCACTAATAAATTATAGCTTAGTTATAAAATTCTTCCATAATGTCCTAAAAATGTGACTTATAAATTTCATGTCCCTGTCTGATGTAATGGTTTTTGGAACACCATGCAATCTCACAATATCATTAAAAAATAGTCCTATAAAATCTAGTGGCATAATTAGTTTTAATACATGAAATAAAATGAACCATCTTAGAAGCCCTGTCTACAATATTAAAAATTGAATCATCAACTTTATATGTGTTTGAAAATCCCAACATAAAATCCATACTCAAATATGTCCATGGTCCTCTTAGAACTAGTAATGACATGTACAACCCTGTATTTTATGCATGTCCTTTAGCCACTTACATATTTTACATATTGAAACATACCTTTCCACATCTCTCTTCATCTTTGGCCAAAAAATACTTCTCCTCCTCCAACACTATTATCTAAACCTCACCAAAATATCTAGTCAAACCACCACTGCATAAGTCTCTTATAATATTTTATCTTAGAGACCCAATTGGAATACATAGTTGTTTTTCCTTGAATAGATAACCATCTTGTATAATATATTCATCATGAATAGTACCTATCTCACCTACTAATGGATTCCTATACTTTTCATATAATTCCTTAACAACTTTAAATCCAACTACTTCACTCACCATAGTGGTTAATAATGCCACTTTTATGCTCAAAGCATTAACTATTTGATTCTGTTTTCCTGATTTATGCTTAAAAAAAGTATATACCTATAATAAAGACACCAAATTTACATGCCTACTATTTAACTTCTTTTGAGTGTTCACATACTTCAAGGTCTCATGATCTATAAATATGATAAAATCCTTAGGCATTAGGTAATGCCTCCAATGTCTTAATGCTTATACATGGCATAAAATTTAACATCATATGTAGAAAACTTCTTTCTTATCTCATTCAATTTCTCACTAAAATATGTTATTGGCCTTCATTATTGACTCAACACAATACCAAATCCCACATGTGAAGCATCACAATTCATTTAAAACATTTTGTTAAAATATGGTAATGCTAGGATATGTTTTTTTTTAATCCTCTTCTTCAACAACTCAAAGCTTTATATTTTTGTTATTGTCCACAAAAATTATTTTCCTCTCATACAATTTGTTATTGGTACAAAATATTACTAATTTTTTAATCAAACTTTCTATAAAAAGTTACTAAACCATGTAAACTTCTTACCTTTATTATGCTTATTGGAATAAGCTACTCAATAATTACCTTTACCTTTTCTTCATACATCCTTACTGCATCTAATGAGACTAGAAATCCCAAAAATACCAAAATATCCTACATAAACCTACAAATCTTAAAATTTGCATAGAGATTATTATTTATTAATAACTCTAATACCATACTCAAATGCCTTAAGTGCTCTTATTTAGTATATTTAAATATCAAATTATCATCAAAATAAACTACCACAAACTTATCAATGTAATATCATAACACTATGTTCTTCACCCTCATAAAGGTGTTGAGTGCATTAAATAATTTGAATGAAATCACATCTACTCATATAATCCATTTATAGTCTTGAATGTTGTTTTCCATCCATCTCTTTCATGAATCTAAATCTGATAATAACCACTCCTTAGATCAATCTTAGTAAATTATTTTGCTTCTACAAGAACATCCATCACATTATCTAAATGAGGTATAAGAAATATGTATTTGATAGTAATTTTATTAGTTGTTGTACTATCCACACACATCTTCCACCCTCCATCTTTATTTGGAGTTAGAAATGTTGGTAATACACATGGACTCATGCTCTCCCTTATTACACCCTTTTTTACCAATTCAATAACCTATTTATTCAATTTTTCATATTCTATTGGACTCATCCTATAAGTTACTTGATTGGGTAGAGTTGATCTTGGAATCAAACTAATATGATGATGAATGTATCTCTTTTATGGTAAACCATATGGTAACTCATTAGGTATAACATTTGCATATTATTTAAACACTTCTGTGTCTTATTTCTTTACTATTAATGCATAACAACAACTTGTCATCTTCATGTCTTTGATAAATTATTTTGTGGACAACATGCTTTTAGCCTTCCATTCCTCTTTAAGAAATAATAAAAATACCTTCGTATCACCTTTATAAAAAATATGTGTTCTTTTATTTATCATGAATTACTTTTTTTGATCAAACTATCATGGCCTTCACAATAATACAATGCATGCATCCATTGATATAACATCACACCATATTTCATTTTTGTAATTTTTTCACATAGAAAACTTGATTAAGCACCTTTTATCTAGTGTAACATAATTACCTTTATTAAAACATGAAATATAATAAGGATAAGGATGTTTTTCACATTTTAAACCTAGTTTCTCAATCATGTCCTTAGAAACCATAATTTCACAACTAACACTATCTATTATTACTTTGCATATCTTACATCCTAAAGTGCACTTGGTTCGAAAAATATTTGTTCATAGCCATGCATCTCCATCTTCACTATTCTACACTTGGTCTTTCCTTGGAGCAATATTTTTTCTCCTCATCATAAGATTTTTTCAAATATTTATTGTTGTAAATTCAGTATTTTTCTCTTCTATCTCATCATCAACTAGATTCACTCTAGGGTGATCCTCTTTCCTCTTTTATTGTTCATGATAGTACAAACACTCAAATGATTTATGTCCTTCTCCATGTCTATAACAAATATAAGACTTGCACTAATTTGGAAACCATCTTATAATACCACCATCGCCTTATCCTCTCAAAAATCCTCTTCCTCTTTATTGGTATTGAAATCTTTATCTATTATCTTCTTGATTTTATGTACCATATGATGATTCTCCTATAGTGGGATTAAATCCATCTGTAGTGGTATTGAACCCATCTCATCCCCATATTAGAGGGGATTATCCTCTTCTTGGCCCAATACTAGATGATATTATGAAAGTTTGTATATTTTGTTTTTATTCTACTTATAAATTTAATTGATAAGCCTCCTCTATACAAAGTATTCTATGCATGCTCAATTCATCTTGAGTAGTAAACTCCAAACCATTTACATAACTTGCATGCATCTATTATTTTATTCCATCATGATCTACGCATATGGAAAGCTTATAAAACTCATCTATATAGTCTTATATAATGTGATCATTTTACCTTAAATTATAGAATCTTATGTATAGGGTTTGTGCATAATCTACATGAATAAATTTCTCCCTCATAATTTTTTCCATCTTGCTCTATATGTTGATATTCTCTTTACCCTTTCTATGTCTCTCTTTCTAAAATTGATCCCATAAAATTATTATATGACCCTTAAATTTAGTGCATTTAAACTTTACTTTCTTGTCTTCTATCAGTGTTTTCCATTCAAAAAAATTCTCCATGTTGTTCATCCAATCTATCAACTCCTCTAGTTTTTAACTATCTCCATAATATGGAACATCAACTTTAATTCCTTCATTCCTTCCCTCTAGAAATATAACCATCATCTCTTTTGTTGATGGTGGTTGTTCTCATTCCTCCTCTTGCTAAATTTCATATTCATAATATGTTCCTTCCTTAGCTTCATCTCTTATTTGCATTTGTCTTTGATTTGTAATAATTGTAGTTAATTATTCCACTTGCCTTTGTAGTTTTTGCATAGTAATGTCATCTAAACAATTCCTCTTCATCCTCTCACTATCTCTTACACCTATTATTCAATCAAAAGATATTATACCAAAACATAAAATATCAATTCACAAGGATATTACCTCAAATATTCGAATTTGCTCTGACACTAGATGATGAAAACATAGACTAGCTAATCAAAATGTCCATAGACATAAAACTCAAAAATTGCATGAAATTAAACTTCTTTGTTGATTCTCATTGAATGAATAAAATCTTACAAGAGTTTTTAAATAAATCTCAACTTATAATTGGAGTTGACATGTATAATTAAAAAAATTAAATAAACTAAAATTTACCTAAAGCGAATTGACTCAAGCAATTTTAAAAAAATTGCTATTTTTAGTAACTTTCATCTGTCAGGATCTTGCTCCACCAAAAGAGCACAATATGATTACCAAACCAAGCAACTTTATATGCGGAAATTAACCAAATTCACCAAGTAACTAGAATTCAGAATAACACATGATATGAGAGACAATACACAAATTGTATTAACACTTTATACAGAAAAGAATACAATAAAGAAGATGCCACTTCTTCTCCACCACCTTACAGAGGTTTCCCACACCTCAAGTGAACAGTAATTCTCCTCCCCAAAGCTAGGTCCCAACACCCAACTCAAAATACAGAGTTGGTGTTCACCTCCTGTGCTCCACGCACACCACAAGTGCTACACGCACTCCACAAGCACTCCACGTGCTCCACAAGTACTCAAGGTACTTCAAGTAGATCTCCCATGAACCTGTAATAACCTACACTTCAACAGACCATACTTATGGAAGGAACTCCCTTGCCTTCCTCTTTGCTCTATCTGAGTACACACCTGTACTCCAAGTAGATCCTGCCTGATACTGCTCCCTATTGTGTTGCTGTCTATATGATCCTGCACACCTGCAAATCAAACACGGTTCTGCTCACCTATGAACCTTGACCTTGCACACACATACACCTACAGATCAACGATCTTACTTACCATGTAGATCTCCTATATAGGCCATGCAACTGTGACCAAGATACTACACACCTGAAGAACCCTTGTCCTTGCCTCACCAAGTCCTTATGATTCTCCAACCAGTACCAAGCTTGGCACTGATAGGGAACTAGGAGGAACACCCTTACTCACTTCACACACAGAAGGAGCAAACTTTGCTCAACTCAAACTAGAACACTTTTCCAATACAACCATGAGTCTATTATATAGATCTCATCCAAACAATAATTAGACATCTAATTACAATAATTAGATCCGCAGCTCTCAGTCTAAAAATAGCTCTAATCATGCAAACACTTGGTTCATTATCTAACTACCCATAATTAGCTCACAGTCGAACCACACAGGCGACCGACGTCGGTCCCTGTCTGCCTGGAGGTGACCGACGCCGGCCGATCCCTGACCGACGTCGGTTGCTTCTCTTCACTATCCTGCCGACATCGACTGATCAGACCGATGCCGGTTGCTCTGACGCTCAGCAACCTTCAGCAACCCCTCCAATGGCCTTCTCCATGTCTACATCAGTGAAGCTTTTAGCTCCATAACCTAACAATCTCCCACTTGGAGATAAACAGCTGCACTATACCTGTACCTGTACTCTGTCTAATCTATTTCCTGGTTTGTATCCCTCTTCAAGATCAATCCTGAAGACAACCCACCACACAACCTATGATGTACCTCCTGTCATCCGAGTACCTGCCACATCCGAACCTACAAATCCATGTAGTGAAGTTCTGACCCTGCATGTATACTTGCTGCTGGTCCCTCTCAAATACCTGAGAACTCACTTCCCCAAATTGACTCCTAACTCTCTGACAGCTCCCACTGCATGGGAATACTCAGGTCTATACCAGACCTCATGTGATTTTAGACACTGTACCTGTCCAGCCCTTAGTGTGCTCTAGCTCTGCACCCTGAACCTCACCAACACATGATTCACATCAGCTCCCACTCGAGACAAAATCAACCTGTGATCTCCATGTCTCCCATGTCAAAGAATTCTGCTGCTCCAAACTCCTCATGACATGCCACTGAACTAATCTTACCCTTAGCTCTGCAAAACCCTATATGTACAAAACTAGCTAGCTAGCGTACCATCCACATACAGCAATAGAATGATGTTGCAATCACCATCCCCCTGGTAAGTCAAATCACAGTAGTTACCCTGACATTGACTGAAGCCATGCTTCATCCTCCACCTGTCAAAACCTGTACCACTGTCCTGTAGCTCCTCAAGACCATATACCTGGTCTTTCGTCTCACGTATCCATTCTCTCTATTCTTCTACTAAGGTATCCATTTGTCTCTGTGCTTTCATACCTGCTGGCAACCCTACCAAAACACACCTGTTTGGTTCTCCTCCAAGGAATCACATCCTCATCCATGCCAAGCTCACACCTGTTTCCTGGATCCTTCCTACTCTATAATCAGCAACATGTATAAAGAAGAGGAACAACGAATTTGAGGGCCTACTTACGTCTTCAGTCCTCCGTATGGGTGTTTGAGACTCCTTGACAGCGAGCTGTCCACCCAAAATTTGTTACAGTGACCGACCTCGGTCACCCCACAGTTTGCATCCGACCGACGTCGGTTCCATGCGTCTGTCCCTGACTACCAACCCTGCGATGTCCCTACTGCCGATGTCGGTCATATGACCGACATCGGTCTTACATACTGCCGACGTCAATTTTCTGACCGACGTCGGTCTTACCCTGCTCGACATCGCCGGCTTCGGTCTGCACATGACCAACATCGGCACCTGTCTGTTCGACGCCGGTTCCTCCTGACCGACATCGGTATCTGTGTTCGCCTGTGAGTGATGACTTTTTACCCGCGAGCTCCTTTGAATCAATACCCATGTCCAAACTGCCCTGCTCAGAAGTATCCAGCCACATCCACTGGGTTCTGTCCGCCATCTCCTCCATAAACACCAAGGCTTTCCAGTTCTTAAGCCTGTCAAATATATCTGTCTTCCGCTTAAGAACATGCATCTCCTTCCTGCTCATGTGACCAAGCCTACGAAGCCACGTCTCCACAACAAAATAAGAATCAGTAATATAAACAAGTAGATAAAGGGTACATGTTTTCTTAACACCAGCTAATTCAAGTGCATCCGCTGTGAGAGTTCTTGTGCATCTCTCATCACCCAATCTTTCTGAAGAAATTAGCCATATCTCCAAACCTGGGACCTGCATGACCTTCATCAACACCTGTGTGTTGGCCGCCTGCAATTTCAGCTTCACTTCCCCTTTGCCAATTCTTTGGCAAGACTCACCAGCTCCTCTACCTAGGGCTGCATGGAAAGAGGCAACTGAATCTTTTATCCAAGATTCAACTTTATCCAAGAAACCTCCTAGAGCATCCTGTGCAACAACACCTGCTACATCTGCTTCTTCAGTCTCTTCATGCTGATCTGCTACCAACCAACAATAATCTTTTACTTGCTCTTTCTTTCCATAGGACCGTGAGTGACCATCTGTGCTTTTCAACTCCTCCATTCTTAGCTTACTTTCATCTGCCATTGCTCTACTCCCACTCAATCAGAAACCCCTGACAGTGACATGTAATCAAAACACACTACCCAGATCTAAACCAATCTGTCAGTATCCCAACCAAAAGCTCTGATACCACTTGTCAGTGGTATCAAGCTATGAGCCAACAACCTTGCTCTGATACCACTTGTCAGGATCTTACTCCACCAAAAGAGCACAATATGATTACCAAACCAAGCAACTTTATATGCAAAAATTAACCAAATTCACCAAGTAACTAGAATTCAGAATAACACATGATATGAGAGACAATACACAAATTGTATTAACACTTTATACAGAAAAGAATACAATAAAGAAGATGCCACTTCTTCTCCACCACCTTACAGAGGTTTCCCACACCTCAAGTGAACAATAATTCTCCTCCCCAAAGCTCTCCCTCTCAGGTCCCAACACCCAACTCAAAATACAGAGTTGGTGTTCACCTCCTATGCTCCACGCACACCACAAGTGCTACACGCACTCCACAAGCACTCCACGTGCTCCACAAGTACTCAAGGTACTTCAAGTAGATCTCCCATGAACCTGCAATAACCTGCACTTCAACAGACCATACTTATGGAAGGAACTCCCTTGCCTTCCTCTTTGCTCTATCTGAGTACACACCTGTACTCCAAGTAGATCCTGCCTGATACTGCTCCCTGTTGTGTTGCTGTCTATATGATCCTGCACACCTGCAAATCAAACATGGTTCTGCTCACCTGTGAACCTTGACCTTGCACACACATACACCTGCAGATCAACGATCTTACTTACCATGTAGATCTCCTATATAGGCCATGCAACTGTGACCAAGATCCTACACACCTGAAGAACCCTTGTCCTTGCCTCACCAAGTCCTTATGATTCTCCAACTAGTACCAAGCTTGGCACTGATAGGGAACTAGGAGGAACACCCTTACTCACTTCACACACAGAAGGAGCAAACTTTGCTCAACTCAAACTAGAACACTTTTCCAATACAACCATGAGTCTATTATATAGATCTCATCCAAACAATAATTAGACATCTAATTACAATAATTAGATCCACAGCTCTCAGTCTAAAAATAGCTCTAATCATGCAAACACTTGGTTCGTTAGCTAACTGCCCGTAATTAGCTCGCAGTCGAACCACACAGGCGACCGACGTCGGTCCCTGTCTGCCTGGAGGTGACCGATGCCGGCCGATCCCTGACCGACGTCGGTTGCTTCTCTTCACTATCCTGCCGACGTCGGCTGATCAGACTGACGCCGGTTGCTCTGACGCTCAGCAACCTTCAGCAACCCCTCCAATGGCCTTCTCCATGTCTGCATCAGTGAAGCTTTTAGCTCCACAACCTAACATCATCTTCTAACAATTGCCCAACCACTATTTTTTGAGGTTTTTTATGGAAACTGAGATGGGCTTAAAAATATCCACATATATTTGAAACTCTAAAATTAGCCTAATGGACTAATTTAAACTAAAGTTCGTGTCTGAGTACTCAAATATGATCTTTCTACAAATAGAAAAATTTCAAAAAAATACTAAAATACCTTTTCAAATCGTTAGATGGTTATGTATGGCCTATGATTTTTTTTAAAAAATATTCACAACTAAATAGGATGGGTTATCTATGAATTAAATTTTTTGAGATGATCATTTTGGTGTAAATGAGAGGTTAAATAAAGTTATAGATTAAAAATTATGACTTTCAAAAGTTTAGTCTCTGAATCAAAATTTTAATATTACAACTTATTAAGTGAAGGCTATTAATTTTAAAATTTATTAATACATTAAAAATTGTGAAAATGTGTACTTCTTTCTTCCCTTCCTCTTTTTTCTTATTTGAACTTTAAAAAATTAAAATTGAAAGAATAAATTATTTATTCTAAAATTTTCATTGAGAATGGTTTACTTGTTTCAAATGAGTGCATCTCAAAAGAAATCAGGATAAATATTCACTTTTAAGTTTATATTATGGTAATAGAGTAAAATGTCCATGTTTTGTTAATAAGAAAATTTTTACTATAAACACCCTATACAATTTTTGATTAACTCTTATTTCAAAATAAAGAAATAAATGTATACATGTATGTATTAACACATATATATTTTTTCCTACAAAAACACTACATACATATTTCATAAAACATATAAATTAAATTTTGATTAACTCTTATTTCAAAATAAATGTATGCATATATGTATTAATACATATATATTTTTTCCTAAAAAATAATATATACATATTTCATAAAACATAATTATAACTAAAAATGCAATGAAAGTGATATATATATATATAGGGAGGAAATAATAATAATAATAATAATAATAATAATAATAATTTCATTTATTTTTTTAATATATATTAAAAATTAAAATAAAATAAAAAAATTATTGGATGTAGGTCGGTCAAACAATTGCCCATCCCCCTTTTTAATTAAAAGGGTGGAAGGACGATGGCATAGCCAATCATCCCCAACCCCATAGTAATGGGGAGGGGATGACAGTTATGAAGTTGACCCCAACCTCACAGTAGAGTAGGGGGTGTTGATTGTGTAGCAGATAGTCCATCTCATAAGGGAGGGGTGACAAGCCGACGACTACACAAATCACCATCCATAGAATGTATTTAATTTCTTTAAAAAATAAAAATTTATACATACATACATATAATTTTATTATAGAGGTAAATATATACATTAAAACAATCAAATGGATTTTACATGTCTATAAATAATATGTGACTGGACATATATATATAATATAATCTGTATATACTCTATAAATATATATATGGTTGGACATATATATTATTTATATACACTTAAAATCTATTTGATTGTTTTAATATATATATTTATATCTTTAATAAAATTACACACACATATACACATCAAAAGTAATAATGGTATATATGTTTATTGTATTCTTCCTACTTGAGCTCTTGCAACTTAAACCCTCCAAATCTTCCAACTTATAAATCAAAAAGAGAGGAAATGAAAACACAATGAAAAATTGTACTTTTCATCTTTCCTTAAAAACATTTAAGATTTTTTCCTTAGAAATCTAGATTTTATGAATGAGATCTATTTAATTTAATGGCTATAATTTAATCCACCACTACTTTAGCTAAGTAAAAAAATTAAGTTAAATTTTGGTTTCTTTAATAAATTAATTGAACATCTAATCTCATCTATTAAGTCACTATGTAAGTTAAATTTCTCCAAAATTTATTATTTAACCCAGCTAAAATTTAATTAACCATTTTATTATTTATATTGATTCCTTAAATCTATCTCATATATTTTACACATTAAATTATTCAAATTTTGATAAATAAATTGTAAAAAGATAATCAAATAATTTATCTAAATAGTTTTCCAACCTAGTTGAAACACTTTTCGGAATTAATTAAAAATAAATACCTAAACTAAGAGTTTGTTAAAATTAAGGATTGAATATGATTTATTTAAGTTGTAGAATTATCCAACAACTGTTAAATAAATTTAAACCTCTTTAGTAGCATTTTTTTGGGGTCCATTTTTGAAAGCACATTGTGGAAATAATATTAACTCATGTTTCTAGTCTTGAAGTCGATTTGGAATTGACGTTGTTAAAATACCTAGGATTGGTATTTTTTTGAATCTAGAAGTTAAAAATAAATTATAATAGCTTTAAATTATCATTTAAAGAATAAAATAATTTTATTATTATATTTACTATTTTTTCTAGAGTGAATTCATGGCCAGTTTATTTAGAAAATTGAGGCAGATTTTAAGTAGTTAAAATCATTATGGAATGGTAGACTATTATCGTCTTTCTCATAATAAAAATATTGTGTTGCCCTAAATTTAAAATTTATAGCTTAAATAATTATTTTCCATGTAAATAAAAAATTATCCTCTTCTATCAGATTTAATCTATAGGTACTTTTGTACCTAATTATTAGTGTGAAAATTAGTACGTTTTATCTCATTTGGGAAGGGTCTTTGTTGTGATGATTATTTTAGCATATTTTGGCATTTATAATTTGGGTTGTGACTACCATACACTTTTTATATATTTATATGCTTATTACCTTGGTTAGAATTTTGGCTATAAATGCATGTGTTTATGTTTGTCTTTAGTTGCCATTGGGTAGACTTGATTTGGGACTTATTTGAATTTATTTTGGAGTGTACCCTTGGTATGACCTTTGATTTTTTCACTCAATATAAAATTTATTTACATATGAACTTCCCTTATATTTGGATGTCCTTATAATTCTTGGTAGTGCCTAGTTATGTTTGGGTCAATTAGTGGCCGCAGTATTACCCACAAGGGCTAACTATGTTAAGCTTAACCATGTGACCTCAGTGAAGTCCAAATACCTTCATGATATATCTAACACTCATTTAGGAATGAGTGAACTATAGCTATCCATAATTCTACATGTGATGGAATCACTGAAGATATGTAGATAGTTTAAAGTGTGAGTGCAGGCTTAGTGAACTAACCCTTAGGACACCCCTTTATATGGTGTCATCAACTAACTTAAGGATGTTCTTGAAGAACATGATTAGAAAACTAACCATTAGGATGACCTCCTAGTGTGGGAAATTGGCAACTAATTTTAATGTGTTTTAGAATACATGATTACAAATCTAACCCATATAGCACTTATTTTAGTGCAAATATTATGGCATTCTTACTCAGAAAAATGGTTCTTGTTGATCCCAGTTGCATGGTTTTCTTAGTTGATTAGCTATTGTGAAATAGTGAACCTCACTAATTTTAGGATTTGAGCTTGTTCTCTCTCATTTTAACCTTGGACACCTTTAAAGACTCGCTTAGGAGATGAAGCTTCTTTGATCAACATAAGTCAGAGATTGTTGAGACATTAACCTTTTTAGAACAAGATAATATAGGTTCCTTGTCACACTTTACTCTCATTTGTATTATAGTGTGGGGGTACTTGGGTAAGTACATGCACCTTGTGACATTTGTATTTTGTGATTGATGATATTTTGGTGTGTCATTTCATATTGAGTATATGACTAGAGCCTATAGAAGCTAATTTAAGTGGCATATTAGATCCCTCATTGGCTTAGAGTGGCAACCCAGTCTTGGTGATGATGTATCATGGAGGAGGTCATCACAAGTGAAATTAGAACTACATTGAACCTTGATTCCATTGAGTATATATGTGGCTTCCCCAAATTATAGTGGGGGCATCAGGTCTAGGTTTTTAAGCCAACTTAGGATTACTTGTCTTCTCCCTTTATGTTGGGCTCATGTGTTGTTTGAATTAACTAGATATCTATAGTATTAAATAAAGTTTGAGGTTGATCATCACATGGTCGTTTTCAACCCTTTTTATTTTAAATTTGGTTACTTTCTTTGTCTTGTGTGGCTTGAGGGTAGATTTTTAAAGTGGTAGAAAAGCCTCTCCTTTGATGAGCCTAAAGTAATAACACTGTGTTAATTAATTATTATTTTATCTCACTTCTTTTCCCTTGAGTGTGTTGATTGTGTTATGTGTGAATAATTTTTTGATCCTTTAAATCAAGAAATTATAATTCAGTACATATTAATAATATGAGTTGTCCCTCTTCATTAATCAAGATATTACTTATTGATTTTTGAAATTGCATTGATCAACCTCATACACTTGTATTCTACTCTTAGAGAGGCTCCACGATGTCAAGTGAATGTATTAAGTAAATATAATAATTGTGAGAGTCACACTTTAGTTATGGATTGACTGAATCACAGTAGTAAGCATTAAGCAACCATAGTGAATAAATAAGTATAATTAAATTGAGTTAATAAAAAATTACATCGGTTTTGGGACAAGAAATTTGCACGAAATTTTGGTATCATAGGCTAGGTTCATCACTTAGAACTTTGAAAATATTAGTTTGTTGATTCATTATATTTTACAATAAATAGAAAATAGATAGTATACTTCTAGTTTGGTCAGAATGATTCATGATGACTATTTATATAGAGGTACTATAGCAATTATGTTTCATAAGTGATCAAACACAAAAACATTCATATTACCATAGTAACACTAGGTGCTAAATGCAGAATGACCACTTATTATTCCTTTTTAACACTAGTAGTGGTAGATAGTTATCAATAATGTTATTTAGGATGACATATGTACATCGATTGGATTGATAAGACTATCTATATCCTTGTGTATCTCTAGTAAAATTATGCTATTATATTGTGTTTTGGTTTTAAACCAATGTAAATGATGTATCTCAAACCAAACATGTGTATGCTTAACTTTTGTAATTGTTTATGTACATGTATAATTGCAACTTATTGTGTAAACCCACATATCATTTTACATGTAATAAGACTCATAAAATGGATCCTCTCTATGTAAACAACATTGTTGTGTAATTGTGATGTAAATATAATAATTGTGTTATTGAATCGATTCATAATTTTTTGAATGTAAATATAGTGGTACAAGTATGATATTTTTATTAGTAATCTCAATTATACTCTTAATAAAAGAAATATGTTTGTGAAGTTCCATGTGTGTAGCTCCCATTTTATAAATTGTGTGTAAAGTAACTTTCACCCATGAAAACACAAAATGTATAAGTGAGCATTGTTGTTATGTAGTAATGTGTTGTGTTGTGTAGCCCTTCATCACTATTATACTATTTAGGTACTGATGTAAGTATGGGGTTCAAGGGTAGATTAGAACTACGTTTATATTGGTTTAGACCAAATTATTGGTTAGGAAGTGGATCTTTTCATATGCTGAAAATCTAAAATTTCCCTTTGCATGAGGTAACCACCTAATTATTTTAGATGTGTGAAGCATGAGTGATTAGGACACCATGGGATCTTCATGTATAATAGTCACTTTATGAATGACATGTTCCTTCACCCTCCCCTTAGTGGTTGTCAAAAAAATAACCTTTGTGATTTATACCTTATGTAGTTTTGTGAACCTTTAGGAGACATATGGAGAGTGATGTTTTTTTGTTAACTCCAAGAGGTAATTGAGGCTTATATTCTTCCTTCTCCCCTCAAGTGGCTTTCTTAACCACATAGTGCCATAATGTGAAATTTTTGTGAGATTATTTTGTCATATTTTATTTTGATTTGGTTGTCATTTTAAGATGTTTTATGAAACCAACACTTTTGTTCTCTTGAATCTAAATTTTATTTTATAAAAATATTTCATTGATTTTGAATTACTTTGATTTGAATTTTAGTTTTTCTATTATAACAATTTTAATTTTAATTTATTACATAATTATGATTATTTGTTGATATTTAGTATATTTTTTGAAATATATCTTCAATTCCATTTGGCATTTTATTTAATTATTGTGTTATTTTGTGGTGAGGTTTTTACTTCTTTATTTGAATGTTAGTTTTGTGAATGTCATGATGTGAACACTATATGTTTGTTGCCCATATGAGGGAGAAGAAATATTTTAGAATATAGCTAGAGGGTGTGATGAACCAACATATGAGGTCAAGTCTTGATCCATCCTCTTGCCCATCAGACGTGGTGGTTTCATACAAGTTTTAACTAAAGCACTTGCTATCCTACTTTTGGAAGGTCTAAGTAGAATATTCTTGGTAGATCTAAGGAGGTCATGTGATCTTATACTTGGCTTAGATAAAAAAAATTACTTCATTATTTCTTTGGGATCTAAGAAGATTATTTTTATAACACAATGATTGCTCAGTTATTTCAACATTGATATTACTCTATTCAGATCGCAGTTGATGTTATTGCTCAGCATTGCTCAGTATTATTCTATGTGGTTCTACCATGATTTGGTACTTATTATTCACCTTGTATATTCACCATGGGATGACACACCTTATTCTATATGATCTTATAAAGGATTGATAATTGTACACATGCTCTTTCAAAATTATTGACTTCAACATTCTATGATATTGGTTGGTTGTGACTGATAGTGGTTATCAGTATTGGTCAATATTTCTTAATGTTGCTTAACATAACTTGGCCATGGAATGGTATTTATCATAATAATTACACTCTTTCCATAGAATGACACATAAATTAGTCATTATATTATCACAATAAAATAATATCATTATTGTACATGCTACTTATTAGAATTTTACAACATCAAAATATCATTGGGTTTCAGTTGGTTGTGGAAAATTTTATGACAATATAGTGTGACATCTTGGGATATACCTAAAGGAAATTATATTAACTATTGAATTAAAAACCTTTTTATTCGCAAGAGAATCAAATTTCCCAAATAAAATAAAATACTGTTAATAAATCTAACTTGAATAAGAAAAATCATTGAGAATAATTCAACTAACATGAGGTGTCACTAACAATCCATAATTGAAATTAAAGAATTTTGAAACATTATTAAAAATTGTTATTGTATTATGGCTGGCTAAAGTTATAGTAGTTGTAACTTGTTATGTTCTTTATAAGTGTGTGTTTATTTAACTCTTGTGTTGGTTTATCACATCGAAGATGATTATTTTGTAAGGGGTAAGTATGTAATACCCCATATATTTAAATCTCTATGTCCTTGTTATTAATGTGTATTGCCTATCCTATTGATCCTTCATATGCATAGGAATTCAAATGTTGCTCTCTCCCTTATTTTGAAAACTTTATTTATTAGAATATAATTATAACAATATTCATTTTTCTAAAATTTAAATCATAATTCAATAAATATTTAAATTCACATAAATCATGAGAAAATTTATAATGTATTTTATTGGCAACTTGTGTCTAGCCTCTCTAGGAATGCTAGATGAAGTATTAGTTAGGCTCTAGAGTAGGGTGGGTGGAGGTGATTGTGGAGTGTAAATTTGGATAATATAAGAGAAGATATTGTTGAGTGTAAAGGACCATTTAATTTTGTACAAAGTGAGTGAATTGAAAAATTAATCCCACATGGACTTGTAAGGTCATTAAGAGGAGGTATGGGCTTTGTAATAAATGAGGTAATCTTGTTAGAAAATAACCCTCATATGTATTGGGTTGGGTGAAAACCCTTGGGATATGAAATTTATAATTTATTTTATTTCTCACACTTAATCTTTTTTTGATTGTTCATGGGGGTTCATTTTGATGTAGGGATTTGAAGTGGAGAAGGAAAATCTTAGAGGAGTTGGAAGCAATAATAAGGAGAGCTTGTGGGAGGAATAAGATGTTCATGGAGTCTTGGAGGTATGCCAAGTGGAGGAGCAGAGGGAGGTATTTCTTATTACCTCCTTTAGTGGGTCATGTGTGGAAATAAGTTTTGAGAGGTGCTTTGTCTTTGAAAGTGTTTTCCTAAAATATGTGTATTGATTGCAAGAATATTTTTATTGATCTTCTCCCTAAAAATGTAAAGTGATTTGAGTTATGTGGGTGTTGGAAACAAAATTTCTTGGTTATCTCTTCCTCTAAAAATGTTTCATATATATTGTTAAATGTGAGTGGGTTTACTTTTTTTAAATGAGTGCATCTAAAAATAATTAGATAAATATTCATTTTAAGTTTATGTTATGGTAAAAGAGTAAAATGTACATGTTTTGTTAGTAAGAATATTTTTACTATAATCATCCTATATATGTATAAAAATTAAATTTTGAATAGCTTTTATTTCAAAATAAAGAAATAAATGTATACATGTATGTATTAATATTATATATTCTCCTACACAAATAATATATATATTTCATAAAATAAAATTATATGTAAAAATGCAATGAAAGAAAATTATATATATATGTGTGGGGGGAAGGAAATTATAGTATTAAGTTAGGATTTTTTTAATAAAAAATTATTAATAAATAAAAATAAAATAAATATCCCATTTATTATGTAACATAATAATATATTTAATAATAATAATAGTAGTAAGGAAAAAATTTAAAAAATATAAATTTTATATGTTTCATTTGTTGGGGGTGGGTTAAAAGTTGTTACCTAGAAAGCATATATATATTCAAAAGAAAATGTTGTATAAATAATTTCAATGGGAACCCCTTGCTTAGCCATTCCTCAGTCATCACATAAGGGTTACAACCCTTCGGCTAGCCATTTTGATACCTAACCTGTAGAGCCTAGTGTAGGAGTGATGCTATAGAGGTAGCCAATCCAGGGATTTGATCCTGAGACCTCTCACTTGTAGCACTCAGCTCACCACCATTAGGTTGGCCCCTTGGGCTAATGTTGTAAAAAGAGTTTCAAGGGGAACCCCCTGCCCAGCTATGCCTTAGTCATCACAAAGGAGCTATAACCCTCTAGCTAACCATTTTGGTGCATGACCCATAGAGTTTAGTGTAGGAAAGATGCTATAGAGGTGGCCAATCCAGGGATTTAACCTTGATACCTCCCACTTATAACACTCAGCTCACCATTGCTAGGATAGCCCATCAAGCTATATATATAAATTGAAATAAATAAATGTTGGGGTGGGTTAGTCAAATAACCACCCACTCTTTATTTTTTTGTGGGGAACGATGACACAACTAGCCACCCCCAACCCCATAGTAATGGGGAGGGGGTGATGGCTATGAAGCTAACCCCATCCCCACAATAGGGTAAGGGCTGATGGTTGTATAGTCATATGCCCACCCCATAAGTGAGGAGTGACGACTGCATAAGTTTCCATCCATAAAATATATTTAATTTTTTTAAAAAATTAAAAAATTAAATACACACACACACACTAAAAGGGTGGGAAGATGGGGAATGGAGGCATAACCACCCACCCCAACCCCATAATAATGGGGAGGAGGTGATGACTATGAAGCCACCCCTAACTCCACAATAGGGTAGGGACGATGGTTGTGCATTCAGCCACCCATCCCATAAGGGAGGGGAGATGACTACACAGGCCAACACCCATGAAATGTATTTAATTTATTTAAAAAGACATATATATATATATAAAATAAAAAATAAAAAATATATGTATACCTTATGGGGCACCATCCATAGAAAGTATTTAATTTCTTTATATATATATATATATATATATATATATATATATATATAAAGAAATTAAATACTTTCTATGGATGGTGCCCCATAAGGTATACATATATTTTTTATTTTTTAATTTAAAAAAAAAAAATACATTCCATGAGTAGTGATATTTGTAGCCATCACCCCTCCCTTATGGGGTGGGTGATTAACTGCATAGCCTCGACTCTATACCCTATTGTGGGGTTGAGGCTGGCTTCATAGCCATCACCCCTTTCTCATTACTATGGGGTTGGGGGCGGTCGACTATGTCATTGTTTTCCCCTCCACCCCCTTTAGTATGTATATGTATATGTGTGTGTGTGTGTGTATATATATATATATATGTATATATATATATATATATATAATTTTGTTATAAATATAAATGTATGCAGTAAAATAATCAAATAGATTTTAGTTATATATAAATAATATGTGGTTGGACATATATATTAATATACTCTATACATACTCTATAAATATATATGTGGTTAGACATATATAGGAATATATCCTATATATGTATATATAAAAAGTATATATATATTATTGAATATATACATCAAAAGTAGCATTGACATTTTTTTTTTTTTTTATTATCCCTCCTTATCCTTTTGTTACCTAAACCCTCCAAATCTTCCAACATGAAAAATAAAAAGAGAGGAAATGAAAACACAATGAATAGTTGAACTTTTTATCTTTCCATAAAAAAATTTAGGGCATTTTACTTGGAAACCTATATCTTGTGGATGAGACATATTTAATTTAATGGTCAGAATTTAATCCACCACCACTTTAGCCAAGTGATAAATTTAAGTTAAATTTTAGTTTCTTTAATAAATTAATTGAACATCTAATCTCATCTATTAAACCACTATGTAATTTAAATTTCTCCAAAATTTATCATTTAACCTAGATAAAAATTAATTAATAGTTTTATTATTTAGACTGATTCTTCAAATCTATCTCAAATATTTTACACATTAAATTAATCAAATTATGACAAATAAATTGTAAAAAGATAACCAAACAATATACCTAAATGTTTTTCCAACCTAGTTGAAACCCCTTTTGAAATCAATCAAAAATAAATATATAAATGAGGAGTTTGTCAAAATTAAGGCTTTAATATAATTTCCTTAAATTTTAGAATCATGTGAAAATCACTAAATAATTTTTAACCACTTTAGTAGTGTTTTTTTGGAGGTCATTCCGAGAGGCACCTTGAAAAATAAAACTAACTCATGTTTCTAACCTCGAACTTGATTTGGAATCGACGTAGTTAAAATACCTAAGAATGATATTTTTTAAAATCTAAAAATTACAAGTAAATTATACTAGTTTTAAATTTTCATTGAAATAATAAAATAAATTTTATTATTATATTTACTATTTTCCTAGAGTGATTCAGTGGCTAGTTTATTTAGAAATTTGAGATAATTTTTCTAAATATTTAAAATCACTATGGAATGGTAGATTATATTATCATCTTTATCGCAATAAAAATATTTTTCTAATTTAAATGTAAAATTATAACTTAAATAATAATTTTTCATGTAAATAATAATTTATCCTCTTTTATCAGATTTAAACCAGATGTACTTTTGTAACCGATTATTAGTGTGAAAATTAATACATTTTGTCTCATTTGGGAAGGGTCTTTTGTTGTGGTTTTAGTGTCTTTTGCCATTTTTAATTTGGGTCATGACTACCTTAAACTATTTTTTACCATTATATGTTTGTTACTTTGTTTCAAATTTTATCCCATAAATGCATGTGTTTATGTTTGGCTTTAGTTACCATTGGGTAGACCTGGGCTAGGGCGTACTTGAATTTTTTTGAAGTATACCCTTGGTATGAGTCTTAGTTTTCACATTCAATATTAGATTTATTTATGTACTAACTTCACTTATGTTTGGATGTACTTGTACTAATTAGTAGTGCCTAGTTGCATTTGGTCCAACTAATGGTTGTAATATTACTTGAAAGGCATAACTATGTTAAGCTTAGTCATATGATGTTAGTGAAGTCCAAATACCTTTATGATATATAACACTCATTTAGGAATGGGTGAAGTATAACCAACCTTGATTATACGTATGATGGGATCACTATATATATTTAGGTAGCTTAGGGAGTAGGTATGATCTTAGTGAACTAACCCTTAGGATGCTCCTTTGTGTGGTGTTATCAACTAAATTGAGGGTGTTCTTGAAGAACATGATTAGAAAACTAACCATTATGATTATTTCATAGTGTGGTAAATTAACAACTAACTTTAGTTCATTCTTGAAACACATGCTTAAAAATATAACCCTTAGAATACTTTAGCATAACTCTTATGGCATTCTTACTCATGCAAGTGGTTCTTACTGATCCTAATTGTGTGGTTTTATTAGTCAATTAGCTATTGTGAAATAGTGAACCTCATTGATTTTAGGATTTAAGCTTATTTTCTCTCATATTAATCTTAGACACTTTTAAAGACTCACTCAGGGGACAACATTTTTTAACAACGCAAGTCAAATATTGTTGAGACATTGACCTTGTTGGAAAAAGATAATATAGGTTCTTTGTCACACTTGACTCTCATTTGTGTCCTTGTGTGGGAGTATTTGGGAAATTACATGCACCTTGTGACATTTGTAGTTTGTGTTTGATGACCCTTGGTTTTGTTATCTAATAGTGAGTATAGGATTAGAGCTTATATAAACTTGATGAGTGGCATATTAGATTCCTCATTAGCTTAGAGTGTTAACCCAATTTCAACGATGATGCCTCATGGAGGAGGTCATAAAAAGTGAAAGGAGAATTACATCGGACCCTAATTTTATGGAGTGAATATATAGGCTACCCAAATTATGGTGGGGGTATTGGGTCTAGGCTCTTAGGATAGGTTAGGGGTACTTGTCTTCTCCCTTCATGTTGGGCTCATATGTTGTTGTTTGAATCAACTAGTATATATAGTATTAAATAATGTTTGATTTTAATCATCACATATTTGTCTTCAACCCTTTTATTTTAAATCTAGTTATTTTCCTTATCTTACATGCCTTAAGATTAGAGTTGTAAAGTAGTACACAAGACACTACCTTGATGAACCTTAAAGTGCTAACCCTGTGTTAATTAATTATTGTTCTGACTCACTTTGTTTCCCCTATTGATCAGGTTATATGAGAATAATTTTATGATCTTTTAAATTAAGAAATTATAATTCATCACTTCTTAATAATGTGACTTGTCCTTCTTCATTAATCAAGATATTAATTATTGATTTCTCAAATTGCATTGATCCTAACCTCATATGCTTGTATTTTGATCTTAGAAAGACCCATAGTGTCAAGTGAATGTTTTAAGTAAATCATATAATAATTGTGTGAGTCACACTTCAATTATGCATTGACTAAATCACAATAGTAAGCATTAAAAAACCATAGTGAATAAATAAATATAGTTGAACTGAGTTAATAAAAAAATAATGTATTTTGGGATTAAAAAATTGGGCATGAAAAACCTTTCAATAGTGTATGAAGTTAAAATTAGAGTGGTGTGTTAGAAACCATGAAAGCTTCTACTATAATTCAAACTACAATACCTTAAATTGGGCTAAGGAAAAGAGAAATCAAAGCTATGAAACCAAAATAAATTATACCTTGTTTTGCCTTTCAATATCCCTTCCTTGTTAGAGAAGATTTGCCCAATTGGATTGATTGCTTAATGATGGATGAATGTTTGATGTATGTTTTCTCATTGATGGCTAAGAAAGTTGGCAATACTTGGCTTATGGGTGAATGATTTGATGAAAATATAATGGCACTATTGCATTCTAAAATTCTAAGTTGGTTTGCATGGGGGTGTAGCTCTATTTATAAGATCCACATGGAGGAATGGATAGCTAGGATTGAGCCATGGTGTATTTTTATCAAGGGTGGAGAATGAAGGAGAGGATTTGGTAGTTAGGCATTTAGGAATTTTAAATTCTATAAAAAATTATCGAGAGGGTGGTTAGGAGCTCAAGGCATGGTGTGGAGCTCAAAGAAGATATTAGGAGAATCTAGAGGAGGTTAGTGTGATTAATGAAGGATTTAAT
Source organism: Torreya grandis (assembly GCA_037957365.1). NCBI lineage: Eukaryota > Viridiplantae > Streptophyta > Pinopsida > Cupressales > Taxaceae > Torreya > Torreya grandis. The sequence continues at coordinate 1,290,656 of JARHVA010000756.1, read as the reverse complement.
GGGGATTAGTGGTGGGATTTGGTAAGAATGTTGGTGGGGGTAGTTGAGGGTAGTTAGGAAGGATTATAAAATTACTTAAATATTGTGAATGTCTTATTAATAATTAAGTGGATGCTAAGTAGATGATTAATTAGATAGAAGAATAATGTGAGGAAGATTAGGGTTGAAATAATGGAAGAATATGTAAATGGGATGTTAGGGTAATCTTAGGATTATTAAAATTCATGATGGTAAGTATTGTTGATAAATAGTGATATTAGTAACAACGGAGCATAATTTTAGATGTCTACAAATAGTATTCAGACTTGGCTCAGGGCCTATTCCTCTAAGGGATGTCAGTTTTATAATATTTAGAGTAGTTTATCTTAATAATGAAATGGATAATAGATGTTTTGTTGATAATTTATAGATAGATGTCAGATTGGAATAGTCGTAAGCTTGATATACACATGTATCTAAATCTTTGGGTAATTTTGCTCCAAACCTACATGCAAAACATGTTGGCTGACACAAAGGAATGATTGTAATTTCATAAAATGTTATTTAAACAACACGTATATGAGTCCAAACAAAGTATACAACTCTAATAAATGGATCTGTCTAACTATGTCTAGAGGTGTTTAGGGAAATAGGAAATGATGATCTAAGATTAGGAGATAGTTTGGGTAAGCTGGAAATTTTTATAGGTAGAGACTAGAGAAAACCTTTTGATGAATATGAAAAATTGGGAAGGTTGGGTGCATTTATAAGTGAATATATAAGATAGAGTGTGAAAAATATTTAGTTATGTGCACACAAGTCATGTATGCTAAAGCTTTGTTAAAATTAACATTGTCAAGTGTCTACAATAATAATTAAAAAACCTTGTATTAGAAAGAAACTTTTTAGTGACGGTTTCATGTATTAGAAAATATCTTGAAAACATTTCAATATGAATGGTATAGTGAAAGTAAATATACACTTTTGTTCCAATATGTGAATTTAAGCATTAAAAGTAAATTTTGTATACAATGGTAGTAATTAATACAATTTTTATCATAAATGTGTATATAATGGTAGTGGATGTTTTGATGACATTCTAATTTATAAACATTATTATATGAAGACTTAAATTTTGTTAACTAAAACAAATTGGTAGCAACTATTATTAGCTAGAGACAATCATGATTTTGTATTTTTGTGTTGAGACATTATTAACTACATTTTGTGTTAAGATAAAAAGATTTCAGATGGTGATCTAATCCAAATGTTGATTTTTTAAAACTAAAGTCTAAATTTTTTTAAGTATCAAAATAGGATGTCAGGTTGGAGTAGGGGTTATCATAAATTAAGAAGAAGTAATGTCTGGGGTAGGCATATTCAATAATATGAAATATGACACCAAAACATGGTACACCTTATGACAGACCTTTAAGGGGTCAAAGGAACCCTACCAAATTTATGAAAAGTTTTGGTTGTGGGACAAGGGTTTCCCTTCATTTTGATGGCAACAACCCTTTTATTTGGGATGTTTTGAAAGCTACACTTTATGGTGCTTTTGCATGCACAAACTTCCAATGTTGAAGTGCTTATATTTGGTAGGTTCCTAAAAGAAAAAATTGGTGACCTCACCCCTTCATGTGTGGTTCACCAAGTGTTTCAATTACTTCATGATTCAATAGCCAATAGAGATATTGTCCAACCTTACAATAACCTTAATATACTTTTAAAAAAACCCATTTTATTTCCTTAAAACTAATAATGTGCCACATAAACCAACCTTTTTAAGTCATGAATGTGCTAAAATCTCTTCAATCCCACCAATGGTTTTTTATTTGATAAAGAAGATAAAATTGGAGCTGGATAATGAGTTTGGTGATCTTGTGGTGACTCCTATGGAGTACACTAATTATAAAACTAATAGAGAAATTCCTTTGATGAATTTGGTATCTTATAATGATGGTGAAATAAGTTAAAGGTTTGATTGGTTTGAATTATTTGTGATTTTCATAAACATACTCAGAATTACTTTTGGTATTGTGTTGATGACATCAATTATAAACAAATTTAATATTTTGATCTCTTTCATTTCTTAAAGCAAGTAAATAATTTACTTTTGGTTGTTCATGCAATTTGAAATGGTGAAATGTTGAGCCCTTATTTTGATAAAGTTGGTTTTGCATGAGATGAAAATAAGTAAACTAAAATGATATTGCATGGGTAAGATTATTTTAAATAAGAAATTGCTTTACAGAGAGTATGGAAATAAAGATGTATCAAATATGTGTTATGGACATTCCAGTTTGATGAGAATTAATTGCAAAAAGATTTATTTTCACATTTGTGGTCTTTTTTAATATTTTTGTGATAAGTTAAACATTATATTGATTTGTATTTTAGTGAGTAAATTATATTTAATTATGTGTGTCAGTGGGGCCCTACCCATGAATATCTTGTGTTATCAATCATTTTAAATTTATTGAATATTTAAGTTATTTTATAACTCGTATTTAAAAGGTGATTTAATATTTAAATTTTAATGAATTAAAAAAGAGTCAAATTAATTTTTATTGGTAATCATTTTTTTTTATCTAAACTATGAATCCGTGTGAGATATAATAGAAGACTAGATCCCCAAGTGATTAACTACCAAAGGTCACAATTAACTTTGATAATACCATCAACAATCATAATTAGCTTCAATAATAGTACCAATGACCACAACTAGCCTTGATAATACCACCAATGACCACAATCAACCTTGAGAATACCACTAACGATTACAATTGACCTCACATTTTTTAGTGAGATTTAAACTTGGGTGGGACTTGAAATAACCAAACCACTTTACAACTCACCCAATCAACTGAGTTGAACTGATTTTATTTAAGTTAAACTCAATAATAAAATTTCTCTTATAACTTTAAAGTTATAACTAACTTATTTATAGAGACTTTAAAAGGGTTTGAAGGAGACATTATTTGAAGAGATTTTAATTAAAAGGAGCTCTAAAATATTTTCGTATTACATTTATTTTTATGAAAAAATCTAAGGTTATGTGTATGTTTGTATTAAATATGAACAACACATTATCTAATGGTGAAGTATACAACTTGACACAATCAGGTATATCTAATTATTAATTATTATTTAACTAATTATTTGAAATTTATTTAGAGATTAATACTTTTTTTGGATATAAAATTATTTCAGTCATTTGATCTAGATTCAATACTGTATTTTCCTGATATTAAAGAATACTTCATGCACATGTATGCATAATAGATTATTTGCATTTATTTTCATATGCTTTTGAAACTTATTTCCAAATTTTAGTTGTTATGCTCTATAAAATAATTATAAAAAATGTTATTTTTACTTCTCAATAAATATTTTTTGTTTATTTCATTTCATTTCATTTCATTGCAATGACTCAATTTGTATTACTTATTTTATTTTTACTTTCTTTTCTATTTGTTTAAGTTAGTTGTTTAAATTATTTTTATTCTTCTTCTATAGCTTTATGAGATAAATATTTTAAATATTTTGTCATTGTTTTATCTATTTTATATGAGTTCTTTTATTCTAGTTTGTCTTTTCTTTTATTTTAAATAGGTTTAGGTTTATTTATTTATTTTTAAATTAGTTTCTTTCTTTTTCTTTTCATGATTAGGGTATTCATAACTCTAGTATAAAGAGTTACTTTTGTTAATAGTAAACATCCTTTGAAGTTTGATTATATGTATGTAAGACTGATTTGAATTTACAAACAAATGAAGTGAAAAAATAATTTATAAGTATAATGAAACTTATTCAAATATTTAGGATTATTTTATTTTGACTCTTCATGAGGTTACCTTTTTAATATATTTCATTTTGTAATTGACTCATTAACAATATATGAATATGAAAAGTGCGATGTTTGAATTGTGAGGTTAGATTATAAGTTCAGTTGAGATATATTAAAGAAGCTAATTTAGATGTGTTGTTGTTATTATTATTAGAATTTATTAATTTGATTTGATTTGATTAGAGATTTTATTTTTAAAAACTAAAATACTTTTATTCACCAAAAAAACAATCCTTCTAGTACTTAGGCATTTTACTATTAAACTAGTCCAATTTTAATTTAACCTTTAAGTAGTTGAAAGTGTTGATTAGTTGCCTGCTACAATTTTTAACATTAAAAATATTGGTTGGTTCACTAGGGAGCATTTTGAATTAATTCACCTTCTCAGTGACTATTTACTCTTCCATAAAGAATAATATTTCTTATTTTATATATTATCATTACTATACTTCCCTATGTTGTTTAACTAGGCATTGATGTTTCTGATCAACAAGTTGATCTTGCCTCAAAACTAATATGTTTTATTTACTATAAAAACCCTAAAAAATATTCATAATAATTTAGTTGTCAATAATTTTGAATAATATATTACCTTTGAATCTTATATATCCTTTCTCAAGAAATTAAAACTTAAGATAAAATCATTAAATAAAATATGAATTTAAAAAGAGAAATATCGTACTTTTTCGCTGCTAATCCTAGATCAACCATTAGATTCTTTAATATTATTTTTAAACTAACATAAATACAATTATTAATTATTATTATTATTTCATATATATAAACAAAAATAGGTAGAAACCAAGTTTGAGAGATCATTTCTAACTTATATGTATCTACGACTGAAGATGAATTCAATTTTAATGAATTAATGTCTAATGTTGAAGATTCACCAATAAACCCCTACATCAAAGGAAACCCAATTGATATTTAGGAACAAATATACTAAAATAACTTCACTAAAAGGAATTAATCTTGATAAATAATTAGGAGATATTGGTGAATCATGGGAATACCATTTCTATTCTTTCATGTTGGCCTATGTTATGCATAAAAAATAAAAATACATCCATTAGTATTTTCTCTCAAACCTACAAGATAAATCTTATCAAGCTTTCGTTAGTTTACTTCTAAAGGTTATAAAATAATGGAAATATATATATATATATATAATATTTTTTATAACACTATTTTGGTAAAGATAATAATGAATTTGAACTTGTCAATGAAATTTATACTATCTCTATTGACCCTACGGAAATGATTAATCACTTCACAACTAGATTCATCAAGCTAAGATAAAAAAAATTCTAGAAGATGTAAGACATGCCAAAAAGATGTTAATATTGTACTAATTCAATGATATTATTATGAAATACATAATGCTATTTGAACACAAAAATGTAAATTAAAGTGATGATATTATTGTTTTCAACATTGAATGTGAGAAGAAATTGAAAAAGATTGGTTTTAAAGACATATCTTCCACTGAAATGTATCCTAATAATGCATAAATTATAAAATCCATTAATAACATTGGAAATGATATGGTTGACATAAAATTTAAATTAAATGATCAACCTTCTACTTCTAGTAAATTAGTTAGTATCATAAAGAATAAATATAAATCAAAAAGGTTTATATTATAATGTTTATGAACTGGATCATAATCCTGAGAATTGCATTGTTATCCCCAATTTTCAAAAACATCTTAAGGTTAAATAAAATATTTCTTCTAAAGTTTTATGAAGATAAACATGTGAAATTCAAATGAACCTTCGAGTAAATTGAGACTATTAATGCTTATACAGTCTACACAAGAAACAATGATTATAATATTTCCTCAAAAGATAATTCAAAAAAGCTTAGAAGTAACTAGTCTCATTCTAAACAATAAATAAATGAAATTCAGGGTAAATATGTGAATAAATTAAATACTACCATGAATAATCAAAATGAAACTTCTCAAATATGGGATCCTATATCCAGTATAAATAATTATTCATTGTAAAAACCTTATTTATCACCATAAATTATGCTCAATCAAACACAACTCCTATACCCTAAAACATAGTCATAAATATGATGAATATAAAAGTAAATTATTATTTATTACAAGTTCCTTATTTACCTCATTGGTTAGATAATATAGATTCATCTATTAATAATATTGATCCTAAGGATCTTGTAGGCCTAAAAGAAGAATAATATGGACACATTTTTGCTCAATATGGAGATCTTCCTCCTCACTCAATTCCTCCACTCTCAGTTTATGTTAATATTTTTTAAAATATTATTCATAATTGTATTTTTTAAATAGGTTATTCAAATAATATCATGCCTAAGTTCATTATTGATCAATTGGGAATTACTTATGAGAAAGATAATCAGAAAATCATGCATTTTGATTCTAGATAAACTAAAAGTTTTGGTAAGTTCTAAAATATAATAATCAAAATTACTTAAGATGAATGAATTAAATACATAGGAAATGTTTAAATTAATTAAATTATAGGAAATATTAGTAGTGGGGAAGGTGTAGTTCTCATCTTACCTGTAGGTAAATTATTAAGGTATTATTTCTAATTTTATTTTGAAAAAATTAATAATATTACACAGTTGAGGCTTCATGTTCAGGACTTGAAAAATACATTGAATTGATTATCAATTTTTTTTATAGATATTTTAAAATGGATATTAAAAGGTTCAAAAAAAATTATAAGACAAATGAGGAACCGATGCATAAGTATACTAAAAATAATAGTGTTTAATGGAAAATTTTGAAGCCTCTAATATATCTCATATACTTAGAAAGTACAACATAAGTGTTGATAAATTTCTTATTTAATAATCTAATCCAACTACTAGTGAAGTTGAACCCATTAATTACACATTTATTGAGGTTTTCATATTTAATGTCTTTGATTTTTAAATTAATTGGCCTGATTTTTAATGTGATAAACACATAGATGATTTTATCTAGGGAAATTTATTTTACAGTGATGATTATGTTTTGAATTGTGGTGATTATCTAAAATTGAGTGGAAATAAATTCCCTATTAGCCTAGTAAGCTTGGAATCCATGTTTTCACGTCAAGATCAACTTAAGGTTTCTAAAACTGAATAACCATAAAGATGAATAATCATAGAAATAATTACTATTGACCTATGCACTAATCAAGACCCCAATTATTTGTATTTAGGAATACCACATAAAATTAAAGATAATGTATTATTTACTAAACTTTTCAAAGATTTTGTTGATATTTTCAATGTCTTATATAGATCTTAAAAGGTATGATATCATGATTATAAAACATGATATTCCTATTAAACCTAGACCTTTTTAGGCATAAACCTTGTGGGGTTAGACATTTGTTGGAAGATGAAAGAATTATCAAAATTCTTCAGCCATGATCTCTCCAATAGCTGATTACCACAACCATTAATGATTTAGCATATACTTAGAAGAAACTAACTAATTTTTTTGGTTATACTCAAAAGATATGCAAAATATTATGAAACATAAAGAATTATGTATATTACAATGAATAACACTTGCTTATATAGGTAAGGTAAAACAATATGCAAGACAAACTAGCCAATGTGGGACTAAACTCCACATAAGACAAAACTAGGTAAACACAAATACCTAGAGCCTATCAAACATGAGTAAGATACTGCAACACCCCCCTCAAGTGAATTTAGGGGTTAAAAATAGAGGATTTAGTATGAAGCCATGTGTCCCTATGGTCACCAATCCATCATGTCAGAGTACATATATGTTGAGTTGGTGTAACCACCAAGTTGAAGAAGGAATGGTGTTGAATATGAGGATGACTAAATAAAAACATTGCACTTCAAAGTACTAGGTAGAATGATAAACTTGAGAAATCATATCTTGAACACCCTCCAATAAGATGGTGAGAAGTGAGCACAAAGACTAGTGGGGTTACCACATTGATGTCATTGGTGGGGATACCACACTAGTGTCATTAGAAGAATCACCAAGAAGGCTATAGAGTAAAGTAACAATCCTCATATGGGTTCCAAAAAATAAAGTGCCTAAATAATATACCCATGTATAAAGGATTAATCTATAAAATAGTTAAAATTATAAAACACATATAAATCTCATAAAGTGGAAAAAAATAGAGAAAACCCATAGGAAAAACTCCCCCCTAAAAGAGAGAAAATAATAAGAGAGATAAAAAACCCCCTAAATATGATGCTAAATAAGTTTCTACTATAGGTACTTGTAAGTCATAAAATAACTCAATCTGAATTAGTGGTCCAAATCCACTACTTGATCACAAAACAATTGACATTGGGTTTCACCAGAATAGCTTCATTCAAGAAGACTATTAGTGGTGATGAAAGTATAAAAGAATATTACATGTGCAAGGAATGCTCAACACTAATAATTATAATGTACATCACACCCCCCATATTATTGATTGGTGGAGTGGAAAAATAAAGGTTTGCATGAGTGGTCCAAATCCACTACTCAAACACCAAATAAGCTGACATTGTATACACCAAAATAGATTCAAATAAGTAGACTATTAACTGTCAAAAATATAGATGAGTCTCTCAAATATGATGTCCCATGGTGGTGATAGAAAAGATAAGCAATTTACGAAGTGAAAATGTTCCCAGAATAGAGCACACAAATGCATGGAGGTAGACAAGGCTAAATCAACAAATCCCCCTTGGCACTTTATAAATTAGGGCAAGTACATTATAACCCATACACAAAAAACACCAAATGGAAACAAGGAAGACACTGGGCTTCACTATAATAGCTCCAAATAAGGAAACTATTGACCTGTCAAATAATCCATCAAGAGAGGTACTCAAAAAATAAGGGAGCAAAGAGGTGTCTCCATAGAAGAAATTGATGTGATAAGAAAGGGGCTTAGAGGAGACATGACACAACTAATAGTGTGTCAAAGTAATAATTCATGTTGTGCACTGATGGAAGATTATGTAAAATGGAAAAAAGAGCCATAATGTATGCAAACACACTAGATAAAAATCAAGAACCAAAAAATAACAACATGCAAAGCACATGCAAAAAGATGTTAAGCTCAGTTGAAAATACATCTATGAGTGTGTGCATGAAGTAAAATGTAGGTCCCATAATAAAGGAAACCTCTATTAGTGATAATGCACATTCAATAATAAAACATCAATCTCATGTAAAAATGCATCCATGAGTGCAACAAACAATGACAATGCAATCCAAAAGAACTAAGGAAGTTTGTATTGCATGTGAGGGGGTCTGACCTCCTGCTAGACCGGACCTCACCCTTTGATCTTTAACAAATGAAAGAGATAAGGTGCATGAAAAATAATCAATATTCTCTCAAATAATGCTCACAAAATAACTAATATTCCCTCTAAGAATGCTCACAAAATAACAAATGCATCACCATTAAAATGTCACCACAAACCATATGCACAAGACAACACATTCATGCAAAGAGACCCCTAGAATGCAAAAATTAATATTTTAGTGAAGTTTACAATAGAAATAGGACTAATGCATGAGAAATTTCAAAATATGAACTTTTTCAAAAAATGGTACTCAATTTTGAGCTACCGATCAAAAGTTATTAAATAATTACTTTCCTATCAATAAGGCCTATTTAATAAAAAACTACACTAAAAGTTTAAAAATGTACTACATCTAAGGTGGAATTAGCCTTATAACCACTCATTGGAACCAAAATGGAATTAGTAATCTTCTCAAGTCAATAAAAGTAAAAAAAGTCCATCTAGTGACGTCTATGCATGTGCAAGTGAACTACATTTCCTCTCAAAGAAAAAAATATAGCTATTAAAATAAATAATGAATAAACAACTAAGTTAAGAGGATAAATGAGTGGATTCAAGTTTTATTTTAATTTTTTAAGTGTCTAACTTGACACTTTACTTGTTAATAATTACCTTCCATATTGGATCAAACACCATGCTTCCATTGTTGACTGCAAAACCCACACTAGATCTTGCAACGTAGACTAGATAGAAATAAAAGGACACCAATTAGATGATGCCAAAGATTGATGAGAATGCCTAGGTAGATGCACCTCCAAAATTAATCTTCCAAAACTTCTCTAATGAAGCAAAGGCATTGATCCATGATCTATGTAAAAAAAATAAAACTAGATCTAAACTAGATCCAAACACCAACGCAATCTAGCAATATATAGATCTGGTAGATGATGCCAAAAAATAAAGGTGATAGACAAGGATTATGTAGAAATGAAGATGTTATATAGACTGAATACTTCTAATGCACCATAGACCATGTAGATCTAGAAATCCCCAAACTCAAACATCCATCACCGATTCATAACCGATCAAATACCCAAACCAAACTCAAACATCCATCACTGATCAAATACCTAGATTTGAATTCATGAATCAAGAAATTAATGATAGATCCATAATGTAAATAAACCTAAAAATTGAGTAATGGTTATTGGAGGGTATTTCTAATACCATGAAAGAGTTATCAAAACTCTTCAACCAAGATCTCTCTAATGGCACATTACCATAACCATTGATGCTTTAGCATATACTCAGAAGAAACCAATTGAAAACAAAATTGTTATACTTAAAAGCTATGCAAAATATTATGAAACATAAATAATCATGTATATTACAATGAATATCACTTGGTTATATAGGAAAGGCAAAAAAATATGCACACTAAACTAGTCAATGTGGGACTAAACCCCACATAAGACAAAACTAGGTAAACACAAATACCTAGAGCCTAACAAGCTTGAGTAAGATACTCTAAGAAAAGACACTATCAAAAAGGAGATAAACAAAATGTTATATGGTAGTGTCATTTAACCAGTTAGAATTCTGATTGGGTAGAAAATTTAGCTCCAGGGCATAAGAATAATGGTAACACTCATTTATGTGTTGATTTTAGATATTTTAAATATGGAGACATTCGTTAATGTGTTTATTTTATATAGTTTAACTATGATAATTTTAAATATAATTTTCCGTGGCCTAACATTGATAATATTCTATAGGAAGTTGCCAGTTCTAAAATGTTGTCTTTACTAGATGGATTTTAGGTTATAATCAGATCTTCATGAATCTTGATATAAGCATAAAACCACCTTTACCACATGCAGAGGTAATTTTGGTTTCAATAATATGTCATTTGGAATAATCAATGTGGGTTCCATATTTCAAATTGATATGCACATTTCCTTTGATTATTTGATTGAAATTATTTTTTAGGTTTACCGTGACGACCTTATTGTTCACTCCAAGAAATACAAGAAACATATTGAACATTTAAGGGAATTTTTTATAATATGTAGAAATTTTTGTGATTCACTCACTCCTAAGCAATATTTTTTTAGAGTAACAAAAGGAAAGTTATTACGTCACATTTAAATAAATGGCATCACAAATAATTTGAATGCCACTCATTTTACAAGCTAATTTATGTCACACTTGTGAAAATTATTTTTTGGGTATTATATTCTATTATATTATGGTACCTTGGTCATATCATTGTAAAATATTTATTTCAGCACCACCTAAGGCTATGTTAGCATATAAATTTCCATATTCACAAAAAGTATTATAAGACCACTCAGTATAGTCCCTATATTTGGTACAACTATGGTTAAGGTAACCTAGATGGTTGTAGAAACATTTCTTGAGGGTATATGAGTCACCCTTAGTGTCATACTCAAATTCAATAGTGTTAACTGAATACACAATGCAACTCACACTACCTCTTGAAAATTTATAAGGTGTTCCTACCATCAGTGTAATGTTTCTAAAACTTATTAGTGTGTGTCCACTTGCCATTCTAAACTTTTTGATAGTTCTATTTCCAACCAAATTTTGGTTATCCACTACTTTTTCCTCTAAACATGGTAAATTATTGATTAAAAAATATTATCTACACTCTCATCTTCTAATTTAATAATTTTATTTTCAAAAAAATACAACCACACACTAGCATTGACATGTTTCTGACTTCATTTGAGTGCTCTCCAAAATATGAGATAACTTATTATTCCTTGGGAATTTCTTCTACACCACTATTTACTAGATTTTCACTTTATGTGGAACTTTTTTATTCAAATTTTCCTCAATAAATGAGCATTCTATAATATGTAAGTCATTTGATTTCCCTTCTCACCCTTTGTATGTCTCATTATCATTCACCTAGCCCGAATCCAAAAATTTCCTAATGTCCTTGGCCATAAGATCCATTTTCCATACTTACACATATATTCATTACCTCATTTCTATTACTGTAATTCAACAATCTAATCTTTTCATTTCTTTCATCCATAAATCTAAACCCTTACTTTTATCTATAATAGCCTAGCCTTCACTCGTCTAAATATTTAGCTCTCCATATCTATTTTTTTAAACCTAAGTTTAACCAATAGCATATTAAAATGAATCATTTTTTTTTTTATGAATGATCCCCTTAGTTTTTTCAAGATCTCAAAATATGCTTCCTCGAGATAAGACTGCATAGATATAGATAACTCTAGCACATAACTTTTTAAGGCACTACCACACCATAAATCCATCAAATCCATCCAAAACTTGTTTATGTCATTCAAATATTTAATTTTCACATTATTCTAACATATGCGTCTACCAAATAAATGACTCCTATAAATCATAAAATTTGTGATCCACACATACAAATACATCAAAAACTCAACAAAGAATTCTCATATAATTCACTACTTAGATTTTCATGTATCCATGCATGAGTGTATTGACTCCTTATACGTTTTGACCTTCCTATAAATTATAGTATGTTATTCTCAAACTAAATCTTAATTCTCTCAAGAGTGATTTGATCTAATCCATCATCAACTATATGAAATATCCATCACTACACCATAGTCGAATGAAGTCGTAACAATGGAACATTTTTTTGTTATGAATATTTCCCCTTATTCTTTCCCTTTGCAAAGGGGTAATAACTAAATAGTTCATTGTACCTAGACTCATCTCTCACTATCAATGAATATATTAATTCACCACTTGCACTAGTATATTAAACTACACACTAGTGTATAGATGTCTCCCCTGAAGTTTAAGTGAGAGATCACTAAGAACCTCCTGGTGAAAAAGTGAAATGATGATAAAAATAAAAACCATCAATCAAAACAAAAAGTCTATTTATCTAAACAATCATCTTACTAGCATATTACTTCATTTAACACTCAATTAAACCCTATAAAGTGTTACACAATGAATACAAACATTAAGGATGCATAAACCCACACTTTCATTATATTAATAAAATAAAAATTAAAACAAAATTTCTCCTCATGCCTTGCACTATAAACATATGAAGAATAAAAATATATAAATTCTTCTACACTAAGCTTATAAGTTAATACTAACACCATAAACCTACTAAAAACTAGATTTGAATCCCTTGTTGTATCAACCTTTCCCCTAACTCTCTCTTTCTAAATTCTACCTATGTTCCTATGTGTCTAATGAGGAACCTAAGGGAGGTATTTATAGGTTTCTTGGAACCCCTTTTCCTTACCAATTGGAATGATATTATTAATTTATACATTTTATATACCTTGATAATTTCTACTTGACACTAAGTTATTATGCACTCTAGGAATCCATAAGCTTCCCCCATGTGCTTCCTTACTTTCCTTTACCTTATTCCATTTACAACTTTTCATTGGTTGGAGACATGTGTCTACTTGTACATAGTTGATTTTTAATATTCAACCATGGTATATTAACTTCACCAACATATATGTAATCTATCTACCTTATGCTTACTCAAATTTACACAAAACTTATAATTATGTCCTTTTGTGCATGAATTTTTTTGTATAGGTCTCACATATCTCAATTTTTCAACTTGTAGAAATTGGGCCATTGTGTGAGAAATAGCTTGATGTCTTTCCTAAGGTCATCAAAAAAATTAAGTTTTTCAATTTTTTTGGGGATATTATAAAATTAAAAAAAATAGGGAAAATAAGATTCAAGAAAAAAATTAGAGAAAATCTAAAAATCAAAAAATTAGGGAAATTATATCTAATATTTTCTAGTTTGTTTATTTCTATGTAATATTATAAAAAAACTCATTGTGTGTCTGTGTGTTTTAATATATGTAAATTCTATATATTTTTTACTATATTTAAATATTTTTAATTACTCTAATTTTTGTTATTTTTTATTTTTTACAGTTTCCATTTTTTTAATAAATTATTTAGCTAACTTTAGGATAAACTTGGATAAGTTAACATATATATTTTTGTATTTGAATTTACCCATGATATGTCTCCTCCCACCCTAATTCCTCACCTTCTCCCTCTAGTCAACCTTCTCCTTTTACCTAACCATCATGTCATAGTGCACATAATTTATACATGCCTCTTTTAGTTGATGTTGCACACCCCCTGGGCATTCCTGCTTCATCCCCTCAAATTATTAGTTGATGCTCCTTAGAATTACCTCCCATTCACATTAATGGCACATGGGATGTGAAGGATGATGATTATCTTAATCCCTCTTTGCATGCATCTCCATATAGAGAGTCACCACATAAAAATGAGTAAGATAGACAAATGTATCTTGGGTGGATCAAGTAAAATTATATGAAGTCCTGTTATGGCATTGAATTTTTTTTTATGCATTTAGATGTTATTGAGGATGTATTTACAAATAAAAATACATGTATATTAAATATATATATTAAAGGAATTCCCCCAAGGCATTATAAATGTAATTTTGTTTTGATGCTTAAAATTAATCTTTATTTGATTTTACACCACCAAAACATTCAGAAATGAGATCATTTCATAACTAGCTATGGAGTTGACAATAATTTAAATGTTAGGTAATGGAAATTCATCCTTAGGACAAACCTTAAAAAAATCAATTTTTTTTGTACAAATCATTATTTGTTTATTAGGTTTTGCAATTAGAAAAATATTATAAATATAAGGTGATTAAGAGATGGTTTCGATAAACCCTTCCTTAGGAAACTTTCAAATCTCATCTTTAAACAATAGGGCTACATTTGGATACATATTATTAATTTTTTGTTTGATTGGTTTTACATAAAATTTGAGGATGATATTATGTAATTATATAGAATGATATATGCCTAACATATCCAAATAATATAAGGCAAACAATGTAGGAAAATCATGTGATATATCTCTAAAGGATTTTCCCTCTTCAACCCTTAGCATTTTTGTGAGAAGCTTCCATCATGGGTCATTAGTGGTGTCATAATTAAATTTAACTATCTCTTCATTTAAGAATTCTAAGTGATATTCTAAATATGTGTAATATGGATTTTATGAGGGCCATCTAATTAGACATCATCATCTCATAATGATTTTATATCTTTGAAATATGTGTGGACATTTCTTGTAGAAGAAATTTTTTTCTTGTGATAGAAGGAAGGAAAGTCCTCATATTCCCCCATAAATTATAGTAGAGACTCATCATTAGGAAATTCATCTAATGACCATATGTTTGGCAAGACCATATCATCAATGAGCTAAAGATATACTAACTCTATTGTTGCTACATATTGACCTCTTTTTCTTGGTTCATTTTTTATCAATAAAATGTGTATAAATTACAAGCTTCTTTTCTTGGCCTCCTCATTATAAATACTAGGGTATGAAATAGTTTAGAAAAATATAATACATGGTCAAATATACAAACCATTACCACATTAAAATCCATTGATGTATTTCTCAAAAAATATCTTAGTCTGTTATATAAAAATAGATCATACAATGATAAATATTCTATCTCTATAGAGCTTCTTCAAATATAATAAATGAGTCTTGTATATATAGGCAAGGAAGATCAATCCTAACTAAGAGATCAAGCTATAGATCAAACCAAAGACTAAGAGATAACTATCCCTAAAGGATAGAAAAAACTATAAATTATCCCTATAATATCTAAGAGATAAATATGATAAAACTCAATATCCCCCTACAAAAGAGAGAAATCATAATATATAAATAAAGATAAATGAAATATCCACACATAAGTGGGTGAGAATAGTAAAGTACCTAGGTGAACATGAGGTGAGGTAAATAAATTACTCTAACACACGCCAAAGTTCCTAAATAAGATACCCATGTACAAAGGATAAATCATGTAGATAAAATCCATGAAGGTAGACTAGGATGTAAAAATAAAACCCCATAACATTTTATAATTTAGTGTGAGTACAATATATCTCATACACAAAAAACTAAAAGAAAATAAAGAAGACATTGTATACACCAGAATAGTTCCAAACAAGGAGACTGTTGACCTATCAAATAATTCATCATAAATCATAAGAGTTACTTCAAAAACAAGGGAGCAATGTGAGCCAAAAACACACGTGACACAAAAAATATACTCAAACAATACAAGACATCAGGCTCTGCCAAAAATATGGTTTTAAGTAGAGAAATGAGCATAAATGCAATAAAGTATTTTTGTGAGAGGATCTTAATAATAAAGGAACCATGCTAGTAAAGTCCTCAAAAAAAATTATGGTGATACCAAAAGTGATCTAAAATCCATCCCAAATCAATAGGAATGGTGGATGAAGATGCCTATATAGGAGTGGATAAAAAAATCCACCATAGTAAACTGTGAGGTAACATCCAAAAGGGATGATTGACTCAATTAAAAATATGTCCATGATAAAGTGCAATCAAGATGGTGAGATAAATGAAGGAGAAAGTGTGTTTGCTTGTGAGGAGGTTTGGCCACCTACCAAATCAGGGCTCACCCTCCGGTATTCGACAAATGACATCAGTAAAAAAAAAGGTACGTGGCCAAGCAATAAATAAATACAATATATTTTTATGTATCTCAAATAAAAAATATTATTTTTAATAAAAAACAATCAAAAGATCATCCAAAGATATTTTTATAAAAAAATAATAAAAATGTCCCTTTAAAAAAATCTCCCCACAAGGATTTGGATTGTGAATAATACTACTCAATAAAACTATGATAAAATTTTCAATTCTTAATAAAATTCAAATTTTCAAAATGTTAGGAAAAGAAGAAAATAAGGTGCACGAAACCTAGAAATTATTTTGAAGGATCATTTACAGTTTTCTCACAATTAAAGAATAAAAAGTCATATTTTTTAGAATTACACTACTTATTAAGATTATGATAAATTTTGAAATTCTTAATGAAATTAAAAGTTTAAAATATTTTGAAAATTAGAAAACAAGGAGCACAAAACCCAGAAACTATTCTGAGTGATCAAGTATAATTTTCTCATAATTTAAAAAATAACAATAATTTTTAATCAAAAAAAGATTTACAATTGTAGATCTTACCTCTTATATCTAACTGGAATAAAATTGGAGCTGATTAAGTCTTTCTTGGATAATATGGATGTATTGGTGAGATTTGATTTACTCCTTAAATCTCTAAAATTTACTTGCAATAAAAAACACAAAAAAGAGGAAGTCCCCCCAAAATTTAAGATTTCTTGCACACCTATCTAATTTGCAGGACCATCCAAAAAGGATGCAAGAGAAGATCATACTTAGTAAGGAAAAATAATACCATATATTGATCAAGGAGAAGATAAATAGATGAGTGATGGTTGTTATAAACCACTCTGATACTATGAAAAAGTTTAGAAAACTCTCATCCAGGGTTAAATCTACAAACCATTACCACAGTAAAAGTTATTGATGCATTGTTCAAACAATATGTAGGTCTGTTATACACAAATAAATCATACAATGGTAAATTCTCTATCTCTCCAAATATTCTTCAAATATAGTGAATGTGCCTTGTTTATATAAGTAAGGAAGATCAATCGTAATTAAGAGATCAAACCTATGACTAAGAGATAACCATTCCTAAAAGTTAGAAACAACTATAAATTATCTCTATAATATCCAAGAGATAAATATTTAATATCTCATAATATCTAAAATAAGACAATGAAATATCCACACATAAGTGGGTGGGAATTATAAAGTATCTAGATGACCATGATCTAAGGTAAATAACCTACTCTAATAGGGTACCTATGTTTTATTTTTAAAATAATAGTTGAGTCTTTATTATATTTAAGACTTTATTTTCCTACATGTTTCAATAGATAAACAAGTTTAATAGAATCTTGTTCTTGCTTTTTGAGTCTTATCTATTGTATCTTGACTTTTGTATATGTACTAATTGAAGACATATTACTTTAAGTTTGACATTTTTTCCAAATAATAAGTAATCATAGAAGGTTTTGGTGATTTTATGCCTATGTTCAAAATGGTGTGCCCATGTTCTTGAAGAGAATAATGTAATTATAATGAATCATAATCATTTGGCTTGCATTGTGTAGATTGAGGAGATTTATGATCCATATCATTATTATATTTTGAGATATGTTTTAATGATATAAATTACTGAAAATTGTTTTTATTGATGTCAAGGTTGATGTCATTTGATTTCAAGTTTGTTGTCATTGATGTCAAGGAATTTGATGTCATTGATGTCAAGATATAACTGGGGAAGATACATGGTGAGTGTTATTTGAGGTATGCATGTGTGAAGGTTGTTGTCTAGATAAGCAAGGATGGTTAAGGCATCAACATGAGGTTGTAAAAAATGATAAATGGTCAAGGTTGTTGTTCAATGTTGTCTTTGTTGTTGGAAAGCTTGTGCCTACATTGGTGTTGCTCTAGTGAAGGATAATCAAGGTAAGTTTTCAAGTGCTTGAGAATTGTGGTGTATTGAGAAGGTATGAGCATAGGATGCCTAGTATTTTCCATAAAGAGGCATGGTGGCATAGTTAGTTTGATGTTTTCATGCCTGTAAAGGTTATAGAAGTTTGATATCAAGTATCTTTGAGGACAAGGTGGCTTTTGAAGTTTAGTTATGGTATGAAGAGTCCTTGTGTAGAAGCATAATCTTGGTTACATGGTGAGATAAGGTTGTATAAGTATTTTTGAAATTATTCAAACATGAGAGTGATTTTATGAAATGATAGTGAGGTGTCGAGAACATGAAAAGAGGCATGAAAGTAAAAACTTTGAGTAGCCTAAGACTAGTCATGGCATGCAGAAACTTTATGATAAGGTATAAGTATGATGGCTTAGTGAGATAAGTACACATATACATGAGTAATTGTATAAGATTTATTTATCATAAATAATATCCATTGGAACAGTGAGGAAAGTTTCAAGGTGAAGCCTATAGGGGTAAGTACTTCAGTCCAAGTCTACAACTAGACTAGTTCTAGACCCTGCCTAGCCCAATAAGGAATCATGATTTGTTGTCAAGTCACATGAAGGATGTATGGATATGTTTTAACATATTAATAGGTTTTATGTAATGTACATGAGGTTTTGATATCTTTGATAGTGGTTAGAAGGATAGTTTCAAGGACTAATGTAGCTTGCAGGTCAAGATCTAGAGAGCAAAGAGAGAGATGGTGGAAAAATGAAGTATGAGATATAGATTTCAAATTTGTAATGATAATTTGAACATTATAAATGGGTTTTTATATTTTTATAGTTGTTTTTATAAAGTTTTAGGTTAAATTTTTCAAGAAAAGGTATGAAAATAAGTTTTAAGGTCTCTCAAGAGCATATAATGAAGAGTTGTCTACCCAAGAAGGTGTTTCAAGTGTTCATTGGCACATGAAACATATGAATGAGGACCTAATATATTCATGGAATATGGGTAATCTTACTATCTCAAATTTCCAAACATTAGTTTCTGAAATGAAGGACTATGCTCTATGAATGATCATTAAGACTAGAAGATGGTTTAAACCCTCAAAGAACCCTAATAGTGACCTGATGTGAAATATCTTGTTTTAAAGTGATAAAAATGGTTTGATATGGATATATAATTAATTAAATAATTTATTAAACTCTCCTAGGCACCTTTAGGTGTGATTGGTTTGATAGGCGAGTGAGTGGACCCTATAGGAAATGCCTTATTTCTCATAAATTTATTGTAACATACACATTTGACCAAGTCAAAGTTGATAAATTAATGGAGTATAAATATTAATACTTGTATTTTATGTCCATGGTTTTTATTTATTATGTTATATCCTTTACGTATGCTAAATTGGTCATACGAGTTGACCTATTGCTAGCAGACCTAATGATGCAAATAGTGAGAAAACTAGGCAAAAGTGATAAGTTTATTAGGGATGTGTTATAATAGATTAGAAATGAATAAAATTTAATTAATATTTTATTAAATACATTTAATACATTTTAATATTGTATGTAATATTTAGAGATCATTTTATATGACAAAATTTTGCTCATAAATTGACTTATCTTGTTTTATTGTGCATGTATGGAGAGAGGTCTAGAGATTGGTTTATATGTCTAATATTTACCATTAGAACTTAGTATATTTGTGTTTGGATATGTTATAAATATATATAAGGATCCTATTTGGGCATAATAAGTCTTTTAATGTGTCTACATAGGTATTGGAATTCAAAGTCATCATGACTGGTCTTTAAGGGAAATTGGTAGATCTTGGTATGCAAGTTGCAGTAATGAGTTGGAGGATCTTTACCCTAACTTGAAGTATTTAATGAATATGTTATTTTTTTTTGTGATTTATATTACCTATCCATTCTTTTTATAATCTTATAATTTAGTTTAATATTTTGTAACATTGAACCCAAAATGGCTTATCTGAATAAGGACTGTGAGAGAGAAGGTCGACAAATTGGTCTACAAGACCAATATTTGCCACTATAAATTATGATATATATATATTTTATTTTGTTATTATTGTTTTAAAATATTATAAATTCATTATAAGTCTCTTAAATTTATTCTATATGTGTTTTAGGTCATTGTTTCCATGACTATGTTTTGAGGATAGTTGGTAGTTCTAAGTGGGCTACTTGCGGAGAAGAGTTTGAGACTGTATACCCTGAGTTGAAGCATATAATTAAGTTTTTTATGACCATTAGGTCACAATTTTTTTGTATATGTTATTTTTTTGCATGTTTTTTTTGAAAATTTTTGCTTATGCTTTAGTTATTCAAGATAGATTTTTTGTGTATGCACATACCTATTGTGAATAGTGTTATGAGAAGAGGTTCAAGTGGTGTTTGGACCTAAAAGGTGTTGTGGACCTAAAGTGAATTTTTAAAAAGTCTATTTAAGTTTAATATGAGGTAATCCTACTGTATTTGGAGTTTTTAAGCATTTCAATAAAGATAAAGTGTAACATGCTCTAATGAAGGACTAAACAAATTAGGTCTCCTTAAGGCCTAAAAAAGGTTTTGGTCCTATAGACTATGACCAACCTATGTTATTATTTGATTCATGTTTTTAACATGTTATAAGACCTATTTAAATTTTAATTTAAGTTTTAAAGTTTGAATGGACAACCGAGGTGTGTGAGATCAAGTGACTTGTATAAGAATAAGGCTAATTAGGCTTATTTGTGAGTGTTAGACAAGTGAGTGCATAAGCAAATAAAGGAGAACAAAGAGGAGTAGGAGGAGGTAATGTGTACCATTATAGCGGTGTCTTTAATATATAATAGAATTTTTTAATATGAGGATCAAGGTCATATGACCTAATCAATTCAAAAAGAGGGCTAGATGAGCGAAAAAGGCTAAAGGCCAATTTAAAAGGAATAGAAGTGCATGAAGAGATGAGGAAAAGGACCATCATATATTTATTTCAAAAATGACATATATGGATTGTATAATTATGATTGGATGAGTGGGTGCTTTTTCAAGAGGTGGTTGAGTTGGTGTTGAGTCACTAAAGGAGTTGGCACTTCCTTATAAATAGATGCTTGCTAAAGACTCTATCAAGTTGGTGCTCGATAGACTGAGGTTGGTGCTCCAAGTTGAGTGGGTGCTTAACTTAATTTGATTATTTTATTTTAGAGGATTGGTTTTCCAATCTATGGTCTATGGGTTTTATTCCCCATTAAGGTTTCCCACATAGATGATGTGTTCATACTTGTTATGTGTATATTCTCTTTACTATGTCAGTTGATATTACTCATATGATGATGTTGCTTGATGAATGAGTAGAATATAAATTGAAATGAAAGTAGAAGTTTATAATTACATTGATTCATCACCCCCAGTCATCTTTCTTCTAGCATAAATTTTGTAGGATAAACCACTGAGGGTTGCATCATAAGTATATTAGGTATGTATTTTTTAGTTTGTTGGGTCATTGTATAATTTTTAAAGGGCTCCTGATGCATAATACAAGTATGTATCTATGTTTTATGATATAATTTGACACACACATGCAAGTTATAAGTAATTGTATTCATATCATGAATCTAAGGTTTTCCTAGTAAAATATTATAATTAAATTCATTAGGCATAATTTGACATAATGTTGTTATTGTTCTTTGACCTATAATGAGAATTAAAGTAATTTATCCTATAAACTTCCATGTTATGTTATCAAATCATCTAATGGTCATATCAAAGTAGGTAGGGTCTTTTTATCCTATGCCAAGTATGTAAAGAAAGGATATTATAAATTTTAAATCCCGATCCATTATTTACTAAAAATGATTAACCCTTTTACCTAAAATTAATACTTGAATATATAATCGAAGGTATTGGTTAATGATATTTTGAGAAGATAAATCTTATTTTTCAAAAGAAATATTATCTTCACTCCATGTAATCTATTAAAAATATATGAAAAATAGGTTGATTTTGCATTGTTTGGTAAAGTCATATCGTAGTATGTTGCATAAATAATATTCATATAGACAATGGATATTTTGAGTAATTATAATATAGATATTTTTGATTCAGTATTATTAAGGTGATATATGACATCATAATATCTATTTAAATTGGTTGGTACTTTGGGTGGTGGAGGAATATTAGGAGGGGTATTTTTATTACCTTCATTCTAACCTACATGATTGTGAATCCTACCTCTTCATGATATGACAACATTGACCTCTATGTCTAATATTATCCTAGGGTGAATAATAGAGGATGGATTTTGGATATATTTACCATGAGTTATTGAGGGATGAGGAACAAAAGGAGTCATATATGTCATTTCCCTACAAATATTAATCAGAAGCATCTCATATCCAAAATTTACACAATAAGTGTTACTAAGGAGAGATAGTATTTCCTCATATTTAATATCATACTTAGTTTTATTTTATTTGAATTCAATACAAATTTTTGGCATGAGATATAAATATATCATACAATCTATAATAGAGACATGAAACTATTACAATCATAACTTAGATTGAGAAATATAAACCATTAACATCCATTGTAGTCATTTTAAGTTTCACTTATGTAAATAATGGGAAATTATAAATCAAATATGAAATTCAAACCATAAAAAATGATAAACATGAAATATTATGAAAATTTAAACCTTAATGTAGGATGAATCTTAAAATTCTTCATGTTTAACTCAATGATCAGGTTCATCCAAAACATTTGATTATTTTAGGTTTAAATGGCCTAAAATTTTAAAAAACTATGTGTTATTGGTTATGTAAAATATGGAAATAAATTACTACTCTAAATTAAAATTCATATTCTAGATATTGCATTGTTTCAATTTAAAATTTAAAAATAAATAGGGTTAAAGTGAACTTAGTTGATTTCTATTACTCATTTCTCACATACGATACCTCTATACCTTAAAATGATCTATAACTACTTTTTCAAATGCTATCACTTTGGGTTGGACAACCCCAACCACTCAAAAAAGAATGGTTAATAATTTCATACATTCTAATAATATGAGTATGGATCAAACCACACACATTTATCTCACGTATATGTGTGTGCAACATCATTAAAAATATATAATGTAATGCACTAATTTGATATTTGACACTAGCCACCATGTAACTTTGAATTTCATGTATTTATACTTGGATCTAGGGATAATGGATTCCTTACGATGATGGTTTATCAAATGTATATAATTATAATTCCTCAAGAGAGTGAATGGATTCCTTAAGATGATTATCAAGTAATAATCCAATTAATTTCTAAGGTACCCATTAGTTACCAAGTGAGTGTAGTCTTAGGAATGATTTGAATTTATAGTTGACTTTTCATTATTTCTCACTATAACCAACCCTTGAAACATGTCTAGGCCAACCTAATAAAGACTTAGAAATTTTTAAAAATAGTTGTTGAGTGGGCATTAATACTACCAATATAGGTAGACCCCTATAGTAACTATAATTATCCAATCATTATCGATATTATCATGGAAGTGTAAATTAGTGATCTAAGATATAGATAAGGTTTTTCAATGATTATGAGATGTTCCTATATATACCGAGTTGATTTTCAATAGGTGTATCTAGAAAATATCCATGGAAAGATGAAAAGTGTGCACAAGAGTCATATACATGCACAATGTCCAAGTATGTCTAATTTGATGTTGTTAAATTGTCTAATACCAAATTTAGATGTCTATACTTATATAGTTATACATATAATATTTATAACTATCTAATAAGATAACATTATTTAATAATTTATAATATTTTTTTGTACTAACTAAATATATATATATATAATATATATATATATATATATATATATATATGTTTTAAAATAATTTCAAAAATTAAAGTTAGACTAAATTCACATTTTAAGTCAATTTATTTTCACACTTACATTCAAACTTAATGTCACACTTAAAGTCACTTTTAATTAGGACCTAATGTTGTACTTAAAGTTAAATCTAGTGTCTCAATTGAATTCAAACTTTGTGATGGACCTTAAAGTCACCTTAGTGGTGGACTTTAAGTTCACCTTCATGACAAATCTAAATTTATCCTTAGTGATAATCTTAAAGTTTCCTTAGTGACTAGCCCTAACATCACCTTAGGGATGTACCTAATGTTTCCTTAGTGACACCTCCTAACATCCCCTACATCATTAGGATCTATCACTAGTGGCATTAAGGGCCATCTCTATGTTGAATTTAGGGTTATATAGTGTACATAGAGATGGACTTAGTGATAGACTAATGTCATTTCTTTGAATTTAAATATGATTTTAATGATAAAATTTAGATTTTAAAATGTCATGTTTTGTGATATAAAGGTGAATTTAAAGAGGATTTAAATATAACTTTAACCATTCAAAATTTTTAGTGTCCTCACAATTATATCATATCTTTTGTAATTTAATAAACATATAAAGTAATGCTAAGTGAATAGTAACTAGAAATTATAGTTTTTACCCTAATATATATGAAGTTAAAGTGAAAGTGAAAACAAAAATTTACCTCATTATTACATTCTAGTTTTTTCAATAGATATATTAGAGAGATATACCATGTTTATTGATGAGATTTTTTGGAATATCTATTAGATCATATACAATCAACTAGCACACCAACTAGTATAGTGCTTTAGTAAGTAATTTTGAACCTAATTTTTTATTCTAACTCATTTCTCAATTTAAAAAATGTGCTCAAGAAGAGGATGGGAATATGTTTCCCTATTTTGTAAATTTTACTCTCTAAAAAATGCCTATACATTCCTAAAGAATTTATATGGTCTTGATAAATTTGTACAGACCTTTAAAAAAAACATTTTCATGGATTTTAGATAAAATCATTATAGTTTAGTAAAGAATGGAATGGGATTTTTCATTTCATCATAAATATCCATTTATTAGAATTGAATTTGGGAAAGCTTATGAAAAAATTGAGTGGTACTTTATCATTGCTATACTTATAGTACTTGGTTTTGATCTTAGGTTTATTTAATCTTTCAACATACTTTTCTACAATGTATGTGCATATACTACCATAAATAGTGTTTAGTCAAAAAAATTTAAGATATTTATATCAATATTAAAAGGTTTTCCATTATTCCATCCTTATATGTTCTTGCATTTGAACATTTTACATGTATCTTACTTGATTACACCATTAGAGGTCTAGTAAAAGGAATAAACATCCTTTATTCCCATCAACAATTCATCAATAGACATTTTTATAGTGATTCCTTCCTTAGTCTTGTTGAATAAGAACCATTTAATTTCCATGACATGGAGAGTATGGATATTATTTTCTTGCCTCAAGCTCCTCCATCCAGTGGAGTAAAACATAATTATAAAAATAATCCAACATTCCCATACCCCAATAGTTGTAGGATTTCGATTGAAAAAGGATATAATTTGGAAAATAAATTTCATTGACATTATATTTTCCTTTCAAGAATTTCTTTAATAATTTTTTAACTATGTGGTTTAAAATGTTGAGAAAAAAATTTCATTTTGGGTAAATAAACTTCTTTGCCGGGTTGGTAAGTTATAAGTTTATTTTAGGGCCCTTGGAGCTACTTATGTGTACTATATTTCATAATGGACACCATTGAAGTCTACTTATTATAATATATATCACCTCCTAATGGATTTAATCTAGATCAATTTAGAATATTCTAAGGGATTCCAAATGGTTTCTTTGGATATCTACTATAGATCTAATGAGGTAGGATGTCTTATAATTTTTGATATTAAGCTCCAAGTCTTATCCATATATATCATGTGGATTATTTTTCTATTTAATGGGATGAGGCCTAAAAAATTATTTTAAGAAATTACATCTCTCAAGGAAATCTCTATGGAAAATAATGAAAGTATCTAGGCTTGCATTCCCTCCTAACTACCCCTATACCAATAAAAAAATTGTAACTTTTGTTGTTCAGAGTATATGGAAGACTTGGGAAGTGCTTAAACAACATGTAATTTGGGGTGGGGATGGTTTTAGGTTTAATATCTCATTAAAATTTCATTTATTGTGGTGGTTAGTGCTTAGTTGATATGGTATTCCCTTTTCCATGCTGACCTATTTCATTTTATTTGGTGCATCCTTTACTAATGTATGCCTATTGGGAGTCAAATTTTACACTTAGGGGTATTTGATCCCTATATAACCCTCATTTTAACATCATATGTCTCTTAATCATTTTTTTAATTATACAATCATACTTAGATACCATGGAAATGGTACACAACCTCTTTCAAAAATTTCTTATAGATTTTTTATCATGTAAAATGGTGCTTCAATGGGATTCCCCGTTGCTACATGCATAATATAATAAAATTTGGTATATTTTTCACTCTAAAGTATATTTTTTAGATATAAAAATAAAATGAAAATTCTATCTTTATATATATATAATTAATAAAGTAATAGTAATTTATAATCGCATGCTTCAAATTTAAGTGCAAGCTCAGAAGGTATGTTTAGAGGTGGATCATATATAATACAATTTGGACCATTGGGGAATGAACCTTATGTTTTAGGATGGGTTACTCCAAACTCTCCCCATTTTCAATCTCCCTCTCAGGGTTGTGGATATGAGGGTTGTGGTAGAAGCCACTCTAGGCATAAGTGATGAAGTCTCTCACTGCATTCTTCTCATATTTTTCCTAAATGAAATACTAGAGTTTATGGTGGGTTTTTTCATGCATAACATGAAACTAATGGGGGGATGCCTCAAAAAAAAATATTTTTTTCTCTATTGGCCCATGTAATTTACCTGTCTAGATAAAAAAGAAGACAAATACAAAGTAACCAAGATTGATGGGTAGGATTTTGTACTTGATACAAGATATATTTTTGTTTGTGGCGGTTGAGGTTATAAGATACATGATCCTCCACCACCATCGCCTTCTTTGATTTCTCTAACAACACAATGGTTTTAGGTTATGTCTTTTGTGTGCTTGATGGCCTTATATTATGTTAGTCAGGTTACTCTAACCTTTTTTATTAAATTTTTTATTTTAAGCCTTTATCTAATTATTTATTTTTTATTATCTAAAGTGATTTTTTTTTATCATTTATCAAAACACAAAATTGATATGAAGCATTATTTTGGAGTGTAATTATATTCCTCTCACATTATTTTTTAAGATTAGTGATGTATTGTTTCATATATGTGTAATAGGAGGTGATTTCCAATGGAAAAATGAGCTAATAAATCTTAAATTAATGTTATAAAAGAATAAATAGATCCAAATGGTAACACCTATACCAATCAAGTAATTGAGTGCATACTCCTTGAAGCTCCTAAGGAATATATTATTTCATAACTTATTATCATGAGAAAATTCATAGAAAGAGGCTTTAAAAATATTTAATGTGATGAGAAGGATCCCCCTTTCCATTAATAAATTAAAAATTTGGATCTAAAAATCATACCAAAAAATGGACATGCAAGCACTTCATAAGCCAAGGGGTTTAATATAGTATCATTAAAATTCACCCTACTATTTGGATTTTGATATCTTTGAAAGAAAGTTTTAGTTTAGTGAAGTTGATTAATGTATACATCATAGTAGTCATATGAATATTTTAAATTGAATTATAAGTAAAAAAATGTTGAAATATAAGATATATAAAAAATAAAAGTATTACCAACATGTACAGTAAATTAAGGAGTGTTATAAGGAAAAAAGTATGAAGAAATTGAAGGAACATATCAATGAATAGAAACATGTTTGGAAATCAAAAGATTTTGAGAAACAATATGAACATGTTGATAAATAGGAAGAATGTGAAAATCAATATGAGTATGTTGATAAATATGAATAATGTGAGCAGAAATAACTCTTTGAGAAGTATTTAAAACAATCTAAGTGACAATGAAGATTAGAATGAATTTGATAGGAATTACCCCATAATTGATGTTGAGAAATATGAAGAATGTGAGAATAAATAACAATTTAAGAACTATTTAAAACAATATAAATGACATTGAATATTAGAATGAATTTGATAGGAATTACCCCATAATTATGAAGAGGCAAAGCCCCAATGTATAGTGCATGATTTTTGTCAATCACAATACATTAAATTATTCAATATGAAATTATTACATATATAGTTTGTTATTATCATAAAAATAATGAGTCAACACTAATATCTTATCCCAATAATCTCTCACACTTATCTCTCATAGATATTCTCATTTATTCTCTCACAAGCCTATCCTATCTTCTACAAATTCTATGTGAGTTATTTTCACAAATCACTTACATTATTGAATTATCTCTCCATATATTAAATACATACATAATAATATTCATTTAATAATGTGGAGTCCTAAACTAAACTAGCCTATACACCCATGTGAATACTAATTCCTCAATATTCCCCCTAGTGTGAACATGAAAAGAATAACCACACAGACTAAAAAACTATATATACCCCCACAAGTTTGAATTGTGGACATCGGGTTTACCTAAAAATGTGTCCATTATAATAATAATATATTATTACATTATAGATCATTGATGATCTTATTTTATTTAAAATGCATTTGAAAGGCTTATTTGCAACTATTGAAAGTTGACTAATGCAAAATGAAAATAGACAATTGTGGATAGACTCAAGACTTCAAATACTAAACTTACACTTTCAATGACTCATTATAGATAAATTATAACTAAAAAAAGACATTAAATCCTAATACTATTAATAACTACCAACTCATGATACTACTTAATTTCTTAGATATGGTGAAGCATGATAGATCAATGGACATGAAGAGAAAGAGGAAATAGGGTGAATCAGTTGGTGTAAAGAGTGTGGGTGGATGATCAAAGAAAATTAGAAGGCAGAATCATGATGAATGGATCCACATTAAAAAGGATTTGGAATGGTTAAATGATAGTTTTTTAAATGAGGGGTGGTTAGGAGATGAGAATGTATTTCCAAAACTTAATCAAGCGAGGGTATCTTCTGTTGTAGTGGATAAGGAATGGGAGTATTTTCAGGAGGCTTATTTCATTTAAGGGTCATCAAATTCTTTCTCTCTCCCCATTTGCATTGTACCTAGTAATGAACTTGTTTTAGAGGATAGTCAGGTCAAAGAGAATATATCACACCTATAAAAGTGTGATATAGTTTATAAAGTTGTTAGGAGATGGCCAGCCATAGGGGAAATCAAACAATGGGTTTCTCATCATTGGGGTAAGGATCTTTACATTAATTTCTTGAATGGTTTTTTATTGGTTTGTTTCATGAATTATTTTTGTAAGTAGGATATCTTATTTTTTGGGGCATGGATGATCAATGGCTTGGGTCTTTTGGTTCAACCCTGACATCCTAATTTTGACCCTAAGTCAAGGAACCCTTCCATCTTCCATGTATGGGTCATAATTTATGCCTTGTCTATGGAATATTGGGGAGAAGATAGCCTTAAAGCAATTAGTAAGACCATTGGAAAATTTATGGCCATTAACAAGATCATTATGGATGGTGTTTTGGTGACTTATGTCAAAATTTGTGTTAATTTGGATTTGGACAAAAATGGTTCAGAGTCAGTCACCCTAAAATATTTTTGAAGGGAATCGATTAAACTTGTTGACTTGGAGAATGTCCCATTTCAGTGCTATGGATAGTATCAGACTAGTCACATTAAGGATCATCCCTATTTCAATGGGCATTTAAAGGTCAAGAAGGTGTGGAGGAGAAAGGATGGCCCTACTTTAGATGATTTCATTCATAGGAATAATGGGGGCTTGGTTTAACAATAACTCCACTTTCCCTCAGGAGCCAATCAGGCAATCCACTCTGCCTTGATCTCTAAAGGAAGTTATGGATCCCCCTTCAATACAAACTATGGTCAAGGCCACTAAAAATATGGTTATGGAATATTTTAATCTCCTTAAAGCTCTCTCTTCCTATCAATGGGTGTCTTATCCCATTATAGAAAATAAAATTTTGGGATTGGAAGATATTTTGGATTCCTCTCTAGTAGGATTTGAGTATGTTTCTAATTATAAAAAACAAGTTTTAGATGGGGAAGCTATGGATTTGGGAGGGGGAGACTCTTCTTTGGATGTTTCTGAGTTGTTGGAGTATGAGTGAGAAAACTTTGATCATGAAGGCAGAGTTGTTGAGTGTGGAGAACTGGGATCTAAAGAGATCCTCTCAATTTCAAAGTAGCCTTGCCCTATTTTTGAACCAAATTATGGCATTAAGTAAGAAAGTGGCACAAATTCCAATGTTGATAAAATGGTTGACTTCTTGAAAACCAAAAATTCATCACTAAATTCATTCTTAAAGTTTGGGAGGTGGAATCCCTCCCTTTAGATTCATGAAGGTTCTTTCAAGGAATATTAAGGGCATCAGTGATCCTAATAAGAGTCACTTATTTAAGTATCAGATTGATCTTTTGATACTAGATATTGTGATGATTAAGGAAACCAAGCTTAACAAGAAATATGCATAAGCTCTTTTTATTTCAATGTGGCCTTCTTGGATGGGGTGGTTTAAATTTTTTTTCGGGGCCTCAAGGGGTTTGGACCTGCTTTAGAGTCCTTATTAAGTAAATATTTCTCCACTCAATTAGTATTCAAATTGGAAATGGGTCAAGTTTAAGGATTTTACTTCAGATATCTCTTTTTATTTGTTTAATATCTATGGCCTGAATAACCCCATTCTCAAGAGAAAATGAAGGGATGGTATTGATTCAATCCTTCTAGCTCATCCCATGATAAATTTTATTTTTTGAGATGATTTTAATGCCATTCTCTCCTTGATGGACAAGCAAGGTGGAATAGGGCATCACTTTCAAACTCAAAAATAATTTATTGTCTTTGTGGATGCTTCAACATTGGTTGTCATTGTTCCCAAAAAGGGTATGTTTACTTGGACCAACCATAGAAAAGGGTTTAGTACTATCATTGAAAGACTTGATAGATTTCTGATTAACCTAGTGGTGCTCTCTACCAATTGGATTTTGGAAAATTGAATCTTGCCCATCTTTGGGTTGGATCACCAATTGGATATGGTTGAGGATAAAGGTTTTGATTTTTTCCCCTTCAAATTTGAGTTGATGTGGATTAGAAACTGAACTATTTTTGAAGTGATCAAGTTCTGGTGGCATGTAACCGCACTTTGAAAAGGTGACTACATGCACCACTTTGTGTAAAAACTCTCCTTTGTTAAGAAGTGTCTCAAACTTTAGAATAAGAGTCACTTCAAGAATATTTTTGAGGAAATAAATAGAGTTGAAGGGGAGATGCATGCACTAAATGAGATTGGCTTAGATAGGGACATGAGTGTAGAATTGTACTTAAAGGAATGTGCATTGTTGACTAAATTGAAAGAATTCCATTTTAGGGAGGAAATCTATTGGAAACAAAAAACCAAGGAAACATTGTTGAAATAAGATCATAACACTAAATTTTTCCACACTTCCTCCTGAGTTTGAAGGAGTTATAACATGATCTCGATCATTAAATCAACTAGTGGGGTAGTTTTGGATCTAAAATCTAAAATCAAATAGGAGGTGGTCTATTTATTTTCTAATATTTTGGAAAACTCAAAATCATCTAACCACTTAGCTTCTAAATAAATACTCCACCATATCCCCTAGCTAGTCACGAGGAATCAAAATTATTTATTCCTATCACCTTTCACAATGGATGAAATAAAAAAAGTGGTGTTCTCAATGGAAAGGGATAAAACTCTAGGCCTATATGGTTTCCCACTAGCCTTCTATCAATCCTTATTGGACATCATTAGAGATGATGTTACCAAGGTGGTTAAATTCTATAAAACTTCTAAGAATATGAAAATGGCCTTTAATTGCACCTTCCTATCTCTCATCCCAAAAAGTTCTTCTCAAAGTAATTTATCATATTTTAGACCCATTTCTCTATGTAATTCCATTTACCAGATCATTTCTAAAGAAATTTATTTCAAACTTAAGTCCTTTATTCACCTCCTTTCCTCCCTAGAGAAAGAGGGTTTTATGTCTGTGCGTCATATCCATGTTGGAATTTTGATTGTTCACAAACTACTTCACTCTCTTTCCTCCAACAAGTAGAAAGGGATGTTGATTAAGCTAGACATTAGCAAGGCTTATGACAAGGTTAATTTGAGATTTATTTTTAAGGTTTTGGAGTAGTTTTAATTTGATACTAATTGTTGTGATTGGATTTTCAACTACATTTATACTCCTAGATTCTCAATGTTGATCAATAAAAGCCCTATGAGATTTTTTTAAGCCACTAAGGGTATCAAATATTGAATGATATTAATTCACCAAATAAGTAGATATATAGAAATATATCAAAATTATATGGAAATATATCAAAAAATCTGAATAATATATAAGCCACTTTGAGGGGGCAACCTCCCAAATACTTTTAATAAGAATGAATACTCAACTATGACGATGAATAACTAACCCTACCTCCTATATATATAGTATAAAAAGGCCATGTACCACAAATAGGCTGACTTACTAAGTTTATGAATGCATAAATAAGTGTAAAATAATATGCAAAAGGGTTATGCAAGCCATAAGTCAACTACACATATCCCTAGACATACCAATGGTTAAGGGCATAGCATGCCCCTCCCATTCAAAACAAAGTTATCCTCAATGTTGATTCAATCTTAGATGTTGTTGCATGAATTATTCATCCTCCTAAGTAGCATCTTCAAAAGGTAGATTCTTCCATTTGATTAGATACTCAATAATTAGTCTAAAATGTAGCTGCTTAATGCATGTTTAAAGGACCACTTCAGGATCAAGAATAACCCTCCCTTCCTCATCTAATTCTGGTAACTCAATTTAAGTGGTAACTCTCTATCCAATGACATTCTATGCAAGATACATGAAATACCAGATGAATGCAAGTAGATGGAGGAAATTCTAGCTTGTAGGCCACACTACCAATTTTTTACAAGATCTGATAAGGGCCATAATAATTGGGAGATAACTTATTATCCTTTTTCTATTGCTATAAAGACATATAATTATATGGATACAAGTAAACAAACACCCAATCAATAATTTCAAAATGCCTCACTCTTATGTTGATCTACTTGTTGCTTCATGCAATTCTAGGCCAAAGCTAAATTTTCACTTAAACTAGCAAGGACTTCTTATTGATGTTGAAGGTGTTCCTCCACTGCACATACCTTTGGGTGGGTCTTCAAGGATGAGGAGAGAGATGGAGGATGGTATCCATACAATTCCATAAAAGGAGACATTTTGGATGAACTATGCATTGAACTATTATACCACCATTTAACTAAGGGCAGCCATTGAACCCATTTATCTTGTTTATCTGACATAAAACAATGAAGGTACCCTTCTAGACACTTATTGACTACCTTAGTTTGTCCATTAGATCGAGGAAGATAGGATAAGCTATGATCCAATTTGGTTCCCAAACATGCAAATAATTTTGTCCAAAAATTACTAGTGAATATGGGATCTTGATCACTAACAATAATCTTGGGAGTACCATATAATTTATGAATTATATTGAGGAAGGCAAAAGCTAATGTACTAGCCACCAATGGTTGAGATAAAGAAAAAAAATGATCATACTTTGTGAGTCTATCCACAATAACCATGATAAAATTTCTACCTTCAAATCATGGTAACCTAGTAATGAAATCCATAGATACCTCTTCCCATCATTGACTAGGGATGGATAAGGGTTGTAAAAGACCTGGGGTTTTAATGGTTTCACCTTTATTTTTTTGGTAGACCATACATTTGGCCACATATTTATGTACATACCCCTTTATTCCTTTCCAAAAAAAACTTTCTTGACTCTATGATAGGTTTTCAAAAACCCCAAGTGACCACCAAGTGGAGATGCATGAAGTTCTTAAATGATTTTATGTTTGAGAAAAGAATTATAACATAGATATAATCTATATTTATATCATAGTGCATTACCCTTCCATGTAAACTTTTCAATCCCATCGAAACCCTATTACAAATTTTGGATCAATGCATGGGTAATATTATCATTCTCCCATTCTACCCTTGCTTTCTTTAATCAATTTGCCTGCCAAATGGTCATGGCATATAAAAATGCCTCAATTGGTTCATCTTGCTTAAATAGTGCATCAGCCATGATATTTTATTTTCCTTTCTTATAAACTATTTCAAAATCAAAACCTAACATTTTCATCACCCATTTTTGTTGTTCTTCAAAGGATAACCATTGTTTCAAAAAATATTTAAAGCTATCATAATCAGTCTTTACTTGAAAGTGATGACCCAATAGATTTGGTCTCCATTGTTTGAATCCATGTAGAATAGCCATCATCTCTTTCTCATAGATGGGTTTGATCTGATTTATACCCTTTAGTTGATGACTTTCAAAGGCAATGAAACTACCCTCTTGCATGAGTACTACACCCATACCATATCTAGATGCATCACATTCAACCATAAAAGTTTAATAAAAATTTGGATTAGCTAATATTGGGGTGGTGCACATATCCATTTTTAGTTGTTAAAATGCTTTGGTAGCTATATCAATCCACTAGAAGGAGTCTTTATTCAACAAGGAATTGAGTGGTGTTACAATACTACCATAGCTTTTGACAAACCTATGATAATAACTAGTTAGCCCATGAAATCCCCTTAGTTTCTTTAAGTGTCTTGGGAATAGACCACTCCATGATGGCTTGGACTTTTTTAGGATCAACTTTTACTCCCTCATGTGATACAATATGACCCAAATATTCCACTTCCCTAACTCCAAAATCACATTTGGATGGTTTAGCATACAACTGATGTTGAAATAACTGAGAGTACCTATTTCACATGATGAAAGTGGTCTTCTCAATTTTTGTTATAAATAAGGATGCCATCAAAAAACACAAGTACAAACTTTCTCAAAAATGGCCTAAAAACCATATTCATCAAACTCTAAAAGGTGGATGGTGCATTGGTCAGACCAAAAGGCATGACTAAAAATTCATAATGGCCTTCGTGAGTATGGAAGTCCATTTTAGGAATGTTCTCATGGATCCAAATTTGATGATACCCAAAGTGAAGATCTAATTTTTTAAAATAAACATCACCATGTAATTCATCTAACAAATCATCAATTATAGGAATAGTAAACTTATCTTTGATAGTGAACTTGTTGAGCTCTCTATAATTTGGGCACATCCTCCAAGTTTCATCCTTCTTTCTTACCATGACTACTAGAGAAGAATATTCACATTGGCAATGGTGAATGGTACCTGCTTCCAACAATTCTTGTACCATTTTTTCAAATTCACTCTTCTAGGTATAAGGATATCTATATGGTATGATGTTGGGTGGTGTACTTTTAGGAATGAGTCTAATGGCATGATAATGAGTATGACTAAGAGGACCTTTTGGCATGGGTCCAAAAATAATTGAATGCTCATTCAATATTTATTGTAACTCAAGATGGGTAGACTCATTAGTTTAATGAACATCAATGAGAAACAAGCATGACACAAATCCTTTAGCAAATTTTTTCAGCATTTCGGTCATCTAATGTGAACTAACCATTTATGGAGATTTAAATCTTAATCCTCCTAGTTCCACTAGCTTGCCTTAAGAATAAAAATGCATGAACAGTTCATGGAAATTCATCCCAATAGTACCCAATGTGGTGAGCCATTGTATTCCAAAAATAATATTAGTCCTACCCATAGGAATAGAAAACATAGGATAATTTAGCAAACAGTCCTCCATTGCTAACTTAATACTATGGCATTTTATAGAATAATTAACTATACCACCATCGGTAATCATGACTTGAAATTTTGGGGCTGGGTAGATGAAATAATTCAAATGAATAACCAACTTACTATTGATGAAATTATGTGTACTACCTGAGTCAATCAACATT
The DNA here is from genome assembly GCA_037957365.1 of Torreya grandis. Lineage (NCBI taxonomy): Eukaryota > Viridiplantae > Streptophyta > Pinopsida > Cupressales > Taxaceae > Torreya > Torreya grandis. The sequence continues at coordinate 1,254,135 of JARHVA010000756.1, read as the reverse complement.
TTGACATTTTATTTCTTAATAAAACTCACCACCTTAAGAGTTTGAGGAGTATAAATACTCGTAAGGGCATGGATTAATATAGTAGGTTAAGAATCTATAGCTTCATCCTTGGGTCCTTTAAAACCCTCAACAGATGCCTCCTTATCTTCTTCATCCTTGTTATCCCCTTCAATGTAAAATAACTTCTTTTCAACACATCTATGACTTTTTCTTCATTTACTGTCACAACCATAACACAACCCTTTGGAACACTTCTCAATTTTTTATGATGTTAATCTGGTAGGTTGAGGTCATGATGGATTTGGGAAGGTATATTCTTGACTATTAGTGAAAGGACAACATTTGGTCATCTCTTTTTTTCTACCAAGCATGCCCTTGAAATATCTTCAAATATAGTTTTGGGGTTAAACATATGAACCTCTAATTGAATATTATCTTTTAGTCCACCCAAAAAAAGGTCAATCAGATTTTCTTCAATGATATCTTCCACATGTAAGGATAGATTTTGAAATTGCTGAATATAATCCTTCACTATTCATAATTGTCATAGTTTGGCTAATTGGTTAAAGTAGTTTTTAGAAACATTATCCTGATAATGAGACATCAGTTCATTAGAGAATAATGACCATGTAATAGGGGTACCAGTCTTCTTATTTTGAGCACAAAACTAATGATACCAAATGAATGGCTCAAGTTCTAGATACAAATATGCCACAACCGCCTTTTGAGAGCTATGAGTTTGGTGTAAATCAAATAGATTTTCAATTTGAGTGATCCAAGTGAGTGGATCCTTACTATCAAACTTGTGTAAGTCTATTTTTGTGAACATCAGTTTTACCCCGTATTGATAGTGTTAGTATTAAGAGGAGGAGGAACATAAGGAAAAAAAGGAGGGTTGTTTAGTGGTAAATGAGATGAAATAGTAGCCAATTGTGTCATGATTTGATGTAATTGATTATTCATACCATTAAGCTCCCCTTGTATTATTGATATTTGAGTTTATACTTGTACATATTTCTAAATTAGGCCATGTAGATTTGATTGGATTTGAGAAATCATATCAGTTGATTTAGACTCCATGTCATCCTTTAAAATATTTCTAGTTGTTTCTTGCCCTTTCACCTATCTGTGGGTGTTAGGACTAGCCATACAAAGGCTGAATGGTGAACCTTATTTTTCCCCATTGACCCAACTTTGACCACTAAATTTTTTAAATATTTAGGCCTCAAATCAAAATATCAAAGAATAGACCCAAACTATTTTTTTCAAGGTTTTCAAAAATATAAAAAAATAAAAAATTATACAAATTGTGAGCTATGGAGCAAATTTATGAAAAAACATAAAATGGTAATAAATTTTGAAAAAATAGATCCAAATGAGCTGAAATTTTAATGTGCATTTGATTAATTTCTCAACTTGATTTAAAAAAATGCATATAAATTTAGACCCGTTTGCAAGATATATCTAAATTTCAAGATCTAGGGTTGTTGACCTGATTATAGCCCAAATCGATGCTTTGATACCACTTTTAATGATATTAATTCACCAAATAAGTAGATATGCATAATTATATCATAATGATATGGAAATATATCAAAAAATGTGAATAATAGATAAGCCACTTTGAGGGGGCAACCTCTCAAATGCTTTCAATAAGAATGAATACTCAACTATGACGATGAATAACTAACCCTACCTCCTATATATAGTATAAAAAGGCCATGTACCACAAATAGGCTGACTTACTAGGTTTATGAATGCATAAATAAATGTAAAATAATATGCAAAAGGGTTATGCAAGCCATAAGTCAACTACACATATCCCTATACATGCCAACAATTAAGGGCATAGAAGAGATCCACTCTCTCCATTTATCTTCATCTTAATGGAAAAGGCTCTCCATAGGAACATTCAACATGAAAGGTTTAGGGGTCTGATCAACATATTGAAGGTCATGTATGGGATTGACCCATTAACCCATCAATAATTTGTGGATGAAACTTCCTTATTTCTAAAAGCTTTCATCTAAGAAGCATTATCTATTAGATTAATTCTAACCAAATATGCTCAGGCTTTTGGGCCACATATTAGCAACAAAAAAAATTGATATTTTCTTTTTTTAACATTCCCCTAGGTTCAAACTCATTTTTACCAATGCCTACATTTTGAAATTGGGACTCTCCTGGCTAAGTACTTGGGATTTTTGCTCTTTATTAGGAAAGGAAGAGATAATTTATGGGATAATTTATTGGCTTCTTTAAAAGCTAGACTCCTCTCTTGGAAAGGGAATATCCTTTCTTTCGTAGGTAGAATCACCTTTGTAAAATTAGTTCTTAGTGTAATGCCCATCTATTTCCTCTTTGTGTTACAACCTCCCCCAAAGTTTTTCATCACATCAACAAAATTTATAGGTATTTTTTATTGCAAGGGATTGGAGGGAAAAAGAAAATTCATCTTGATGGATGGGATAAAGTTTGCAATCCAAATAAGGCTAGAGGAATAGGTATAAGAGATACAATGCTTCAAAACAAGGCTTTGGGGGCAAAATTGGTTTGGAACATCTTCTCAAATACTTTGGCTCTAAGCATCAAAATTCTCTTACATAAGTATCTAGGGTCTAATGACGTCATGACAATCCTAAATATGGATTCCCCCCATTTGGTTCTCATACGTGGAATTTTATATTATCTTATAGGGCAGTGATTAATAATCATATTTCTTAGATTGTTAATAACGGTAGATAGGCTAAATTTTGGGATGATTCATTCAATGGACATAAACCTTTAAGTAATTTTAGGGTGCTGGAGGAGGCCAAAATTTATCTCAATATGGTTTGGGGTGAAAAGTTATGGGACTACTTCATTATGACTGATCATAGTCCTTTTTTTTCTAAGTGGAAGTCTCTCGATAATATCCCCATTCCAGATGATAATAAGACCCTTTTGAATACTATTCTTAGAAAATATAAAATTTTCATTAATTCAAAGATGGCTCCATTTTTTGGTCAAGTTTAACCATCGACAATTAAAAAGTTGGCTTGGGTTACCAATTTTTCATCATCAAGGATGAGAGTTGGACTTGGGTCAATTTTCTATGTTGTAATAGTAAGGGCCTTCTGAAGACCAGAGCATTTGCCTAGTTAGCCACTTAGTAGAGGATTCTCACTCAAGATCAACTCAAAAAATTTATTTGGATTGATCACCCTAGATGCTTAGTGTGCCTTATGTCAAAGAATCCATCAATCATCTCCTTCTATTTTATTGCTTCATTTTTTATGTTTGGGATTGGTTAAGTTATAAACTTTACTGGAAATGGGCAAGGATTTTTTAACTAGTTTAGAATTTTGTATCCTAGAATATGGGGAAGGAATGTGATATTCTAAGACCACTATAGTGGTCTATCCTAGCCATCGTGCTCTAGCATTTATGGAAAAAATGAAACAACCAAATTTTTTGTGAGAAAGGGTTGTTTTTCTTTCTCTTTTCTCCAAGATAGAAATTATTATCTCCAAAGTGGTTTCAACTCATGTGGTCAAAAATCCAACCTCTCTCTCCTTGTTAAATAAATTATTTTGGCTAATGTGGTTGAAATTCAAGCTTCCCCCTATTAATGAGATAGGGGTAAGTAAGAGCTTGGCCCCTTTTGAGAATGCTCCTTCTTAAAAACCACTTCTGACTAGATATCTCAAGTTAAACTTTGATGGGGTCTCTTGAAGTAATCCAAGATCCTTAGAGGTTGGGGCATAATTTAGGACTATATGGGTTCTCTCATCAGGGCATACTTGGTCAACTTAATTGATGGTACTGATAATGAAGCATAAGCCCAAGTGACTATCTTAAGCATTCACCTTGCTTGGCTCTATAGGATAAAAAAATGTATTATTTAAGGTGACTCACTTGTCATGGTTGAGGTCATAAAATCAAGGTATGATAAAGCATGGCACTTCAACAACATCCTCAGCTCTGCATGGCCGTTGATAAATGAGCTTTCTTCCTGGACTATTGTTCATTGCCCCAAGAAAGCCAATAAACCAAGATGATTTCCTTGCCAATTTTGGAGTGGATCAAAGTGAAGACTATATTACAGATAATGTAGACCAAAATTGTCCTAGTTTGGAGGAGTTAGCCATCGAATAGTTGATCTTCATCAACCCTTTTGATGACCCTCATTTTTTAATTGGAGAGTTAATGCTCAAGTCAATCTTGGGCCGTAGACTGAAGGAGGTGGTGCTAAACTTTTGTTGCCTCATTTATGTCCATGTCATAAATGAATTTTTTCTTTAGATTGACTGTGTTATTAACCTAGGTTTTTTCTTAGTTAATCTTGAGTGGTAGGTTATGCAGACTTACTTTTTGGTTTTTTGGTTTGGGGGTTTGTCCCTCTTTTTTGTGTCTTGCTTGAACCTTCTTGATAGTAACTTTGGGGTTGGTTGACCGTATTCTTTTTGGGGCACCACCCATTTTTATGTTTCAATTGTAATCATTTGGTTGAGGGAACTACCCTCAATAATTAAAAAAATTAAAAAAGAAACTACCAACTTACTAATCAATAAATGACATTAAAAAATGAACCTAAATTATACTATTTAAAAAAAATACAACCTAAAATTTTTTTTAATAAACCTAAACGATAACAAAATATAACTGAAAATTTTAAAATAAGGAAAATGACTCAAAACTTTAAAAGTGACATATTATAAAAATTATCGACCAACTCATTATAATAATTAAATTAAAAAACAAACATCAAATATATAAAATAAATTAAAAGTTTAAAACAAAATAAAATTTAAAACTTAAAAAAACTCTAAACATATAATATAACTGACTATTAGAAAAAACAAACCTGAAAAGATCTTTGGTAACCCCTTGGGGGAGGGTGAGGAGAAAAGTGGCCCCTAATTTGAGACCAAATTCTGCTTCTACATCTCTGGGGAGAAGGTGGTTGTGGAACTCAAGGTAGGTCATGGGGTGGAACTATGCTCATAGTACAAAGGGCACTCCCTTAGTGGTTGAGTATCTCATATAAGTGGAAGTTATCTAGAGCCATCTTCTCAACTTGGGATTGAATCTACAAATAAACTGATGAAATAAGAAGTCTGATGTTGGTCCTTCATAATGATCTCTAGCAAGCATTATTTTTCCTATGTAGTGCATTTATGGTTGGTCCATCACTATTCATGATGACCTCTTGGATGGTTAGAATGTTCCAAAGATTTTTGACATGGAACTACTTTCTTGGTTGGCACTTTTTAAAGATGATCATTTGCCTCTATCTCTTGGGTTGACAGCCTGTACTTAATGTTATAGTTATTTGTAGTTACTTTTGTCATACCTTGATTGATTATATTTTTCTGAGCCAAATCTATCCTCCAGCAAGGAGTTTGGGTTATGATTTATCTGATACCATCTATAATTATATTTTTTGTCAATATAACATGAAGCATTCCAATAATAAAACAAACCTAAAAAATAAAAAATAAAAAGCTAAAAACTATGAATTATTTTTTATGAAACCTATGAATTAAAACACCATTCAAGTGGGAAGATATGTTTTTATAGATCTGCATTGATGAGCCTTTAGGCATCTCTGTCACACTTCTGATCATCATGGATCTATGCAAGATATTGCTTTTGTTCACATTTATTGCTGATTTTGATCGACAGTTTGCCCTCTAGGATGTAGGGGGTACCCTATTTTAAATGAGTGTCATCTCTCTCTGCATCCATGGATGGAGAGAAATTTGGAGTGAGTGAGTGCAAACATGGCCCAAAAATAAGTGAGGAAATTCATCTCAAAAGTCTTCCATAAACTAATGCTAATGATTCTGACTCTCCATTACCTAATGTTGTTCTGGATATACCTAAATTTGACAAATCTTGACATTTCTTTAAAAAGATTATTTTGATTTCTTACTTTGTTGGTTGAGTCCCCCTAATATCCTTTTGAAGCAATGGGTCCACAACCATTGGCAAGTCCATGGTGTGAAACTAGAAGGGGTCTGAAATCTTACCAAGGGATTTTTATTAATTTGCTTTTCAAACCTAGAACACTACAAAGCCATTTTTTACCATGGACCTTGGTTTATCTGAAATATTTTGGTTGTCTTTTCTCATTGAAATCAGGACTTTCAAGTCTTGGAGCAAACAAAGCTAAAATTCCTTGTTTGGGTTAAATTTTTTGGCTTGCCTCTCCCTTTATGGGGTTTTATTAACTAGCTCATTAAACCCATAGGGTGTTTCATATGCCATGAGTAGACCAAGTTATTTATGGCTTGTCCCCAAAAGAAGGTTTGTCTTGAAATGGATTTATCTTGAGAATTGAAAGATTCTATTTATATACAAATTATCACTAATCATTTTTCCCAATGTGTTTTGTATATCAATCTCCCAAATACTTGATTTCGATGTTAGTCATCATATCATATGATCTCAGAATGTCCTCTAATGGTGCATGCACCCCCTACTTCTCAAGAAAAGGGTGGCTCTGAGGCCAAACCATATAATGGAAATAATGATGGTTGGACCACTATCACCAATAAAAAATAATAAATTTTCCAAAGGTGGTGGTAGGCCACAAGTTTCTTATTACATGTTGGGAATAACCATGCCTTGACTTTTGTCATTAAATTTTTTCTACCTAATAAAGTTTCTCCTCCACTTGTGCATAATCCACAAGTAGTGGCTTCTCTAGTTGAGATGCCACCCTCAATGCCACCATCACAACCCTCTCCTAGGGTGATTATTCTAGAATAAGAATGGAGTTCGGTCACCCTAGACTACAAATTAGTGTTTTGATGCTCTCGCATCCCCTCTCCATCTCTTAAGAAGGAGGAATATATGGCACATAAGAGACAACCATTTAGAATGAATGATTTCATGCCAAACAAACTTAAGTTTTATTAGTTTTTTGTGCTTGAATATCTCATAGAGGAGAATGATATGCACCTTGGCAATGTCCAATGATTATTTAATATTAGAATTTTTGAGGTCTTACTAATCTATTGTGTAAGTATGTGGTTAGGAATAGTTTTTATAATTTTAGCATCATGAAAATTCTTTGCTTGCAAGAGGTCAATATTTATGGATTCTTATTACAAAATACAACATGAATAATTTGGCTTATATCCATATGTTAGGCTATTATGAATGAGAATAAGCATGGTGGGGCCATCATTTTTTTGGCTCCAAAATTGTCTCAGATTATAATTTCCTAAGGCCTTGACACTCCCCACTAGGTGGTGTGGACCCTTTTTGACTTTAATAAATACATCATTGGGTTGGTAAATGTATATGCCTCTAATGATGTTTTAGAATGGACCAATCTATGGAGGTAATTGGCTGACTCACTTCTTGATGTGAATTGGATCTTCTGTGGTGATTTCAATATGGTGGAATTGACTGAAGATAAATATGGATGCTTTCTAATGAAGTGGTGCGTTGGTGAGTATGAATCCTAGTTTTATATGTATAAAAAACTTAGAGTGTTTGATCCCAATCATAATCAAAGAAAAAAATCAGTCTTCCCTTGGTTTACTTGGTCTAATTTTTAATAGGGATAAGATAAGGTGCTTCAGCAGCTTAACTATACCTTGTTACTTGAGCAAGACCTTTTCTTTTTTGCTTCAGTATATGATAGGCTAGTATCAGTAATCCATGACATTTTTTATTAGATCATCACCCTATTTTATTTAATATTGGGTGGACCAAACCTCAAGTTAAGCCTTCCTACACTCAATTTTATCTCAACACTACTCACCTCAAGCATGCTTGTCAGAATTTGGAACCTGGTTCCCTAGCTAGAGAGGCATACTAGATGGATCATTGTATATACTCTTACTCGCACTTCCACCTTTCTTAAAATTTATGGAAAACATGTTTTTTATTAGATAATACTATCACCCTATTATTATTTTAATACCTTGTGGTGGAGGAGGCTCAAACCTCAAGTTATAGCCTTCCTACATCTACAATTTTATCTCAACACTATAACTCACCTCAAGCATGAAATAGAAGAGTTACCTATGATAGGCCCTTATCAAACCTTTAGGAGGATGTTAATCACATGGTAGTTGAAAAAGTCCAAGAATTTATGATTTCTTGTGTGATTTTTATATTTGGTGATATTAATTAAAATATGACCTAATGGAAATGTGCCCTCAATATCCTAGAAATGATAAATTTGTTTACTTACCTATAATTTAGATAAATAAGATGTATAAATATCCATCAATGTATTACAATCAATGGTTATCCTATACCATAGACTACCTCCTATGTTGAATCCTAATGTGATGACTCTACTCTTCAAGACAAAAAAGAGTCCATTAAATGTCATTGTCTCCAATTTAATGGAATAAGACTCAATGTAACCATCAATATCTAGACCCCAAACCTAGGGATACCAAAGGCAGTGTGCAATTTAAGTTTCTTAGCATAAATATGGTATTAAGAGACTTGAAAATAAAATATTTTAGATCAAAAAGTCTTTATCTCTTGCTAGAAAATTTTAAATTTGATCTAAATTTTTGGCAGTTACTCATGTGTATAAATACATATAAAAAATTAGAAAAACTTCTAAGAGATTTTTCTAAGGTTCATAAGGGCTTCCATTTATTTGGAACATATGTTGTCAACCCAAATAAGTTGGTGGATTGGATCTCTTAATATTAAAATTCAAGGCCTTGCCCTTGGTGTCAAATGGATTATTAGAGGTCTTGTTGTGGATAAAGCCTGGAAGACTCTTCTAACTATATTTCTCAAGGGATTCCATGTGGTAGAAAGGCTTGGCAAGGCCTGTGACTTCACTCCCTTCTTATCACCCCAGTGCCTATTAAAATCAAGGGTAACTTTTTAGTTCAAAACCTATGGAAAGCATGGGAGAAGCTTAAGCCTCATATTAACTATGTATGAGGGTTTCAAGAATTGCCTCTCTATTAACTCCTATCTCTTTGGTGGTTGCCATGCTTAAATGTTCATAATGTTCCATTTGGGTTAAAGGGTTAAGGATTTTTAGAAAAGGTGTGAAATTTATTCATGATCTCTTTTTTAAGGAGAATCAGGCCTAGTCACTTGGAAAAACTTCAAATTAAAATAATAGCATAAATTCAAGATTCAATAATGAATTTAAATAAAATAATGGTCTCCCTAATAACCCCTTTTATATTCTCATCTAATGGGTTAATATTCTAGATGAAATGCTCAACCTAAATGGAATCTCCATAGACATGGGGTTTGGGCCAAATGCTTTACCACTGTGTGGTTTTCTATCATAGCCCCAAAAAGATCATTTCTTATGGTATCTCCTTTATTAGGGCTTGCCTATAGGGGATTGACTTATCTAGGAGTGTCTAACCCAATTTTCAGTTTTTTAGTAACCATAGACTTTTAATCACCTTTTTGGTTTTTCTCTCATGCACAATTTGTATGGCATTGGATTCATTCCCTTTTCAATAACCTAAATTCTTCACATGGAAGATGGATCTCTTAGGGGACTCAAAAATTTTCCTATACAACAAATTTTGGTAGATCTAATGATATTTTATTTCAAATCTTGAAAGCTAGAAATATTTTTTAATCATGAAAGCTAAGTTTTAACTATTCAAATATTAAGATGTAAAAGTCTATTAGCTTATATTTGCTCAACTAGAAATAAAATGAATGATCCTATGCCATCCTACACCTCCTTAAATGAAGGTGTGGACCACATTGACAACATTCTGAACCAAACATATGAGTCATTCTCCTCATCAATCACCAATTCATTGATATTATCCTCATTATGATGGTCTAAGAGGTTTTTCCAGATTTGGAGGTGATGGTAAGGGTTGGGGACTCCTCTTTAATCTCATGATGGTGACATCAGGGGTTGGGGTCCTCCCCCCTAAGGAAAAATTTTATGACTAGCTTAGTAATCTCTCCTAAAATGATGAGACATTATATCTTAGACAACAATAAGACTTGTGGATGAGGATCCTCCTGCCTTGGGATTAAAATCACTACCCTGACAAATGATGCATGTTTATTTTTATGGGTGTGGTCATTTTTTGACCACCTTTCAGACTTTTCTCGCGGTGTTTTCACCCTCAATGTGACTATGCTAGTGGGGTGTGAAACGGTTTTTATATTATTAACATTGTACCATATCTTATTTGATTAATATATAGATATTCTCTTCAATAAAAAAACCTGGTAGTTTTGGAGGGAGGAAACATAATGGAATTGAATAAAATGGTAGTTTTATTTGATAAAATTATGGTTTAGGATTTATCATGCCTAGGGGGATTCAACTATGGGTTGAGGGTAGTGGCATGGACTAAGGTTATAAATGTGATTTTAAGACTTTGATACAAATTTCAAATGTTGGGAAAGTTTAAAACATTGTTGAAATAATGCAATGCTTAGAGAGGGGTCCCATGTTGGGGGTTGCGACCTCTATAATTTTGGAAAATTTTAAAAGTGCTTACAAAATATCTTAACCTTAAAATAAGGAGTACTAATATTTAGGAAGAAGTTTTGGAGGGGTGGGAAATAACAAGGGGATAAAGATTAGCATGGCTACTCATATTGTTTTGGTTGCCAACTATTTATTAGATCCAATCAATTTATTTTTTTAAATGATTTTTATTAAGATACATAAGAATCATATAAATGTTTAAAATGCACGACTGCACATCATGAAAAACTCTCCTATAATGACAACAAAACCCCTTTAAAAAAATAAGCTATCTTACAACATGGGAATAGACCATTCTCGAGATATGAGAGGTACCATAAATTTCAGGTCCTGTACAAACCTTTTTGTGCTATATAATAAATATATTGATGCAGGTTATAAGATCCAAGCTACTAAGATGTGAAGGAGATGAAAATTTGTAAATATCAAGATCTCATCGAACTTGAAAGGATAACTACACTTTTAAGATGTAACATGTTAGTTGATGCAACTCTATAGTGTCAAAACTTTGTTAAGAAAACCAATAGTCAATATTTATGCAGTTGAATGATGAGATCTTATACAAAATTGAGATTACTAAAATATTAAATGTTAAAAGGGTATCCATTTACCCATTTTGGATACTTGATGTCGATATTCTATGTAATTAGTGATATGTAATGCTTTCATGCATACAATTTTAAATGTTCCTATAAGAAAAAATCTAAGATTTTACAAAATTAAATAGAGGTGACATACAATATTTGTGTGTACAATGGAAATAAAAGTGACAAATACTTGTGACAATTACAAAATTATAGATGACATACATATTTATGTGTGTGTTTATTTTATTTTGATATTTGGTGATAGTAATTAATATTTGATTATGGAAATGTGCACCTAGAAGTGGAAAATACTTATAATTTACAAAATTAGAGAGAGGTGATATACAAGATTTATGTGTGTTTATTTTATTTTTATATTTGGTGATAGTAATTAAGATATGACAATGGAAATGTGCACCTAGAAATGATAAATACACCTAAATTTAGATAATAAATATATAAATATCCATTTTAATCCCACCATAGACAATGTTGAATCCTTGTTGCATTCTACAAAAATATGGATGCCTATGTTATCCTAAATATGATATCAATAGTCTTGCTTAATTTTATAACTACAATTTTGATCACCTATAAAACATATTTTTTTCTCTTAAACCCTAAATGGGTATAATGCCTAAAAGCTTAAGGAAAAACATTTGTTTTAGATTGTGCAATGAACCATAGAATAATAAACATATATTGATATTTTTCAAGTCCATGTAGTATAAAAATGAAAAAAATCAAACATCAATAATAACTCTAATAACATGTAATAATATGTATCTAACATAAACTTATTTCATTATATACTTTAATGATTGCTTGATTCATCTAAAATTCTTGTAATTTATCAATAGATTAATGCTTGTGTATTTTTAGACAATTAAATTCAATTTAAGATGTTTATTAGTATATTAACTGATAAAATAATGACTAAAATTAAAAATATGAAACCACACAAAACAAGTCACCTTAACCCAAATGGACAAATAGAAACATAAGAATGTCATTATAGACAAATGACATTGTAGACATAATACCCGAGGCACTTGGAAACAAAGAAAGACTTAAAAATGGAGACAAATGAATATGGAGGAGACACGATTACGACCAAAAAACATGCCAATAATGTCTAATTTATACTAATTACATATAAATACTCTAAAATCATACAATTTCATAACTAATAAATTCTTAAGGACCATTTTCAGGTGTCTGCATATACTTATAAACCCACATGTTTTAAATCCCAAACCATTTTATAATTTTTTTACATGTAATTTGATATTTTTATTTAATATCTATAAATTTTACAATTTAAAAAAATATCTCCCATGTGTCTAAAAAGGTAAATATATATTTACTATAATCCTTCATAATTTTTGACAAAATAAATATTTACTATCATCCTTTATAATTTTATATATTACCTCAAAAAAATCCTTTTCAACCCATACATTCATATGAGCATCAAATTCAACTTTTAATAATATTATTTCCCTTGTAATTCATGATTCATGTGAACAAACTATTAATACTAATACATTCATGAGCATCAAATTAAACCTTTAATAATAAGCACCATATAAGATTAGCACTTGTAATTCAGATTCATGTGAACAAACTAATAATACTTAGTAATAAAAGAATTGATGCTTTTCAGTCTATATCCATCAAAAACTTTTTGTATCACATCATGCAATTCATTATAATGTAGGACATATCTAATAATTATAGACTAGAGTTTTTTATATAAATAAATTTATGTAGTAAATAATGAATATTAGGCTTAATTTAGGACAATTAATAAATGCATAATTAATCATTATAATAATAAATTGTAACAATCAATATGATAACATTAATTACACATGTTCTAAAATGTAAGAACATTTTTTGATTTATTAATGATGTGAATTCAAAAGTGGATTTAAATATAATACCTCGTCCCTATTTAAATTTAGAGTGTGTTTTATCTTAGTAATGGTCTTGAGGAAACCCCTTTCAACACATGTTATTGTTTTAATTTATTTGACTTCATATTAATCACAAGGTAGAAGTTACAAAATGCTAAAATCATATGATATAATTATTTAGTACCATTATTTGATCTATAAATTACTTACAAATGAGTTTAATTGAGACATGTGAAAGATAATTTTACATTCTTAAACCAACACAAAAATAAAGATATTCTTCCAAACTATAATTTATATATTATAATTTAGAAAAGCTAATGGTAATGTATACATTATAGTATAGAATAATTATCAAAGTAAAAAATAAGCCAACCTTATATGTTATGACTATTTATTATTTATAGAGTTTACATGACTTTTTGATTTCTTGTCCCTTCATTTATTCTTTCTTTCAATCTTAGAGAAAGTTCAACCTTTTATTTAACTTATCTAATTATATTAATGATTACAAAATTAAAATTTATCCCATTTACAATTATATAAAATATTTATAAACTCTCATTCATAGTCCCATGTTATTTTACTTATTTTTTAATTGATGTGAGCTAAATAAGATAAAACTATAAATATTCACATTATATAAAATAAGGTAATAATCTGACTAATATGAATGTAAAAGGTTAAATTCATATTACACTTGCTATGCTTAGAATTGATAAAGTAATGGAGGAAAGATACACTTAGCTTCTTTTTTTTTTTTTTTTACATATTATATTTGTCATGGTTTCAAAAAATGTTTTGTGTATGTTCTATGACTAATTAGATTGAAAAATAGGAGCTCAAACTTTACATGGACGCTACCAAAAAATTTCAAACCTTTGTTGCAACCAATATTATCTAAGTTTTATCGATATTATCCAAGTTAAATTTATAAAAAAAAAATCACCTTATACCAATATACTTGCCTTTGTATATATCTATTGTGCTTGCATTCACCTTTGGTCTTATGCATAGATATTTGTTTCCCTTCTCTTTTCTTCAAACCCATAATCACACTTTCAACACCAAGTTAACCTAAAAATGGGTTATCTCTTTACGTTGGACTGACATTAGCCACTCCCTATGAGATAGATAAGCATTCTCTACATTCTAAAATTCCAAAGAAGACTCAAACTAGACATAGTTATTACACTAATAAGTGTGTTCTAAATTGTATGAATTTAATTCTAAATGTTTTTTTTTATGATGTCCTCATTTGATACGATCATGATATCTATGTCTACAATTAAATTCATTAATTTAGAAATAAAGCATAATATTAGTCAGCTAGATGTTTATTTTCTCAATGCATGCCTTATTTTTCAAAGAATTCTTGATATGTTAATGCTCTAAGGTGCTTCATATATATAGTTATTTAATATTTAAACTATACAATCCAACCCATAAAGATCCTAAACAATAAAATAAATAGACATGAAGGGTGTCATACTCAAAATATACCTACATGTTAAGTTAGGACACTATTGGTAACATCAAACCCTACCATTAATTGACACAGTCTAGGTTTATTAACACTATCTTGAACATATAGAAATATTAGAGACAAAATAAATGGAGTTAGGGATCCCTATGATAGACCATAAAATCATAAATAAATCTCAAACACCAAAACATGTAATCAATTGAAATAGAAAATAAAGTGTAAGACAAACACAAAAGCCCCAATAAGTGTTCCAATTAAAATGAGAATCTATATATGTAAATTTGTATGAAAATAATATTTTAAGAAAGTCTCATACCAATTTTGGGTGTCTAAAAATGCATGCACCCCCCTCTAATAATCTATTATTTAAATACAAATTTGAATACTAGTTTAAAGGGATAAAAGAGAATTCAAACATGTGTTGGTGTTTTTGAATTTGGAATTTTCATTATCTTGATATTTTTCAATTTTAAATGTCTACCTATAGACAATCATGTAAATAGTCAAATAGATTACTATTCTAATTAAAATTTAACATATCCAAAATGAAAATTTGACAAAAATCAAAAAAATGACTACATCTATTAGTATGCAATTTTATAGTGCTCCTTGAGTGTGCTCATGTCATTTAGAGTAGAGATATTAATGGGTCCCAAATGACCCATGCCATATATAGAATGTGTTGTCAACCTTGTTATCTTCTTTGACAAATAATTGAACAATATTTTCAACAACTATTTTTAGTTGTGGAACCCTCAAATAATTGTGTATATAGTGGTGGAACCTAGAAAAATGTTCACATGTAAAGATGTAACTTAGAAACAAGTTTGTATGTAAAGGTGTAACCTTGAAATAGGTTCATATGTAAAATTAAAACCCTAAAATAGGTTTGTATGTAAAATTACAACCCCAAATTATGTTCATATGTAAATTTAAACTCTAGATCAACCATTGCATACATATTTTTTATCCAAAGTGCTTATGTAGTACGATCATTCCCCACCAATTCTAAATATATAAAAAAAGAAAAAAAATGTTTACATGAACATTCATGCCCAAATATGATCTATTTTTACCTAAAATTAATATTTAACTCCATCATCTATTTATCATAATGTCATAGAATGTGTTTTAATTTGCTCAATTTAAAAAAATATGCTTAATTTGAATCATATAATCTACACAATCTGATCCATATAATTAGATAAATATACTCAATATAATCCATATAATATGAGAAATTTTCTCAAAATGACTCATATAATTTGTGTCATAATGTCTTAAAAATCCTCAAAAAAAAATCACAATCAAAGAGAACATCTCAAAAATAGTTTAATATTTTCAATCTAACCCATTTGAACCATATAATATGTCTCAAAATACTAATGGTCACCCTTATATGGCATGAATATTTGAAACAAACCTAATGTATTCCCCCATTTGATATGAGGTATGAATCATGTGTATCACTCATCTCAAAAGGGCAAGTTAAATGTATCATGTGATATATAAAAAAAATTAATCACATAAAATATATATAGCATAATGAAAATGTTTTTCATCATATATAAATGTAATATTTATAATCACATCATACACATATAATTCATGGCAAGTAATTGGTTTATCACTCAAAATTTAATCATTATACACTAGTGTATATAGTTCTTAATGTAATTAGGTGTTGAAATTTTGTTACAAATCTTGAATATTGATATGCTTAGTGATTTTTTGTAATTTTTATTATATTAAATATAAGGATTTTGGAATAATTATATGTTTTATATTTTTTAGTTAATGTTTCATATCACCAGCCATGATCCATAATCAAGATAAAGACTTATGTTGAAATAATAGACCTTTGCTTCCTTAAATAGGGAAGATATAACAATCACAAGAAGTACTAAATGTGAGAGTAGTTATTGTTAAATATTTTGAAAATTGAGTCCACCTCCTTTAATAACCATGTTAGCTCATACCTCAAAGTGACATGGAGTTCAAAAATAATAATTAAATGCAACCTATCCATTAGGAATAATTAATGTGACTTTGACTAATGGGAATGCATCCACTCACATACTGGACACAAACATATAATAGTTTAAATTAAGTATTTTATGCTTTTACAGTGTATAAAATTAGAACTGAGGGTTTTGTAATAACCATGTCCATGGATTTTCACTCAACTAATGGTGTACAAATAAATTAATTAGCAACCAATGCCAAGTTTTTCTTTAAAGATCAAGATGCCACTAATTCACTAGGGGATTACTCTTTTTTTATCCTGATCACATTGTTATCAAAATTGAGAGTACATTAGTGGCATCATTCTACCTACCTATGTTAGTCTTTAACAAACTAGTAAAATGGGAGATTGCCTACCAATAATAAAACAATGTTGATGAGAATATTAGAAGGGATAGATTCAAAAAAAATCATAAGACACCCCTTATTATTGGATGATAAAAATTAAAAAAATGGGAACAATTGGCTAAGATCTCTCATCATAGATGTTATTTCCATTTCATTTTATCATAATTCAGATTTTGGGACCCTAAAGGGGTGATTGTATGACAAATACATAGTTTTGATGGCAAGTTTAAGCAAAACTATGGCCACAAATAATATGGGCATGATTTTATTTTTATAAATGTTGAATATGATTCAAAAGTATATATGAATATGAGAAAGGTAGGGATGTCAATGAGAATTTCTCAATTTATCTAATATGTTCCCTCCATCACAAAATATGATGTATATATGATAAAGTGAGAAGATAAGTACCAAGCCTCAGAATAAGAAAAGTAACCTTAGTAAGAGGATGAGATAGAGGAGAAACTAATGATAATTTAAAATTAAGAGTCCTCAAGGATTTCCCAAATAAAAAGGATTCAGGGAAAAAAACTATAGATATAGGGGTATCCTTGGTTTCAAAATTCACTTTTACATTTACATCAATAGTTGCCACATCTCAACTAGCTCCAACTCCAGTGATCAGTCATCCACATTATCCTCTTATAATTCACATTATAGTTAATCCTGATATGGTATCTCAAGAAAAATCTAATTTTCCTGCCATTCAGTAGCCTCACAAGGTTACACAAGAAGATAACAGGCCACTAAAATACTCAAGTTCATCACTTGGGATCACCTACTCTAACACAAATGATGACTATGTAAAAGAATATTTATTAGATGAGCATTTAGATGAGTCTATAGAAGAAGATAATTTAGAATAATTCTATGAATATGACCTACGAGAAGAGGTTACATTTGATGTTTTCCAAGGTATGTCCATAGAGATCATTTGGAACTCCAAGCCCTAGTCCTCCTCATACTCAAATTTACAGAGCAAGAAGAAATTAAAAGGATGATCAACATCCTATTTTGGATAAATCTATAAATTAAAAAGGTATAAAATTTGACATTCCTAATTTTAAAATAATCACTTCAATTATTACTCCTATGGTTACTTCAATAGCTACTACACCATATTTGGCATAGGTCATTACTTCCCCTGCTTCTCATGTTTTCCTAACTACATTAGTTGTCTTTCCCATTATTACAACCTCATTGGGTTCAATAGGTATTGTTGCCACTAATGTTTATACTTCAATTTTGGATTAATTGATTAATGCTACTAATATTCTTCCACTAACACCATGATTATCACATATAAAAAAATTGTACAATTCTTACAAAATATAACATAAGTTGTCATTACACAACCTATTTTTTTCCAAAAATAACATATATACCACAATGATTATCCCACATTTTTAAGATTAGTGTCTCGGTAAATTTTTTCCACACACCCCTTGTATACACACGTTTTTACTTAATTAGGTATTCAATTGACACAAATCCTCCAAACAAATTCACTGGTTGTCATAGTTTAGGAGTCTCCTAACTTCACTGAGTTTATCATTATGACTCATCTTGAGACTAATATTTCTGAAGAGAATATGGTCATTCCACATATACATTCACCTTCCACACCTCTCATTTCATCTCCTTCACTTGACCCTTCAATCCTTATGCCACCTACACAAATCCCTTCATCTCTTACCATGTCATGTTTTGTCTAGACCTCTTCTCAGGACCTACTAGTGACATATCCATAGATTCAACAAATTCAAGTGGAGTAATAGTATAGATAGGATTTGGTTATAAATAAGGAGCCAAAGTTGACTATGGAATTTGATGAAGTATCCAATAAATTAAAAATAATGAGGAAAAGGATAGTGACTACTAGAGGTGATCAAATTGAGTTTAGGAGAGAGGAGGAGCTCTTCTCGCTGACTAAAAAGAGGAAGACTCTACTAGGGGAAGATGATGATATTCACAAAGACCTAATTTCCATGGTTGATTCTACTAGGGGTATTTTTAATAATATGTTTCAAGTTTAGAAATAGGCTAATAAAATATTGGAGGCATAGGGTAGAATAAAATCCCCACATGATATAGTAGATAATTAGCAGAGCTCAGCCAAGACACTTTATAATATTGTATGCTCAATATGCAAAGCAAGAACTGAGTCTCAACACAATGGGTAAATGTGATGAATTTTTATGAGTATTTAAAAAATTTGGATTTCAAGTTGCATTTCATTGCTATGGCAAAAATTATATCCAGTCCTTAATTTACTGAAGCTTCCAGACATAACTCTAGCATAGAACTATGTGAATGATAAAAGGATTCAACTCATGGAATGGCATAATCAAATGTAGGATTTAGTGGATCAACTGACCAGTCAAGATCATAAAGTAAATGTAGTATTTGGATATATGCATATCCATAATATATATACTCCACTAGGGCAAGTAATGACTAGACCATTTTTTGACAATTTAATCAAGTTGGACATTGATAATTTTAAATGAAAGTGGATAGCATGATTTTTGGGAGTAATGATCAAGTCATCTAGCTTATCACCTGTTTTAAGGATAAGGTATCCCAAGCATAGTAATTAGATTCATTTTTCATGATTTCATTGGGTTTGTACATAAAATTAATGAACAAGATCCATGTATTATTAAAACTACTGATCCTCAGTTTTGAATCTATAGAGTTAGATTTTTCAGCATGTATGACTACGTCTAATAAAATAAACAAGATATAAAGAAGTAAAAATAGTTAGTTGCCTAGGTAGGGGCTTAATCATTACAATTCAAAACATTGACAATTACACTTACTTTTTATACACATGCATTGACACATACTTCAATAGGATCTATGTTTTATGTAATTACTTCTACTGTAACTCCTTCACATTTCCAATAAATACCAACTTTAGTGGAAACTACAATAACTTTGGCAATGTTTGGTCCTTCTATAGTTGATGCCACATCAACATCCCCTATTTTTAGCACTTTTATTCAAACACTAATAATTTTAGTCAAGTCTATATCAAGCCCAATTATCATTGGTAATTCCACTTAGGATTTGTAAATGCATATTTAGGATCTAATATTGGCATATTATTTATATACTTTCTTGGTCTATTTGTATGTGTAGACTGGAAAGTTAAATTAAGACTTATTTATAAACATTGTAATCATGTAGAGTCTACATACTAAGTTAAGAGATAATCTTATTTTAAAATTTGTAAATATGCAATGAGATTTGAAGATGAGGTGGTGCCCATATAAATCTATATATGTTTAAATTTCACTTATTGTAAGAGAAGAGAAATTTGGAAATTAATGCAAGCGAAGAAAACTTCTACAAATATTTTGTAAGTTTGTGTGAATGCACTTTCTCTTCCAATTTTTTGTGTTTTTTTGAATAATTTCCATTAAGTTGACAAATTTATAAGAGGCTATGTATGTTTTTCATTTTCATTGATTGGAATGAACATTCTATTAGTCTTAATCAAGTCTTTGGTTATAGATCATATTAACAATTTTTTAGGGACATTTAATATACATAGCAATTTAGTAATACCAACATATTTTATTATAATTAGTTGTTCATATTACAATTATATACTTAGACTCTATACTTTATTTGATTGTGTTGTTTGCTTACATCTAATCCATAATAGACATTATTTGATGACATTTTCCCAACCTAGTAAAGTGAGTTAGCTTGGAAGGGTTGAATTTAGTTGGAGCATAGAACCCCTTACTTTATACCCTACCTTTCCCTCCTTTTGCTTTTATAAGACTCACCTTATTTTAGGTCCATCCATCCACCACAAGTAGACTTTTATGCTAAGTGTTAGACACCTGTCATATCTAAACCATCTTGGGCAAACAATCACTACACTCACTGCTATTCTACCACATGGTTATTTACAAAACCAAAACCCAAAACTCATACCTTGGAGTAAATTCTCAATAATCCTAAAATTTTAGGGGCTTTCCCATAAGATTATGTTATATGTATAAAACCCATGTTAATAGGTTTTATTTTTCACTAGAAAGAGGTCCCCAACATCTAATCATTAAAATTCACTTGAGTTGCACTATATCCACTAGTAAGGCTAACAAGGTCCATTTATGACTATGGTTTGCTACTATTATCACCTTTACAATTTCATCAAAGACCTACATCAGATAAATATATTCCTATGAGATTTTTAACTCAATCAAATTCACTAACCTAAAATAGACAACCTCAATGTTTCACTATGGCCTCGTTAGCTAGTTCTACCATCATTATCATTGGTGTCATCCATGACTTACCCAGGAATCCCAAAAAGTACCTTCATTATCTCCTTTTGGGGGATGAATGGACTAATAAAATATGAAATCCTTTAAAACTTCTTTGGGATTGTTGAATGTAGTGCATGAGGACATTTCATGCAAACTATTCCATTTCACCTTGCAAGATGTTGCTTCTGACTAGTTCTTTAATCTTTTAGATAATTCAATAACATCATGGAATCAATGTCATAATAAATTTATTGCACAATTTGGGTGGGTTATTAATCCTAGTGTGATATACCAACACTTTTCTAGTATGAAAAAAGAACATAATGATCCAATCAAAGAATTTAATTCAGTATTTCAAAAAATGTATAGTCGTATAAACCTTATGTATACAATTGATACAACATTATCTATGGAAATGTACAAAAATGCCTTAGATTTAATGGTCGTAGTGTTCGTGTGTAGGGCCAATAATATCAATACATTAATTGAGACTTATGCTAAAACCATTAATGTTGAGTATCAATTGAATCCTTAGTTACAGGCTCTAGCCATACACAATGTCAATCCAAATTTACTAGCCTTGAACCATATTAAAAATTTTAATCATAATGGCATGGCCAAAAACCAAAATCAAGTCTTTACTCAATTACCTTTAACTCACACATTACCAAACTATAGCCTAATTTTTTTAGAATCATGTATGTGTGACTAATCAGCAGAATCATATCCAAGCCCTTGTTTTAGTTAACACCTCTACTATACAGGGCATAACTTATGATTCTACCAAAATAGAGCTGGATGGCATTCAATGCATGGTGTATAAACTTAGTAATAAGTTTGTTAGTATGTAAAAATTCTTAGGGAACATGGTGGGGGAACAACCAATAGGAATTTAAAATTCCATAGGTATAACAAACCAATTAAAAGTATAAATAGTAATCCATATCAATCACCCAATAATATCCTTGAGATAAACTTTTATGAGGTAGCCTTGCCCAAATGGTTTAGGGTTTGCATCACTACGCAACATGGTGAATTACACTATATAGAATTATGTACTAAATATTAAATATTTCAAAAAGAGATTGAGGGGTATGATATAGTCCCTAATCAGTATGATCAATCCACATTTGTTACATGTAGATCTTACAATACAATATTTATGTTTGAAACATATGATTTTCCATTCCCAATTGAGGATGAGAATGAACTAGAGGATAACTTAGATGAGATTTATGATTTTCATTAGTTTCAAATCAATAATTATAATATACAAAACAAGAATCAAAAAATTGATACTACCTCTGCACATCTAAATAGTAATGCAGTGATTCCTCTTGGCCCAAAATCCAATAACAATCCAACCTTTCCCAAAAGGAAATGATTAGTATCAACCTATCGACCCATCTAGAAAAATTGGATATGATATAGTAGAGGATATGAATAATATTAAATTAAGAATCACCCTCTATGAGTTGGATTAGATTATATAAAAAATATAATTATTGGTAATATCCCTAACTAGAAAACCATATTCTGAAAAATCCAAGGCTGCAAACAACAACATGGTTGTTTATAAGGACAAGCCTGAGATCCCACCTTTTCTTCTGACTATCAAAATCTTTGGAAAAATGTGCATATTTACATAGTTTTTTTAGGATCTTAAGCTAATGTGATGTAGATGGGTTTCTAAAAAAATTGAGATTTGATCCCAAACAAGTCTAAAATAATAGTCCTAAAAGCGTGTTGTTTTGGACAAATAGGTTTGCATTATTATCCAAATGGAGTGCTTTTGTCTAAAAAATATTTGTGTAAAAATTGGGTATGAACTACAATCAACTAAGAAAATACTATCTTTTAATATTTTTGTAATGGACTATTTCACCTTAGTCACTAAAACAAGCCATTGTGTATTCTCCCTCTTTTAAGGTGATTTTTGAACCCTGTGAAATAACTTAGCTCAAAATAAAAAGTTATGCAAATGATGTTATAAAAAAGATTTAAATATGGATTAAGAATGAAAAAATTAGATATTATGGCATCATATTGATAATATTATCAAAATAAAAATGTATGATACATGTATAACTAAGCATACATAGTATCATGTCTAGATAGATGTTAGCAATGAGCCACACAATGAATAAATGAACAATACAAAGTATCTGAAACTAAATAGAACCACTTAGGAATAAATTCATGATGTAGATCATGGCATCAAAAATTTGGGAAGATGTATGATATATATCATATCATTACAAAATAAGTAAACAAATGCAAATAAGAGTCATGACCATCACACACACACACACACACACACATAAAACCCACAAACCATGCAAAAATTCCAAAGGGCCACATATAGGGGACATGCTCAAATTTCACTCACACACATAGAATCACATGATAAGCTTAGATGTGAAAATAAGGATATGTTCAAAAGTCCACAACCCAAACAAGAATACACACAAAACATGACGTCAGAAATCAAATAGGAAAATCATGAATGAATAACTGAAGCTGACCTACATAAGTAGTTTGTAACATTAATATATTTAACAACTCAACTATCCAGTAAGATATCGATGTGAAATTAAGTAAGAAAAATAATTATATATTTTGTGTAATGTATTTGTATACACATAAATTAACATATATTGGTAAAATAATTTACTTTTGACCACTCCTTATGCACACTTAGCTCATGCTTGATTCCATGGTCCTTGACCACCATTCGTTCGCTTTTGTGTAGATGGCATATTCCTCCAAGCACCTAATAATCACAAAATAACCCTATTTATCATTAAAATAAATTCAAGCTTACCCCATAATTGATCCACACTTCCATCTTAGTTATATTTTCCCTTCAAAAAAGGCCACTCTTTCAATAATATCACATTTATTGGTAATGTCTGAATCTACCAACTGCATCCTCCCACCAAATAATGGCTAGTTTCTCAAATTTAAACTCATGTAATGGTTCATCTCACACATTTTCCAATCTCCATTTGCAATAATTCCAAAATTATCACTATAAAGCCACATTTTCAACCCATTTATTCACTAGAGGTGCATATGATTGAAAATAAATAGAACATCTAACTACACATTGAGATGAAAATATATATTCTTCCCAATTCTATGTCCACACCTCCTTAGTAACCCTAAGCTAAGTTTGAATACACCTCTAATGTCACAAGTCATTTTTGAAGTACTTAATCATGCAATGATTACACTAACATATAACATTAAACTAATCTTCTACACACACTACTACAGCATGGGAGAACTACATCAAGTGTTATCCCTCTTCAAAGTATTTGTATTTAAGCAATGCTAAAAAGGGGGCACATTGAGGTCAAGAAAAAATTCAACCACGAACCCCTTTTTCTCCTTTATTTTCCAATTTTCCTCATGACCTAGTGAAATAGGGTTCCAAGTGAAGAAGAAGACACATAACACCTTCCACAATGAATCACACATATCCATTCACACACATATAACCAAAAGGCAAAGGTGCACAAGTCTAAAATTTCTTAAAGAGATAAAACCCTACCAAATGTTGGCATGCCCTACATACACTAGCATAGGCTATCCAAATAGCATGAACTTATCCTAAATTCAAGTGAATCTATATTTATGATTCAAAACATCATCCTATAGTGATACATTCATTTTCATAGATGCATTTACAATCCTACATGCCTAATTTCTAGTTAATTTGTTATTCTTTGGTACTTTCCCCTTTTATCATATTGTTATATTTAGAAACTTACAAATCAATTTGTGTGATTTATTATATATCTTGTACCTTAAAATTTTACTTAGAATTTTTCTAATTAGGATTAAAACTCTCTTAATCTCCAAATTTGATAAAATATATTGGTGGACCTGTCTATTCATTGAATATTTCAAACCCTAACCATAGATGTTGTTAGGGTTTATTTCCTTATTTTTACCATTTCCAATTGTTGTTCAAGGGTTTTTTTAAATTGGTAAATTATTTATTAGAATCAATCTTCTTAGTTTATATTTCATATTTTATGCAATCTAAGAAATTTGTCTCTACCTCTCTTATAAGAAGTGTTATACTAAGTGGTACTTAAGTTGAGATAATCAGATTTATTTTGATAAGGCACATAAGATGGATAAAAAAAGGATATATTAGGACATTCTAATACTTATTCATAGGTTTAATATGTATAAGTTCTTGATAAAATTCCAAGCATGAACAATATAATCAATACAACTTGACTCTCAAGGCATACACCAAGATGCCATTCCACATATAAATGATGAAAAACCAGAGCCTAATTTAATACAAGATATTGATATTTTTTTATAAATAATCCATGAATAACTTCAGGATTATCATACCATTTTGAAAAATCTTTTGGATGTAAAAAGTGCAAGCATGGCTATTATATATGATACTTCAACTACTATGGGTTACTTACCTTTCCACACATCATTTGATACAACTTTTGTATTTCCATCTACTATGGGGGCAACTAAAGGGTTTCTATAGATTAATATGCCAATTCTTGCTTAGTAATTTTTAAAACCACCATTGATTATCACACATTCCCTTCATATTGTATAATCCCTTATGCAGACTATTTATGATAAGCAAACAATAGTGTTACAAATAGAATAAAGTGATTTGAAACCTAACCAAACACTTGGTTCAAGAACTTTATTACATAATCCATTGGCTCAACATATTTATACATATTGTTAACTAATTGGTTTTGTGGCACCTAAGATTACATTGTATGATAGAAAAGGTGACCATAAATAATATTTGAGAGCATTTCACACATATCATGCTTGGACTATGCATCCAATGATAGGTTTTTGACCAAGTTATTTCCTAGAAGTTTAAAAGAATATACACTTAGATGGTTCTATGATTTACCACATCAATCAGTTCATGCATTCAATGCTTTGATAGATTTTTTCCTTACACTTTTCTTAATCAAAATCAGTGAAAATATTTCATATGCTTAGATTTCTAAACTCAAACACGAATCCAACAAGCCTATAACAAAATATATCCTAAGGTATAAGACCATTTTATCAAAAATGATGAATCTTATGGTAGATAAGGAATTACAATACATCTTCAAGTAGATTTTTCTTATAACCATACATGAATCTATTATGTTTTATAAGTTTATTTCATTCACAGATTTATGTCACATAATTAAGGAAAGAGAGGTTAAGTTATTGGTCATGAATAAGCTTAAGTATGCAACTAACCCATTTTATACTCATGTGAATAATCTGAGTAAGCCACCATACAAGGTGAGATAAAATAAAAATAAGGGTGATCAAAATGCAATAGTAAATTCAATCTCATAACCTAATCCATGTATCATATTATCAGCTCCTCAAAGGAAATAGTTTACCAACTTACCAAAAGCTCCCTAAAGGTATTACATAAGTCATTAGAATGTAATGTCATATCACTCCCTTAAATTAAAGAGGTTGATATGAGTAAGTATATTTCAAAATGATTTGATCATAATGAATTTTGTGATTATC
The DNA here is from genome assembly GCA_037957365.1 of Torreya grandis. NCBI lineage: Eukaryota > Viridiplantae > Streptophyta > Pinopsida > Cupressales > Taxaceae > Torreya > Torreya grandis. The sequence continues at coordinate 1,227,481 of JARHVA010000756.1, read as the reverse complement.
ATAGAGTAACAATGCATAATACCAATAGATACATCAGTTTACAACATAAGATCCAAGACTTAATCAATAAGAACATCATTGATGTGAGTACACCTATTGATAGTACAAAGCACAACTGAGTGAGAGTAGAATAATGAATATTTTCAATGATCCTTTCCATAAGTATACAATTAAATAAATAATATACAAATCAAGAGTGTATTAAACATATAATGCACATCCTCCATTAGTTTATTATCATCCTCATACAGAGACACAACATCCTTTGAATGACATCGTTGGTATACATCATGTTTCAGTGGCATCTAGACCACTTATCACATTCATGAAACATGAGATTGCCAATGATTATTTTGATTTTTACTCTTAGTTAATTTGAACTTACATTGACCATCAACTTATATAGAGTGTCTTAGTTGATAACAGTTCAAGTGTGAGTATGTGTACTATCACACTTCTCTCCAATTTTGTATACACATATAATGATTTACTTATAAAAACACCATTAATAAATGAATTCAATGGACATATTCAAATCTATATTGATGGTGTCACATTACCACTATAGGTTGGTCTAGCATATGTGGCCACCAAATTTATAGTATTAACCACTGTAGGAGTCTTTGATATGTTATTTGTATATCCTTGGATTCAACTTTTTTTGAAGTTCCTTATATAGTACATAATTGCCTAAAATATATTTTTGGTAACAAGATTATTAGATTCCATGGTATTCTATATGAATACCCTCTACAACCAAAGGCTATTATTCTTACACAACATATTGTAGTTAAACAACTGAAAAAAGGTTCAACATACTCAGAGAATTTAGAAGTGGTTCACTTTTCAAGTAGACCTACCCTTGAAAAGCCACTAAATTAATGATTTACCATATATTCTAGAGAGTCAATCTCTACTCCAGCACATCCTAGATTGATATTACAAGGCACTAAGAGTGTTCCACAAAGGAAACCAACACAAATTTATTATAATCCAAGATGGGTTCTGAAGAGTCTTAGAGTTCATCATGCCAAACAACATACATAGAATATTATAAATTATCATCATGTTATTAGCGCTTATGCTACAGAGCCAAATTAGTTTTCATATTCTAAGCTGAAACTAGTTACTTCATAGTGCCATGATACTTTCCATTAATAAGAGGTCATCCTTCCTATGCTAGATACATGACCTATTGATTGTGAGGCCCTCCTAAGAGTAATTGGTTAGTATGTTCATTTTTAGTTTCATATATACAAAAATACAAAAAAAATATGATGCTATAAAATTTAAAAACTAAGACCTTTGCATGTTATGTTTAGTTCTTTTACATTAGTTGATTGTATACTCAATATATACAATATTTATCTATATCCAATTTTATATCAAATATGCTTCATAATTTTAATTGATTGAGTTTTAGAACATATAGGTCATCATTTATATATATAATTGTAAGTGGTGATATTGTCTCAAGCACAAAACATTTACACAAATGAAATTACTCTAACCTAGATGGTAACAAGTTAAGCTCTTGTCTGATTCCACCAAACTTATTAAATTCCATGGTATTATATATGAATACCCTCTACAACCAAAGGTTATTATTCTTACACAACATATTGTAGTTAAGAAACCGAAAAAAGGTTCAACATACTCAGATAATTTAGAAGTGGTTCACTTTTCAAGTAGACCTATCCTTGAAAAGCCACTGAATTACTGATTTACCATATATTTTAAAGAGTCAATCTCTACTCTAGCACATCCTAGATTGATATTACAAGGCACTAAGAGTGTTCCACAAAGGAAACCAACATATATTATTATAATCCAAGATGCGTTCTGAAGAGTCTTAGAGTTCATCATGCCAAACAACATACATAGAATATTATAAATTATCATCATGTTATTAGTGCTTATGCTACAAAGCCAAATTAGTGTTCATATTCTAAGTTGAGACTAGTTACTTCATAGTGCCATGATACTTTCCATTAATAAGAGGTCATCCTTCCTATGCTAGATACATGACCTATTGATTGTGAGGCCCTCCCAAGAGTAATTGGTTAGTATGTTCATTTTTAGTTTCATATATACAAAAATACAAAAAAAAGATGGTGCTATAAAATTTAAAAAATAAGACCTCTGCATGTTATGTTTAGTTCTTTTACATCAATTGATTTTGTACTCAATATATGCAATATTTATGTATATCCAATTTTATATCAAATATGCTTCATAATTTTAATTGATTGAGTTTTAGAACATATAGGTCATCATTTATATATATAATTGTAAGTGGTGATATTGTCTCAAGCACAAAACATTTACACAAATGAAATTACTCTAACCTAGATGGTAACAAGTTAAGCTCTTGTCTGATTCCACCAGACTTATTAAATTCCATGGTATTCTATATGAATACCCTCTACAACCAAAGGTTATTATTCTTACACAACATAATGTAGTTAAGAAACTGAAAAAAGGTTCAACTTACTCAGAGAATTTAGAAGTGGTTCACTTTTCAAGTAGACCTATCCTTGAAAAGCCACTGAATTACTAATTTACCATATATGTTAGAGAGTCAATCTCTACTCCAGCACATCCTAGATTGATATTACAAGGCACTAAGAGTGTTCCACAAAGGAAACCAACACAAATTTATTATAATCCAAGTTGGGTTCTGAATAGTCTTAGAGTTCATCATGCCAAACAACATACATAGAATATTATAAATTATCATCATGTTATTAGTGCTTATGCTACAGAGACAAATTAGTTTTCATATTCTAAGTTGAGACTAGTTACTTCATAGTGCCATGATACTTTCCATTAATAAGAGGTCATCCTTCCTATGCTAGATACATGACCTATTGATTGTGAGGCCCTCCCAAGAGTAATTGGTTAGTATGTTCATTTTTAGTTTCATATATACAAAAATACAAAAAAAAGATGATACTATAAAATTTAAAATCTAAGACCTCTGCATGTTATGTTTAGTTCTTTTACATCAGTTGATTTTGTACTCAATATATGCAATATTTATGTATATCCAATTTTATATCAAATATGCTTCATAATTTTAATTTATTGAGTTTTAGAACATATAGGTCATCATTTATTTATATAATTGTAAGTGGTGATATTGTCTCAAGCACAAAACATTCACACAAATGAAATTGCTCTAACCTAGATGGTAACAAGTTAAGCTCTTGTTTGATTCCACCAGACTTATCCTAGTGAACAAAAACTCTAATTTTAAAAATTAAAACTATTCAAAAAATTTATATAGCTTGTCTATATCACATCAAGTTCATTGGGGGCATCATTTTACACATGTTATATGATATAGGAGTATCATCAAGAACTATATAAATTTTAACTTGTTTGGGTTGCTAGGTAATAGATAAGTCAATAAGAAACTTGATATTTCTTCATTTTATAATGAATTGATCATGTGAGAATGTGAAAGGTATGATAAGGTTATTAGGTGTATAAATTTTGCATTTATTGTATGTTTTTGGTTTTCCCACCAAAATTAGGAAATTCAAAATTTTGAATAGTTTGGGGTGTTTTCACATGTTTGAAAAGTATTAAATAAATTATAAGGGGACTTAAAGGTCATAATATGTGTTATAAATATCCTTCAACCATCACTCAATTTTAACTTTTTTTATATCCTACCAAGGTGTATTCAACATATAAATAAGGCTAATATAAGTATGTAGGATAAATTTGAAGATTGTGGAGAGATATTTTGTCTTGAAACAAGACCAAACCAAGTATAGAACATTAGTTATAAGGTTATAAGCCTTTAAAAAAGTAATAAGGATCCAAGAAAATAAAAATATAAATTTTTAATTATTATGGTTGTTCTTTTTGGAGATTATGAAGTTGGTGAAGTTTTTTAGGTTTGGTGTAATCCATGGTCGAGTCTGTAATTTGTTTTAAAATATATAAGAATAAAGGCACTTTTGTCATGATTTATATGAAATATTAGACTCATTAATGTGTAATTTCATGATAAAATTGTTCTTTATCATTTTTCATATTTTTTTGATGATTCTAAAGGTTGTAAAGGTCAAATAATAGGGTATTTGACAACATGGTCTTATAAAGAACATGTTTTTCTATGTATTTCTTGATTGATCCAACTTGAAAGACCATTGTTTAATAAGTGAGAACTTTTAAGGGTCTTAAATCAATTGAAATTAGTTTTTATAGTCCTTAAAACATGATTTTTCTCTAAATTATTGCTCTCGATTTGTATACATAGTCATGATTGTGACAGTAAGGAGAAATAGAGGTTTCCTTAGCAATTGACGGTTATTCAAATTTAAAAAATGGTTAGAATGGAATATAATGATGTGTGAGAGGCATAAATAATAAAAAAATCCATTATCATGCATTGAAGTTTGAAATATCCTTTTATTCTTGCTTTTGGGTCTGTAGAAGACTGTGAAACCCTTAACTAGGGTTTAGTAAACAAAAACTTGTATATTTTTCAAATAAACCTATGAAAATTAATTAAAAAAATTAAATGGTAATTTATGGTATTTAATATGTGTTATAGGGAATTTAAAAGAGTTTTGAACCCTTTATAAAGAGATATCAATAAATCTTAGTCTGCAAACTTGTATATAGGTCTAAAATTTTGTTTAATAGTACTACTAGATGTAATAAAGTTTAATGAAGTTGATAAAACTTTTTATACTAATGACATAAGATATTTATTAGGTTTTTAAATAGTTTTCATGTAATTAAATTTCCTATTGAGAGAGGAACTCCTAGATATTAGTCAACAAGCTTGTGTACTACAATCTGAACCCTATTTAAGAGTTCGAAAGAGAACATAACTCCAAGATGCCTAATTCTAAGTGTTTGAAACTTTGGGGAAGATTGAAGTAGGTTTTTTATGATGTGTTTGAGGTGATTTCAAGGAATGGATAACATATTATTTTAGGATATTAAGTAACCTTTGTCTATAGATCTATAAGTTATAATCTATAACCCTATTTTATGTAAGTTGATCAAGAATCAAGCATAAAGAATGGTAAAGGCCTATATGATAAGTTGTGAAACACATAAATGGATTAAATAATCCTATTTAATGTGTGAATATTCTTAATAATCATCATATGTCCAATTTTTAATATGAATACCCTATGAATAAGTTTGTAGTCATGTTGGGAAACTTAGAAACCCGATTTGAGAAAGAGCATAATATCGAAATGAAGGAGTGAGAAAGCATGAAACCTAGTGAGGAGGTAAAGTATTTTATGTGTGAATGTTTAAATGTGTTTAAAATAGTTTAATACCTATGTGCTTCAAGTTACAACTAATTTATTAGACTACAGGTCTATGTATAAGGCCTAAAAAATAGTAGTTTTGTTTCTTGGTCAAAGATTGATAAAAAAAAGGTGTTTGAAATTTTGTGATGGGAAGTAGAAGGCATCATTATAAAAGTAAATAATATTATGAATATGTCATATGTCCAAGTTTGTATTCATAAAGGTTAAAATTCAGCCCAAATACAATAGAACCTAGTAAAAATGAGACCTAGTCAAAAAGGTGTGTTCTAATTTCTTGATTCATACAAAAGTAAATCAAAGAAAGTGAAAGAACCCTAATAGAGTATCAAGAGACAATATTTGGAGTCTTGATAGGTTTTAAGGTTAACCTATAATAATACTATAATACTTTTGATAGAAAGATAGATCTGGAGGATCTAGTTGAATAGACCTAGAAGAAGTCTATGTATGTCATTATATCATTATATGACTATCCTTATTATTCCTACTTCAGTACATTACATTCCATGATTATTTACTTACTTTCACATTGTTATATTACTATATATTTGAGTTGTTGAATGTAAAAATGTTAAAATTTGATAATGTAGATCAACTTTGTTTATTCATGCATGATTTTCATGTTTGCTTTATTACTTCGTGTCTTATGTGTATTTAACTTGTTTCTATTCTGGACACTTGAAAATGTCATTAAACTTTATTTTATGTTTCTATGTGTGTGAGGGACATTTGAACATGTCCATTATATGTGTCCCTTTGGCCTTCTATTACATGTTTTATGTGTTTTTATATGTGCTCTTTGTGTAGGTGTCATGGCCATGACATTTTTTTTATCAATTTGTAATGCCATTATGGACATCATGCATCTTTCCAGCTTTTCAATGTCATGATGGATATCATGCATCCTCCCTGAGTTGTTCTATTTAGTTTTAAATACTCATTATATGATCATTGATCAATGTATTTCTCATTTCTAAAATCTGTCTAAACATGACATTATGTATGCTTGGTTCTACATGCATCTTATGTTAATACATTGCTCAGTTTATAAATGATGACGCCATGATCTCCAATGTTATCATTATTAGTCCAGATTTAAATCTTTTATATAACATCATTTTCATCACTTTCTTATATTAAGCTAAGTTATTATGTATTATTCATAACTAACCTCAAAAGAAGGGGCATACACAATGGCTTGTCTTAGATACTAAGTTGTAACAACACATTGCATAGACATAGAAAAAAATTTACTTAGTTGATCATAGTGTATACCCAAAAATTAATTTTTGATAACAATACTCCATTTAGACAAGGGCATAGCCCAGCCATGTCCAAAACAACATGTTATTGGCCCAAGAATTAGAAATTAGAAATTCTCATAATCATAGTCAGTTATCAGGTAATTTGCAATAGTTACTTAAAATTATTTCACATGAATACTCAAGGCTATGTTAGATTTTTCTCAGAATGGGGGCATCATGCACAACATGTGTTCTAAAATTTGCATAAGTATTTTTCTCAAAAAATCACATGATATTACTCATTTTTAAAATCCATATATACCAAACTTCATATTGGGGGCATATGTGTAGCACATGACCACCCCCTTTCTTAGTTTTTACACCAATTTTGCAAAAGAAATGGAAATTCATGTTGTTATCTATGTTGTACACACCAGACTCAGAACATACTATTTTTTGCATCACTTTTTCACCAAATATGAAACTTACTTTGTTTGTAGTAGTTGATTCACCTTTTTACACTAGTTTTGCATTATAATGATCCATTGAAATTCATATAGGGATTCTAATCTACTCTAATAGTTTGGGTATGAAATTATAGATTCAAACACACCTTGAGTTCTTAATAACACTCTCCTATCAATGAGGATCTGGGCATGCATAGTCCAATCCAAGTGTTTCAATGAAGAAAAAAAATCTCCAAGCGTCCTACCCTCTAGAATCACCAATTTGGCACTAGGTTTATTTGTTCCTTATTATTTTATCTATAAGTTAAATATATTTACTTTTAGATTTTTATCCTAAGTAAGGGTTCATTTATATATGTTTCATTGTAAGTTTTCATGAAACACAATTCAGTGCATGGCCTATATTCAGGACTGTTCTTCATAGGTAAGTTTAGATATTACTCTTTTCTTTTTACTCTAGTACTTAAGTTTTGATGCATTACTAAAATAAAAAGGGGGGATGTAGACACATAAATTAACATTTTTTATTAAATATATGTACTTATGACCACTCCTTATGTGACATATCTCATTCTTAATTCCACATTCTTTGAATTTTAATCATTCACTTCTATGCAGATGATCCATTCCTCTAAGCAACTAATGATCACAAAATGTATATATTTCTCATTCCAAATAGCTCAATCTTACCCTATGATTGATCCACACTTCCATATTAGTTGTATTTTCCCTTCAAACAAGGCCACTCTTTTAGAACTATCCTGCTTGATGGTAGTGTATGATCTATCAATTGCTTATTCTTACCAAATAATAGTTAGTTTATAAAAATCAAACTCATGTAATAGGTCATACCACATGTTTCACAATCCCCATCTGAAATAATTTCAAAATGATTACTATAAAGCTACAATTTCAAGCCATTTGTTCACTATAGGCTCATATATTGAAAAGCACTAGAAAATCTAACTACACATTGAGATGAAAGCATCTATTCTTCCCAATTTTGAGTCCACACAACTCTAGTATCCTTAAGCTAAATATGAATACAACTCTAAGGTCATAATTCATTTTTGAATAACTTAATCACACTAGGATTGCAACAACATATAACATTGCACTAGTATTTTACACACATCACCATAGTATGGGAGAACTACATGGATTTTGATCCCTCTTTGGAGTATTGGTATGTAGGCCAGGTATAATTTTAAGAATAGAACCCTAAAAATTATTATAAAATCTTGGATAATTCTAGAGTTCAGGTAAAATTCCATTGGTGAATATTTGGCAAAATCATCACATAGGTATAAATTGATTGATAGTTTTTATTAGCTCTTTCAAAAAACTTATAAATATCTAGTGAATTAAACATCATATTCAAATCAATATATAATTTAAAAAATCCATATTTAAACCCCTTTAATCAAACACATTCATGGGGCAAATATGCTTGAAGTGGAATAACGATTATGATCAATGAATACCCTATGTTTTTCAAAACAACTATTTTGCTTTGCCCAATGAAATTGGGGGAAATCCAACCATTTCAAACACTCGCTCAAATGAATAAATCAAAATAAGGAGGACATGAGAGACAACACAAATAAGAACTTCTACCGACCCATCCCAAACCTAAACCCTAAGTAGGTGTGTATGACTCTGAAAAAAATCATTGCCACATCAATGCCCAGATACATATTCACAATATTTTTGAGGTCTTGTTGATCTCGTTACTAAACAAACAATCCCAAATAAACACGAAGATCTTATTGATCTCATTAATAAATAAACTATCCCATGTGATAATCAAATTGTGTCTAATATTAAGGTTTTGATATAAGATAGAAAGGGTTTTCACACTACGAGCAAATATTTGATGAACAAAATAACATGGCAATAATTTGAATCCCTTAAAAGATAGGTAGAATTAATTGAAAGTGTAAATTTTTTTAAAGATATGTAGGGCTTATATTTCTTACTTGGATTGTACTTCATTATTGTATGCTTAGACTCCTCCTTGGCCTCCTCTTGTAATTGTTGCTCACTTCATGATTTCTATGACATGTAGGGCTTGTATTTCTTACTTAGATTGTACTTCATTATTGGCTACTTAATCTCCTCCTTCGTCTCCTCTTGAAATTTTCGTTTGCTTTGTGACTCTTGTGATATGTATGGTTTTTATTTCTTACTTGGATTGTACTTCATTGTTGGCTGCTTAGACTCCTCCTTGGCCTCCTCTTATAACTATCGCTCACTTTACAATGCCCATGACCATAAAGGAATTTTTAATATAAATAAAATTATATGAATTTATGTTTTAAGGTTTCATGGTTCTAGGGTTTTAAGCAATTTGAAGCACTTATGTAGATTTATTTTATAAGAGGTAATTTGTGTTAATTAAAAAACCAATGGAGAAAGAGGTTAGAGGATGATAAGTCTAAAGTTGAGATCTTAAATTTGTATTTTTTAAGCACTAAGTTTTATAGCCATACGACTTAGTATATATTGAGTACAGACCTTTGTAAGTCTCTTAAAAGGCCAACTAGATAATATAATAAACTGAGTATAAAAAAAATTGTGACAAAAAATCAGAGTATAGAGTATAAACCAACTATGGGGCCATGTTACAAGACAACTGTGAAAAGTGAGGATGACATAACTTAAAAAACATTCAAAACATTTTTATAGTTTAAAAATTATATACTATATAATAAGGTCTACAAAAATATCTAAACCATATCCATATTGGACTTTCAATTTTTTTTTTTTTTTTTTCAATTAACAAATCATGCCAAATCAAATATAATTATTACCTTAAGTCTATTTTGTCCTAAGTGGTCCTTAACACATTTATAAAAGTGAGTAAAACAAACATGCTCTTCCTTCTGTATGGTTTTAATGAATAAAAAACTTAATAATAAATAACTAAAACTATAATTATAAACTTGTAAGTTGAAATTACATCTTCAAGGCTTAAAAACTAGGCAGTGTTGAAAGAGGTTAATCACATAAATTACTTCACATCCCAAATTCTTAAACCTGTTATATATTTTATTTCTAGCATTGAATGTGGTATAGTTGTAATTAAAGCTATGGGGATCAAGGTTGAGATTTTGCCCCATTTTTTAATGAATTAGCACTGACATATTTAAGGGCCAAGGTAAAATTTAATGTTGGTCTACATGTCACCTTTGGGATTAATATAATTTTCTTGAATACATATGTGATCATTTTCTCCAAATTTTTAGTCATTTATGCAAGCTATTGGTGGAAGTGAAACTATTGGTCCAATATAGATACTTACAATTCATAACACTATATATACCTCAAATAAGTTTGGTATAAAATAATAAGAGAACACCATAATATATTTATGCCTCTCTATAATAGAGTTTACAACTATTATAGACATGTTTCCTTAATCAAACATAACATAAAAATACATGTTTTTTATAATTAAGTATTAGCACTTTTCCATCAAAATTAGAGTCACCGACTATTAATTATCAAAATGCAATCTATATTTATGAATCCATCAAAAATTATTGTGGATCACAAAATTTATTGTCTTCCTCGATCAACCTCAGATGTTAGATGCCTAAATTTCAAATTTTAACATGCCAATTTTTTATATAGATTTGAAAGTACATACACTATGTGAATTAATAGAGAAGTTTATAAGGAGTCCAGATAATGGTGGTCCTTGCTTTATAAGTTTCATGTGTCTGCACTTTATCTTTTTCATAATAAAAAATTAAACATGATCGCATATAAATAATATATTGGCATACTTATTATGTGTGATTCTTTTGTTGATCTATTATCTTCATTGGTTGTTACATTATTTTCACCAATCATATTATACCATGTGACATGTACTAATTTATATTGGCTCACAATCTCACAAGATTCCTTCTATTTTTTTAGTGACTTCAATAAATTGCACATACCCATTATTTCATTAATACACTTAGATTTATAATTCTCACATACCTACCTTTACATGCTTAAAAACCATCTAAACTAAAAGGAAACACGCGATATATGGTTAGTGGTCACGAAGTTCTACCTTAACAAAGTGTTCATTCATGTTTTTATTGTGTTCATGTGACACTTTCCACTCTTAGTGATCAAACATTCATGGGGTAACACAATATTCATTTGTTCATTATGATTTCAATTAGATATGTGGACCCATTGATTTATAAAATATGCTTTTATTTTGTCATGCATTTGTGATCATGCATAACAAACAATGTGGCAACAATTAAATTTAACACACATTAACCAAACAAATGTCTTTTTGCACTCATTTATAGGTCATAAAGTCACCAGGTTCACATGTTTATTTATTGTTTTGATTTTGGCCTTGAAAACTCTATGGACTCATGTGTTTATTCACCTTGCTCTATAACTAGATATGTTGCACTCTATTCTTATTCACAATAAACTAGTGCATGTGATCATATTTGAATTATATATTCAAACTTAAATTATATATGATCCCTTTATTGAGGTCTGATCTATGTTGGATTTTACTTTATTATGACCAATCATATTTTACCACCTGACATGCATTGATTGTTTTGGGCTCATGAAATCATAAGATTTGCTCTCTTACCATAATGCATTTAATAAACTACACAGACTTGTTAGTTTATTAACTCAATTTGATTTATAACTAGCATTCATCCATATTTAAATGTACAACAATTAATTTGAGATTCAAAAATCAACTCTCATAAAAATTCATGCCATTTATATAGTTTATTTCATTTTAAATCCCCTTATTTATGAGTCATAACAGTGTCAAAATTGGAAGAGGCAGGTCTAGAATGACAATAATTGCATACATGAATAATGTGTATAGTTTTAGAAATAAACATTTTATATTCTCAAGATAGGAGTTAATATCACAGATCATGATGTAGACTTTGGTGAAGATAGGAATGTCTATTTAGTTCCACTTCCTCAGCTATAGATTTCTGGGTCATTCCTCTATCTTACAATAAAGTTGATATTTGAGATTGTTAGATCTAGTTCACATATTCACAAGCAGGTAACCTGCTACTAATTTATGATTTATTTATGATATAATGTGGAACTATGTTCAATAGATTGATGGATGGCAGGGTTAAATTGTGAATTCAATGATGAATAGCCAAATTGCACTCATATTTTTATCTTTACCTAACCACATTTTGTTAGCAATGAATGCCAAAAAAAATTGAGTATAGAGATAATATACTCTAAGTCTATTTATTATTTGTACTCTATACTCTTATTTTTTGTCATAATTTTTGCTATACTCAGTCTATTATATTATTTGGTTGGTCTTTACCACATACTTATTTTAAACAAACAAGATATTGATTTCCTTTGAGAAATAATGGCATGCAAGATACTTATTTTAAATAATGCATAAAGAAAAAAATGAATAAACGCAACAAATCCTCATGATCATTTCGACCATATTTTAGAGTAACCCAAAAATACCAATTTCATAGATTTTGAGAATATATAAACCTTCTATCACATGTGCTAATGGAATAATTGTGTGCAGTCAAAATGAGTGAAAGAAAAAAATTCCTTTTTTAAAGGAAAAGATTTGCAGATATACATGAAATTTCCAAGAAAATGAACACACATAGTGTTTTGAGTAAATGTATTTAAATAAATGTTTTCCACAAAACCTATTATTATATTTATTCATTTCAAGACAAACGACTATTCATGTAAAAAATTGCTCTCAGAATAAAAGAAAGACAAATCCATACCTTCTAATCAAAAGGAAACCTCTCACTATAATCTCTCGACTACCAGAGCTTCACTTCTACCAATAGCATACATAAATGATTAAAAAATTTGAGAAAATATCACATATGTATTTGAACCAGGTGACATGTTGGACCAATATTAAATTTTACCTTGGGGCCCCTCAATATGATAGCGTCAATTCACTAAAAATGGGGCAAGATCTCAACCTCGATTCCCATAGCTTTAATTCTACCTACACCACATTCAATGCTATAAATAAAATAAATGTTATGTTTAATAATTATTTATTAATATAAGTTTTTTAGTTACTAAAACCATATAGAAGGAAGAGCATATTTGTTTTACTTGATTTTGTAAATGACACCAAAAAATATTCAAAATATTTTCATATTTTTAAAATTCTAAACTATATAATAAGGTTTGTCAAAATGTCTTAACCATATCCATAATTTTCCTTTCAAATATATTTTCATTTCAATTAACAAACCATGATAGTATATTTATCAGAATTTACTTAGTGGAGAGCCAATCAATGATTTAAAATTCTAGACACACACAGGTAACAATAATATATTTCACATTATATTGTATTTTATTCAATTCATTAGAATATGAGAGTCTGAAATATAAATAGGAAACTCTAACCTATAAATAATGAGATTTACTTAACCACTAAATATCCATATTTATCTCAAGCTAAGATTCTACATGAGTTATATTAACAACTCACCTAACATAGGAATAGGCTTAACTACCTAAGCTATTTACAATCTTACTAATAATAATGATATATTAGATTATCATAGATAATATAATACTCTATGTGAACACTATACAATATCCAACATTCATCCTCTTAGTGTGAACATAAGGATAAAATCACATTCTCAAAAGATTTAATCACCTCCTAAAAGTGTTGCCTAGACCTAGTATAAACTCTATAGATTATCTCTTTACCCTCGTGAAGGCGTAGTGGTTAGCCGAATTATGTAGGACTAATCCCTTCTTATTTATGTTCCTATGGGACTTTCCCTTCCTCTTCAAGCACTTCAAATCTGAATCTTCAAGATCCAAAAGCTTGGCACTAATTGGATAATCATCCTTGAGTTTACCTCAAAATCTTCCCTACTCCCCAAAAGTGAGTTTTCTAAAAACATGAATTTTCCCAAATTTTTACAAAGGGGCTTATTTGCAAATAAACACATTGAAAATTTGAAACACACACAACTAAAATAAAATATACCACCAAATCATATGGGCCCATCATTTGTGACTAATGAGTGGCTCTAGAAACCTCCATCCTCCGTTGCCTCTGACTTCTAGCAGAAGAAGTTACTCAAAAAAATTGGCTTTAAGGTTCAATAGTTTCCACATTGTGTTTATTTGTATAATTTATCTCCTACAGTGTGAAACATGTTGGATGTCGGTTTCTACCAAAAATACATCCATTACAATAATAAAATTTTACATTGATGATTCTAATACTGATATTAATAAGAAAATATCGACATATAATGACAAATTTTGATAATGACTCATTATTCTTTTAATGACCTACAAAATAACACACAATAATAATTACACTAATAAAAACCATTTTAATCATTGACCTACTATTTAAATCAAAATAAGACTCAGCTAAAAATAATTGACACATCATTACATTTAAGATGTAATTGACCCTTAATGACTATAAATGATAAACAATATACCTATATTAATATTTAACATGGACTCCACTATTAAAAAAATGAAAGTACCTTCACTAAATGGCTTCAAACATAATGAAACTAAAAAACAACTCCTTGAAAAATGTATTGACTTGAGGGTCATGTTAGCAACTTCTTGTTTGAACATGGACACTTGTGACAACTCATGGATTCCCATAACTTGATCCAGCCAATAAGCTCACTATTCTGAATTCCATTTCACTAAACATGGCATGATCTTGTGAGGTGAGCAGGGATCAAGACGTGTCTGAAGACTACATATATCTGTATATATGCAAAGAAAAATTTAGATCAAATGTAAGGAAGCTTGCACTTAATCTAAGGGTTGAAATAATGTGTTAGAAAAACTAGGGTGATTATGTAGCTACTGTGAGATCTAACTTTAGAGATTCCAATACAAAACATAATGTGAAGAAAAAAATATATGTTTATCATAACCCAGATGTATAGATATCATAAAAGTTGGGATGATGCTTTGAATCCTTCCACTATGATGTAAATACTAAAAATAGTTGATTATCAATGCATATCACAAGAATATTGTCTTCAGATGTAGTATCAATTATGTGTGGACAATGACTAGGAGAATCAGATACTTGACCAATGAGATAGATAAATAAATCTACCATGGTACTGTAGGATGTACAAATGTTGATTCTAAAGCTGCAATAAGAGTTCTAATACCAAAAAAATAGAAAAAATAACTACTATAGATTTATATTATTATATTATTATCAACCTTTAAAATAAATTAAGTTTACAATCCATTATCCTTATTATCATTGAGGAAGGATCACTAAAATGTGACATGAGGTATTGATAAAAAAAACTTTTTATACAATTTTTATTGGAAGTTGCTCCCTAAGATGAAAGCATTTTATAAAAAAGAAGACCCTCTTAACTAGGTCCTACGTATGACAATGTATCTATTGACACACACCACTTTTATAACAAAAAAAAATGATAATTACTTCATTTTTACATCCCTCGTGGTATACTATTCAACTTTAGGAACATTAGCTAGTTACCTATATGGATTATGAAAATAATTTATCTATGTGTATGCATGTTGTCGGTGCTTAGTGATTGAAAATCACATGAAGTAAATAAAAATAGAAGTGTTAACACATTCTTTTTATGTATAATTTCAAACACATGCCTCTAGGCTCATAAATGGTTTGGATTCATGAGCCTAAGACCTGGACATGTACACATAAAGTTGAATCTTTGACTAAAATTTTAAAAAGTCATCTTTCATCATGATAAAAACTATGAATTTCATTGAGATATTTCCTAAAACTATTACTACAATGTCTAGCACACTATCCTCTTTCTATCATATATATGTATATATATGTATATATATATATATATATATATATATATATATATATATACATATATATATATATGTATGTATATGTATATATATACATGTATATGTATGTATGTATGTATATATATATATATATATATATATATATATATATACATGTATGTATATATACATGTATGTATATATACATGTATATATATATACATGTATATATATATACATGTATATATATATATATATGTATATATATATACATATATATATGTATATATATATACATGTATATATATATATATACATACATATATATGTATATATACATACATACATACATGTATATATGCATATATATATATATATATGCATGTATATATGTATATATATGTATATATATACATATATATGTATATATATATATATATATATATATATGTATGTATATATATATATATGTGTATATATATATATATGTATGTATATATGTATCTATATATATATATGTATATATATATATATATATATATATATGTATATATATATATGTATATATATGTATATATGTATGTATATATGTATATATATACATATACATATACATATATACATATACATACATATATATATATATATATATATATATATATATATATATATGTATGTATATGTGTGTGTGTGTGTGTGTGTGTGTGTGTGTGTGTGTATAAGGTTTTCATCTACATTGATTTCTAAGTATGTCTTTTTATACCACTAAATGCAATAATTATACAAGTCTATATATGTTTATGTATCTTTTGTTTTGTTTATGGATTTTTTTTGAATAATTTTACAAGTAAATAGACTCTGAAAATCATTTAAAAAATGGGTAATTGACCATGCGCTACCCAACTACCTCAAAAAAATATGAAAATTAGTTTTTTTTAATATGTATAGAATTAAGCCTAATATAAACTAGGCTTAATTATAACAACCCTTGCCTCCAATCAATCCTCACTGCCTGCATCTAAAGAAAGTCCATGACCTGCAAATAGATTCATATTACTGTATTGATTGCCAAAAAATCATAAGTCATCCAAATCAATCCAGTATTCACATGGTTAAAAGGGATTTAACTATAGAAAGGCTGCTTGAGAAAAATAAGAAGTTACTTGCTGAAGTTAAAAGAATTAATATGGAAGGAACTTCTGGAGAAAAGACTAGAAAAGAAGAAGAGGAAGGTCATATATGGAAAACCCCTCTGGGAGATGAATCCTACACAGAAAAGGGATTCCCAAAACCTACTGATTTAAATCAATATTCACCAGATGGAAAATATAGAACACAGATGTATTATCTCGGATCTACAAATAAGAGTCTTGATCAGTCTACAGAAGTTAAGTTAATGAATTTGAATAATCTTGCAACTAAATGTTTAAATAATAGAGTCTCAAATACAACAAAGTCTTGATCAAGTTTCTAAAATGTTAAGGAGTATTGAGTTATATCAGAAAGGAGAAATTACTAGAGCTATTAATGTTTTGAATGATAATATTACCACTCATCATAGTCAGCTTATCCAAAAAATAGATAATAAATCCAGCAGTATCAGACTGTAGCAACAATCAGTTGAAACAAAGGTAGATGATATGATATAATGTATGTATGTATGTATGTACACACACACACACACACACACACCCCATAATTTTAGACCAACCCATACATGTCTCATATAATTTCTTGGTGAATTAGAACCATCCATGCATAGTAACTATGGAAAATTTATGTCCCAAAATAGGACCTTGTATAATTTATAAAGTGATTCAAAACACCTGTATAAAAAATTATATAAAATTGAAGTTATCTGACCTATGTATATTTTCACAGAGATAGCCATTTTTTAAATTGAAGAAAACTACTTATAGGCTTTTGGCTATAAATAGCATCTAAAATAATGTAGGCAACACTCAATACATTGGTGTTGAGGTCAAGCACAACTTCAACCACTAACCCCTTTTTTATTTATTTAATTTTTTCCTCATGACCTATTGAGATAGGGTTCCAAGTGAGGAAGAACACACATAATAGTTTCCACAGTGAATCATAAAATCTAGTCACCCACATATGATAAACAAGTGAAAACACATAGGTCTAAACTTTTATATAGAGTTAAAAACCTACGGTATGTCGACGTATCTTAAGGACACTAACACATGCCAACCCTATCCAAATAATGTGGTCATGTTCCACATTTAATCAAATCCTTATTCTTTATTCACAACATCATCATATAATCATATAACCATTTTCATAGTTGCGCTTACAGTCCTGCACACTTAATTTCTAGCTAAGTTGTTCTTATTTGGTACTTTCCCCTTTCAGAATATTTCCATATTTAACAAGTTTCAAATCAGTTTATGTGATTTATTGCATATGTTGTACACTCTAATTTTACTCAAAAAAAATTCTAACTAAGATTAAAACTCTTTTAATCTCCAAATTGGATAAAATGGTATTGAACTAAAGGATGAACAATAAGGGTAGTCATAAAATGATAAAACATGTGTAAAAGATGACCCTGATGAACTTGTTAAGATGTACACAAGTTATAGAAATCTTTTGACTAGTTTGAATTTCAAAAAATAAAGCTTATGTTCACTGGGACAAGTTGCTAGAATCAGACAAGAACATAATGCATGACTATCTAGGTTAGAGTAATTTTATTTGTGTAAGTTTTTTGGGTTTGTGTAGTTTTTCAGGTCCAACAATATGTTTTATAAAATTTAGAGATTAGAGAATAAAGCATAATCTAATTTAGACAAACTTCTAAGTAAATCAAAACTATGTTAATATATACAATAAATTACATAAACTGATATGTAACTTATTAAGGGAAGTATCAAAAATGAATAATTTTGCTAGAAATCAAGCATGCAAGACTATGACTGTGACTATAAAAATGATTGTACGGATATGTGAGGTCATTATAAATATAAAAAAGGGATTTGCATCTACCTATGATAAGGGCACACTATTTGGACAAGGTCATCCTATGTTCATGTCTGTAGGGAGCACTGATGTCTAATAGGGTTTTTTCGCTATGTGTGAAATATAATAGATGCACCTTCCTCTCTAGGTCCTTTGTGTGTGATCAGGGTCACTCCATTCATTGTGGAAGCCACTATGTACTTTATTCTTCACTTGGAACCCTAGCTCAATAGACCATGAAGAATAAATGAAATAAATGAGAAAAAGGGGTTAGTGGTTAAAGTTGTGTTTGACCTCAACACCCCTTGTGTTGAATGGCCTATATGCCAATACTCTAAAGAGGGATTAAACTCCATATAGTTCTCCCATGTTACAATGATGTGTGTGAAATACTAGTATAATGTTATATGTTGGTGCAATCCTAGTGTAATTATGTCCTTCAACAATGGCTTGTGACCTTAGAGGTGTATTCAAAACCAACTCAGGGATACTTGAGCTATGTAAAATCATAATTGAGAAGAATAGATATTTTCCTCTCAATGTGTATTTAGAATAAATATGGCAATTTATAAAATTGGCAACCTCCTCTCAAAAGGATACAAATTGTGTTTATATAATGGTCTTTTAGTAATGTCCTCGAATGGGACTTTAAAAATGTGTGGGATGACCCATTAGGTGAATTTGAATTTGAGTAGTTAGTCATTGTTTGGTGGGAGGATACGGCTGGCAAATTCAGACACTATCAATGAGTGAGATAATTATGAAGGAGTGGCCTTGTCTAAAGAGTATAGATAACTAAAATCGAAGTGTGGATTAGTCCAATAGTGAGTTTAGGTTATTTAGAATGAAGAATAGGAATATCAAGTATCAAAATTGATTAAATATAGATATCATTCACATAGAAGTAGAAGAATAATAACTTAGAAATGTGAAATTGAGTATGAGCTAAGTGCATGTAAAAGGATAGCCACAAGTGCATTGATTTAACATTAAATGTTAATTTTAGTGACTAAAACTAACTTGAAATTATGGATACAAAATTTCCATAGGAAACCAATAAACACTATAAAATTTAGCCAATTTCATGTCATTTTTAGCATCAAATTCACATGTTTTTTCATGCCCAATGCAAATTTTTAGTGATGTAATTTGTGTCATCGTTAGTGATCCAATTAACATTTATTTGGTAGAGATATAAAATATAAAAAAATAAAAATCAGGGTTTTGGAAAACTAATGAAGAATTTGTGTCAAGGTTATCCTACGCTAGAATTTAAATTAAAAAAAATGTGCCCACTCGAACAAATTCAAATTTTAATTTGGGTATTTTGATATAGTCATTGCATGCAAAAAAAATGTGCATTAGTTTTTGCATCATAGCAATTTGCTTCAAGAATTAGTGTGAGTGTTGTAGATTCGTAGTTTGATGCCATTTGTGTCCAAAATTCTTTGCATCATTTAAAAAATAAATACAATGTTACTTTTTATAACTCTTTGCATCATTTAAAAAATAATAATAATAATAATAATAGATTATATTTTTAGTTGATTAATTACAAAATAGGGATATTTGTTATTTTTATTATCATTTACATTCATGGATGTTAACAATGATGATAATTTCAATAACTCACCAATAATTTTCCATTAATATAATATTCCTATAGGAATGCTCCTATAATATTAAAAAAATAATATAAACAAAATGTATAAAAATCAAATGACGTTTAAAAATCAGTGAATAACAATTTTATTACAACTAACATAATGCAATAGTTATAAATCCACCACCACTTATTAAACATCAATATCAAATAAAGTTTAGTCATCGTCATATCATACTTATTATAAAAATTCATTGTTTAAAATTCTACTCCATATTATCGTCCTCTTCTATATCATCATCACTATATCCATTAACATTGTCATCATTAGTTTAAAATTATAATCCATGTTATCATCCTCTTCCATATCATCATGACCATAGCCATTAACATTATCATCATTGTTATTGTCAAAGTCACCACAATTGTAAAAATTATCTTCTTCTTGATCGACCTTCTTTTCAACAAAATTCATTACTAGAAAAACAAGTGGATTTTCTGAAATTTTCAATATTTTTTCTCAAAATTTATATTGAAACTCAATATATATTTTTTTGATATGTGAAGTATATAAAAAATCAGCTAGTAAATTAGTAATTACTTGTAGGCATTTTTTTGTGTCAAATAACTCCATACGACATACTTGTATTTTCTCATTGCCATCTGAATATGGTCTTTTGATGGTTTTCATACGTTAAAAATTTATTTTATGCAAATAGAAAAATAAAAAAATTATAAACCATGAACAATATACTAAAAAACAACAAATTACAAGTACATAATTATATACAAAAACTTACATATAATTTTATGATAAATTACCGCAACACATTCCTTCTGATGAAAATATCTTCCTCTTATATGAGCATGCACTCAAATATCTTATATTGATTAAATATTAAAAATAGAAATAATATTACGTATCTAGAATAAAAAATAAAATTGATATAAGGATATGATATAATTAAGCTTAAAAAATAAATTAAGATTCCCTTTAGATATTTTTGACTTGTGCGATGTGTAACTAAGGTCTTTTCAACCCTTTTTGTTGTTGCATTTAAATAGCCACATTTTATTTTGTTTTCATCTCTCCTCTTCTTATTTTCTATCCACTTTTGAGTCTTGTTTCTCTACCCAACCCTTGTTTAATGATAACCCTTAAGGGTTGTGAGAGAAATTTCTTTGTGCCTTTTAAACTATTTCCTTTCATGATCTTTCCAACACATATAAGAAGTTAGAATTTTGAGTTATGGATAAGGAGTAATGACCCCGACAAGGTGACACACTAATGATATACTGCTTTTTATAAGATTCTAGCTAAAAGATTGTCCCAAACAATGCCTTCAATTATCCCTTTCTTTCAACATCTTTTTTCACTTATCTCATACCTCCTTTGTATGGCAACCTTTGGTATTTTCTTATTTATTATCTTGTTCATGTATATAGCACTCATCTAACTTACACTGGCACAATTATTTCTTAGCACTTCCAGTTAGTTTTGATATCTTGTTTGATCGAGCATTGACATGTCATATCAATTCCACTTCGACTTTAGCCATAGTAGTACACCAACACAACTTAGTCTTGGACACCTTAGTTTGTTATGATGTAATGCTTGAGCCCACATTACTATCAAATCACTTCAACTTTGACATCAACCATGTCAAGCTTCTTCCACAATCAACATCAACATCCGAGGATTCTATCTTTCATCTATTTTTTTAGAGTAACAAAATTAATTTTTGCGGGACTATTGTCTTCAATTACACTTTCCATAAGTAAATATTAAAAAAGGTTATTAGTGTATATTCATTTTATGAGATTCATACACATTATACTTAGTTGTTTATTTGTTGTTTCCCATTTTTTTAATACAAATAATAATTTAAATGTGGATAATTTTATAAATTAGCATGTCTTTTGCCAGGGTTCAACCAATCTTTAAAATAGACTTGAGTTCATTCAAGTTGGTCCAGTTTGGCCCTTAGTCAACTATTTACATGTATTATTAGTATTAGTTAAGTTTACTAAGTTTAAAGAGAGGAATCTTTTTATTTAGAATATAATTAATTGTGATTCCTAAATATACCTTGATTCCATTTCTATCTCTCCATATTACAAATAGGGGATGGCATTTGTACATTTATTATGTTAAGTTGTATAAATTGTGTTAATTTGTATAAATTTAGTTATTGTATAGTAAAATTGTCATTTATTATTTCAATTATTTGTGTTCAATTTATGTTGAATTTATGTGAATATGCGAGTGTGGAATAATTGTGAGCAAGGTTGATCCTGAAATGTTTTATGAGTTATGCCATATTTCCATAATGTACACTTTATTTCACTACCATTTGAATATAATTCACATAGTAATAAGAAGTTTAGTTTTAGATATGTATTCAATTTTGAGCATAATTTAGTTGACAATCTAAGCAAATTAGAACTTTATCTACAAAGAAACAAGAATGATGTAGTGTCTTCTTCATGACACTGGGGGATGGGTTCATTAGTTTGGGTTGCTTTTCTCTTTGTCTATGAAAGGTGTTATCCCGATGAAAGACACCACTAAGTTGAATGCCTTTACTCTTCAATTTGAAATAAGTAAAATTATGGAGATTGTTATGGAATCTAAGCAAATTGTGCAGAATCAACACCACACCACTGAGAATGACTAATACTACTTTTGCACTTTTCTTTGTATTAGATAAATTCTTTCATTACTTTTCTTCTTGTTATATTTTAGGTTTATCTTTATGTATATCATAGATGGTTTTATAAAGCTAGTTTAAAAATCAACTACAGAGAAATAATTTCGTTCTTTTAAAAATTATTTTACTAAAAAAAATAGTTTAAATTTAAGATTAGTAAACAATATATAATTGATTATATATATTTTTAATGATCAAACTCGTATAAAGTTTTAATTTTGTTATTATTATTAATTATATAATTTTGACTTTTTATTTTATTTTATAAATATAATAAGTGTTTATTTCTCTTCAATAATCTAAATTAAGGGAACGAAAAATCAAACCTAAAACCACCTCTTTCAACTTCAAATACTTTAACTACATATACCATCCTTTAAAACTAATATTCATCTTCGTTAAAAAAAGTGATTTACTATCAATATATATTTTAATTTGATGATAAAAATTTCACCTTTTATTAAAATAAAAACTTAAAAACTTGTTCTTCTTTTTAAAAAAATGAAAACTTCTTGTTCTTTTTTAAAAAAAAAGATGTACTTTTTTTTCAAAAAAATTATTAAGAAAGGAGAATTATTATAGATAAGCAACAGTACAAGCACCCAATATTGGCCAACATGAAATTGAAATATCCTCGGTCAACATTAGTCCAACATTAGGATTGTTCTCAAAAGCCACCCTTTTCCATCAGTTTGACTGAAAATAATATGTGCCCTAATCTTAAGAGAATATTTTGTAATGATTTGAATTTTGGCTATGGTGGTTTCAAGCTTGAAATCTTTTGGCGCCACTGATCAAAAAAAACTCGTTACAATGATTTCTTATTCATGTAGTTTAGCCCATGCTTTACTTATCAGAAAAAGACATGTCAATGATCTAAATTAAGGTTAGTTCAAATTTGTTTTGAATTTAATCTTTCTAATAATAGGAAAGTTATCATGTTTTATGTTTTTTGTTTTTATTTTTTATTTTTTAATTTGATTTATGTAGTGAATGGTTGTTAGTTTAATTGGCAAAGTTGTTTAGTTCACAAAGAGTCTATCAAAGATTAATTCTTTTTGTTAGTAAAATTTCACATGATAAAAGGGATGACGTTCGGATCGTATCTTAGGTGATTTTAGCGGAATAAATACCCTTCAATCATTGGCTCTTAATTTAAGATCATAGTGTAAAATAATGGTTAAAAAAAATTGATTTGTATAACTCGAAATAATTTAAATTGTCAGTTCATATTTCATTGTTTAATTCGAATTGTCGTAAATTTTATAATTATATGAATAATTAAATAACTTATTATTCTATATAAAATTATTGACATCTAATGATAATAATTCTAATAGAAATAATTTTCTATTATTATAATTAAAATTATATATAAATAAAACAATCTATTTAAGAGAATATATGACTTGAATTTTGTATTTTTCATTCCATATTATTAACTTTATAATTATATAATATAAAAGTTATTAAAAATAGTAAATCAAGAATTTTGGATGGTGATTGAATGATTATCTTACATGGAAATGATATGTATCCATCTTTGAAGTGGAAATGAGTTTTTAGAAGTAGGTCTAATTTTGGTTGATTACATTATTATTTTAATAATATCATTTTGTTGAAGTCATATTTTTTAAATCATAATCATAATTTGAAATTATAATGTATTGGAAAGCTAATGAAATGAATTGGTTTAAAAGTTGATAAAATATTATTGGCAACTATTTAAACATTTGTCTAAAATTTTAAGGTCAATTTTTACATTTAAAAATGTAAAATACAATGATGTAAAAAATATCGAAGAAATAATTTTTTTGAATATTTTGGAATTCTACTTTGAATGAGCTATCTAGATCACAAGACTTACATATATCGCCTAACATTATTTCATTGTGTGCATAAAAAAAAGATCAAAAAGTGTGGATAAGTACAATTAGGGGTAAATTTTGATTTGTGACTTAAGATTTTTTCTTTAACAATTTAATTTTAAATATTGCCCTTCAATTAAACTTACAATGTTATAAAAAAAGTGTTTATATTAAGTTAATCTTATATCTGTAAGAATTAAGAAACAAAGGTGGCTTATAATACATGATATGTTTCAAATTTTGTTAATAGGGAAAGAGGCTAGGGAGTGATAAGTTCAAAGTTGTAGATTGGGTTGACGTCGGATATCAAAAAGTGATAAAGTTAGTTTGAATCCAAAACAAATTTGAAAGAATGAATACTAAATGAACTTTACTTTTGGAAATAATTATATGACAATTTTTTTTGATCTTCGATATTTCAGAGGATTTCTTATAATCTTTCATCAGAGAAATGAGTACTCCTCAATTTACAATATTAAATTGAAAACACTGATTTATTCACGTACACAATATCAACGAAATTTTTATCCTTCAATAAAAAATAGAGATAATATCAACACATCACATCAGAAGATCATGAAAGCAAATCAAAACATCACAAGATTCATCAAAAGAAAATCAACAAGATTCATCCAAAAATGATGGGAACATGTCAAGATTGCTTGTCATACAAGGCCAACATACTTCACAAGCATATCCGAGCCCCACACCCAAAAAAAAGTTGAGCAAGGACCATCAAATTCCAACTAATTTTGAAAGGCAAAATGAAGAAAGTATGAGCAATGATTAGAATAAATTTCAACAACTATAGTCCAAAGGGAGAATAAAGCCACCCACCAATGATTACTTCTCCATACAAATCATACATAGTCAATTTTCAAATGATTAAGGTTAAGATTTCATGTACATATACTCAAGTAGTATTGATTACATCAAAAATTAGTAGAATCTCTTTAATGTTGTGTGATGAGGGCGTGACACAAGAAAACAAAACGGAGTATAACGACAAACGACTCCCACCGATTAATTCCCCACATAATCCAACGGACGGGATTAAAAGCAAACCACTTTAAATTTTGACGGCTGGGTTGCCACTCGGTGCTTAAACTCAGTACCCTGATTTAGGATCGGACGGTTATTATAACTCCACGTGGAGATCGTATCTTTCAGTTTTCGAAAAGCGCCAGAGGATTAGCGGACGAGATTTGCACGCCTAACGACGGGGCCATTAATGAAGATTATGTACGGCAGAGTGGATTCTATCTTTTAATTGTCCGAAACGTTACGTGTTTGTCTGCTTTTGGGGATCGGACGGTTGTCGCGAGATCGTACGGAGAGTACGATGATGTAGGGCGGTTTGAAAGGTGTGGCGTTTTAAAGTGCAAAAAGGTTACTGAGATTGGATGGAGATTTGAGGGGGGCGACCGCCACGCGGTCGGTCACAAGGCGTGGCACGCCGGAACTGCGGCGGGATTGGTTAACTGAATTTGAATTGGATTTGGATTCCGCGCTGGGCGATAATATTAATTTAATGATTTCCAACAATTAATTTTCATTTGAAATTTGGGATTTAAACAATCCATTAAAAGGAGAGTCTTAGATGTTTTCGCATTTCATACGAGAATAGGAGAATAGCAGTTGATTTTTGGATAAAACTGTATTTTTAAGTTTTGATTGATACGTTTCGAATCATTATTTATTATTTATCACCAAAAATAATTTTTGATGATGAATTATGGAAAGTAATTTGAAACACGTCGATAAAAACCAAGAACACAATTTTATCCAAAATATCAACTCCTATAATCGATTAAAATCTAGAGTAATATTAGTCATGGATGGGTGGGAAATAATACATTGGTAACATTGTGTCCATCCATATTCTCAATGAAAAACATTTATGTTAATAGAGGAAATACATATTGACGAATTATAAACACGCGAGGATAAAAATTCCAGAAGTGGAACAAATTCTAATTATTAAAGAGTTTTATTATTAAAGGGTGGTCTATTGATGGAATACATTAATATGGATATATAGTTTTTTAAGTATATACTATTTAATATTTGTTTAATATGTACTTAATAAAAATGTAATGTAACCACTCACAACATGATATGTAATATTCATAATTATTGGATTAATATACAACATATGTATATTTATATATAAATATTAGATCTACATTTTTTTAATAAACTTCAAATTTATTATTTTAAATCGATTCAAAATATGACTTCTTTTTTAATTAACAAAACGAAATTATATATATATGTGTGTGTGTGTGTGTGTGTGTGTGTGTGTGTGTGTGTGTGTGTGTGTGTGTGGTTAATTAATTATAAGAGAAATTTCAAGCATTGATGTGGTACCATTTAATACCAATGAGATGTAAGTGGCTTGGTTGTGTCTAGCCTCACCCCGGTTCAATTTTCAAAGGGTATGTTAGATTGGTTGTAGTTGTTGGAGATGGTTTGGACAGTTAGAACGGTTGGGGATGTCGATGGTGTTGGTTGTAACACCCTGCCAGTGATAATTAGTGATTTATAAAGAAAATGTAGACCTCCCGTCTATATCTGAACTGATTCATAGCTCCAACCAATACTACTCCTTTCGATTCATAACTCCAAATTCTCTAAAAATATTTATCAATATTTAATAAACAAATATAAAACTATTTAATTACCTCGTAAATACCAAATTAGGGTGCTCAACCACTTATTCCTTTTCCTAGATTATACTAAATTTAAAAAAAATTATAATTCAAAATGGAATATTTGGAAATGCATGATATAATACCATAAAGCCAATAAAGACAAGGCACTTTTTCCTATGGAAGTACATATATACAACGTTTTCAAATTCCTTCATGATTATGCAACTAAACTAATATATTATGGATAAAAAGTTGAAGATTGTGTACCATCAACATAAAGATCAATCTATATAATCATTAACAAATCAA
This sequence comes from Torreya grandis, assembly GCA_037957365.1. NCBI lineage: Eukaryota > Viridiplantae > Streptophyta > Pinopsida > Cupressales > Taxaceae > Torreya > Torreya grandis. The sequence continues at coordinate 1,199,508 of JARHVA010000756.1, read as the reverse complement.
AGCATAGAACTCATAAAATCTCCTTTTGGGCTAAAGGTCTAATCAGGGCAGTTGCCCTTTTACTGAGATCTCATAAAATCTCCTTCCGGATTCAAAGTAAAGGGAGTTGGCTTTTCATGTATTTGATTCATCTCATGGTCAACTTGTTAATTTAAGTTGATTTTTAAAAAAAATTAGTTATTTATTTTTATTTTATTTTTTAATTTTTTGTTTTTTAAAATATATTTTTTAGTTTTTTATGTTAAAATTATAGAAATTCAAAATTATATAGATATTGGTGTATTTGTTTATGTTTTAGATTATATATAGTCATTATCATTAATGAGTAAGTATAGATTTAAATTATTTTCTTCACTGATGTAATTATAATTAGAGGATATTCAATCTGTCGAAGTTACTTATGGAACGATCATGATCTTATCGAATTTACTTTCTATATCAGAGATTTAGAGAGATTTATACCTTGATAGATTAACTTTCCCTCTAACATTTCCTACCTCTCTCAACTATGTTATGAAAGGCATCAAAATTTTGATGTCTTTAAAATGAAATCAAAGTGACATCGAAATTCTATTGTTCCTTATAAGTTTAAATTAAAAAAATGGCCTTATCTCTCATTTTAGAAATCAATCTAAAGCACGTAAACAAACACAACTGAGACGACATGACATGATATATAAGGGGCACAAGGGGCACGAGAGGGACACAAACTAGTGTTTTTTGTATTAACCGATAACTATTAAGAAATCCCTAAACCTTGATTAAGAAAGTTGAAATCTTGATTAAGAGACCTTATGTATTAGTTGTGTGTGCACTTTGATAGTGATGTATACTAGATATTCCTATGCCAAATTTTGCTAACAGGATTAAAAAATAAATGGTTAAATATTAAGGTTGCAAATTTCTAAGATGTATACATAGTTAGGCTTTTAAATGTGCCTCACAAACATATTGAATAAATATGGCAAGGATTCCCGCACAAGCTTGAAAAACCCAAAACACTTTGAAATTATTTGAAATAACAAAGATGTAAATTATTTTACAAAAAATACATCTTGTGGACTAGGATAATTGTAGGATACCCACAAAATGGGGTTCCCTATTTATTTAACTATTTACCTATCTATCCATAAAATGATATTTTTAATCTATTTATTTGTCTTTCTGTTTGTATATCTTTTTGTATTTATATATGTCTGTTTGTTTATTTGGCTATTTCTTTGTCTGTCTGTCTATCTATCTATCTATCTATTTATATATTCGTCTATCTATTTATCTATCTATATGTTTGTTTGTTTGTATGTATATATATATTAAAAAATTATATATATATATATATACATATATATATATATATATATATATATATATATATATACATATATATATCTATATATATATATACATATATATATATATATATATATATATATATATATATATATATATATATATATATATATCTACATATACATATACATATACATATGTATATGTATATGTACATATATACATACACACACACACACACACACACACACACACACATTTACACATGTACACACACACACACACATATATATATATGTACACACACACACATTTATACATATAAATATATATGTATGTATGTGCATATAAATATGTGTATATATATACATACATACATACATCTCTGTCTGTGTGTATTTAAAACTTCATTTTGTGCATATTATATATGTATATCAAAAATATGTATATATATAAACATACAATCAAATATATTTATGTTTTGTTGAAAAATGCACAATGGTCTATAGACACTACACTAATCATAAAAAATGATTTCATAAAAAAAAATTGGTCTAAATGCATTAATATATCATCAAAACATATTTGAATGTGTATAAGAAAAGAAATAAATATGCTTGAAACTTAACAAAGAGGGTGTAGAGAAATACATGAAATCTAACTTAACTTTGCACCATCGAATGTTGAAACTTAATAAAAACAGGTCTATAAACAATCTCAAAGTAAATCCAAAAATTTGGTGTAGATCATAGGAGTGTAGAAAAATAACTAAAATGGCACCTATTGATTTTGTAAGCGACCAACATTGTGTGGTTCATCTACGCAAGTAAATTTTAATTTTGGTAGCATGGTTCAATTTTGGTCAAATGTTGCCAGATCCTCATGAAACTTCACAAGTAATTTCATTAGTATTTACTGATAAGAATCTTCCCTAGCAGATCTTCTATAATTCATTCTACTTTCTCCACACCCTAATCCACTCTAAGAGACCTTGGCCATGCCTCAATTAGACCCCTATTCTTCAAATAGTTTGGATATCAACCCTCATGCAGTCTAGTAAGAAGTTGAGTGCAATATAAATATCTTGGCCCTTATCCCCATGTATAAGATTCAATAATAAGGTGATTATATATGCTCAGTCACTATTTTTTAAGTTTTTGGTACAAGGGGTGCATACAATTAAATAGATGGCAGTAATGATAAAATCACAACTTAACCTTAAGATATGAATTCCAATATATTTTTTCTTATCCTTAAATGCATTATCATGTTTATGTATATAAACTTATTGAAATAAAATTAATACTTTTTGGCACACAAGCCAACAATAAAAAAGATAGAAAGTTGAACAAGGCACAAAAGATGAACAAACTTTGGGACAAGAGGCCCACAAGTAAAAGTGAAAAAATTCAAACGTATTGATCTAGGTATATATATACATACATACATACATCTCTGTCTGTGTGTTATTTTCCAACCTTACAGGCTTCCCAACTTCATTTCACCTTCAAGTGGTCCCATCAAACACAGAGTTATATAGTCAGTATACTACTACCAGTCCACCAGTCAGTATCACTACTGCCAATACACAAGTGTATATATATAACTCCAAGTACTCAACGTACTCCAATAGATCATCTTGCTAATATATTTATGTTTTCTTACTTACCATGATGAAAAATGCACAATGGTCTTCTATAGACAACTACACTAATCATAAAAAATGAATTTCATAAAAAAAAATACATCCCATGAGTCTATTATATATATCTAATGCAAACAATAATTAGACATCTAATTACAATAATTAGATCCACAGCTCAAGACTAAAATTAGCCTTTCAACATGCAAACAACCGGTTCGTTAACAAACTATTCATGCAACCGACAGTTAAAACCGCACAGGCGACTGATGTCGGTCCTTGTCTGGCTGGAATGACCGACGTCGGCCATCCCTGACCGATGAATGTGTATACGAAAAGAAATAAATATGCTTGAAACTTAACAAAGAGGGTGTAGAGAAATACATGAAATCTAACTTAACTTTGCACCATCGAATGTTGAAACTGTTGTTGGTCCCTCTCAGATACCTGAGAACCTACTTAACCAATTTTCAGTCTTCCTTCCTATAAACAAGCACCTCAAGGGAGTAAATCCAAAAATTTGGTGTAGATCATAGGAGTGTAGAAAAATAACTAAAATGGCACCTGTTGATTTTGTAAGTGACCAACATTGTGTGGTTCAATCTACGCAAGACTAAAGCCATGCTTTGTCATCCACCTGTCAAACCTGTACCACTGTCCTGCAGCTTCCTTAAGACAAATTTTAATATGACCTGGTAGCATGGTTCATTCTCTCTATTTTGGTTAACAAAGGAATGCCAGATCCTCCTATGAAATCTTCACAAGTCCCAATTTTCCCGCTCTGCATGAGCAACGAGTATAAAAAAGTGATTTACTGATATAGAATCCTTGACAGCTTCTGTCCTAGGACCGACCTTTCACCACACAATGAATCCTTTTTGCCGACGCTAGTTTTCTGACCGACGTTGGTCTTACCTGGTCACCGACGTCAGTTTTTTGATCGACGCCGGTAGCCACCCTGCCTGACACCACTGGCTCTGGTCTGCACATGACCGACATCGGCATCTGTCTATTCGACGCCGGTTCCCCCTGACCGATGCCAGTAACTGTGTTTGCCTATGAGTGATGACTTTTTACCCGTGAGCTCTCTTTGGATCAAAACCCTATCCAAACTACTCTGCTCACTCAGTCCCATAATCCTATCTCATCTCTTCCAAGAGAAGTCTGTCTACATCAGGCAATAAATCAATGTAGCATCCCACTGCAATTTGGTCTAGAAGCCCCCATATTCATTCAATGTGATACAAATCCACACCTATGTAACAGAAGTTGTAATATAGATAAAGAGTACAACATGCCAAGTCATCTGCTGTGAGAGTTTTTGTGCATCTCTCATCACCCAAATTTCCTAAGGTAATTAGTCACATCTTCAAGTGGGACCTGCATGACCTTCTTCAACACCCATGTGTTGGCCGCCTGCAATTTCAGCATCACTTCCCCTTTGCCAATATTTGACAAGGCTTGGGGCTGCATGGAAAGAGGCAACAGAATCCCCCAAGATTCTACTTTATCCAAGGAACATTCAATCCTTTGCAACAACACCTGCAATAAGGTGATCTTCTATATATGCTCTTTCTTTTCAGTCACTATTTTTAGTGTAGTTTCTTGGTATACAAATCAGGGAGTGCAATCACACATTAAATAGATGTTAGGACCCAAAAGCACAACTGATTACCAAGCAACTAAACACGGAATTTAACCAGAATGCACAAGTAACTAGAATTCAAAAATAACATAGAATATGAGAGACAATACCCAATTGTATTAATACTCTTCCAGAAAAGAATTATAAATGAAGAGACGCCACACTCTTCCAACCTTACAGATATGAATAATCACCTTCAAGATATTTTTTCTTATCCTTAAAACTGCATTGTTCACCTCCAACCAGTTTAGTACCACCAGTAGTATCACTACTGCCCGTAAACTACGCACTATTGAGTAATAAAATACTAATATCTTGCTACCTGTTGTGTTGTTGTCACCTTTGATCTTGCTACCCCGTAGACCTCCTTTGACCTCGCACACCACACCTACAAATAATGATCTTACTTACCATGTAGATCTCTCTACACCCTGAAGAACCCTTGTCCTTGCCTCACCAAGTTTATGATTTTCCAAACCAGTAACCCGATGGATCACCTGATTTTTAAACAACCTGTAGATCTCCCTGATCATACACACTCGACACCCCTGTTAGGAGGAGCTACCCTTGCTCTCTTCACTCTCAGAAGGAGCTAACCAAGCTCAACTCTAAACTAGAACAAATTACAATATAGCCCATGAGTCTAATATAGATCTCATGCAAACAATAATTGACATCTAATTACAATAATTAGATCTACAGCTCAATACTAAAATTAGCCTTTCATCAACAACTTTCATAACAAACTTTCGTGCAATGACAGTTCCACACAGGCAATCGATTCCTTGTCTGGCTGGAGATGACCACGTTGGCCGATCTCTGACCGATGTCGGTTTGCTCTGCACTGGATATGACCGACGTCGGTTGATCAGACCGATGTCAGTTGCTCTGCAACTCAGCAACCTCTCAACAACCTCCTCCATGTTTGCATCAGTGAAGCTTTTAGCTCCAAAACCTAACAGTCATGATCAAAATTATACATTTTAATTTCAGTATTAGCTAAGATCTATAGGTTGATCTATATAGACTGACCTAAAACCCTAAAAAATATGGTTTTGACCTTTTGGGTGCACTGAGACTCATGTCAAGGTAAATTATATTTGATATATAGTTTTTAAGTGTATCAATTTGAATGGTGGAATTATCATAGCCCAAAATTGTATTTAAAAATGGTCCAATGCCATAAATTTTATTAACATCAAATAATAAATTATATGATGTCAAAATGCACACACTTGAACTATTTACCATCTAATAACTATAAGTGTAAATAACAAGGCTTGCACATGTATGAGACCTGAATAATATCTAACCAACTAACCAACATACTAACTTAGTAACTTAAATTGTAAATATTCTTAATTTTTTAACGCTAAAGGGGAAGTCTCATAAATGAAGAGCAAACCCCATACCTTATTATAACAACTAATAATATCTGGATAAAAAATCCAACAAACCCCACTTGATTCAAAAGGGTTAGTGAAGATGGTCTGGAGTAATGTGGCTTTAAAACTATCCAAGAAAACTTATTGTAACCTACCAACTAGTCACTTATACCTCTAATATTAGGCAACCTTTGTCGATACGTCTACTACAATTATATCGTAACCCTCTATGTTAGGTGCATATTGACATATTTTGACACAGATGATAAATGTGCCTTGGTCACTATCTTTATGATCATTTGTACCTCTATTACATAATGAGCATCATCATAGGAATGCCCAACTACAATGATCTCTATCTCGATGATAATTATATACCTAATGCATGGCACATCTTACTTGATGACCAACAACTATGACCATTTTTTCAAACTCTTTGAGTGGTTACAACCCTTGTTAGAATGTACAATTTAATGAATACTTATAAAAAACTAAAATAATCACTCCCTCCCATCAATTGAGAGGTGATAACTCTATTTATGCAACATAACTATCATTAATATAGTACGTATCATCATTAAAATCATTATCATTAGAGTTATATTTATTAAAAATAATTGCATTATATTTTTTTAAAGTTACACTTTCTATATTTCAAATGGTATGTTGTATAATGATTGGATATTTAATAAGTAATTAATTTTAAATAGGTGCATGATGTCTAAAAAATTTAACATTAAGGTAAAATAAGAATTTTTGCAATAGTGAGGGGGGAAGTTCCTCTATTACGAGGGGAGTTTTCCTTTATTGAAAGCAAGAAGAACTTTAAAAAAATGTATAATATGTAGAGATAAATTTGTATTAGGGTTGTGTTTCATTACCTTCAAAACAATTATAAAAGAAAGAGGGAATATTAAGAAACATGCATGAATATGCAAACTCATATTTTATTCTTATAGGTTATAAAATAACTCACATGAATGTAGACATTTTAACATTAAAACTCGTAATATTAAAAAATATAAGAATAAAAATGTACTAAAAATTAGAATAAGCCATAACTATACAAATATAAATCTATACACAATTATGTATAAATTCCTTGTATTAATTCTTGAAAATAGACTCAAAGTTTAATTTTTCTTATTTTTTCAACTAAAAATTTCTCCAATGTCAAAACATCTCTTTGAATAATGACCATGTCTCCTATTTATAACGAACAAGAGGATGCAAATGACTTTTCATAATGCTCTTCAAATTTACATTAACTTTTCACTTTTTATACAAGGTTACCTAAATATTAAAAAAATATATTACATTGGTATTTTATAAATATTACAATAGTGAAACATAAAGTAGAAGAAATTAGAAGCACATTTACTTACAAAGATCTCCTATAAGATAGATCATTACCTATTGGGCCTAGTTTCTTTGTAGCTCACTGATCAACATCTTTGTTATTCTTTTGTAACTCTTTGAACTAGAATATTCTAAACTTGTTCATGATATTAATTGGGAGTCACCTACTTTTGATTATAATGCTCTTGCATTATCCCAACCATAGCTTCATGATCCTTATAATATTATTAGGATTTTTATATAATTCAGACAAGGATTTATTAATATCTTTGAGAGTCCCTATGAATCTTTCTTAACTCCATTATCATAATTTTGAATATATTTTATTTGAAAAATTCCTCAATCAATTTCTGAAATTTATCCTTTAGCTCAACAATTGTATGTTGTTCAGAGCCGTATTCTTTGGAGAGTTCACATTGTGTTGCCCAAATATTGGAGCAAAATTCCAACAGCTTCTCATCATTGATTTTATGATGTTACAAAAGATCATCAAAGGCATCATTCAAGACTTCAATATTCCATTTGATGCTCTCTAACCATTTATAAAATATATCATCTTATATCTTATCAAATATTCCCTTCGAGATAGGAAAGTTTACATTGGCAAGGGACATATATTATATATCACTCTTCACTCCTTCCCATAGTTTCAATTCCTTTTTTGTGGCATCGTAACTGTTGTTCCACTTTGTTGTGTTCAATCAAAATTTTATCATGGGCCATCATTATCTTGCTTATATATTTTAATCCAACTACTAACTACTCTACTGAGGCCTTTGTAGCTTTATAAAATTTATTGTATATGATAATGGAAAAAATACTTCATTGATGATTCCTAACACTTGAATAAAAGGATTGGCAAGGGATGCTTCTTGAGTTTAAATCAGGCTCAATAGATAATGAACATATTTTTCAAGTTCATGAACCTATTCTTCAAGTTGTTCTTTCATTTTCTCAATTTATGCCATCCTCACCATTCTATTTGTAGCCTTTTTTATGTTATGAATGTCACTCTCAAGAGTGGGCATTCCCAAAGGGAATATTTGTAAATTATATCCATCTAATGTCATATATTCCTCATTTGCCCCCTCAATTGGCTTTGAAATTTCTACATATTGAGCTCTTGATGGATCAAAAACCATTATAGAGGTGGTCTTCACTTTCTTAAGTGGAGGTATTTACTAGAGTTTAGTCACTACATCAAAATATGGAAATGAAGTCTCAACTACCTTATTTTTATTATTCATCAATGGATAAACCCACCTAAATTTTACATCAATGAAGCTCACCACTTGAACCTTTCATCCTGAAGAGAATCCTAGAGGAGTGGGTTGCCTTGGTGGAGAGGTATGTAGAGGCATAACATGAGGATAAATATATCTTGTAGGTGAATAGTGATGAGGGGAATGTATAATATTCTATTGAAAAACCTTTTGTGATGACTCAACAATATCAAATTTTAGGGTTATGATTTAAATTAATATACTACTATGTATCATTAATAATCATGATCATCCTATGACCTACCTAAGATGGATCAATATTATCATCCTAAGAAGGAGATTTTTTAAAGTGTGAAGGCCTCTTAATAGGTAACTTCACTTTCATGGATGATCCACCTCCACAATTTTTTTCTAGTACTACCCTTGGTGAGGATCTTCTCCATCCATTCCACTTCATACAATACTTTTTATGTGAGAGGTAGCACCAAGAGATTCATGCCATATACTTTTGTTGCATGTGTAAAGGATTGATTGGGAGCCCTTGAAGTTTTTGATCTATTCTAACCACATTCTCCAGTGTACTCTACCAAATTATTATTGAACCACTTATATATATATATATATATATATATATATATATATATATAAGACCAACTAAGTGTGAACACATAAATTAGTGATTTGTTTAGAGGCCCAGCTCATGAGAGGCAATGGCACTGACATAAAATTATGGGAGGGAGGAACATGTTTGTATCTAGAACCTAGACTGAGGTTGGTCTCTATGTACCCCTTGTTTTTATTTTAGGTCCTTTGGTGTGAGAGTGCATTAGAAAGTGGACCGTGGTTGACTTAGCATCAATCACATATTATAGGAATAATGATCAAGATCGATAGGGTAATATGATCTCATCACATGTCTCTTCATACATCTTTGAAGCACTTCAATATTTTTCCTATACAATTCCACAAAGAAGAATATTTCCACTCCAATATCATGGAAGTCTTAAGGGACATCCTTCTTATCTACCAATTATGATATATATAAATTTGGTGAACTGAATGAAGTAGTTCCCATATTTTTTAATCAATTACATGCCATTCTCAAAGATCCTCTTGGTGGCATTTCCTTCTAATGTTTGAGCCGTAACCATGGATGATATGCCACTGATGCACTTGAAGTGTTTATTACCCCCTTTAAAGGTGAGTTGGGGTAGTATTTGTATATCTTGGTCTGTGAGTCAAACTTTCTTTTTGTTTTAAGATAAGGGAACACTCTTAAGGCTCCAATGGAGTAGATAAAAATTTGAGGTCATGTGGATTTTTTTGGTGATATTAATATATGTCAATTATTTGTGTAAATAATCACTAACGATGTTTTCCCACTCAATAAACCAAATTATGATGCATATAATGTTCATTCCAAAGAACACCCAAGTGTGTAATTATTGTGTAGAATTTTTACCATTCATTTTCTTTAGTAGAGCTATCATATCTTATAGCTCATCTTTAAAGTCCAACTTAAAAAATTCTTTGAAATTTTATACAGCCCCCTTTTCTTATGCTTCAACCAACCTACATTTATGATCAAAAGGCATTGGTTGGGGTTATTTTCCTAGTGGGTTTTTCTAATCATCTCATTCATATTTGCATATGGTTCCCAGGGTTGGATCCCAAAGGTGATATAGTGTTTACATCTACATGTGGTTATCAATAATTATTTACTTTGTCTAGAGTTAGGAAATTCAGTAGCTTGCAGAAGCCCACTTTTAGATAGGAGTATAACCACAATGAAAGGTTTGTCTATATTGAGTATTTTTTGAAACTCCTCCAAGTAAACATAGTTAATACTAAATTATCCAATCTATGGGATGTTTGTTTCAAAAATAGAGATAGGATTATACCCATGTATTTTAAACTCATCTAGGCACAATTAGAAGAGTGAAAATAAACTCTGGCAATAATTTGAAGGTTTTTGTACAAACAATTAAGAGGAATTTTTTTTGCATGCATGTGATAATTGGAGGCAACAATGGTCATGAAGAAATGAATTTCAATCTCACAAAAGTTGTGTGGAAATTTTGAGTACCCAAGGTACCTGAAACTCATTATTTTCTGTAAAATCATCTAAACATAACCAAAATCTAGGAAAAGGATATGCATGAGAAAATCTTGACCTAATAAATATATTAGGACATTTTTTGGTGATTTAGATCTCCTTTTTTACATGAAAGAGAATGGATGAGAGTTACAAGAGGTGTAGGTATTTTAGTAGGCTCTATGTATATCACTTTGAAGATTTGTTTTACTTGGATGTTCATTGAGTGGGTAGATGAAATAATCTTATAAAAATATCAATTTTACTAAAGATGAGAACACTAGATATTGATAATAAAAAAAATGTTGATATTTTAACCGAGGAGAAAACCTAGCTGTTATACCAACACAAAATTTGAATAACAAGGGAAAAGTTTTTGGATAAAGGCCTAAGAAAAGTGGGAAGGGGTTAACATTATTTATATAGGCAATGTGAATAAGACTTAGTGCACATGATATTAATGGAACCATGTGCCAAACACATGTTTTAAATGTTTAAAATAACCATATTTGTGTACCTTATGCACTTTCACGGTATTCTGGACCCTACCTATAGTATACACTAAGTACTATTATAAATTTCATTTGTGTTATCTTGAACATACTTTACCTTCATCATGATTTTTGTGTCTATAACCTAACATATATTCCTTAAATTTCATGCTTTAAATACTAGATGCACTCATTTTATCAAATTTTCCTTATCTCTGGCCTAGGTTGCATGTTGTATAAATTTCATGCCTTGGTGGTATTATTAGTACAACCTCTAGGAAATGTTAGATGTAAACCTATATATCATATCTATTTGATAGTGTTTTCATGTTCAAAGTGTATTTTAGGTAGTGTTGGCACTACCCCAAAGTATATGCAGGGCACAAAAACACATTGGATTCCTTCCCCCCTAAAAAATAAAATAAAATGGCTAAGTATGGAAACATGATTTTAAGACAAATTTGGACTTTGAGATAAGGTCTTCTTGTTGGGATCAAATTTTGGTAAAAATAGAAAATTCAAATTTTGGCTACACTATTTGCATCTAGTTGGGGACATGGAATACAAAGTACATAAGGTGGACTCTAGAATATCTGGGTTTTGTATGCTTGTGTCTTATCCACTAGGTTATGTATTTGATAGAAAAAAACTGGAATAAATTTACAGAACATGATAAGGAAAAAGACAAAACACAAGAAAAATGGAAAAGGACAGAAAAGGAAACATATACAGAATAGGAAGGGGAGAAAACACACCAAAATTTTAAATCATGTAATGACATGGTAAGGGATAAACCATCTTGAAAATAAACAATTTTTCAATTATTTCTAGTTACAAGAAATGGGATATGAGTTCCATCTCTATATGCCAAGTAGTATGTGTTTTCACTGTAGAAAATATAAAATTTTAAAGCTCCCATCCACAAAGAATCAAACATTCCATGATTCTCTCTTGGCTCTTTTCTCTTCCCCTAGAGGAGGACTGGATCTATATTCTAAAAATATTGTTACATGTATTTACAATCAAATAACATATTTAATTGCTTTGATGAGTAGAGATCTTGTATACCACTATTGCTCACTCTTCTTATAGTCTTATCAAGTACAAAACCTTATTTTTGAGTGAGACTTTAAATTATTTGTACTAGTTGAATAGTAGGTAATTCCAATGAGATAGGAACTATAACATCAACTCCACACAAAAAATAAAATGGAGAGGCATCTATAGGTCACTTGGGAGTGATGCAACCAACCTAAAAAGTGTTGTATAATTTTTTTTGCTAATTCCTCATATTTTCATCCACAAATTTGTGAATGATGGTGATGATATTCTTGTTACTAGATTATACTTAGCCATTACCTCGAGGTAATAATTAAATTAACGAGATACAATAATCCCATATCCATAAAAGGACCTAAAAAACTCAGAAGAATAGAAATTGGTTGCATTATTAGTCATAATATTTGTGGTACCCTAAACCAGAACAATATGTTTTCTTTAATAAAGTTACATATTATTTCAAAAGTAGTGGATTTTACTTTAATAGCTTCAACCCACTTGGTGAAGTAATATGTAGGCATCAACACATGATTATTTCCTACACTTGAATGAAGGTTCAAAGTGCCAAAGCATTCCAATACCCATTATTAGAATGGTTCCTCAATTATGACAGGTAAGAGGAGTAACAATGTAAGCTTAGGTCTGCCAACAAACTATTGACAAGCTTAAAAAATAGATACTTATTCTTATAAATCCTTGATTAACATCAACCAATTATAGTGATATTATAAGATATTGAATGATGTAAATATAAATGATAAATGACCTCGATGTGCTTGATTATAAAAATCCTCTGGAAACCTTTTATGTTTCTCTTTATCCATGCACCTCAGAAGTGTTCCATCTATTGCTTTCTTAAAGAAAATATTGTCCTAGATCACGTACCTAGTTTCCTTGAGCTTGATTTTTATTTTTTAATTCCAAATTGAGGTGCAGTAACACTCTCCATAAGAAAATAAATATGCAATATCATAGTACCATTCATCCAAAAAACCAATGAAAACTAACAATGACAATTCTTCAAATTATTCTTTGTTAGGATGCTCTTATGCGAATTTCCTCTTATCATTAGTTCCCTCTAAAATTAGATTATCTAGACTAGTACCTTTTAATAGATTGGTAGGATTTATTTCGAATTCATATTCATGTAATTTATTGAATCACTCTCCTAATTTTGATCCAAGCTATTGTTGTATCATAATAAATTTGATAGTCATGTTAGAGATCATCATCATTGTTTGTAAGTTAAGGATGTAGAATCTGAAATGATTCATGGATTTAACTATAATGTAACCATTATTCTCAATAAGATAATATTTGATTTCATATTTTTTCAATCCACAACTCATGAAAGCAATAAGAGACTTAATTCATTATTCATTATATTGTATCATAATAGTTGATAAGATATGCTCCATAACCTATAAGAGGATGGAAATGACCTTTCATATTCCTCTTCTAATTTTACATTCACTTTTAATTATTTTTATATAAAGTGACTTAAATATTAAAATAGTATAATACATCAATATTTTATGAATATTATAATAGTGAAACATAAATTAGAATCACATATACTTAGTAATCATTCCCAGAGGATAAATCAATACCAAGTGAGCTTGTTTCCTTTATAACTCATTGATTAACATATTTGATATTCTCGTAGAACTATTTTAACTTGAACATTAAAAAATTATTTGTGGTATCAACTATGAGTCCCCCACATTTGATTACTATGTTCCTACATTAGGCCAACTGCATCTCTGTGATCCTTATCATATTATTGAGAGTTTTAGAGAATCTAGCCAAGGATTTATTAGAATTATGCTCAACTTATTCATTTATATAATTTTAAATATAAACTTTATAAAAGGGTCCTTGATAAATTTTTGAAAATTTTCCTTCAACTTAGTAGTTTTATGTTTTCTGGATCCATCTCTTTTGGAGAGTTCACAATGTATTACCAAAATATTGGACATATTTTTTGAGAGCATATCATCATTGATTTTTCACTATTCATGTAGATATATAAGGTGTCATATAAGAGTTATATCTTCCATTTGAATCTCTCTAACCATTCATAAGATATACCATCTTATGTATTACCAAATATACCCTCTAAGACAAGAAATTTATCATTTGTGAGGGATACACCTTCTATATCACTCTTGACACTTTCCCATAGTTTCAATTCTTTTTTATGGAATTGTAAATGTTGATCCACTTTGTTGGATTCAATCATAATCTCATCACAAGCCTTTATTATCTTATCTATATATTTTAATCCAAATACCAGTAACTGTTATACCTAGGCCTTTGTAGTTTTTCCAAAGTTATTTTATTTGCTTGTAGTAGAACTTAGTTTTTCCAAAGTTATTTTATTTGCTTGTAGCAGAACTTACATCCGTGTTGATTCCTAAAACTTGAATAGGAGTGGGAAGGGATGTTGTTGGAGTTTTAATTAGGCTCAAAAGTTAATGTACATATTTGGAAAGTTCCCAAATATACTCTTCGAGTTTTTATTTTGTATGTTTGTTTTTTTCTACTCTCCTCACCACTCTATATGTGGTATCCTTTATGTTATTAACATCACTCTCAAGAGTGGGAATTTACAAGGGGACTATTTATAGATTATAACTGGATCATATCTCCCTCATTTTTACCACTATAGACCATTCTAGAGGTGGTATTCAATTTATTATGGAGGAGGTGTTTGTCGTAGTTTTATGATGTAATAAAATATAGAAATGAATCCTTAATTAACCTCTTTTTCCTATTCAACACTGATTACACCCACTAGAAAGCTACATAAGTTAAGCTTACCACTTGAGCCTCTGATCCCTAATATATTTCCAGAGGAGTGGGTTTCCTTGGTGGAGAGGTATGTGAAGGTAGAACATGAGGACAAATAGATCTTATAGGTTAAGGATGATGAGGGGAATAAAATAGAGTCTAGTGAATAACATTTTATGATGACAAAACATTAAAAATTTGATTAAGATTTTGAGTTAAATCAATATATTATTATGTAGTGTCATCAATTAGGATCATTGTATCAACTACTTAAGATAGATCAATTGTATCATATTTGTCACATCCTAATTTCTCTCTAAGCTGAATAAATTAATAAATACCATGGATTATTATAGTTGATTATTTGATTAGATAATATTTGATTAAGCTTGATGACATATGTTGATTATGGGATAGTCAACGTTGCATAATTTACATGATTAGTTGCTATGAGTTAGTAGTACTTTTATGTTTAATGTATTGTAATCATGTTTGCTTATTTTACAACATTATTTTATGGATGTAATGATATTTCATGCTACTACCTTCATTGGCATGAGGTGGATGTAGGGCAGATTCTTCCCTCAGATCATGATAGAGGGAGAGTATCATCAGAGATGGTGGTTAGATGGAGATAATGGGGGTCAATAGACAATGAATCTAGAAACCCTTGCACACACCACTTGGTATATCATTATTCATGATTGTTTGATATGGATTAACGTAGCATGCTTAGTGCAATTTTATTTTTATGATTGTTAATATGCTCTCTATTATAATATTTAATTGTGTTAATTATGAGGGTGTTAATTATTTGAGTGATTTCATTGATTGTGATCTTACGTAGCTCATCTTGTTTTGGCTTAACGAGTGAATTGTTAATATTTACTAATATCATTGCCTTATTATGGTTGGTTGTATAGTAAAACACTGGGATGATTGTGATAAATTCTATAATCATTATTTAATCTAATATATATATATATTTAATAATTAAATATTATTATTATTATTAAGATAATCATATATAAATTTGAAAGATAATAACATTTTTTTTAAAGAGGTTATAATTGTTTAACTATTTGTTTTAAATATCAATATCAATATATATATATATATATATATATATATATATATATATATATATATATATATATATATATATATATGTTAATGATTTAATGATCTGATAAATCATTATAATTATATTGTGGATGACATTCAACATAAAATCTAGTCTTGTTGTATTTATAAAGTAATATTGATCATTATGTGTTAATCGTTAGAAGGGAAATACTTAGTCCAAGACTAGTTTGATTAGTCATGCATGGAATATAGCATGAAGATTATATGACTTATATAATTGAGATAGTCAAGGATGGTTTGGTTAAAACATAAGCATGTGGATTTGATAAAAAATTAAAATATGGTTAATTAAGGATTTCAAAAGGAAACATTGAGACTAATTAGTTTGTTAATCAATCGTTGAATCCAGTTAAGCAATGTTGGGAGAAATTTTTGGGTTTACTATGTTTTTTCATGGAGATGAACTATAAATTAGTTAACAATCTATGCATGCAAAATAGGAATGAGCTTAATGGGCCATTAATGGAGGGAATAGTGGAAGAGATGGAGGAGGAAAAAATGAATAAATGAAGTAGTGGGGGCTATAAACAGACAAAAAGAAACACTACACAAATAATAGTTTACGACACTTTGTGAAGAGAAGATTGAAGGTGGTGTAGAGGTAAATAAGTATGAAGAATAAATTTGGCTTGAATTTTGTGAAATTTTTACGTAACCAATTAGGTTTTGTAATTTAATTCTCTAAGTAAAATATTGAAATGGTTTTTTCTCTGAATGAGTTTGGTTGCTAGATTCTTTGTTGAAAACATTAGGATTACTGGATTTTATGTCGAGTCCTATGGAAGGATTAGCTACCACAATTCCCCACATTTAAACTAGGGTAACATAGGAGATGGAGTAGAGTCATTGAGCTAGATATGGATATTAATGGGTTCTTAAATACATTATGTACTACTCATATCTAAACCAATAGGAAAAACTCTATTTAATATTTGTGGGTTTATTCTGATGGATATATAAGTATCTTGGTTCTTATTAGATGATTCAAACCAAATTGTATATATGCATTTGAATATATAAATAAGACATAAAATCAAGAGAGTTGTCTACATAATCATTCATTTGATAAACCAAATAGACCTTTGAGTTAAATTATAGATTCTCTAAGGTTTTAGATACACACACACACACACACACACACACACACACACACACACACACACACACACACACACACACACACACACACACAAGTATATACATGGTTAAAAACCAATAAAATATGTCTGTATACTCATATATATATATATATGAATATGAATACACACACACACACACAAACACACACACACACACACACACACACACACACACACACACACACACACACACACACACACACACACACACACACACACACACACACACACACACACACAGAGGTACATTTAACTGACAAACTTCTTAATGAGACTGTAAGTGCATACATCTATGGATTTATGTATTGATAATTTGATCAATTATCTGACTTCCATACTGTCATCTAACATAGTTTAATAGTTCAATAATGTGTGTGTGTGTGTGTGTGTGTGTGTGTGTGTGTGTGTGTGTGTGTGTGTGTGTGTGTGTGTGTGTGTGTGTGTGTGTGTGTGTGTGTGTGTGTGTGTGTGTGTGTTTGTGTGTGTGTGTTTTTGTGTGTGTGTGTGTGCATGCGTGCGTGCGCGTGTGTGTGTATAAACACACACACACACACACACACACACACACACACACACACACACACACACACACACACACACACACACACACACACACACACACACACACACACACACACACACAGGTACATTGAATTGACAAACTTCTTAATGAGACTATAAGTGTATACATCTATGGATTTATGTAGTGATAATTTGATCAATTATCTAACTTCCATAAAGTCATCTAACATAGTTTAACAGTTCAATAATGTGTGTGTGTGTGTGTGTGTGGTGGATAGAATTAATACTGTCTGTGTGTATTTAATTTTATTATTGAAGTTATTGTTTGGACTAGGCATATATTAGGTTTTAATCCCTAAATTAGATTATAAAATCTTATTATTTTTAATGACTGTATGTCGTTTGAGATTTTTCCCTATGTAGTCTTTGGGTATTCGTGAAGGGGTAAATGAAATATGCGATTGTAGATTTCATTCAGCCTTAGGAAATAATGAATTTTGATGGATTTTAAAGGAAATATAAAATAGTTTAGTTTTATTATAAATATTGATTTTATTTTAAAAGGACTGTGTATTGATGTTGAATCAAAGAATTTTGCATTTGAATGTGTATTATTGAAATGGTTACAAATTTGCATAAAACTGATAAGAGATGGGTGTCACGTTTATTTAACATAATTGTATTATTTTATTAGTTTTTGTTTGTTTTATATGTCTAAAACTGGGATGATATAAATGATACCTGAGCTAGGTATTCAACTATGAAGTGTTGCAGGTTTAATGGATTCTGATTATTTAACTTTGTGTAGTTAATTATCATGGCATATGAATTTATTAGTTTATTAAAAAAAGGTTATGGGGCCTTTGTATGTAAGCTGATTGTATATAATAAATCTATAGTATACCATAGTGCAAATGATACATGATGTCAACTTTATGGTATATTGTATAAAAGAAGTATGTATAATATAATAATATGTTTGCATTTACATAGAAACTTATATTATACATACAATTGTGATAAAATAATTATTTATTATAACAATGGAAAAAAAGGGATGCTTGTTCATATTGGTTGTATAAAAGCATTATGTTAATTAAAAATCATACATTGTATTTAAAAGGTTAAATATAGAAACATATTAGTATATTATGGACTAGCTGTTGTTATATGCAGAATATGAAAAATTTAATATCTAGGGATTATAATATTATTTCATGGAGAATAATATTATAATTTGATTAATAGATAAATAAACTGGAAGTCTAGATATTCATTCTTAGATGGTGTGTTATTGAGGACTATTTTTTGCATTATGGTTATTTTATAAACTAGATACTCAAATTTCACTCATTTCATTTGATGGATTAAATGAATGTTTGTGGTATTATGATTTTAGCGTATTCTATGATTAACTAAAGTGAAATATGATGAATAAATATTTTGGTTTATTTATTTTTATGTATTTTACTAAATCTCACATTCATGAACCTAATTAAGTAACGAAAGGATTCCATTGGCTTATTTAGTGCCATCAATGCAAGATAAGGGGTATTCTGATCAAGTGGTGTGTATGAATTTGACTGATCTTAGAGATCATTTATTATTGAAAACTTTATCCAAAATAATATTTGATAAACATTGTCATTTCATATGTTGATATAGTTTTCATATTTATGTGATATCATATTAGAATGGATTTATTTATGGTACACATAATGTATTAGATATCTTTGACACACAGGTTCTGGTTTTTTACTTTGGATTCCGACACTAACATTATCTACCCATTCATGAAGGGAGAGACATCCGCTATTTGAAAGATATTGTGGAGGATCTATGGTCCGTGGTTGGTGTGGAAAAACACTTAGATGATTCTTTCCCTCCCAGATGGAGTACTATACTTGAGACTACAATTGATATTACATATTGATACTTGAGTCATGGAGACTCCTAAGTCGTGGAGACACTACTCAGAGGAGCTGTGTATGATATTTTACTATTTGAGATATTTTATGTATTGATGAAAACTATAATATTTATACATTATACTCTCTATAGTAGAGGTTGTAATTTTGTATCAGCTACGACTGAATTTGTACTATATCATTTATGTTGAGATGCAATATTATGGTTATTCAGTAATGTTCATGATTTATTTATCTATTCATGGTGATCCTTAGCTAAGTGGATTAGTTAAAAACCTTTTTAGGTTAAATAAATTAATAAAGTTTGTTAAATATCACTAGATAGGTTTCTCGTCATGAAATTTGTAGGTTGAATATGTGTATTTAATTTAAAAAAAATTATTACAATATTCTGGTAAAACCCAATAGGATTAATACAATCTTGAGAAATATTTTGTTAAAAAGTGCAAAGGCCTCTTGATATGTAACTTTAATTTCATAGATGAACCACTTCCACAAAATTTTTATAGTACCTTTACTTGATGAGGATATTCTCCATCCCCACCACTTCCTACAATAGTTGTCATGTGAGAGGTGGAGTCATGAAATTTTGTGTCAAATAATTTTGTTGTATGTGTAGAGGATTGTTTAGGATTTTTTTAACGTTTTTGGAATGTTTTGGCCATTTTATCAAGTGAACTCTACCAAATTATTATTTAACCAACTCATATATCTATTGAGCACCAACTGAGTAGGAATACCCAAATTAGTTATTTATTTGGAGGCCCAATTTAATGTGAGGCAATGACATTAACATATTTTTTTGGGTATAAATCAGGTCCAAAAATTCACTAATGTTATCCACCATGCCATAAGGTCCCAAGTATATGTGAAAAGTTTGAATCTCTCTAATCTCATTTTGGCATAGTCCATTTTTCACACTTCAAAATCATTTGTACAATCCTTCCAAAAAATATTCTATGGTTAGAACATGTGCATAGCTATAATCTAGACCAAGGTTGGTCTCTATATACAACTTGTTATAAAATAAGGTCACTTTAGTGTGAGGGTGCAATGGGAAGTGAAGCATGGTTGAATCAATATTTTGAGCATTGATTACATTAATAAAGGCATAGTAATCAAGCTCAATCGAGAATCACACTCATATCACATGTCTATTATTACATCTTTGATACACTTCAAATAATTGACTACACATATCCACAAGGAGGATCTTATCACATAAATATCATGGACTTTAGAAGGGACATCCTTCATATCCATCAACTTTTAAATATGTGAATTTTGTGAACTGAATGAAGTAGTTCCCATATTGTTTAATTAATTCCATCCCATCCTTAGAGATCCTATTGGTCATATCTTACTCTACAATTACAATCACAACCATAAAAAATGCATCATTAACATGCACAGAGTGTTTCTTACCCGCTTGAAAATGTGATTTGGGGGTAGCATTCATATATCTTGGTCTGAGGGCCAATATTTAATTATATGTTGAGACTAGGGAACACTCTCAAGGTTGTAATGGAGTAGACCAAATATGAGGCCATGTAATTTTTTTTAATACTATTAATTTTTATTCATTTTTTGTGTAAATAATCAGTAATGATGTTTCCCCACTCAGTAAACTATTTATTGATACATATGATGTTAATTTAAAGGAACATCCAAGGGTTGAATTATTACATAGACTTATTACCCATCACTCTATTTAGTAGAGTGATCATATCTAATAACTTATCTTTGAAGTTTGACCTGAAAAGGATCTTCAAAATTTTAGATAGGCCCTTTATTTTATGCTTCAATAAAATTGAATTAATGGTAAAAAATCAATGGCTTGGGTTTTTGTCCCAACAGGATTTCCAAATTATCTTGTTTGACTTTACATATGGTTTCTAGGATATGTGAGCACCAAGTTAATACACTGTATAGAGGTAGGAAATCTAGTGGCTTGTCAAAGCCCACTTTTAGATAAAAGTATAACATTGTGGAAGGTTCATCTACATTTATTCTTTTATGAAACTTCTCCAAGTAAACATGGTTGATGTCAGAGTTGAAAATATTTGGAATGTCAGTTTCTGGTAGAGATGGGATTGTGACACATGTATTTACATTTCATCTTTGTGCACTTGGAAGAGTGAGATGAAACTTCAGAATAGATTTGGAGGTTTTTAAAATGAAATATTGTGATGTATATAATATTTGTGTAAGTGAAAAGTTGATGCAATAGTGGTCATGGAAAAAATTATTTCACACATGAACATCCCTTAGGAGCTCACAAAGGTTGGGCATAAATTTTGAGTACCTAAGGTACCTCAAACTTCTAGTTTTTTTTTAAATCACTAAAACTGAACCAAAATAGAGGAAAATTTTATATATGAGAAAATCTTCACATAGTGAATATATTAGGATGTTTTTGGTGATTTAGGCCTCCTTTTTACATGAACAAGCAATGGAAAAGAGTTATAAGTGGTGTAAGTATTTATCTAGGCTATGGATATGTCATTTCAAAGATGTTTTATTTAGATGTCCACTAAATAGGCAAATGAAAGATTCTAAACACAACCTCAATTTCAAAAATATGAGAATAATGGATATTACTAATAAAAAATTCACCAATATCCTGACCAAGGAGATAACCTAGGTGCTAGATCAACATAGATAATGGATTACAAGGGAAAAGGATGTGGAGAAAGGCTTGAGTAGTGGAACAAGAATTATAACTTTGGGAACACTTCATGAAGTGACGAAACACCAAAGTTTACATGTAAAGTGGGAGGAGGTAAGAAAATTTATGTAGTAAATGTGAAGAAGGCTTGATGCACATGCCATTAATAAGAACATGTAAAGTTACCACATTTTTGCACCTTGCATGTTCTGTGGTACTCCTGACCCTACCTCTAGTATGCATTAGGTGTGATAATCCATCCTGTTTAGATTATCTCAAGCCTAATTCACCTTCATTGCATTTTCACTTCTTCACGACCTAGTCAATATTCCATCAATTTCATGTTTTGAGCACCGAATATGCCCCTTTTATCAAAATTTCCTCATTTCCTTTCTAGGCCACATTTTAAATTCCTAGGGGGTAATCTTGATAAAAAATCCAAGTTCTCTCAAATGCAAAATTTTGATTCAACAAAATTTTACCACACTTTTATGTCTAGTGCTTCTTTGGGGCAGTATCCACGATACCTCAAGTATGTGTAGGGTATGAAAATACACTGGCATTTTTCAAAAGAAATGGATAAGTATGGATACATGATCTATTAGAAAAAGTTGGAATATGAGATAGGCTATTCTTGTTGGGATCAAAATTTTGGAAATTTTAAAAATCTAAAATTTGGGTGAAATAATGCAAAAAGTTGTGATAATATTACTTTGGTATGTGGATAAGTAGGTGTTTATATTTTATGTGCATGTGGTTGAGGTTATATAATTATACTTTTTGGTAGATATTTATGTAACACCTCATTTTGTACTTGTGTAGGACGTTTTTAAGTAGTGCCGTGAATTATAATCCATTTATTATCATAGACAAAATTAAAAAAAATTGAAATGTTGATGGGATTGCTTCTATTTGATTAGGTTAAGGTTATGTGCATAATAGATCATATTTACCATTATCTAAAAAATACATGAAACCAACCTCACACAATATTAGGATTGATGGTGATAGGTAACATAATGTCACCAAGAAGACTCTTATTTATTGCATTATATCCTACAATAAGTGTGGTTATGCCAATTAAATCCCTATATGTATATCCAAGACTGGTTATAAATTGAAATGTACATATATTGATGTTTTAATAATTTTCTACCATAATTCTATTTGTTAACATTGAATATATATCTTGAATTCTTGAATGTATACTTTGGATGATTTTATATAATCATTGTTTGGAATTTCATGGCCATAAAATTTAATCAGATGAGGCTCCTTACATGTGTTATTAACTACACCTATGAATATGTGAAGTATTTGACTGTTATAAACTTACGAAGTTTGATTCTAAGCTATCATATGAACATCATATTTTTTTTAGGTCGAGTGGCATGATATGGAAAAAATATTGGTAAAATAAATTCAAGTGTTGATTAGGTCAAGAAAATAACTCACTTAATTTACTATTGTGATGTTATATTTGAATTTAGTTGATGCCAATCATTTTTTTGATATTATGCTTCAAAGTTATGCATTTTTTTAATGATGTTATAGAGATTCTATGATAATCAAATTATACATTAACACCATGGTTTTTATTCAAAGGTCATGACGAGTCTCATTCTCTCCAAGGAGGTAAATATATAATATTGCATTCAAACAATAATTTAAACACATTTTTAGGACTCTCATTTAATCATGCAAATTATCTTTTATCTTTTTTATTGTAAAGAATTATCATATATGGTGCTTGATATACAACATTGGTTACATTCTTGAACTCAATCTCAAGTTTGAAAGAATTATCATTACCTTTAGCTTTGAATGTTGATTTACTTTGATATTTGTCTCCACTATAGGTAGGGTAAGTATTCACATATTTGATCACGTTAGCCTTTAAATTATTGATCTCATAGTTTCTAACCACATGAAAATTTTCATTAAAATATTGGTACGAGTTGAGTACTACTTATTTAATGGGTTGGAATAAAATTTGAGAGAATACACTTTATGATTCACTATCAGCGAATTATTGAGTCACATTCGTAATAATTTTTTTGAATATAAACACATACTAAAATTATCATCAGTTCTTTGTTTAAGTTAGAAAATTAGTGAAAACACGAGCTTAATGTTAATGTTGATAAAAAAAGTGAGAAATAAATTATTAGTCAAAAAATTGAATAGAGTTTACAGATCTAAATATAAAAATGTAAAACTAATCAAGAAGATATTTCTTAAGGATTCTATCAAATATTTTTGTGAATAGCTTATCATGATGTGAAAATTCAAAACATGAAACATAGAAAGACTTGATATAGTGATAAAAATTAACCTTACCATTAAATAACTCAAACTTGGGAGGCACAAAACCAATAAACAAATGATATGTAAGGATATCATGAGAAAAATTATTAAGTAATATATCATGTGAATTGATCATATGAATTGTGTGTGAAGACCCTTGGGAAAGTAATTGAATATGTTGTTGTATAACTTGTATATTTTACATAGCTTATCTAAGTAGTGTGTCTTCAAGAGTTGGAATTAAAGTATTGACATGAGTATAAGCAAGAATAGTGACATTATTCATTGAGAAACAATATGGTGGAACAAATAAGGTTGCAAATGAATTTATATGGAGGAGTAATAAAAGAAACATTAAGACCAATCTAAGAAGGCAAATACATAATAATATGAGTTGAATAGATAGGAAGAGGAATAATAATAGAATAAACATGAGATACATACATATTAGTTATCATGGGAGGGGAAGCTATATAGGAGGAAGAATATTATAAGTATTCATAGATCCATCATTAGTTTTATCAAGTATTTCCTCAGGTTTAGTCCCTTTAGGTAAGGTTTTATTTTGTTCATCTCTTAACACATATATCATTGCATCATCTATTTCATTAGGTTTTTGAAATCTATTTTTGAAATATAAGCTTATTATGATCACTAATAGCATTATCATTCAATTAATTATAATTTCATCAGTCTTATAATTTTTATTTATGTCATTAATCTTTTCACCCACATAAGTATAAAAAAATAATAATCAACCTCATTAATAATTTCTATTTTATTTTTAAAGGGAACATGAGTACTAGTTAAAGGAAGCTAAAAAAAATAAAATGGGTTTGAATTTAATATAATTTTTTTCTTAGTAAGGGACATAGATCTAATATTCTTAGGTGGCATAAGATGTGAATATATATAACAAGAAAATAAGAGCTTCCAACAACACAACAGGTTTTGTGGCTAATAGTGTAAAAATAATTAAGTACAACCTTAGATAAATAATATCTATACTAACAAGAACAAACCATAGAAAGGAAGGAAGCATGTATATAAATGTGGATTTATGGAAACCATACGTAGAATTGGATCCATTATGTAGTATATCATACATATAATCTTAGGATGTGTAAGAGGGTACAAGGTCACCAATTTTTTTGATGAAAAGTAAAAAATGGTTAAGAAACACAACCCTAATCATTACATAAGATAATTCTAATCTAAATACAACAATATAACAAAAAATATTTAAATGTGTAAAATAGGATAATTTAATATGATTAAATATTGAAAGAGAGAATACATAGATAAAAACCTAAATTTTGACTTACCAGAGCATTGTCAGAGGTTGAAACTAAGTGAAAATAAGTTTGAAAGTTGTCCCAAAGCACATCAAAAAAATTGGTGTAAATTATATCAATGTATAGAAATAATCGATATCAAGCAGATTGATTTTTGTAGTGACCAAAATCATATGGTTTGAGCTAGGTAGGTAAGGCTCATTTTTAAAAAGGTGAAATTTAATTCAGATGGTGATAGATCCTTTGAAAAATTTATGAGCACCTTCTTCATTGTCTACTAATCAGAAACCTCTCTCAAATTTTTGAATTGAGTTGTGGATCCTTAAAAATTACTTCTCCTTTCTCTAAACCATAATCCACTCCAAGAGACCTTGTAAGAGAATTAAAAATTGGTATATTTATGAAGGGTTTTACTTAGTTAGATTCCTATTCTTAGATAGTTTAGAAATCAACACTCATGCAATTGTAAAATAAGTCCAATGTAACATGAAGATCACAAACCTTTTCCCTATGTATGAGATGTAAACAACTAAAAATTTATATATTATGTTTCACTATTTTTTCAACCTTCAATAAAATGGGTACACACACTTCAATAGATGGTGGAAGTAATAATAATAGAGTGCAATTTCAAGATATTAACTTTTTTTTTTTTAATTATTATTATTATTATTATATTTCTATGCATTAACATTCTTGTGTATATATAGACTTATTGATATGTAATTCGAAAATAAAAAGATAAGAATCTAAAAAAAAAGGCACAAAATACCAAAAAAAGTAGGGACAAGGATCAAGGGGACTGCATGGCATAAGGGATTATGATCAAATGGTTTGATCTATGCCATTGTCAAAATCATATGGTTTGATTTTGGAAATAGTCAATATTAACATCTTAATCTTGAAAGATTAACCTAAAACCCTAAAAACATTGTTTTTGACCTTCTAAGAGCATAAATATTTTTGTCAAGGAAATAAAAATAGCAATATGTAGGTTTTAAAGTGTTTTTAAATGAATGATAGTATTATTCTAGACCCAAAGTGAAGTAAAAGTAATGTTTAATGGACAACACAAAGTAAGGGAAGGAAAATGGGGCCCAACACAAGGAAATACATGTGAATAGGAATCTAATTTAAACCATTATTTCATTTACACAAAAAATACTAATGCCATAGAAAATAATTAGTCCTGTACCAAAATTAGGTGTCTAAAACATGTGTTTATGTGTGTATCTACATACATACATACATACATACATACATACATATATGTGTGTGTTTGTATGTATATGTATGTTTGTATGTATGTATGTATGTATATTTGTGTATGTGTGAGACAAAGAAATACATGCCAATAAGAGTATAATTTGAACCATTGATTTATATACACAAAAATACACTAATACTATAAAAAATAACTAGTCCTGTACCAAAATTAGGTGTCTAAAATATGTATCTATACACATACATACATATATTTGTCTCTATGTACACACACACAGACACACATACACACACACATTTGTATATATATACACATACACAAACACGAGAGTGTGTTTATTTTAAGCTTTAAATAGCCAAAAAATATTATTAATGTTAGTATTTAGGGTATTTGTGAGTCTTCAATATTATAAAATTTTATATTTTATGATTCCACATTTAGAATAACGTAATTAAGGTTTAGGGGTTTCAAAATATATTAAAAAATTATTTATGAGCTATTAGAAAAGGAAAATAGGGGTTAAAGTCTCACCAATTGAATATGTAGCATACCATTCCATCTCATGACACCACTAATTTTTTTCCCATCCACATCACCAAGAGGGTCAATTTTATGTCAAAAATTAATGTTATTTTATATTTAGGATGAAAATTTGAGAAATTTATGTGGGAATTTTGGACATGAAAATGATCTAAAGTTGACACAATTAGACATTTCTAATGGGATTGATAGTTTTTTTCCCAGCAAAAAATTTGAGCACTCTTCATAAATTTAAATAATTTGATGACAATTTTTCTTGAAGGTCACATCATTTTAGTGTTATTCATTTAAAAAAATATAAATAATAATTTTTTTTAGTAATTAAATGAATTATAATTATAAACATATATTATAAATATATATAATTATGTAAATACATACTCTATATATATATATATATATATATTCATATATATTAGTTTGAACATATATAAGTTAGAAAATAGAAATTACAGTTAGACAATAAAGAAACTATATATTACTTATGCAACAATATATACAATAATTTCATAGATAATAAATTGAATAGTTTCTCATCTATAATACCAAAAAGTGAGTGATATTAATCTAATATCCCTTCAAAAATAAAAATAATATAAGGATACCTGAACCCTAATCCTCACTATGATCATCCTATACCATATCCTCTATGTCATATGGATGTGAGGGCTCCACTTCAATGTCTATGTTACCATGCATTTAATATTTAACATAGTGAATTCACTCTCATCATGCTCAAAATTAGGGCCATCATTTATATCAAATGGTATGTTGATTCAAAAAAAAAGAGATAATGTTATAAGTAATTCATCTTAATATTTTTTAAATAATTACTTTAAATTTCTAATTAAATACCTTAAACATTATTCAATTAAATATTGAAATTATTACTATTATATAACCCCTAAAATGGTCCATATAAGTGAAAACTTTGGCTTTCCATATAAGATATTTCAAATGTTGGCATACTCCTTTCATAACACTATAAAATATATATGTTAAATTGTAGTCTTAAAACATGAATCATAAAATTTATTTAATAATCCTTCCATGTAACACATATATTCATGTGAATGACTCATGCCACATTGTTGTGCTTTCATAAATTTGGTTTTAATAATTTATTTATCATTAGCCAGAGTACCCACAAATTATATTACCAAAGCATTGCACAAAACTATGATAGGATTATCATGATTGAATATATCTCATTGAGTATTATGATGTACTAAATCCCACCATTCTTTGATTATATTAATTAATTCATTTGGAATATTTTTAGTATATTTTCTTGGATCCTTTTTATAAGAAATAACTTGTGAATTGGCCCAAACAAGCATAAAATAAATCATTTTTTTCCTTTTTTAGGAGGTTCACATTGAAACTTCCATAAGAAGGGTTGGAGATTAAGAGTTCTCATTTTTCCTTTTAGAGGAGTTTGATTAGATCCTTGTTAACTAATATAAATTGATTTAGTGTCATCAGTTACTTTTATTTTTTCCATATTAATAAAAAAAGGATCATCCACATGGAGTTCATTATTTTTCAAACTTATAGCTTTTGGATTTATATGAAGAGTTTGCATTTTTTTTACTTCCTTCTAAGTACTTAAAATTTCTTGAAAAGTTGTATAAACTATTTTTATTTCAATTTTTGCTTAAGAAGGTTCTCCTTATTCTAATGGGGATTATTTACGTTGATCTAACTTTTGTATAATATCATGGATTTGAAATATTTTTAGAGATTATTCTACCATAACCTTGATGATTCCATTATACATATTTCTTATTTGACTTAACTCTTTATGTGTAGTATCCCGATTATTAATTAAGATGTCAATTTTAGGAACCTGAAGATGGAGTTTTATTCCTATAACATTGATCCTTTTATTTTTTTGATTGTGAGCCTTGGAAGATTTTTTCTCAAAGTATTATATCTTGTAATTTATCTTATCCTATTGAGTTTTAATAGATTTTAAAATATGATGAACATGTTGCTACAACATAGAAGATGTAGAATCATGCAATTGTCCTATGGCTTGATTCAAATGACCTCTCTAGTAAAGATTGATGTAATTTAAGTACACACATAAACACATAGATATGTGTGTATGCGTGTAAACACACACACACATTTAAGATCATGCCCAAAAATTATGCTTTTAGGTGATCTATCTAAATTCAATATATTAGGCCATCCATCACCAACTCAAAGTTCAAGACCATAGTAAAATAATATAATCATGAATTATTGCATGCCATTGATATTAAGAGGATAAATACCAATCAATGATTAAGAAAACTTAGAGATTAATCAAATATATGACCATTACAATCTTCATTTTTTCAACTATTGATTTGATGAGATTCCATATAATATGTTCATTGAAGTTTCATAGGTTGAATGAAATACAAGAAAATGCAACAATGAGATGTAATAGCCATTGATCTTACCATGATCAATATCAATTGTACATAGGTGTATCAAAGGATAAAAATAATAAATTAATGTTAATATCTTAAATAATTTTGGTTTTTATTTTCATAAGATCCAATCTGGGTCATCCATCAAATTTCTAAAGGTCTTAAGGCACAAAAAGTAAATCAATCTCTAAAATAGTGACAATTGTTAATATTTTTAGGCTTAATCCTAGCCATTCATTGGCTATTTAGACAAATGATATAATAAAATATATGATGATATAAAATGATTATATTCATTGATCTTGTGAAGTTTAATATTAGTCATATATCACTATTTTGTTGATCAAAATATGAAGTAAAGGGATGCATTCCAAAAATGTATAAGCCATTGATTAAAAGTGGAAAGAAATATCAACCATTAATTTTATCATTTTTTATTTCAATGCTATTAATAGATATTAAAGCTTCAGCTAAAAATATTTTAAAACAAAGAGAAGAACTACTTACACCATTTAAGAGTTATTAAAAATAATACATAAGATAAGTCTAGCAAAGAGCTGAAATTGAGAAGAATTGTCTAACTTGAACATAACCAAATGGATAAGTGAATGAAATTTTTTAATAAAATTTCCATATAGTGTATATTGTGAGGAAAATGTATAAATTGCCCCTAAAAAATTTAATAAATTTCTTAAAAATGATAAACCCCTAAAGAAAGAGATTACACCTAGACTAAAATTAGGGTTTACAAGTCATTCCTTAGATTTAAAAATGGCCATGCCATAGTCTTTGTAGCAATAAAGTATAATGATATCTCCATGGCCTTAATTAAAATTGGAAATGTCATGAAATCCCCCACTAATGGAAATTAATTATTTTTTTAATTCATTTATAAATTAAACGATATCGAAGACCTTGAATTTCCTATCACAGGTGTGATTTTTTCAATCACATAGGCATGCTTTGAAACCCATGAGATTATATATAACATTTAGAAATATGAATTAGGGATATTTATGATACCCAATTATCACATAACATTCTATTTATCTATATGGAGGACCAATAAGTATGATCCCACCAAAAGGGTAGTTTTCTAATGTGTGGTTACAATATAATTGACCTAAGTCTCTAGTATATATGTAACAACCATAATTTACCTAATTCCATAATATATACATAAATATTTTTTATTTTATTTAAATTATTTTTTAACTTTATATATATAATTACAAACTTTATAATTAAAAAGGAAAAATAATAAGATGAAGGAAACATACTATCCTTGATTTATGGCTTGGCCTCCATGTAAACCCAACTCTCAAAAATTATTACTTGGATATTCCATTGAGACCTTTGATGTTTCATTATTTTTCACTTAATTTAGGTTTTATAAATCAAAATTTTGCCAAGAAATCCCATGCTTTCTATAGTAAAATATTAACCAATATTATGAGACAATATAATGTCATGCTATTTGATTGGGACACCTTTTTATTATATAAAATTAATGAACCATTACAGAATATTAAAATTGATAAAGTTTTGGAAATTATATAAATTATTTAATATTTATCTCCATACATATTTAAAAAATGCCAACATGTTTAGTGTAAACCCAAACTTCTCACATCCCCAAGCTAGAGTAAACCTAAAAATTTAATTCAATGTTGGTACCTAGTGCTTGAAAAGTCTCATATCCTTACACGCTTGTTACATTACAAGATGAATTCACAACTCCCATATATGATAGGTTATTTGATAAACCAAGAGAAATGATTATTATGACAATAATGTATTGTTGAGAAATTTTGCATTCAATATTGATGGGAACCTAGGGAACAATTGGGTCATATTGATATTTGTAGTCTAATAATTTGTTCATTAGAGTCTAATGATCAAATTTATCTCCTAAAAAATCCATAAACATGTGCCAAACCAAATATATTAGTGGTGTTAGATTTAATGAGGTAGTTGGCATAAAAACATTATGATTTTGGAGGGACATCTAAGGGAAATTTAATCAAAGTATATTATCGAGTGGATGATTTCATTTTTTATAATAGATTAACATTGAGAGTGGATTAATTATGAATGAGAAAATTTAAATTCATGACCATGTATCGTAGACCTATGATCTATAAAAGGTCATTGACAATAAGAAAAGGAGTTTTGTAATGTTTATATGGTATGCCCACTCATGTGATCTACATGAAGAAATCACTTGAAAATTTTTAAGAGTGATGATGTAGGGATGATAAAATGGGATTATAGATCATTTAAGCTTTAGGAGGGAGCTAACCAAAATTTATTCTATATAGGTTAGATCCTATTCTTACATTGTAGATGTTTTAGAGATGTTTTATCTTATTTTTAAAGAAATCTAGAGGAGAAAGAGTTTTTTTAACATCCAATAAAGGTTTAAAATAAGATATAGATGGGGTGAAGAGTCATTTGATTTTCCTCCACATAAATATTAATAAACTAATTTTCCCTACATATCCTTGCAAAGTTACAACCAAAAGAGGCACATAATGATGATATCATTGAAAACATTATGCAAGAGATAATTAATCAAGATATTCTTATGGATGAAAATAATTCACAAGAAGAAGATGAGGTAGAAACATAAAAAAAATTATTTATCATTGAGATTCCTGATGATGATGAGTTAGATGATTATAGGATCAAGGAATAAAGAGGATTGTTGAAATATCTCAATTTCATGAACACTAGGATGTTAAAGAAGAAACGAGTGGCTATTGAAATACATAGGGAATAATGAAGGAAAGGATTAATGAACTACCTTATTTTAGAGAAAGAGTAGGATGACACTACATAATCTGGTTATACATGTGTCCAAGAGGGAAAATATCTATTTTGATGATTTTACCCCCAAGAAAGTTAAGGAAATAATCAATAAAATTGAGATGATGGTGTTTCTTAGGTGGGATCTAGAGAGGGGTTTAGTCATGAAAAAAATCATGAAAGTATAAGACATTACTAATAGATTTAGTGCTCATGTCTCCTCCTCTAAAATTACTAAGAATTTCTATGGCAATACATTCAATGTATAGCTTGGAGTTTTAGCTAAGTCGGTCATGGCCCATTAATATTGAAAACCAATGTGTTATATGAGAATGGAATAATTTCATGAATCTCTATAGATCATAAAATCTGGTGACATGACCATAAATAATTATTGCATTCAATGCTTTTAATACAAATATAAAAGAAAAAATAATAATCCATTTAAGGAAGATTATAGGTTGCACAAGATATTAAATAGTGCAGGGTATTATCTGATCATTGGGTTTCTCATAAGGACCTTGTTAGACCCACTTTGGATTACATTTTATTTGATTAGACCAATCCATAATCATTTTTGGTGGAGGGCTTTCCAAGGTGGCTAATGTGAGAAAAAGAAAGCATATTAATATTTTGGGTAAAAGAGTTATATTTATGATAGGAGAGGATGTTAATATGGATCAGGTGATGGAATTATTGAATGTGGACTTGACTAGATGCTTTGTTAGGAGGATGATCTATGTAAAAAACTTAGATTCTTGGATGAATCAGTTATGATAGTAGTTTCTTAGATACATCCCTATCTTTCAAATTTTGGTCAGGGGTTGTATTGATTTTATCTTCAAAAATACTAAATATGTGAACCTTATCTTATAAAATAGATAGTTTTTTGGGTCTCCTCCATCAACCCTTAATAAGTGGATGTTGGGTTTTAATGCTCTCATGGAAAAACTTTAGTTTCAACTAGTCTAGGTCAAACTCTTGAGCCTAACTTTGGAGTTATGGAATAAGTAAATTTTTAATGCTCTATGGGACAACATTGGGACATTTATTAGTGAAGATGATAGTTATCTCAAGGATTCTTCTAGGATGGTGAAATAAATTCTAGCTGATTTGAATTTAGAGGAGAGACTGGAAATAGATATTGACATAGAATATGGGCCTTGGGAACACACCCAATATCTTGAATATATGGATATTATATTTAGTTATGTTACATTTCATGCTTATGAATATTTGTCTAATGATTTATTTCAATGATTCACCCACCAAGTTTGGTAGAGGAAACCGGTCTTATTTTATGAGACTAGAGAGGAGCTCTTTGATAGGGCCCCCAAGATTTCTAGGCATTAGTAGGAGACATTGGTAAGATTATTAGCTTTCCACTTTAGAAGGATTTAATTCATCTAAAAAAATAGAGGTAGTAAAAGGATTATTTTAATCTTATGCATTTTGGGGAGGAATATATATTGTTTCAGTCTTTCACTTATCGATGTGGGTTTGAATTGGAGGACTCTTTGTTCATTTCTCATCGAGATGAAGTGTTATTGGACTCCAAAATAATAAATTAATAATTCCCTATAGTCATAAGAGATATATCCCCTAGAATAACAAACATGGATGAGGTTGTTCTTTATCAGTTGTCCCTGCTAAGAGATTATGGTCAAATGTTCTCTCAAAATGAATTGTTAGTGTGTCAATTCATGAAAACACATGAATTATTCTCTCAATTGAACATGTGATACCCTTAGTTTTACATGAAAATATTATTTAGGTTGTATTAATCTAGGTTCTTTACAACCAAAGGCTAGGTCTACATAAGTGAACTTAAATAGTACATTCACTACATTCAAGATCTTTTGACATCCTTTAGATCTCAACTCGCAGTTGTAGATAAGGAATTTGTTTGTATTAAACGTGGCCTTAGTAGTATAATAAGGATGGTAAATTATTTTTTGGGAATATTTATCACATCACTAATCTATCATGATCAATCCAAAGGTATTCATGAAATCCAATAGGGAAAGCAATAAACCTTTCTTGGGGCCCTTAGAGTGGGGCATGCCCTAGTGATTGGTGAAATATGTTAATTATGTCCCTAAATATCATAGGTTTGGATAATCCCTTCAAAAAATACTTTTTTAAGAGATGCATTCACCTACACAAGCTAGATATGATATTTTTTTAAGAGACTAAGGGATAAGGTACTAAGTTCATTAGAGACTTATCTAAATTTATAAAATATTGAAATTTCTTGTTTACTAATTCTATTGGTAGTTTTGAGGGCTTGGTTATAAGATGGGATACCACTTCCTTCACAATGGTCAATTTTGATATGTTTTTCTTAGGCATTGGGGTGGAGATTTACTCTATGTAATATAAAAAACCCTTTGTTGTGATAAATATTTACATGTTATATGAGGAGAGAATGGTATTTTGGGAGAAAATGTTCACCCAACATCATTTGAGATGGATAACTCCATTATGGGGGGTGAATTTAAACTTATGAAGAGTATCGAAGTGTGGGGGGGGTTCCAAGTGAACTAACTCATTAGATAATTACTTCCTCCATAAAATTGAGGAAATTATATTTTTAGACTTGGATATTATCAAGTTGGTTCCTACTTAGAAAAACATGAGTGTTGGGTCTGATCATGTATCCAAAATATTGATAGATTCCTCATAGTTGACACCATTTTGAATGACACTAATAAAATCATATGTTTGGTGGAAATTATCATCAACTTCAATTTTTTATTCAGATTAAAAAAGAGGATAAAAATCCCCCAAGCCCTCTCAAATCTAATCCTTCTTGGCTATAGGAGGTGTTTTTCATCAAGTTAGTTTAGGATCAGTGGATTACTTTTGATGCTTCTTCTCGAGAGTTTATCGGTCTCCAATTTATTAATAACCTAAAAAGAGTGAAGAAGGTTGTCATTAGTTGGGACCATCAAGCATCTAAATATATGAAATGATATCTTATTAGTATAAAATTAGATTATTTATATATTTGATCTTACTCTGGCTATGGCTTTGGACGTGTTACCAAAATTCATCTCAAAACTTTGGAGTAAAATAAATGGAAATTGTTGGTAGAATTTGAGGCCTAGTGGAGACTTAAAAGTAGAGCATTATGGTTGGATAATAGTGATGATAACACTAAATATTTTCAAAAAAATTTCAATCATCATTAAAAATAATACCATTTGGGAAATTCAATCCAATATCAAATCCATGGTGAGGTATTTCCATGATATCATGGATCTAGGTGTCTCTCACTTTCATAAGTTGTACAAGGATCATGGAAAAGCAAACACAACTGATATCATCAAATTTTTTATTTATTTTCATAGATTTTTCACTAAGGAAGATAATGATAATGACCAACTTAAGGAGGTAGTCACCTTGGTTAACTATATCCTTCTCTAGAAACTTTTCATAGGGACAAAATTCCTTGCTCCAATGGATAAACTATTGTATTATTTAATGTTTTTTTGATATGTTGATGGAGGACTTGCTCAGTGTTGTTGAGGAGTTAAGGTGTTCTAGAAATTTTTTTCTACCTTGAATTCAACCTTCATCACCCTTATCCTAAATAAGGATACCCCATCCTCATTTGATGATTCTCATCCCATCTCTCTATGCAATTGCATCTAGAATATCATTTCAAAGATAATGTCTTCAAGGATTAAAAATATCCTTTTTTATTCTATTTCTAGTGAGATATTTGGCTTATTACATGGGAGACAAATTCATGATTCTACTAGAGTGTCTTAGGAAGGTCTCCACTCTATCAAAGTGAAGAAGCTACTAGTGGTTTTCCTAAAGTTGGACCTCTCCAAGGCTTTCAATAAGTAAAATTAGCTCTATCTAAGATTAATTTTCATCCATATTGAGTTTCAAATTTAGAGGGGGAAATTGATTATGGGTTGTATATCTTCTATATAATTTTCCTTAATTATAAATGTCTTTGCCTTGGATATTTTTTTCTCCTTGTATGGATTAAGGTAAACATGTGCTCTCTGCACTGATATTTATCTTACTGGTTCAATGGTTTGGTCTGACCATTCTTAAAGCTAAAATATTTAGTTCTATCAAAGGGTTAATGTTTGTTGGATTTTATTTCTCACACATTTTCTCTTTGTGGATGATGAACTGCTATTTGGTGATGGTTCTTCTAGATACATGAATCTTCTTGAGGAGTCACTAGAGCTTCTTTGTTTGGCCATGAGGGTGGAATTAAATGTGAAAAAATATAGCATCTCTTTCCATTGTTTGGAGGAACATTAGATCAATTGGGTTCTTGGTCTTCCCCCTTCTATTTAGTCAATCTCTTAGGTGAATTCAATTATTTAGGTTTTTTTTATAAAGTCAAATGACTATCAGATAAATGATTGAAATTGGTTGCTCAAAAAGGTGGATATGAGAATTAGATGTTAGTGAAATATATAGATTTATCTTAGTGAAAGGCTTACTCTTATGAAGTTGGTCTTGGAGGTTATCCTCATATACTAGCTCTCTCTAGCTCATATTTCTAAAGGAATCCTAGAAACAAATCTAAAGATTAAGCTATAAATTCCTCTAGATAGGAAAAAAAGAAAAGGATGGTATCCTTGTTGTCATAGGATAGTCATTTTCTAAGCCTAAAGACATTGCTGGCTATGGATTAAAATACATCCATATTTTTGGTGATGCACTTGAGGCTAAAGATCTTTGGAGACTTATCTCTAAAAGGGTTACATGAAGTCAAACCACCATATATAAATATATTGAACCACTTGGTGTTGAAGAGTGGATCAGAATTCATGTTAAAACCTATTAAAACCATTCGAATATGGGGAAGACTATGTGTAGTCCTTTCTAATAATTGTTAATTAGTTCATTTTAAAGGTGGAATCTAGCTCAAAAAATAAGAATCAAGATTGATCCTTGGATCACATGTGGTGTTGACTACAAAATTACTATTAATTTGATAGATTCTTTTTTAAACATGGGCATTTCATTTTTGGCTCAGGTTGTGGATCAAAATCATACTAATCCTTGGCAACAAGGTTGAAAAATGCTCTTATATTGGGCCTAAATGGGGAGGTTGGTCATTGGTGGGTTTATTTTATTTATAATTTGTAATGGAGTCACATTTGTCTTCTTAATGAAGATATTATGGTTTGGTCCATGAATCCTACCATAGGAGGATTATTATGTAAAGTTAGGTTATCGATCAACCTCTATCGATGAATCTCCTATCAATCAAATTTGGTGGTGGTAGAAGATCTAGAATATTAAATATCCCCACAAAACTAAACTCTTTATGTGGATGGATTTGAGTAACAAAACCCTCACCTGGGAGGTTTTCTAAAAACTAAGTGGGCAAGGACATTGGTGATGTAATATTTGTTTTAAAAACTTGGAATCTATGAATTATCTCCTTGTCACTTATCTTTATGCTAAAAATATTTGGTTTGAGTTGGATACTTCTTTAGGGGTTAGAGACTGCTATAAGAGTAACTTTATGATTGAGTATCTTGAGAACTAGTTTCAGAGGCTAGAGATAAAACACTCCAAGGATTTACCTCTAATTGTATCCTAGGGTATTTGGCTAGATAGGAATGCCTTTATCCTCTAATGCAAAACTATCCCTACCTTTCAATGCATCTCACAAGTCTGGGTAATTTTTGGGAACTTAAAAATCATCCCAAAAACTCAAAGACAATATACATTAATTCATCCTATCATTGATCATTCTAAATCTTGGGGGTTCTTTGATGGTGCCAGTCAAGGAACTCCAAATTTTTATGGTGCTAGTGGTATTATTTAATTAAACTCCAAGAACTTCATCCATTTAAATGTTGGATTATGTCGGGGTACCAATAATTTTGTGCAGTTGATGGCATTAAAATCCTTCTCAAGATCGATAGAAGAGTGGGAATGCTTTAGGTTTTTAGAGACTCTCAGATTGTTATAAACTTGATTAAGGGTGTCTATAAAACATGCAACCTTTTTTTAGGTTTTTAGTGACTCTCAGATTGTTATAAACTTGATTAAGGGTGTCTATAAAACATGCAACCTTTTTTTATATCCCCTTTTCACTTTGACCAACACTTTGTCAAGATATTTTGATTCCATCTCCTATTCACATATCTTTAGGGAGCTCAATCGAAGGCTATTTCTCTTTCCAAGAAGGTATTTTTATTGTATGTTGAAATTTGGACCATTTCTAAATTCAGAGACTATGTTTTTATCTAGAAATGTTTCCTCTTTGTGTTAATGGATTAATGTTTGTTCCTATCATCTCCTTTTTTAATTTCCTCATCTTCTTTGGGGGTAGTTTCCTTATTTCTTACCAAGCAATTTTTTGGCCTGTTTTTGGGCCACTTGCTTGTTGGTTCTCTTAAAATTTCCTAGGTTTGCTCCCTTTAGTTAGGTATATATATTTTTGGTCTCCTTCTTTTATTTCTTTACCCATTGGGGTGATTTCTCATCCTCTCTTTCAATTTTTTTCTTTTCAAATTCATCTTGCATCTACAAATTATATTTTATTTTTTCTTTTAATATGAAGTTATAGTTTTTTTCTAGGGGAGAAATTATAGGAAGATTAGAAAAAAATCAAAAGTGAAAATATTCATTTATAGGGGGAACTAGATGTCAAATAATATTTATGTGATAGGATAGAGATAAAAATCAAGAGAATGTAAAAGAAATGATAGGGTAGTTCACTTGATCAATATAATGAAACCTTGAATCCACCCATCTTACCACAAGCTAATATGTATCTAATAATCCTCTAAGATAGATTTGTTGAGGATTAGTATTTACGTGTATATTTACCATAGAATAAATTACTATTTCCTAGGTGGTATTTACCATATAGTTACTAAAGTAAGTAGTTAATATTGGTTGGTTATTATAAGTTAGGTTGATATATTGTTATTATAACAATATATCACGTATTAAAAATAGTTAGTTGGCTACTGAGTGAGATATTAGAGGGATATCACTATCTCAAGTAAAGGAAACATATTTCCTATATAACTATGTAATTTTGAATGAATTAAATAATGAAGGATTATTATTATTATTATTATTATTATTATTATTATTATTATTATTATTATTATTATTATTATTATTGTAATTTCTATATTCAACTTCATTATTTTTGTGTTTAATTTATGTATATCTAAACCAGACTCATTATATGGTATCAGAGAAGTGTCGATATCTATAATGGAATAATAAAAGATTGTAAGGGGTAGTCATTCATGCCTTCACTTCTGAGGATGATAGTAATTTTTGAAAATTTAGAATAGTAGATAATCATAGTTAGTGCATATTAGTATATTTATATTTTAGTCTTGGCAAGTTTTGTTGACCGTCTAGTCTTATTAATGTGTGCAAATTGATCAAAGGTGTATATACATGAAGGTTAAATTTGGGAAGAATGATCATATCTTTATTCAATCCCTTCTATTATCTCTATCAAGTGATTTTGGAGTGCCTAATAAATATGTCAATAAGATTCTAAGTGTGTACTAATATTATCTTCATGTTCTTCTAGATGATCAAAGTCATACATCTGTGCATCATTCTGAATGAAAAATATCAATTATGTTAGTCCTTCATGATTTATATCCCTATTAACTTTGAGTTCTTCTAAATATTGGAAAAAATATCTCACAAAAATAGTGAAGAACCCACCAACATGATTGATTTAGAGTACTTATTTGCATCTCAGATCCAATGAGTTCTATATAGATTCGACATTAATTCTTCGGCTTATAAATCATGTCTCTTTATCTTAAAAATTGATTCAGCTTTGGCACCTCATGGTAATAAATGTTACCCTCTCCTTTTGACTGTAGATCTCACATGGCCTACAATTTTATTTACATCACTCAATTTGGATGCTCGGCTTTCCCTTGCACAACTCACTTGAAGCTAACCTATAGATACTATTACTTAGGTATATTAAGTCTTTAGTTTTCTTGTTTAGGTATGATAAAAAGAATCTGTATGTAGTATGTCATTTCATTTTATATTGATGTTAATATTAGAGTCTTGTGTTATTATAAATTAGATGAGTTTTTTTATTATGTCTTGGTTAGTGTTGTCATATATAGTATATGACGTAGTGCTTAGTTATCTTTTTATTACAAGTTATTATAGTTAGTTATTTAGATCTATTGTCAAAATCAAAATAGAGTCAATGAGTCTAATTGGATTTCATAAAATAGGTTTGTGTGTCCATATGTCTATTTATTATTTGAGTTATTTTATAATTATTTTTCAAAAGTCCTTAAAATTTTAGTGTCTTTTTAGAGAGTCATCATTGTCAAAAATACATTTATGTCACTTGGTCATCAAAGTAAAAACATTTATCATAACAAACACAATATCACTTGTACATGACATCCAAATTATGGGGGTTCTTTTTATAAAAAATGACATGTAAATTCTGACATTCAAATCTTCATTAGCTGAGTAAGCAACTTCTTATGTTGGAGGTTGGAGGCAATGGAGGAAGGAGGTTTCTAGATCCTCTTGTCAGTCACCAAAAATGAGTCCCATATGATTTGGTGACATATTTTGTGTGGTGTGTTTTTTCATTTATTATTGTGGTGTGTTTTGTTCCAAATTGGCTAATGTTGAGGATAATTTTTTAATGGCAGTAAAGATTGTCTATGTTGTTTTTTGTTTGGGTTACAACAAACATGGAAAAAGGATACAAAATAAGACAATGAGGATTTAGTACTCATAATATTGTGTGAAAAAAAAGGTTTATAATCATTCCCCTGTTGAATCAGAGAAAAGGAGAATGTAGATATTATGGAATGTGGCAACAATTATATAGCAGAGAAACCAATTATAGAAATCCTCTAATTTTTGTACTTATTTATGAAGATGTTCGACAAGTGAAACATCTATTACAATCACATGGAGTGAATATGGATGCATTATTTGTATATTAGTAGTCATGTGCAACAAGATCAAGATAATGAGATTTAGACAGTAGTATGTAGACCTAAAAGTATGCATTGACATACAATTATGTTTCTAGTTCTTGAAGATGTAATTTATTCCCATGTAAACTCTAAGGGGGGAGAATGTTAAGGATCAGTCTTTACATGTATATTTACTATAGGGTTAATTACTATTTACTGGGTTGTATTTACTTTATAGTTACTGTGGTAAATTAGTATTTAATATTAGTTAGTTATTTTTAATTAGGTTGATATATTATTATTATCATGTATTGTTAATAGTTAGTTGGTTAGTGAATGATAGATTGTAGGGATCTCACTATCCCAAGTATAGAAAACATATTTCCTATATAATTATGTAATGATAAATGAATTAAATAACAAAGGATTATTATTATTGTAGTTTATATGTTTAGCTTCATTATTTATATGTTTAGTTTATGCAAATGTGAACCAAACTTAAAATTGGCCAAGTCATAGTACAATATCATGGACTTGGGGAGACAAGGAACATCATTGGATTATCAATATAAAAACATCATGATGGAATTCCTTATGCCAAACATTAATTAAATCCATGGTTTATTTTAATCCATATATGATTCCATCAAAATCATCAGAAAGATACATGTCATATTTAATGACTAATTGAAAAATCTCAATAAAATCTACAATGTGTGGATTGACATGAAAGTTAATGTTCTAGACCTCAAAATAAATGTAGAGCTAATATATGATAAAAATATTTAAATCTATAGATGTAAAAATTTCCACAAGGAAAAATGTGTTAGCTCTAGTTGATCTACCTCATCACTAGGAAGATTAGACATTCAAATACAACAAGCAAGACATTCAAATAAAACAAGCAAGGC
This sequence comes from Torreya grandis, assembly GCA_037957365.1. NCBI lineage: Eukaryota > Viridiplantae > Streptophyta > Pinopsida > Cupressales > Taxaceae > Torreya > Torreya grandis. The sequence goes on along the minus strand of JARHVA010000756.1, from coordinate 1,156,675 downwards.
ACAAAGAAATGATTAACATATGATTGATTTATCATTTTAGTTCCAATAATGACATAAAATGAAATAGGGAATGAAATAACACCATCAAGCCCCTCATATAAAAAATTGAGAGATCAATCAAAGGAAAAACACTCTAGTTGAAACATACTTAAAAAATACTATGATGGGGGTGATGGGATTAAATATTAGGATAAAGGAATTTATGGAAAAAATGACCTAGCCAAATATATTATTTGAGCATATAATTTTGAATATGTTAATCATATCATCAAGGTTTCTTTTGTAGATGAGAATAATTGTACATGATTTTTGAATTTTTTTTACCAAGCTTCATGCACAATAATATACAAATTTAATTTTGAAATGTAGTGATTATTGCACTCTATTTCAACATTTTTGTAAGGGTGATTTACATTGGAAATTTAAAGGTATAATTTGACTATTAAAATTTTAATACAAAGTCATTTGATCCCCTAGGTACATATGTTGTACACATGTGAGCACCTAGGACCACCTTAGAGAGTATGTTGATATTATTATTTTATCCTCAATTATGTAATAGAAAAATTCTATATGTAAGAGGATACCATTGCATATTTTATATCTGAGTGAACAATATTTTTATCCATAAATGAGTATGAATGTGAAGAAGTTCATGTAAAGATGTAGAATTTGTCAGCATGCAAAAAGGAAAAAGATATAATACTGAATTATATTATCCATTACATATTCTAGAAAGACCATGGGATGTATTAGGCATGGATTTCATTCTTTGAATACTAATAAATCAACAAGGTAATGAATTTATATTTGTTGTTGTAGATGGAATTTTAAAAATGGCACATTTAATTGGTTGCAATAAAACTAGTGATTCCACAAATGTTGCTAACTTATTTTTCAAATAAGTTATGAGATTGAAAGGATTGTTAAGAAGAATTGTATCTGATACATATACTAAATTTGTTGGGAATATTTGGAGGAAATTATGAAATAAATTAGGTACAAGATTAGCTTTCAGTTCATCTTATCATCTACAAATAGATGGAAAAACTAAAATTGGGAATCATAGTCTAGGTAATTTACTAATATGTTTAGTTGGATAAAAACCAAACAATGGGATCCAGTGTTGGCCCAAGCTAAAATTGCTTATGAAAATTCACTCAATCAAAGTACATGTATGAGTCCTTTTAAAATTGTGTAAATAAATAACCCAAGAGGTGTGTTTAAATAAATAATTAATTGATATGAGTCAAATGATTTCTCAAGGGAAATACTATTTAAAAAATGATGCATGATATACATGTGAAAGTGAAAATAAAATTAGAGGAAAGTAGTAAAAAATAAAAGGAACATGATGAATAGAAAATGAGAGACCAAAATTTTAAGGTTGGTGATTTGGATTGGCACATTTTCCAAAAATAGACATTTCCAAAAATATATAACAAGCTCAATTGGAAGAAAATTGGATTTTTTAGAATTCTCAAAAAATCTTAATGAATGCATATGAAATTGAGTTATCATATGGAGTGGATATTTACACAATATTTAATGTGTCAGATTTGTCTCCATATGAGGCATAATAAGAAAATGAGGAATATTCAATCATGAATTCTTCAAATATTGATTGAAAATAATAAATACCAATCAAATAAAAAGAAGAGATAAAACCCATCCTAGACATATAGATTGAAAAGAAGACAAGAGACAAATAGTAATATGAGTTTTGGTAAAGTGGAAGAATCGAGAAAATAAAGTTGTAACTAAGATTATACATCTAAAGTTGTTGAGTATCTAAAAATAATTTAGGATTTCACAATGGGTTCATGAGTAGGAGTTTATGGAGAATTTCAATTACCCTAGGTGTATAAGTAGTAGCATCCAAAGTAAACATGAAATATTCCATCCACCAAAAATATACTAGGAGTTTTTTTAAAATTTTCAAAAAATTCACAATGTTAATAGAATTCATTTTGGTTCCTTTGGTCTCTTAGTTGGGTTCTATTTACATTTACAACATTAAGTTGCAATGTTGTCATGATCACATTTTATTTATATCTTTGTTCATTGTTTGTCATATAGAGGCCACCAAGAAATATCTATGTTGAATGGAGGCTTCATTTAAACATATGTTTATATATTTATAGTGTTCATGCTTCCTCTAAGTTATTTATAACACTAATGGGGGACTTATAAATGGGATTAAATAATTACATCTAGAGGACACCAAATTTAACTTTGGGTTCACTAGTTTATTGAAATTCATGAACAAGATGACATTTTAACAAGTGGAGAGAGATGTTAAATTTAAGTTCATATTCACAGGGTTCATGGTCTCATGATTTTTACATGGAGAAATTAGGTGAGTGAATGAATCTAAGAGCTCAGGACTTTGACAAGTGTCACAATCATAACCTATATAGGTCACAGTCGATGGTGGGACCACTTTCTCAAACACATTAGAAATTATAAAGTAAAGTTAAAAGTTATTATGGTTCCATGTAGACATGTTGATATTATAATTTGTGATGAATGTTTCCATAGGTCCATGGGGATTATAAAGGTCATGTAAACTATTTGGATCTTATTATATGGATACCTAGGGATCATGCTACATGACACAATCACAAGCAAGTTGTGATCAAAATTTTATATTATATAGTCATAATGAATATTTCTCAATGCAAGAAACCCTGAGAAATTCATGTGACCATAAATTTCACATATAGCCACCATTTTATACACTTTTTATCTCATTTTAATGATATTGATGATATATTTTGATTAGTAGTGTCCATGGGGCCATGAAACATCATGTAGTGAAAAATATTCATGGGGAAAGTTTAAGAAGTCACTTTGTGACATTTAAAATATTTATTGAATGGAAAAGGTAATTACATGGAATTTTTAGTGTTGGGTCTATAATAATAAAATAGATCAAAACAATAGATAAGGGGTTCACACGTGAAAATATTGGAGAGAGGAGAAGGCAAAGCTAGGAACCTACAAAATAACAATGCGATCTCAATTTGTCTATGAATGAAATTATATTTAATTTAATAAAGTGAATCTTGATATTGTGTGTGTGTTGTCTTGTGTGTTTGTGTGGGTTTTGGAATCACTAATGGGGAGTAAAGCAACCATTATTTTGGTCTCATTTTACCCATATGAACTAACACCCCTCCTTTTCGTGTTTGGTGTAAAAATTAATTATTCAAAAATATTGTCTTATTTGACAAATACATTTGGAGATTTATTTTTTAAATCCCTTTTCTCTCGTATCCCATGAGAGTGATCGAGAGCAAACCATTGAGTTTTGAACACTGTGTTATTTTTTCTATTTTTTGTGCCATGGACATAAGTTATGAGTTGTTTACCTACATAGCCTATAATTTTACTTAAGTGTGTTTTATATATGTGCATAATGATTGGTACCCCTTAGAATTAAAGGTAGATGAGGGATATATTATGAATGAAAACATATGTTTGGGAGGTGAGTGATGACCTCATTTTTAAGATGCTCAAAAAATTATCAGAGAATGTATATGAAATTGAGTTATCATATGGAGGGGATATTTCCCAAATCTTCAATGTGTCAAATTTGTCTCCATATGAGGCATAACAAGAAAATGAGGAAGAATAAATTATGGATTATTCAAATATTGATTGGAAACAACAACTACCAATCAAATATAAAAAAGAGAAAATCCATCCTAGACATATAGATTAAAAAAATATAAGAGGTAAAGAGTAATACAAGTACTTAGTAAAGTGGAAGAATCAAGTAAATGAAGATGTAACTCATATGATTCATCTAAAGTTATTGAGTATGTAAAAATAATTGAGGATCTCACAATGGGTTCATGAACATGAGTTCATGGATAATTTCAATTACCTTGTGTGTATAAGTAGGAGCATCCAAATTAAATAGTAAATATTCATCCTCCAAAAATATTTTATGAGATTTTTAACTTATTCAAAAAATTCACAATGTTCACAGAGTTCATTATGGTTCCTTTGGTATCTTAGTTGAATTATATTTACATTTATAACATTAAGTTGTAATGTTGTCATAATCACATTTTATTTATATCTTTGTTCATTGTTTGTCGTCTAAAGGGCACCAAGATATCTCTATGTTGAATGGAGGCTTCATTTACGTATATTTTTATACATTTATAGTGGCCATTATTTAGATAGGTTATTTATAACAATAACGGGGGAATTTCACATGGGATGAAATGATAAACTTCTAGAGGACACAAAATTTAACTTCGGGTTCACTTTTTTATTAGAATTTTTGAACACGATAACACTTCAACAAGTGAAGAAAGATGTTAAATTTAAGTTTATATTTATAGAATACACAACCTATTGATTTTTCCATGGAGAAATTAGGTGATCGAGTGAATCTAGGCTCAGGATTGTGATAAGTGTCACAATCATAACCTATGTAGGTCACAAGTCAATGGTGGGACCATTTTGCAGACACATTAGAAATTATAAATTAAATTTAAATGTTCTTATAGATCCACATAGAAACATTAATGTGATAAGTTATGGTGAATGTTTCCATAGGTCTATAGGGATTATAAAGGTCATGGGGACTATTTAGAGCTAATTATATGGATATCTAGTGATCATGCCACATGGCACAATCAAAAGTAAGATATGATCAAATTTTGAAAATATTTTGTCAAAATGAATATTTCTTAATACGAGTGACCTTGATAAATTCATGTGACCATAAATTTCACATGCGGCCACCATTTGATACAATTTTTGTCTCATTGGAATGATCTTGATGAGATATTTTGATTAATAGTGTCCATGGGGCATGAAATATCTTGTAATGAAAACTATTCATGGGAAAGTTTAAGAAGCCATTATGTGATATTTCAACTATCTCTTGAATGGACAAGGAAATTACATGAAAATTTTAGTGTTGGGTACAAAAGAATGAAATAGATCACAACCATAGAGAATGGGTTTACACATGAAAATATTGGAGAGAGGAGAAGGTAAAGCTAGGAACCCATAAAATAATTATGTGATCTCAATTTGTTTATGAATGAAATTATCTCTAATTCAATAAATTGAATCTTGTTCTTATGTGTGAGTTATTTTATGTGTTTGGTTTGGGTTCTGGAATTAATGTTGGGGAGTAAAAAAACCATTAATTTGGTCTCATTGCACCCATCTACACTAACGCCCCTCCTATTTTTTTTATTTGGTGGAAAAAATAAGTAGTCAAAAATATTATCTTATTTTAAAAATACATTTCAAGACTTATTTTTTAAATCTCCTTTCTCTCATATCCCATGAGAATGACTAGGAGGGACACCATTGTGTTTTTAGCAATGTGTTATTTTTGATATTTTATGTGCCATGGACATAGGTTATGATTTGTGTGCCTTCATAACCTATAATTTTTCTTAAATTTGTTTTGTATATGTGCATAATGATCAGTAGTCCCTTGAAATCAGGGGTAGATTAAGGATAGATTAAGAATGACAACATATTGTTGGGAGGTGAGTGATTCCCTCATTTTTTAAATTCTCAAAAAATTCTCAATGAATGCATATGAAATTAAGTTACCATATGGAGTGGATATTTACCCAATTTTTAATGTGTTAGATTTGTTTCCATATGAGGCATAAAAATAAAATGAGGAAGAATCAATCATGGATTAATAAAATATTGATTATAAACAACAACTACCAATAAAATTAAAAAAAGAGATAAATTCCATCCTAGACATATATATTGAAAAGAAGACAAGAGGCAAAGAGTAATACAAGTACTTGGTAAAGTGGAAGAATCGAGCAAATGAAGACGTAACTTGGATGATGCATCTAAAGTTGTTGAGTATGTAAAAATAATTGAGGATCTCAAAATGGGTTCATGATCGTGAGTTCATGGATAATTTCAATTACCTTGGGTGTATAAGTAGGAACATTCAAAATAAATAGGTAATATTCCATCCCCCAAAAATATATTAGGAGTTTTGTAAAATTTTCAAAAAATTCACAAAGTTCACAAATTTCATTTTGGTTCTTTTGGTATCTTAGATGGGTTATATTTAAATTTAAAACATTAAGTTACAATGTTGTCATGATCACATTCTATTTATATATTTGTTTATTTTTTTCATATAGAGGTTACCAATAAATCTCTATTTGAACGGAGGCTTCATTTGCACATATTTTTATATCTTTATAGTGGCCATGATTTCTCTAAGTTATTTATAACACTAATGGGAGATTTGCACATGGTATCAAATGATGACATTATAGAGGACACCAAATTTAAATTTAGGTTCACTAGATTATTAAAATTAATGAGCAAGATGATAATTTGAAAAGCAAAGAGGTTAAATTTAATTTCTTATTCATAGGGTCCATGGCATCATGATTTTTCCATGGAGAAATTAAGTGATCGAGTGACTTTAGGATCTCCGTATTGTGACAAGTGTCACAATCATAACTTATGCAAGTCACAAGTCAATGGTGGGACCACTTTAATAGACACATTATAAATTATAAAGTAAAGTTGAATGTTCCTATGAATCCACATATATGCATTGATATTATAAGTTATGATGAATTTTTCCACATGTCCATGGGGATTATAAAGGTCATGGGGCATATTTAGATCTCATTATATAGATACCTAAGGATCATGCCACATGGCATAATCACAAGAAAGTTGTTATCAAAATTTAAAAATATATAGTCACAATGAATATTGCTCAATGTGATCAACCTAAGAAATTCATGTAACCATAAATTTCACATGCGACCACCATTTGATACACTTTTTATCTCACTATAATGATCTTGATGAGATATTTTATTAGTAGTGTCCATGAGTCATGAAATATCTTGTAATGAAAAATATTCATGGGGAAAGTTCAAGAAGCTAGTATGTGAGATTTTAACTATCTCTTGAATGGACAAGGTAGTTACATGTAATTTTTAGTGTTGGGTCATAAAATAAATTACAACCTTAGAGAAGGGGTTCACATGTGAAAATACTAGAGAGAGGAGAAGGTAGAGCTAGGAACCTACAAAAGAACAATGTGATCTCAATTTATCTGTGAATGTAATTATATCTAATTTAATATATTGAATCTTGGTCTGGTTGTGTGTTTAGTTAGGTTTTGAAATCATTGTTAGGGAGTAAAGAAACTATTATTTTTGTCCCATTGCACCCTTATGCACTAATTTCCCTCCTATTTTTTGTGTTTCATGGAAAAATTAAGTAATCAAAAATATTGTCTTATTTCAAACATACATTTGGAGATTTATTTTTTGAATCCTATTTCTATCCTATCCCATGAGTGACTAGGAGGGACACCATTGTGTTTTGAATAATGTGTTATTTTTTTATATTTTATATGCCATGGACAAAGGTTATGAATTGTTTACCTTCATAACTTACAAGTTTACTTAAGCTATTTTTATACATGTGCACAATGATCAGGACCACTTAGATTCGGGGGTAGATGAGAGTTAGATTATGAATGACAACATATGGTTTGGAGGTGAGTGATTCCCTCATTTTATTGTATTGAATAAGTGCAACAAACTTTTGTTGTAGGTGTTTTTTGGCTTATTGGGAAAGTATGTACTCTCTTTATTTTTTATGTGTGCTATATTTTGGTTTCAATTTTAATTGGGTTTTAAAAAAATATTAATATATTTTTTATGATGGGTCAATATTTTTAGTATATGGTTGTAAAATATTATTCAATACTTGATTGAAAGATAAACAATGTTGGATAGGTCATTAATAATTGTATGAATATATTTTGGTCCTTGAAATATAATGTCTCCTTATCCTATAAATAGTTCTTGTGCATTTCCTTAGGATAAATAAATGTGTTAAGTTAAATTTTATCCTATGTAATCACTACCCATATGGATGTAAGATTATGCTAGTTAAACCAAAGTTTTTTCTTCCTTCCTTCCTTGTTAGATATTAAATTGGGTAGTATCAAAAACTATAATTTCTATTTAAATTAGTGGTCAAAAGTTAATTTTAATTACTAATGAAAACACAAAGATAATTTCCCCTTTATTATCTAATTTCTCAGTTCTTAATGCATTAGATTTCTTGTCAAAGTTACAAAATGTTAAACATTTAAGTTTCAAGAATTAATTTTGTGCTATCTAATAGTTTTTTTTCTAATCATAAGATTAATTGTTTAATTTAAAGTATGAAGCTTAGGACTAATGTCACTTTTGCTTATGCACATTTGAGTAAATAATTATGTCTTGAACGAACTTATTTAATTGTTCAATTGGAATATTGTGATTTATGACTTGGAAAGTCATAATATGGTTGCTTAGTTGGATGTAATATTTATTATTGTTGCAACACACACACACACACACACACACACACACACACACACACACACACACACACACACACACACACACACACACACACACACACACACACACAAATAATAGTAATAATTTTTTAATAAATTACAAAATATATATTTATAAAAAATTACAAAATATATATTTATAAATATTATAAATTTATTTAAAAAAAAAAGAAAATAAATCCCTAAGGGTAAAAAAAGAAGGTTAGTCTAGGAAGGGGAGGTTGCTACCCACCCTTGGAAGGATTAGATAATTCCTTTAAGTGGAAAACATTGTGGAAAGGGTGAAATTATATAAGATAGTTTGCAGACTATGTGTAGAATGGTGGGCGAGTGATTGAGCCTATGCAAAGGGTTGAGGGTTTCAATTGATGCCCGACTAGGGGTTATGAATGGGGATGATTGACCACTTGGGTTGGAATCATTTTTTTTTATCAACAATGTATTACATAGGAGACCAATATGACTATGGTGGTCAAGGGCCTTAGCCCCAAACCTTAATTTTATTTTCCATTTTTGGGAAACCATCTTTTGAGACAAAAAGAAAGTTTCACTAAATTTTGTGAAAATTAAATAAAAATTATTTGGGAAAATAATGTAAATGAATTTTAAATTACCCTTGGGATATTTGAGGGTCTTGTATGCCTTCTATATTCCTTGAGACTTGTATCCATGTAGAGGCATTTTCACCTAAAACTCAAAATATGAAAAATGTTCATTTTTTACATCACTCAAATTGTACTCTAGAGAAAAACTCAAAATAAATAAAAACAATCCATTTAGCTTATATAGTGCCTTAGAGGCCTATTAGGTGTTTAATATCCTTCCAAATCACATCCCTTACTTCTCTTTATCTTGAATAATTTCTCCACCATCTAGAGAGCCTAAAAAATAATTAAAATATAAGGATGAATTCCATATGCTTAGAATATTTAGAAAACCTTGATTCCATATCTAATTACTCTAAAACATTAAGGAATAAATATCTAAATCAATGAAAATAAAAAAAATAGAGATATTTGGAGAGAAGTATCATATTTAGAATGATAAAATCCTAACCTCCCATTTAAGGTAAATTATTTGTAAGTTATTAAAAGAAACCTAAGCTAAGCCATAAAATCATGAGGGATTCCATGGGAAAGGGAGCCTCTTATAATATATGAGGTGAAGGAAGAAGGCATGGAATATCCTCTCCATCACCTCCCTCTTCCTCTCTATAAATGTGCTCAAGTTAAAATGAAAAAAATAAGGTGATTATAAGATCTAATAGGATAACCTTATGGTTATAAATGATTTATTATGGTTTATAGGTGTGTGAATGGAAATATATAATGAAATTAAGCTAAGGAACAAAAACATAAATGATCCTTTCCTAAACTCAATTCAACCTCAAGATAGAGCAACTAATAAAAGGAAACAATCACACACACTCAAAAAATTGAAGTACTATGAGCCTCCTCTACTGTGATTAAAAGTGACTTGATCTTTGAATGTGGTTGCTCAATATTTATCCAATACAAAGGGGAATTTGGAAATTTTTTGATATGTAAATGGACTTTTGATGGCTGGGATTCGCTTAAAAAAATTGATAGTACTTCATTAGCATAAATGAGGATGATGAAAGTGATAGCTTGCATGTAAATTTATAGGCATAAGAGAGGTTGATCAAATTTATAAGATTATTTGAATATTTAAAATTATTCAAATAATCAACAATAGAGAATTAGTCCTCATCTATGAGGATGATGAGCAATTCCATAAGTTAAGAGGAAAGGGGAGTTGGTTGAGTGAGTCATCAAGAATGGGTCAAGGAGGTTGAGGAAGTTGAGAAGGGTGGTTGGATGAGTAATGTATGAGATAAATGTGGAGAATGTTATGGTGAGGTGTAAAATATAGATTTAATGAATTTTGGAGGAAAATAAGTGTGCATAATTAATTAAGAATTGATTAATTATTCAAAATTTAGATTAGAAAAGCTGTTATCTTAAATTTGAATTGGAGAAAGTGATGGGCAGCATTGTCAAATTGAATTTAAACACTAAATTTTTAAATTTAGGTTTCTACATTTTTTCCTCTTTGAAATTATGTTGTGAACCAATATTGTTTTGAAGAATAATAAAGTAGCACACTGATGATTATGGAGAAAAAGTTGCCCTAGATAAATAAAAATGATTAGGATGATTCTCCCTTGAGTGTTCATATAGGAAAGTGTATGAAAACTCAAAATGATTGAAGGGAATATGATAAAGTGGTTATAATTAATATCTTCAATAAATTGAAGTACTAGAATCAATAAAGCACTTTCAAGATTTAAAACATGTGTAAGATGATTTGTCCTTAGTAAATAATTACTAAAGAGTGAGTTGGAAAAATAATATTTCCTATTTGCAAATTTCATGCTTGGATGGTGCTCATGACTCAAGGGTCATATAAAAGATCTAAGAATAATATATCTCGATGATAGTAAGTTATGGGTCATAAAATGAAAAATATAGATTGTTCGATGTTTGATAAAAGTTTGAAAGATTGATAGTTTGAAGTAGTGATAAATATTTTAGCACTTTGATTAAATGATGGTATAAAATTTGGGTGAAATGGCTTGGATGCATGATGGTGGCCAAAATTATCTTAGAGACCTCATTTCTCTAAGCATTTCCTACATAATCTATCATGGACATAGTCTAGATGGGGATATCAGGCTAGATGTAGTTCTTCCAATGTGGGAAGAGATGTAAAGTGACGATGTAATGTAAGATTGACCCATGAAAGGTACTATCTCACATAGATTAGATTGCACATTGTGATTGGATGTGATGATGGATTTATTTTCACCCAAGTAATCATATATGAAAGGAGTGGATTGAGAATGATATATCCCATGATAAGTTGCATGCTTTGAGTTGCCCCATGAATAAAGGTTCATAGGAGTAGATGTCGGAAAAATATATCTTATTGAAAAGTTACAAGCCTAGATTAGTTGACTAATTTACTAATTGATTGACCAAGTGAGTGATGGGTTGATGGATAAATGATAGATATTGTTATTTTATCAAAACTAATCGATAGGTGTCAAAGATTGAAAGGAAAGAGTAGGAAATGATTATGGATGATTGATGTGTAAGCATAAACAAATAATTTAATTGATTACATGGAGTAATCTTGATGAATTGCATGATTAGATATCATGGATTCAATTTATGGATGAAAGATAGATAGGATTATGGGATGTATGGGGAAATAAATGTGGTTTTGTGTAGTTAAATTCTTATAAAAAGAGAGGGAAATGCATTCACTATTCTTAGAATGGAAAAATCGATAAAGAGTATGACGAATTTGTTAAACAGAGTGGTGAGTTTGGTGAGAAAATAATTTTTCAATTTTTAGAATGGTGAATTTGGCATGGATAATGGTGAATTCATCGAAGATAGTGGTGAATTAAGTGATAAAATGATTTAATAATTCTTAGAATGGTGAATTTGGCATAGATAATGGTGAATTCATTGAAGACAATGGTGAACTCATTAGCAAATGGAGTGACCAACTTCTAGAGGGCATAAATTTTGACTCAAAATTTTATTTGAGCTCTCACTTTTGTAAAAGTAAAGGTATCAAAAAGGATAATTCAAACATGATCACATTTAATTTGGTTTATGATAATTCATTGAAATAATGGATAATTCATTGGAAATGCTAGGGTGGATAGAAAAATGATGTTTGATAAATTAAAGTGTTTGTTGATGTGATTGTGAATGTTAATGTGTGTGTGTTTGAGATGGATAATGAGCATGGAATGATTAAAATAATGCCTATTTAAAATGTGCATGGAAGAGACAAGTTTAACTATAGCCTTAGAGAATTTTATGGATCAATCTTCTGAGCACATAGTAAGTCCTGCTAGGATTACACCACAACAACTTTGTCTGAGATGACACACAAATGCTTCGTATGAGAATGTGAGATGGTTTGATAGCTGTTTATGTTTGTGTGTTTTGATTTGGAGTTCCAAAAATTATTCTAACATAATAATTGATAATATTTTATAAACCTTCTTTTGATATAACATAAAATAATATGCACCAATGATATGGAAAAACCATGATGTATATCATGTTATACACGAAAGGAATAATAGAGTCACAAGTGCAAGATTTACTGCATCATGATATGGAAAATCATAATAACACTATATTTAATGCACATAGTGATCTACATAAATAAATTAATAATGAAAACAAGATAAAAATAAATGTTTGTAATAATGAAAACCATGTAAGTAAAATAAACAAGAAAGTAAAAAAACATTGTCGAAGTAAATTAATACTTAAAGTAAATGAATTTATAAATATGAATGTAAGTTAATTTTAAAAATGTAAATGACTAGACAAATGTGTAAGCAAATGACTATACAAAAAAGTAAGAAAATGGCTTTTTGGATGTCCTTGGATAGAGTAGAACCCTTTGGCATATGGAATTTTTGACAATGTTGAATGGTCTAAGGAGCAATTCGTATAAGGTATGACTAAGGTACGTAACTAAGGATAGGGAATTTTTTGATTTTTTAATATTTTCTAATGTTTTTGGTTTTTTTTGGATTTTATGATGTTTTTGGATTTTTTTATATATTTCTAGATGTAAATACAAGGGATAGTAGCAAAGGGAAAATTTGTTCAAGCACTGAGGATGAGAGTGGTAATGGATGAAAGGGATACATTATGGATGGATATTATAAAAATAGGAATGAATGGGAATTAAGATGATAACTCCAAGGAACACATGATTTATGAACCAAGTGTGTAGTCATCAAAATAAAATTACACGGATACACCATGATGTTTATAAGAACATGTCTCAAGACGTTTCCACTTCCTTATCAAGGTTAAAATGGGAATAAGGATGGTTATATGATGGGAAATATGTGTTTAATAAGGATTGGTTCTATTGGATCTGGGATTAAATGGATAAGGATTTATTTGGATAGGTAAGGGTATGTAAAGGTGGTGTAGGATGGTTGATGATGAATGTAGGATGGATTTGGATAGGCATAGGATGGATAAGGATGGAGGGATGATTTAGAATGCATAGGATTGAAATGGAATGAGATTTCCCCCAAGTATAAGGTACTCATAGACAAATAATTATTTTACACATGACATTGGAAACTAGTTTTCATCATGGTACTTGCTCAAAGTGCCATAAGAATGGTTTTAACTTTTGTAAAATTTTTTTCTCTTTTTAAGTTTCTTTTGAATTCTTTCTATTTTTGTTTATTATTATTTTTTTGATTTTTTGATGTTTTATGATTTTTTTTTAATTTTTTAGCATCTAAATTATAAAAAGGGATCAAGATGCTTGATGCTAACCCTTATTGATCTTTCAAGTATGATCTCTGGAGATGCCTTCAGTAACTTCATTAATTTCTAAGTTGGCTTCTTCCAAATGTAACATGATACTATCATAGCCCCTATGATAAAGGGTGTTGCCAAATAGGGTGAAGAAAATGGTATGTTGGATGAAGGATGTGTTTTGAATACGTGAAAGGTTTAGAGGGATAGAATGATAGTGGGGATAAGTATAGGTGTCATCATGTAAAGAGTGACTAGGACCAATAATTTTAAGTTCAACAATACTGGGAGTAATTTCAAGTTGGTCAATTTGGAGATGCAATTTTGGATCAATTATGCCTTCAATATGCTATGGGGATCCATCCTACAAATGTGTTGATGTAGGGTGTAAATTAATTTTATCATCCATTTGTGCCTTAAAAATGTTCTCACCAAGGGATTCTTCTTGATTCTTTTAACTGGGATGCAGATTTAGATTGTCCAATAGCACCTCAAAGAGGTTTTCACCAGGGGATGTGTATTTTTAATTTTTTATATTTTGATTGGATTGGGATTGTAATTTTTATTTTGATTGTCTGATAATGTCTCAAATAGGTTGTCACCATGGGATAATTATTTCAAATTTGGATTGTAGGATTAATTTTGACTTAGGAACACTTGTTCCTAAGACTATGCATATGTTTCATTATGATCTTTTGGCTAGAGGCCAGTTAAAAATTCAATGACTATTTGATTTTCATGGAAAAAAGTTATTAATAGATAAAATGGTTGGTCCCAATCAATAGGTGTGGGAGATGGAATTCAAATATGGAAAGAAGGATTTTTGGTATTGATGAAAGGAGTGGTGAAAACATGATCCTCATAGGGACTATGAATAGATCATGTATCGAGTATGGATGAATTTTACCTAGAAACTATAAAAGTATCAACAACATATTTACATTGATTTTTAAATGGTTTGTAGTCAATGTTGTGATGTCTATTGTTTACCTCAAAATGGATGGGTTGGCTAATTCCTTACTCATGGATTTTATTTTCTACAAGTAGCTCAATTGCTTGGGGTATATATTATGGGGTGATGAAAGATTTAGTGTGTGATAATAAGTGAGGTGATTGGACATTGGGTGATAGGTTTTATTGGTTGGTTGAGGATTGGTTCAAGATGGGATCTTGGTAAAAAATGGGATCTTGGTCAAAGATAGGCTTTTGGTCAAAAATAGGCTCTTTGTTGAAGATAGGCTCATCAAAAATGGAAGGCAAACCATGGTTTTTAAATGTGGGTTGATCAACTATGGATTGGTTGAAAATGGATGTGTCAAAAAGAGGTTCGTGAGAAATGGATGAAATTTTTTAACATTGAATTCAAAGTGGTATAGCTTGATAAGGCTCAGAAAAGACTTGTTGGATACCCACAAGCTATAATTTTGAAATGTAGATACACTAGGCTCTACCTTAATGCACCATTTGTCAATCAAATCTTGGATATAATTCTTAAGTCTCATACAATGGTTGTTGGAATGACCTTATATTATATGGTATTCAAAATATGTGTTAGCTCTATACCACTCTAGTTTTGGGACATTTTCATCAAATTATTTGGTGCTGGAAAATATTACCAAGTTTACAATGACCAACTTTTGAAAGAATATATCATATGGCTCTCTCAGAGGAGTGAATATGCATTTTCAATTCTCTTGAGTAGGTTGACCACTAGGCATGGTAATGTTTTTGGTAGGTTGGGTGCTTTAAATTAGTTGTGGATTTGGGGCTTGAGTAATGCTAGATGATAGGAGTGATAGAATTTGGTTCTATTTACTAGTATGAAAAGGGATGTTGGAATCAAGGTTATAACTAATGAATGTGATAATTGGTTGATTTTGGATAATAGGTTTACTAGTGGTACATTTATGTTGATGTGGATTGGTTCGGGGTTACCTAGTAATGAAGTGGGATAGAGAGGTGGCTTGATTTTGGATGGGAGGTGTGGATTCCTTCCTAGAGAGTAAATTATGCAAGGCCTAGGGGTCAATATCAAGGGGAAGCTTGGATCCTAGACTTAAATCTTGTAGCAAGACCTCATTATTGTTGGCTAAAATATAATCTATCATTTTATAAGGGGGAAAAATGGCTCTAGGGTTATGTTCCTAATATTTAACATTATTCTTGATTTCAATATGGTTTTCTTGATTTCTAAGGTGAAAAAGGGAACTATCAAAAGGTGCTTCTTTCAAACTAGTTGTTTAATAAGGCCATTTTGTCTTGTGATAGGAAAAATTGTTAAGAGAAATTATTATTACTCACAGAAGGAAAAAGACAAAAACTTGACTCTAAGAAAGGTGAAAGATCAAAATGACTAAAAGTTGCTTGATAACAATATACTTTTAAGTTTTGATTTTTTGGATTTAACTTGTGATTTTAAAGTATTTACATTATGACCTTGTTTATTGATTTCAATACTCAATATTTTTAGTTTCAATAAATGATTTTAGTACGTGGTATATCATAAATAAATAAACAAATAAGTTCCATTCTAAACACACATGCACTACATAAAAAGGATAAAATCTAGGCAAAGGGACTTGAATAACCTGTATGTAGGCTTTAGGTGTCACTTACTTGTCTATTCCATTAGTTGAATCCTAATATTTAAAGGTACTAACCATGGAGGATCCTACCATTCCCATCACCTACTAAGACTAGTTTCAAAGGTGCATGAAAAGTAGCTTCTTGGTACTAATTGCTAACTGATGTACTACAATTAAAATGGTGGCTTTCCTAGTTTTAAGGATTAATCAGGATTATCTAGTGGCATCCTATATATAAAGTTTAGTACAATGAGTATTAAAACCATGGAAGATGTTGATTTGATGGAAACACACAAATGGGTCTAGTCCCAATGTACCCAACACAACCATAAGATTTCAGTTTGTTGATGTCATAAAAACCAAAGTTTGAGTCATGTTTTCTAAGGCCTAGGTATTGGAGTGTGAAAACCCCTTATTTCATAGTGTTCTTAAAACACAACACCACTTAGCCAATAATGAAAAATCTAACTTAATTTTTATACCCCACCAGTACATGAGGTTTGACCTATCACGTAGTGATGAAATCTACGATCGATAGAACCCCTATAAAATAAAAAATAAAAAAGTTAATGCTTGTCTTTGATTCTCAGGTATCATCAACAATGTGATGCCAAAGGAATAACATACATAAAATCATAATTTGGATAACACAAAAGTTTTAAATTTGTTTTTGATTCCTAAGTATCATCACCAATGTGATGCCAAGAAAAGAACATACACAACCTTACAACACACAAAAACACAAATACTTTAAATGAAAGGATTTATTAACATCAAAATAAAAATTTGAGCTAATTATCATGGAAAATAAATTCCAAAATGAAAACTAATTATATTAAGAAATCAAAACTTTGAAAACAAGTAATCACAAGTAATAAAAAAAATGTTTTTGATTTGATTTTTAGCTATTTTTGACAAGTGTCATGCACACAAATGTTAATAAGTGTTTTGAAAGCTGAATAATCAATAAAACCTACAAATTTAGTCAAAAATTGATATATATATATATATATATATATATATATATATATATATATATATATATATATATATATATAACACACACACTAAAGTTATAAAAACCAAAAATATAAAAAAAAACAACCACTATTTTGATGATATCTCCTAAAATATGATCTAGGTTTTCATGAAATTTTGATAATATGATTTTAGTATAAATATGAACAACCCTAAAATTTAAAAAAAAAATACAAATTAAAAAAAATTATTACCATTTTAACAGTCATGAGTTTTTTTCAAAAAAATAAAAAATTAAATTCAAGAAAACAAAATAACAAAAAAATGAATAAAAATAACAAGCAAATTAGATCTAAATTAGATTAAAACCTACATAGAAACAAAAAATAAGTTAATTAAATCTTAAAAATAAAAATAAATGATAAGATGAAAAAGATTTGGGAAAAGTCCCACTGGGCGTGCCGTGAAGGGAAATATAGAATGCAACTAAGACTAGGAACAAAAACACAAATGATCATATTCTAAACTCAATTAAAACTCAAAATAGATCAATAAATAAAAGGAAATAATCACACATATTTACAAAACTAAAGTACCATGAGCTTCCTCCATTGTGATTAAAAGTGACTTACTATTTGAATGTGGTTGCTAAATCCTTCTACAATGCAAAGGGGAATTAGGTAGTGTTTTGATATGTAAATGTACTTTTGATGGCTTGGATTGGATTATAAATTTGATATCACTTCATTAGCATAAGTGAGGATGATTAAAGTGATGGATTTCACATCAATTTATAAGTATACAAGAGGTTAATCGAACAATGGAGGATTATTTGAATATTTCCAATTATTCAAATAATCAATAATGGATAACTAGTCCTCATCCATGAAGATGATGACCAATTTAACAAGTTGAGAGGAAAAGATAGTTGATTGAGTGAGTCATAAAGAATAGATCAAAGAGGTTGAAATATTCTAAGGTGACTCACAAGGTGGTTGGGGGAATTCATGAGGGTGGTTGGATGAGTCAACACATGGTTGAGATAAATGCAAAGGATGTTTGGATGAGGTGTAAAATATGTATTCAATGAATTTTTAATGAAAATAAGTGTTCATAATTATTTAATTAATAATTAATCAATTATTTGAAATTTAGAGGGAAATAATATTAGTTTGAATTCAAATTGGGGAAAGTAATGGGTTAGGGTGTCATATTTAATTTTGAGACACTAAATTTTGAAATTTAGGTGTATACAATAGGAAATGAATGGTTGAGATTGATTAGATCTTACACTGATAAAATAATCCTCATATGTGATACTTTATGTTTTTTATTATTTAATTATTTAATATCTATTAATTAGATTTTAGGGTTTTTAAGTGATATTAATTTTTAGAAAATATGTTGATTGAATTTATATAAAACTTAAGTTAAAATTTAAATGTGACTTAGGTGGTATTAAAGTAAAAATCAAATTCAAAATAAAAATAAATCACATAATGACCAACCTTCTACCTTATTTTTTATTATTTAATTGTAATTAAACTAATGCGACCTTGACCTTGTTATTAGTGTTTTCTATTGTGATCCTTAATAACTTTTATCAACTTTTAAATTGATTAACAACATTGCCTAGTCACATGATACCCTACGAGTACCAAGTTTTGAACCTTTAGAGTTAAGTGTTGACTTGGTTAATTGAGGAGTAGAATGTATTACTCTTGTGATCTATAACCCTTAGCATAGGTACTTATCCTTTTGCAAAATATTTCAAAAAAAGTTCCCTTAGTTTTTCTATGTTTTATGTGTGTGTTTTATGAGAATGACATATTTAAAATATTATCCATTCATATACATTTGGAATAAATTTATATTATTTATGTATTTCAACATTGTTGAAATGAAGGTAACTGAGTCATTTTGATTTTTGTAAGACTTCTTAAAAATGAGTCGAGTTAATAATTTTTGGGTGTTTTATTCTCACATTATTAAGGGTAAGGCAAGTTAAAAGTAAATAATTTTAATTTTAAAACTCATTAGAGTCATAAATTTTACAAATTCTCTTGCTTTGAGGCATTTTTGGGTTATCCCAATGACTACTATCACTATGGGGTCATAAGTGTTGGTTCTTATTCAAACAATATTCATTTTAATTTGCTAAATATTATATAAAAATTAAAAAATTATGTTTGAACAAAAGATAGATTAATACTATTGGTTCATGTAGCTTTACATAAATTTAATGGTTGGTATAGTATGTTATCTTCTATGTGTTTTTATCTAATGATACCTGGGCTTATCGATGCTAAAAAAATAAAGTGAAAAAATTAGTCTCTAGTGACATTTAAACTCATTGGGAATTAAATGTAAGAATGCATATTATCATGTAAAGACATATTTGGATAAAAATTATTTTTGATTGATTTAGGCGACAAACTAGGGGCCGAACCCTATACAGACAAAAAAGACAGGAAGGCTGGCAAACAAAAGATGCCAGCACCAAACCAACGGCACAGACGAGAAACAAAGTTAGAATCAAAACAAAACACTAGAAATACTAGAGTCAAAAAGGACGAAACTACATAACTATAGAATTAACAAGATCCTTAAGATTCTCATTGTCAACATTCCTTGGATTACCCACCACTTCCAACATAGTCATATTCATCAGAATGTTATTTCAAAGGCCTTTGGCAAAGACCTTTTCCAGATTTTGAATGCGGACCTTCAAGGCCCCAATATCTATTTTCCAATCATTCTCATTCTCTGAACCCTCACCAGCTTCTTCTACATGCATCTTCTCCTTATTATTAGTAGTTCCCCTAGAATCAACACCTTGCTCTTCAATGACCTCAAAAACTTGAGAATCCTATTTCCCAACAGTGTCTTCCAAAATTTCTTGAATTTTTGGCTCTTCATACCCCAATTACTACCTTGAGCTTCAAACAAGTAACAAGCCCTCAGTTCTGTTTACACTGAATGCAGATGTGAAGGCTCATTTTATAAAATGGCCTGCCACAGTGACGTCTACTTTCATGCTTGAAAATAATTCCCCCTTGGTTTTCATGATGCGACTCTCACACCTCCACCTCATGATACAAGGAATTAATCATGACAATCAAGGAAGTACTAAGGTTATCATTTTCCATGATCTGCAATGGCCTTCTCCACGTGGACCACCTTCGAAGGCTATCTTCGTCATCAAAGTGCATCATTCATGCTCCATCATCTCCTTTTGAATGATCTCTCTAATGTTTTGGGGTATATGAGCCCCTTGTCACCATACCCTCCATCTTGAGAATTGTTGACCAAGGTTGGCACAAGCATCAACGACCCTGTTACCTTCTCTATAGGTGTGGGTAATCTCAACTTCAAAAAACTTTTGTAAAAGAAAATGGATGTTTGTAATGATGTCTTTTAGATGGATACCAATGTTAGATGCTTTATTAATGACATCTATGACCAACTTAGAATCTCCCTGAATATTCAAATTTCTAATTCCTAGGGATATAGCTAACTTTAATCCCCAAAGTAAGGCCATAAATTTAGCATAGTTATTGCTCTGACAACCCATGCCACCAACATAGACAACATACATCCCTCTTTCTTAATTTCTTATTATTCCTCCTCCACTTGCTTTACCACTCAACTTGGATGCCCCATCAAAATTGAGTTTCATCCAATTGGGTTTAGGTGGTATCCATTTAGTATGAAGTCTCTAAAGAATTTTGGAATTATCATGCCTAGGGATAAGGTTTAAAACCTTCCATTTGGCCGCAATTTGACTTTCAAATTCAGATAGGGTTTTCTCCGCAACACTAATATGAGCTGTTGTAACACTTTCCAAGATGGTCCTAGCAAAGGAGTTAAACACCTGAGCATCATTTCTAGTAGTGTCCCTGAAAATTTTGTGATTTTGCTCTTTCCATAAAGTCCATCTCAAGCATGATAGAGCTTGCTTCCATAATTCCTTAATCCAGGGATGTGTGAAGGTTGAGTTCCAGCTGAGAATTACTTCTTTAAGGTTAGAATTGCAAACCCATTCAATGCCAAAGTTGTTAAGTATTGTGCCCCATAAATCTCAGGTAAACTCACAGTGTATGAATAGGTGTGAAACTGATTCCTCTCTAGAACCACATAGAAAACATCTGTTGACCAAAGTAAACCCCCTCTTTTGAAGGTTGTCCTGAGTAAGGATTTTGTTATGGGCAGCAACCCACCAAAACAAGTTAATCTTTGGAATGAGTTTATGATTCCAAACCTTTTTCCATACCTCCTTATTCTGAGCTTCAAGTGTAAGTAGATGATATGCATATTTGACAAAGAATGATCCATTCTTATCCGGCCACCAGTATTGTTCATCCTCCCGAGGGAAGAGCGGGATTCTGATCTCCTGAACACATTACTAGATCTCCTAAATTCTTGGGATAAGCTCAGGCCTGTGCACACAACAATCCAAAAGGTTTTTCTAGCTCCTTATCCCATTGTTATTTTCCATATAATCACTAACCCTATCACCAAAGAACTAAGTAGTTAGGTCTATAATTTCTCCATAGTTTCCTTGGGAGATTAGAGGCTTGTCCCTTAACCAATTATCCTCCCAGAATTTAATCTGCCAGCCATTTCTAAGCTTCCACCTAATTCCCTATTTGAGAAGAATTCTACTTTTTAGCATTTTATTCCATATCATAGACCCCTAGGGTAATCCCTCCTGTTGAAGAAAGTTGGAATATTGTTAAGGTATGTTCACATTACTAATATGTAATAATGTAAATATTGTTAGTTATATACTATTACGTTAATAAGTTTGTGACATATTACATGCTAGTTTTATTAGTGTTTGGTAGTGAGATGAATATATTGTATCAACAATATATTTCATATATAGTGGGTTAGTTATTAGATTGAGTTACTATATGGATATGAGATATTTATGGAGATTATGGTGGAAATATGATCTCCCCAATTATAAGAAAGAGATTTTATATATATTTATAATGTCCCTTATGAAATAAAATATAGTGTACAATATAATATTATTGTTTTTTATTATCAACTATGTGTTTGGATCTCTGTGCAACTCTGATTTTCCCCATTATCTGGTATCAGAGAGGGTATGATTTTGTGAGTGTTAAACTAGGGTAGAGCTGCACAATATTTTTTGATTGCCCCTTTTGATGGAGAAAATAATTTGAGTGACAAGTTTGTAAGAGCATTTGTGTTTAGGTTATATTAATTAGTTGTTTGAGTGTCGATAGTATTTTTCTTCTCTGTTAACAAGTGATTAAAACCTATATTGATTACTCTTGATCTATAATAGTCAACATGTTTATATATTAGATAGTTGCCATATTTGTGCACTTGCATTTATAGACCTATTGATGACTACATGGATGTGAATAAAAAAATATTTGAACACATTGATTTATGATTGTAAAGTTTGTTTTTAAATTCTTCATCATCATTTGAGGCATCTATCTCTATCAAAGTGATCATTACATACATATTTGTACTTTAGATCTACTACAACTTCAATCAGCCATGCATTTTATTTTTCATTCAACATATTGGGTTTGTTCTCTACTCTCAACTATCTCTATGTTTTCCTACATCTTATTCACATGAATCAATTGGAAACTATATTTATTTATGCATCTCATTAAATCTCCATGCACAATCTGTATAGATATCTAGTTTTTTAGAAATCCTTTGCTCAGCTCAACATTTTCAACAAAAAGCAGTTTGATCAGTGCCAAGGATAATGCATCATGATATATCAATTGTTAAAGATTCATAAAGAGTATATTCAAATACCATATGTATAATTACCATGCATGTTGCTTGGTGTCAACAAGTTTGTTTCAAAGGGTTTTTTGAATAATATTTCACTACTGTACACTTCATCTAGAAGGCTTTTCTTCCATCTAAAATCTAGAATGCTCTTAATTTTATAGTGATATTCATCAAGTTTTTTGTAAATATAAAGTATTGTGAATTCATTTAGTTTTTTTATTAAGGTAGATTCACTATTTAAATAATTCAATCCATGTCATTTTGTTATTCATGATAAATTAATGTCAAAAAGTATAAGTTAGGATTGTGCATAAGTTGGTAAAATATTTTATTATCAGCCTTATGTTATAGTCTTAGTTGTTTCATTTGATTCAGGGTATGGAAATTATATGTCATAAAAAGAATAGTGAATCTATTTACATCATTAGGTATCTCTAGTAAATATTTTTAGTATGTCAGTGATAGCCTATGCTAGCTTAAAGCTATATAGAGATAATTTGTATATGTCAAGTCTAAATAATTATGTTTATCATAGGTCATATTATAGGTCAAAAGAGTCATTTTTATGTCAAAATTATTCCCATCCTATGTAAAGGATGCATTTTTGGGTGACCATGACACCCTGAGTCAAAAGTGTCAGTTATGTGTGTGTGAGAGTCTTGTACTATAAAAAATGACAAATTGAGCATCATCAATTTTTTTTATGAGTAATAAATTTCATATACTAGAGGGAGGATAAAATGGAGTCTGGAGGTTTCATAGCCTCTTGTTATCCACTAGTGATGAGGCCACTTCTGCTTTAGTGGCAATTTTGATGACAATCAGAGTAGATTATGCAATGAATCAACTCATGCAAATTATACAACAAAGGAGCCAAACATACAGAGATAGATATTTCAAACACTCTCAATATATTATTTCACTCTATGATAAAATATTTGGGACATTACACATATATATAGGAAATATATTTCCTATAATCTCTCTGCTATTTTCTCTCACACCCGAAATCCTATAATTAAGCACACACTATTTATGATATATAATTATAACCATTAAAAATATATCATAACAATATAATATTCTAACTAATACCATGATATTTTTTATAACAATATTACTATCAAATATTAATTACCAAACCTATTACTATTTACCTCTCAATAAATACCCATTTTCACTAATGTAAAAGTTAGATTTCTTAACATTCCTCCCCATAGTTTTTACATGGTGCAAAAACATTCACACTCTTATCTATAGTATGCTCACCTCTTGTATCATGCCCTATTTGATCATGACCTTAATACAAATAGAGCCTCACTCCTCCCATGGTTTTACAGGTTTACCACAAATCTTGACATGAATAGGACCCATCAATTGTTTACCTCTTATGGTTTTCTGGATCTACCACAAACCCTTTCAAGATCCATGAACTGACTTACATTGGTGTTTTAGATATTTTCAAAATATTTTTACATCAAGGAATTATGTTTGGAATTACACACAAATTACAAATCTTGAACAAGCATATTCTTGTGTTATTATTTTAGAAACACACAATGAAAATAAAAAAACACACCACACAAAATGCCACCACATCATTGGTGCGGTCCCATCATTGGCAATTGATGAGAGGTTTCTAAAAGACCTCCAACCTCTGTATATCCTCTAGCCTCTAGTATGTCACTACTCACTCAACAAATTTGTCTTTGAGATGCTTTGATGGTTCTGGTAGGTTCTCTATTGGTTGCTTCCATAGAAATTGGAACCCCCTCATTTTTTGGACATCACATATAAGCAAAAATGTGTCCATAAGGCAATTTTTATTTATTTTTGACACTTTTTGACAACACAAAATGACTATAACTCTTGACTTTGACTCTTTTAGGATTACTTTTGATTTTTTACATACATACTTTTGAATTTTAATGACACATAAAAACTCTTGAAATTGACAACTCCTTAACATAAAAAAAACTATAAACCATAGATATACCTGAAATAAAAAAACAAAAGTCAATATGGTTTGACTAACCATGTAACATAATATGATACCTTTTTAAAAATATATACCTAAAAAATAAATATGTAATGATTATTCTCACATATTATAAAGACTTATAGTATGTGACCATTTTAAATTCTAAAGACACACCTAAATAATATATGAGCATAAAGACTAAAAATGACTTTGGACATTAAAAAAAACTAAAAAATATTTAATATAGAAAAAATATTAAAATATAAAACACTTTAACCTACACAAACCACTTTATTGCTGGTGTTGGCATCTAACATATCGTGTACAAGTGTTAGATGCTATGTAGAATTACATTGGGTGTAATAGATAGTGATGGATGGTGAGGATCTATTGGTAGTTTGAATAACACTATGACTAATGTAAAGACCTGAAGAAGCATGATGATGTAGATGCAGTTGGTGTGTGTTGGACAACAAGGTATATCTATGATAAGAATGATTAGAAGAATCCATCGATCCACATAATGCTACAGGTGCATGGGATTGGTGAGACTTTCCATGAGGCCAAGTTAAATTTCAAATATTTTAATTTAATTAGGATCCACTAAAATAGAAATGGACCATGTAATGCTTTGCTGGTAAATTTAGGGGAACAATGTTGCACTGGACTACATAGATCAACATAAAATTATAGTTATTCCTTAATTCATGGATGTATTACATTCTGAATGATACATATAAACTATTTAAACATTAGATGAAAATTTAGGTACTTGTTAATTATGAGCATGGACATGAATAGGTGCATAAAAAGACATGGACATAGAAGGGTCTATAACTTGCAACCTTATCTTTTCACTGTCAAAAATTATGCATGGGCCTTTTTAATTTCAATGTAAATCTAATTGTCAAGGAGTGTAGATGTTGAAAATGATCCCAATGTAACATTCATTGGATTAATACCAATGATAGTAGTGGCTTAAGATTAGTAAAGAGAATATTGATCACTCTAAATGTAAAATAGAAGACAATAGTGCACTATCCTGGTCGAATCTTCACTATTTATTCCTTGAAAAGTGTAATCCCTCTTTTGATGTAGGAAGTCTGTATCAAAAGTGTAGTCCATAGATTATTTAGTTTGCCTCTTTTTTAAATTTGTTGCAATACAAAATTGAACACAAAAATAGAGTTGGTAGGTTCATTGATTGGTGGGTATGTTGGGCAACACATGCAATATTCCATAGTCAAGCTGAAGCATAGGATCACTGTAACCACTTTTATTTATTCTAAAATGAAGTTTCCAAATGGAGCTTCCACATGTAAATCCATAGCTAATTCTTGTAGACTAAGTATAATATTCTTTTCTCATCATTTGGGGCATTCCATAACTATTATGGTTTGATCCCCATACAATCACTCAAGTCTTCATGCTTGCTCTGATACCAATAATGACAATTGGATCAGATTATGAAATAAATCAACTCATGCAAATTATACAGCAAAGGAGCCAAACATATAGAGATATATATTTCAAATGCTCTCAATGTATTATTTCACTCTATGATAAAACATCTAAGACATTACACACACACACACACACACACACACACACACACACACACACACACACGAAATGTATTTCCTATAATCTCTCTGCTATTTTCTCTCACACCCAAAATCCTATAATTAAGCACACACTATTTATGATATATTATTATAACTATTAACAATTTATCACAATAATGTAATATTCTAACTTATACCATAATATTTTTTATAACAATATTATTACCAAATATTAGTTACTAAACCTATTAATATTGACCTTTCGATAAATACCCATTTTCACTAATGTAAAATCTAGATTTTTTAACAGAATTTACTTTTTAGTTTTGTGTTTGAATAAGAATATAAGAGCATTCTTGTTCACATGTGTGGTATGTTTTTTATTTATTTTTAGTGTGGTATGCTTTGCACCAAATTGGCTAATTCCAAGGATAGTTATTTAGTGGTATTGGGAACTATCTATGCTATTTTTGTTTGGGTGCAAAAAATATTAACAGAGGCTGCATAAGATGACAATGACGATTTATTCCTCATGATATTTCATTTTTTGAGTTGTGTTTTTTTTCATTTCCCTTCTAGATTGGAGAAAGGAGAATGCATATAAATTGGAATGTGGCAATAGTTGTATAAGAGGGCAACTAATTACAAAAATCCTCTAACTACAGAGATCCTCTGACTGCCTTACTTATTTATGGAGATGATTGGCTAGTGAAACATCCATTATATTCATATGGAGTAAATGCAAGATGTGATCTTTGTATAGTAGTGGTCATGTGCAAGAAGATCTAGATAGAAAGATTTAGACAGTAGTATGCAAACCTAAAAGTATGCATTGGCATATGATTCTATTCAAGCTAGTTCTTGAAGACGTATATTCTCCCCATGCACACATTAAGGGGGTGCAAACTAGGGATTAATAATACTCACAAAGGGGTGAATGTTAAGGTATATTCAGATTATTTATATGTAATAACATAAATATTGTTAGTTACACAATATTATGTTAATAGGTTTATGAAATATTACGGGTTAGTTTTATTAGTGTTTAGTAGTTAGATGAATATATTATATCAACAATATATTTTGTATATAGTGGATTGGTTATTAGATTGAGTTATTATAGGGATGTGAGAGATTTATGAATATTTTGGTAGAGATATGATCTCCCCAATTATAGGAAAGAGTTTTCCTATCTATTTTTAATGTCTCATATGAAATAAAATATAGTGTCCAATATAATAATATTATTTTTTATTATCCCCTGTGTATTTGGCTATTTGTACAACTTTGATTTTCCCCATTAAAAATATGTTATCTAATAAATCACGATCCTAGTTAACACCCTTCAAAAAAATCAATGAGGTATTAACACCCCCAATACTATTGAATGACCCACGCCTACTACCTTTAATAACCCAATATTTATTCAACAATATAAATTTTCCATGTAAGTCTAAGGAAGCATATGGAAAGGGAAATTTAAAATTCCAAAAGAATAACAACACTTTGATATTTTTCATTCATATATTGATCATTCCAAACCTAAATGATACACATGTAGAAACTAATTAAAATTACTAGAAACTAAACCTTAACCATACACATGTTCTAGACACATTTAAAGTAGTGAATCCATGAGAAACATTACCATTGGATTTCCTAAAAAAATGCAGTCTTGATGCTAGACTAAAAAAGTAAGAATCCTAAGGAGAGATAATGAATAATTGTTCAAAATTTATCTTTTTCATACCCTCACTCAAGCTCTTTCTCTTTCTAAATATTTATTTTATTAGAAAGCAAAATTAAAAAAAAACATGAGATATTTAAATTAATTTAACATCCTATCATCTTTTTATCAAGTTTTTAAGACTCTTTTCATTTGACTTGAAGAAACCCATCCCATGAGGATGTAGGGCATTAATTTTGGATACTTTTTCATACCATCAAAGTATTGCATACTTTTATTTAATTTTAAAATAAGAAACACTAATATAATTATTAATATGAAAAACAAACTATGAATATTATGACTATTATAAGATACCATACATTCATTCCCTCTAACTTTATCTCACTAATTAATTATTTTTAGGAGTTAAAATATGAATATATATTCTCTCTCTTGATGGGGGATCCATATTAGCACACAATACTACCAAATATAATATTTTAGTAACATAAGAACTTCAATACTCCCACACTTCCTTTGATTATAACATGATTTAAACATCTCATTAAATTCAAACTTATAAGACTTAGCTTTATAACTTTCCATCTCACTCATTTATATATTTACATGCCTTTTTACCTTAATGACACATGCATAATACAATGCAATGCAAAGGTAAAAAATAATGTTTCACAAAGTTTAATTTACATTAAAACAAAATCCATGTACCCATCATATCAAGAACACTTTTCTCAATTTTCCTTTCTACGTAACTCACATTATTTCAAAAAAATAATAAAAGATGAATTCATATAAAAAGGAGATAAAAATAGTGAAATTGATTTGATCTTATTTTTTCATTTCACTATTGTTATCCCCATAGTCTAAAATGGAGAATCTTGAAAAACCAATTTTATATAATAAAATAATAATAAAGATATTAAATTTTGTGGGAAACTAACCAATGTGCATTGTCTACCTTACAACAATAGATTTAGAGTTGTACCATATGCCAAACCACCACACCCTCATCTTAAAATTTCAAATTTTGAATTAGAGGAGAGTTAGATAAGGGGGAAAAGAAAAAATAATTCATTGCATTCAATCAAATTTGTAGATGGTCCATTCTTGCATTACTTTTTTTATGTAGAAGCTAATGAAGTAACCAAATTAATGGATTATTTACTCCATAACTAGGACACACACACACACACACACACACACACACACACACACACACACACACACACACACACACACACACACACACACACACGCACACGCACACGCACACGCACACGCACACGCACACGCACACGCACACGCACACGCACACGCACATGCACACGCACACGCACACGCACACACACACGCACACGCACACACACACGCACACGCACACGCACACGCACACGCACACGCACACGCATATGCACCCACACACGCACGCACCCACACACACACACACACACACACACACACTTACTTACTTACTTATTTCATTGAACTGTGAAGAAAAAACTCTATCACAGTCTCTCAAGGACTGGTTACACTCTTTCCTTTAGATAGACATTTCTAGAGAAATTTCTTCAAGATACCATTTCTCTCTCTACCTGAAGCTGACTCTCTTCTATCACCTTTGGAGTTGGAACTTACTAAATATATATATCTGATTGAATCTTGTTAGTTCCCATCGACTAATTTGAATCTCACTTGAATATTTTGACAAAGTGTAGTGTTTATTCAAGCTCACCCCATCTTATAAAATGGTTCATATTTTGAAAAATTAATATTTGGATAGTTAATTTATTTTTGCTTTCATCATGGTCAAAACCAAATGTTATTATAGATCGATGGTTTTGTAACTAGAGGTTAATGTAAACCAAAATTTGAAATTATCACCTCCATCAAGTGGAGGTTTGATCACCTTCCATAAAATCATTATTTGACCTCTAGGAAATGTCTAAAATTGTCCCTTATTGAATTTATTTATATGTCAGAGTTTTGGTAATTTTCAAGGGACTATTGTTGATCATGTATAGTGTGCATCACCTTGTTAAAAATATTGATAAGTTGAATAAACACATAGACAACTACACAAACATGAACAACCCTGTGCCATATTTTATATTGATGTAAGATTGATTTTTTATTAATATTATCTTGCATCCCACACATTTGGTAAATGAAATAATCATACTCATAAACCTTTTGCAAGCTTTTCTATTGTATTTTACTATTTGAAAATTTTAGATGTACTCATCCAAATAAAATATTTAGCTACTCTACTATTCTATTTAACCCATGATTATTTATAATCCTCATCTCTTGTCCTCAAAAAAATTCTTGAATTTATCACCATTATTGTCTCTCCCCTTGTCTTCTTATGAAACTATTGTCTTTAATTCACAATTAAAAGTTTTAAACTTGCACCCTTTTCACTTGGTTTTCCCTCATAGTAAGGGTAAAAATTATCTAAATTTAAAATAGATGATATGTAACCTATTTGGTAGTTATATATCATATACATTCATTATAAATATTCTTATAATTATGCAAGACTCATTTTGTATGTAAGTTGAATATGGTCAACAATATAGATTTCTTCTGATATAAAAAAGGGAGAAGACTATGTTATATCCAACATGCATACAATTGGTTATATCAAAAGGTAGGGAAGATGCTATAAGAAAGTTATTTGTAAAATGGTGATTAAGGATATAATTAGGGAGCCTATGAAAGGATTTAAAAAATAAAGACAACCTAGATCCATGATGTAAAAGACATAAAATAAATATAGATATCTCTTAAATATAGATAAATGTAATTAGGTGGTAGCCAAGAGGTGTCTAAAATAAGGGTTATAGTTAGAAGTATTTAATTAGGAATTTAATATCATGTAAGGATAACATAATATAACATAAGTTTAGAGAATAATCCAACAACATACTCATATAAATTCAATAAAAGAAAGAGTTTAGAAATATGGATACTTACCTTGGGTTGAATTTTTTGCACATCAATATCCCCCTTGGCTCAAGTAGAAATTTATAATAGACATTATAGGTGAAGGATCAAAAGGTAATAATGAAAAAATAAGTATATTTAGTTGGGGATTCCAAATACTAGGTGTATATATCTTGTTAAAATTCCTTCAAAATAACTCCAAAGACCTTGTGCAAGCATAGACCTCCATAATTATAAACTCATCTATCTTAGTTCCTCTTCTTATACTAAATGAAAGTTTTTATTTGTAAGTAAAGAAGAAATATGTTATATTTATTATAAAAATGATATATAGGAGCCTGATATATACAAATCCAACTCCAAAAAGTGACCTATCAAATATGTTGATGGACTTGATCTAGATTGATATAATATAATGATTTGGGCGAAAAATACTACTATGTTAGCCATGATGATGTAATAAAAAATTGTAAGAAACTATATCAAGAAAGGATGATCTAGTTGGAAATGGATAAATTAAAAACATAATGTATCTTGTCCATGGATGATACAAATGGGGCCAAAATATAATTATGTTGATCTATATTGAACTAGTGGTGAGAAGGCTTGAAACTATGTATAAGAGGTATAATGCAGAGAAAAGAGCATTAAATGAGGCTATAATTATTGGTTATTAATATAATGAGTGTGTATATATAAAATGATCAATAATATGACATAAATATCTAATAAATTAGCATGAATCAACCCAACCCTGATCCTGGTGCACTCTATAAGATGTTGTTTTATCAAATTTAGAAAAATAGAAAGGTAGTTACCTAAATGCGACAAACCACTAGATAAAATTAGAATGATACAGATATGTAATAAATTAAATAAAATTATTTGGAAATTACTATATTTTGAAATATTCTAAAAGGGGAAATAACAAATATAAATTACTT
Source organism: Torreya grandis (assembly GCA_037957365.1). NCBI lineage: Eukaryota > Viridiplantae > Streptophyta > Pinopsida > Cupressales > Taxaceae > Torreya > Torreya grandis. Next base: position 1,124,456 of record JARHVA010000756.1, on the reverse strand, counting down.
AGCTAGAAATTTGATAATACAAGACTGAGACAAAAACTAGAAAATGATTGTGTGGCTGTGTTGATTGACTATGAATCATGAACAAAAATTTGTTTGATCTCTATACAAGGCCACTAAAATTAGATAGGGGTGTATAAAAATGTTTTCCCTAGGGAATGCTAATGACATGTAGGGTTTTAGTAATTTGTTAAAGTTTTAACCTATGTGCCTTCACTTGTTGACATTGTGTATGTGATTTGATTTATGTGATTCATTTTGGAAGCTATTGTATGCATTATTATTCACTTGTAAACCCTTTATTGATAGGTAATGATGAATGAATGGAATAGAATAGCAAATAAGGGTTAATAGTTGAATTTTCTTATATATGTCAACACTCTTGTGTTGAGTGTTACCTACATATAAATACTCTGAAGAGAGATCAAACTCAATGTAGTTATCCCATGATACAGTCATGTGTGAAAGACTTGTATAATGCTAGATGATTGTGAAATTCTTGTGTGATTAGGTTCTTCAACCATGAATTTTTATCTTATGGGTGTATTTAGACTTTAGCTTAGGGATATTAAATTTGTATGTGTTTAGAATTGGGAAAAATAGGAAATTTAATCTCAATGTACAATATGAATTCTCATGATTTTTAATATGGAAGCCTCTTGTGTGTAAAATGACTTTAAATGTGACTTTATAGTGATAATCATGGAATCCCTTTAGATAGGGCTTGTTGAACAGGTGGGATGACCCATTATATGAATTTTAAATCAAACAATTAGGTGTTGTTTGGTGGGAGGACGTGGTAGATATAACTAGACATGATTGGGGATCAAGATAGTCCAAATAGTGTGTTGTTGTCCTAAGAGCAAAGACAATCAAGCTAAGAGTATAGATCATTATAAAAGTGAGTTTAGGTTGCATAGGTTTTTGGATAGGGATATTATGATATCATTAATTTCTTGTAGGAATGGGTCATCCATATAGAAAGTGAATTAAAAGCAGTTAAAAGACTGTGGAATGAGGCATAAGCGAAGTGCATAAAAGGGTGTCCACAAGTACATTATTTTAGTGTAAATGTTAATTTATGTGTTTACATATGTGTACTAACGGATAAATATGAGTTGATGAGTCCTAAAAATTAAACCATTAGTGACTAAAAAATATAGGCTATACACATTATTTATATAATTTAATTTGTTTTATGTTCCTTTAGAGAAATTTTTATTATGAAAATGTGCAAAATCATGTCATCTACTTGGAAATTTTGTTATTTGTGTTTAAATATGCACATTTCTTATACGCCATAACATTTTTTTCAAAACTTATCTTCTCTTATCAATGCACATAATGCATACATGGTGTAAAATATTTTATTTCAACACTTCATCTAATATCTCATTTCGGTTAGAATTTTAGGGCTATAACCATGCATAATCTAAAAATGAATCATTTGTGTCCTATTGATTAATTTTAAAAAGGTAAACTTAGCTTGTGTCAAAGTTGTATCCCACTATTTAGGATTATATCTTACCATGTATCTTAAATTTTTTATGAGGCTTATAGTCCATACTTATATTTTCCAAGATATTTTGGGATGATGTTGAGTTGAAATCCAACCTTGTACCCAAATTACTCCATAACATTCCCAAAAATGTCTAAATTTTTTTGTATCTTTATCCAATAGTATGATCCTTTGTAATTCATGCAATATTACTAATTATTTGAAAAACAATTTGGTAATTTGCATGGCATTAATTTAATTCTTACATGATATGAAGTGTGCCACCTTTGAAACTTTATTTTATTCGCAACACAAGAATTAAATCCATACCTATTTTATCCCTTAACCATTCTAGTACTAGTAAATGCTGATACAAACCTACATTCTAAATTATTCCCTTCACATGTTGTAAATTTATAAATCCTTTTAAGAAATTCCTCACATCTACACCTATCCTTGGAAATATATCATGGATCACTCACTTTGAGTGAAAATTATTCCAACACGATGGAATATTTAAGTTTTTAGGCATCCATTTTACATTATAGGCCTCCCCCTCTATGATTTGGAAATATGTAATGGATAGGGTGGAAAATAAGGATCACCAAACCCTTTCTCTAGATGGTAAATTTTAAATTTGCTATGAAGTACTTATGGCCATGCATGTGTATTGCTCATACAATTGGGTGCCTTATAAGCAATTAATTTTTAAGATTGAAAAAATTATCATAGACGTAATTTGGGATAACTCTTACACTACCACAAGTTTTCATAGGGTGGCTTGGGATTATTACTGTCTTTCTTGAGATGTGAGTGGTATGGGCTTGACAGATGTATCTCGTCAAGGCTTGGATATCTATAACAAATGGATTATATAGATCATTGAAATAAATGAAGCCTATAAGGTGCTCATTCATAATTTTATTACTCAAATCTCCCTTTATGAGTGGGTATAATAGAAAGTCCTTAGATTTTGTAACCTCCTCACTCTTGTTGCACATGTGAAAGTTATGGGGTCCTTCGTGATAAAAACTATTTGGAAAGATTGAGAAAATTTCAAACCTTAGATATAATAGAATGGCTCAAGGTTTTAAGATATTATCTCTATCAATCAACACTCCCTATGGTGGTCCCCTATCATTAGCTTTCATACAAATCATCTTGGAGAGGTGCCTTAGATATATTCCCTCAAATTCTTCTATAGAGGAATTCATAAAATACAAGATTTGATTTACAAATCTAGAATGAATTCAAGTTTAAGTACAATTTATCTACTATCGATAGAGAATATTATGAACATATTATGGAATTTCTAATGGAAATACTTCACAAAATTATAGTCAATTCTCCCTACCCTTGGTAGAAAGACTAGAAATTGTATGTTGATACCCATTTCTAGAACTACATTACTAGGAAAGGCTATGAATGTATTTCATCGTATTTGCCTATGGTTGAAAACGTTAATGGATAATGGAGGATTCATTCCTCCCTCTTTATTTTGGGTAGAAAATTTTAGACAGTGTGGGATGTATGCATTGATCCTAAGCTAGTTTACTTTGCCTAGTGTTTGTTTCATCAAGTGCATCCCATTGCAATAAGGTTAATTCATTTAGGGGTCATGTAGCCCTAGTGACTTTTTTATAGGCACCTAGAGACTCTCATGCACCTTTTCTAGTTCTACCTCAAAGCCCAAAGTATATTGGTTTGGATACATGATTTTTTATGACCTTATTGCCCATACCCCTTAAGCTAGTTTCAAACTCTTCTAGGTGATAATATAAAAATGCCCCCTTAATTCACCTAAGTATGGCATGATTTTAGAGTGGAAATGATATTTTGGATATGGAAAGAAAGGAATTCAATCTTATTTTTTAATGTTTTTGATGGCATTCACTTTCCTATGTACAATAAGGCTATGGTTATTTCAAATGTGTTTTTTCAAATTTAATTAAAAAATATCAAAGTGGCTATGGATTTGGATTACATATAATAACTAATTTTTTACTAAGGTGATGCCCCCTATAATATTGATCACATTCTACCTTATCCTTTAAGGAACTCACCAAAAATAGGTGGAAGTGGCCCCCCTTGGGGTAGTCCTCATTGCAGTCATTCTTGCTAGAATTCTCACAACCATGTTACTAGTTCTATGCCACAGTGTTATTCTCCTCCCCTAACCTATCATGGAGGTTGGGGATCTCTACCTCCTCTCCCTCTATAGGCCCAAGGGTTGGGATCCCTACCTCAAGTGGACCAATGTAGGTGAAGTCTCTTACTTGATATTTTAAAAGGTGGCAGGCAATTGTTACTAAATAAAATCTTCTCTAGGCTCACTTTGGATATTTCTCACCACCATAATGTATAAGATACTAAGGTATAAGATGATGTAGGAGAATTACTACCATTTATAAATAATGGTTTATTTCACATGTCTTGAGTCTTTAGTAAGTTTTTTTGGTCATCTTAGGTTTGTAGGAGTCATTTTTAATTGCTAGAACTTGTTCAAATTTAAATTAAGGTCCCTTTGGTATTTTCCCACCAAAACCCTTGATTTGAATTTTTAAAACTTCATATAAAGTCTAGGAGGCTTCAACCTTGTCTAAAAGAGTCTCAATGTTATCAATTGTGTGGTTAGGATATAATAAGGATTTAAGAGTGCTCAAAACACACATGACTCACATGATGATTCATCTTGATGAATTGATTAGTGGTTAGGTAGTTAGTACATCCTCTTAAAGTACAAGAGGAAGTTAGTAGGTAGTTAGATCAGTTATGGAATAAAAAGAGTATGTAAGTGTCCTTTTAAAAGAGTCATAAAGGATTTTAAGGGTTGGATTATAAATTAAGGATGTATAATAACGCCAATGAAGTCAATAAATTTAAGTTTTCATCATTTACAGACAAGAAAGCATAACTAACATTACAGTTCTTGTGTAAGAGTAATGAATAGACTGTGTAACAAAATAATGGAGTAAGGTAAATAATAATAGGTTTTGTAGTTTCTTGTGAGTTATAAAATTTAAATATATTCTTGTTAAAGTTAAGAAAACATTGTTTATTGTTAACAAGTTCTGATCAAAGTTTTAATTCATAAAGTAACCTATGTTGCTTATGAGAGGTAATAAATAAAGACTGAGCCTACTATCTATAGGAGAAAGACCGTGTGTACTAATTTGACATTTAAGTATATATATTGGTAAAAATACTTTCAATTATCATAAGGTTAATAATATGATGCAAAGTGTTTGAACATATGCTAAATTTGTAAGACAATGTACCAGACTACAAACAACTATGTAGGAAGACATAATTAAACCAATTTTTGTGAGAAAACATGAATGAAAGTGTCATTAGGAGATGTAATAAGGCATATGGTAGTGGTAAAAAACATAAAAAAATATTATATTTAGTTGAAATTAGTCAGTAAGATTGAAACCCAATTTTTACACTTCTTGGGTCTATAAAGTCTTTTAAAACCTTGCATTAGGGTTTAGAGGTACAAATAAATATTAAAAGCATTCTAACTATTAAAATCTTTAAAAAAAAAATTGAATTCATGTATTTTCAAGTTTTCTAAAAATTATAGGTTTTTCAAAATGTTTTTTATAGTTATGTACGTGTTAAGGGGATTGTGTGTTGAGATAGGAGTTGGAGGCCTAATAGGCCTAAATAGAGAGTAAAAAAAGCCTAAAAGAGTGATTTAATGGTTGAGTTAAGGCACAAAAATTTATATAGAGACACAAGATGATATAATGTATTGGATAAATGGTCTAGTTTTTCAAAATTCATCCATACTTTCTTGTACTATGAGAATAAGCCCAAAAAAGGCTAGTAGAAGACAATGATAAAGCCAAAAGTAGATTCTATTGAGGAAGTTACTTGCAAAGGGTAGAAGGGTTAGTTAGTATGTTAAGAGTATTTCAGGGAGTGTGATATGAAATTCATAACCTTGAAGTGAAGCCCTGAACCTTACATTGAGTATTAATATAATTATAGAACTTTTGCGCAAGTATGGACTAGCTATGGAAAGTCAAATTGCTAAGTATGATAATTGGTAGAAGGTAACTATTGTGATCATAGTTGAAGGATGAATGGTAATAATATATATTGAGTGTATGAATTCATATACAAAGATTTTTATAGATACCAAAGAAGGACAAACATGACAAAGATATCAGAGTTAAGAGAGATATTAGTAGAGGTAAGTATATGAATGTGTTTGTGTTTGTGATTTCTTCCATGAAAGATAGACTTGAGATGACCTCTGAATCATTTGGTATCATAGTATAAAATGTTATTTGGACAATGTATGCTTAAGTTTTTGTTTGAAAAAGTTGATTCAATTTATGTGTACATTGTGTTAAGTTTGTTATGAGATGTTGTTGTGAGATGACTAATGAGGTTGCAAAAATGAAGTGAAGTGGATATATGGATATGAGAGAGAGGAAAAAATAGTTGAAATAAAGAAAGTTATAAGTATGTGGAAAATACCCTAAGCCAAGAAGGCTTGAAGAGTGAGAAGAAATAGTGAGAGCTGAAGGAGAAAAGCTCAAGGAGAGAGCTTGAAGAGAGAGAAAAGAATCCTAGGAAAAGGAAAAGTGAGAGAGAATTCCTAGGTAAAGAAAAGAAAGAGAAAGATACTCTAATAGAGAGAGAGAGAGTCAAGTGAGACAAACCAAGTGAATGGTCAAGAAGGTAAGTAGGAAGGCTTGTCTAAAATAAGAAGAAAGGTCCAAGAGAGAGACCTAGAGAGAGTAAAGAGTAAAGAGAGGAAAAGAATGATGAAAGGATTGATAAAAGAAGATTTCCACAAGAAGAAGATGGATAAAGAGAAATAAGTGAAGCAAAGAGAATTAGAGAGAGAGAGAAGGAAATAGCTGAGATGAAGGATGTGTTGACAAAGTTAGATCATATCTTAGAAGAGATGAGACCAAGATTTTATGTGTGCATACAGAGGAAAGTGAGATGGCCTCTCAAGTAGTTGATAGAGAAGAGGAAAAGACAAAGGATGAAAATGATAATAAGGAAAATTATAAGGAGAAGCAAGGGGGAAATTAGGCCTCAAATGTTTATGACTAATGAGTTCTTGGAATGTTTGTATATAGGTAAAGATATGCATGAAGGTGAATAACATTGGAAGAATGGGCAACATGCTAATTATGAGGAACAAGTGGATTGGATAGCTGATTTTTGTGATTCAATATTGTGTTTTCCTAAATAAGGTTAACCATTGGATGATGAGGAAGAAGAGATAGATTTTACATTAGTATCATGCCTTATGACAAGTAATAAGGAAGAATAATTTAGTCAAGGAAGCCTTGATGAGAATAAAGAAGCATCAGGTATTCATTTCCATATTGTATCTAATGAGTATGTTAATATGAATATTAAGGAGGATGATTTTTATGAAAATAAATTGAGGCTAATTAATGTGCTATCTAAAAGACAAGAATGTAAAACAACACTAAGTGAAGTGATTGACATCTTTGAACTGGTAGTAGTAGAGAAGGAAGGAGAAAGACATGATGAAGTTCTTATACAGTTTGAGTTGTAGCAGGTTAAGGTGCCTTAATTGACACCAATGGAAGGCAAAGGAGAGATATATGAGTGAAAATATGAAGAGAATCAAATATGGTAGCATATAATGCAAGAAACAAAAGATTTGAGTCTCATAGGAGATGAGAACTCCATCATGGTAGCTGAGTTAAAATTGAAATCAATATTGGGTCAAGGTGAAGAAGAGATGACAACCAAAGAATAAGAAAAAGTTTAAGAGGAACAAGGAAAAATTCAAGAGAGAAATAAATAAGTGGTTGTGTTTAATTTTTTTGCTTTATGTGCAGGTCTATGGAGGAGAGAGAACAAACAACAGTTGCCCATGATTGGTTGAAAGATACAAAGCAAGAGGAAGAACAACAAAGGAGGAGCTATCATACTTGTAAGAAAGCATCAAAAAGTCCTACATGTTTCAAATATGCCTTGGGATCTAGGTGGAAAAGAAATTGGAAGAAGGATGCTGAATAGAACATCAAAGATAGATCATTTATAACTTTCATGGAAAGTTTTTCTTGCTCCTTAGTAGTATGATGCAAGAGCATCGCTACTATTTATAAATAATGGTTTATTTCACATTTCTTGAGTATTTAGTAATTTTTTTTGGTCATATTAAGTTTTTAGGAGTCATTTATAGTTTCTATAACTTGATGAAATTTAAAATAGGGTCCCTTTGACATTTTCCCACCAAACCCTTATTTTGAATTTTCAAAACTTCATATCAAGTCTAGGAGGTTCCAACCTTGTCTAAAGGAGTCTCAATGTTATAAGTCATGTGGTTAGGATATAATAAGGATATAAGAGTATTAAACCCACACATGAATCACATTATGAGTCATATTGATGAATAGATTATTGGCTATGCAGTTAGTACATCCTTTCAATGCACAAGAGGAAGTTAGTAGGTAATTAGATCAGTTTTGGAATAAAAAGAGTTTGAAAGTATCTTTTGAGAGTAATTAAAGAGGATTTTATGGGTTGGATTAGAAATTAAGGATTTAAAATAATCCCAATGAATTCAATAAATTTAATTTTTGATCATTTTCAAAGAAGAAAACACAACTGACCTTGCATTTTCCTATGTAAGAGTAATGAATAGACTGTGTAACAAAATAATGGATTAAGGTAAAGACTAATATGTTTTTTTGTTTATTGTGAGTTATAAAATTTCAATATATGTTTTTGAAAGTTAATAAATCATTTTTTACTATTAACAAGTTATGAGCAAAGTTTTAATTCACAAAGTACTATGTGTTGCTTATGAGAGGTAATAAAGAAAGACTAAGCTTGTTGTCTGTAGGAGAAAGACTATGTGTACTAATTTGAAATTCAATTATATATATTTCTAAACATAATTTAATTTCTCATAAGTTTATTAATATGACACATAGTGTTTTAACATATGTTAAGATTGTAAGACAATGTACCAAACTGCAAACAATTGTGTAGGAAGATACAGTCAAACCAATGTTTGTGAGAAAATGTGAACATAAGTGTCAGTGGGAAATGTCATAAGGTGTAGAAGGTTTATGGGAGTGGTAAGAACCATAAAAAAATATTATTTTTTTCTGAAATTAGTCAATAATATTAAAACCTAATTTTGACCCTTTTCAGGTCTGTAAAGTCTATCAAAACCCTGCATTAGGGTTTAGAGATACAAATTGATATTACAAGCATTCTAACTGTTAGAATATTACAAAACTTTATGAATTCATTTATTTAAAGTGTTCTAAAATATTATATGGTTTTCAATATGGTTTTATATGGTTATGTATGTGTTAAGGGGACTGTGTGTTGAGATAGGAGTTGGAGACCTAATAAGCCTAAATAGAGAGTAAAAAAACCTATAAGAGTGATTTAATAGTTGAATTAAGGCAAAAAATTTATAGAGAGAAAAAATATTATATAGGTTATTGGATAAAGGGTTTTTTTTAAATCTTCATCCATACTTTCCTATATTATGAGAATAAGCCCAAAAAAGGCAAGTAAAAGACACATTTATAAAACAAAAAGTAGATTCTATTGAGGAAGTTGATTGTAAAGGATATGTGGGTTAGTTAGGAGATTAAGAGGATTTAAAGGAGTGTTACATGAAGGTCATAACCCTAAAGTGAAGCCCTATACCCTACATTGAGCATTAATATACTTATAAAACTTTTATGCAAGCATGTATTAGTTATGGAAGTCAAGTCACTAAGTATGATAATTCATAGAAGGTAACCAGTGTGATCATAGTTGAAGGATTAATGGTACTAACAAATATTAAGTGTATGAAGGTAGAGACAAAGAGTTGTATAGAAACCAAAGGACAAATATGACAATCAAAGATATCAGAACTAGGAGAGATATTATTAGAGGTAAGTGTTTATGATTTATTCCATGAAAGATAGACTTGAGATAACCTATGCATCACAAGATGAGGGTGAAAAACAAGCCACCAATTTTGTATAAGACCCTATTTTTTAAGCAAAAAAACTTATAGGATTTGGATGAGGTGATCCTCATGATCATGACCCCTCCACTGCTTATATATATTTTAATTATACTTAAGTGTCTCCTTTTTTGATGTTCTAGAGCTTTTATAGGCTTGGCCTAGTTTTCTATTCCTTGGTTTTTTTTTCATAATTTGTGTTTCCTAGGATGGGCCTAGTGTGCCATTGTGGCATGCCTTCACCTCCAACCTTATTTTGTGAATAGTCTTGTAAATTTTATATATTTATATTAATAATATAAGCTATATTTTATCCCAAAAAAATATATCTATGTTTAACATCTCCACATTCAATTAACTCACCCATAAATCCTCTACCTCTTCCTTTACCAAATTATCCTCTTACTCTTTAAGTCTACCCTCTTTTGATTTATGTTTCATTCCAATTTTGAGAAGTGCAAGCTTCTCCTTCATGAGTATTTTTTCCTCTACATCTTGTCTTATCTTCTTCCTCTTGATAAACTTCCTCTATCTCTTGATATTTTTCATCACCTTCTTGACAACTTCTCTTGCACATTCAATGCACATTTATAGACTTATTATATTGAATTAAAATTAAACATTATAAACTCATTTTGAATTTAAATATAAAGAATTTTCACATGCATTGATATATTATCTTGATCATATTCAACATGAAACTATAATGATGATCTTGTAAATATTCCCCATAATATTTTACACATTTATATTTGTCTAAAATTCTACTCATCAACCAAATCTTCAACCTAAACTTATTGAGTTAATCCAAATTCATCATACCTTACATTTAAAACCCTAATTTATATCCTTTGTGTTGTTTCCATTGAATTTGGATTCCTCTTATCAAATTTCAAAGTTTTATACTCTTTGTGCCATTCCTCCTCTAAGAGACATTCCTCTACGTGCCATGACTATTCCTTAGAACACTCAATAGTGATAATGATATAGGATTATCTTTCAAAACCTATAATTGAATCACTTATAGATTCACACACTTAACCTAGTAAGGGAGATATTTTTCCAATATCAAATGATAGAAATGACAATGAGGGAATAAATAGTGGTTACCTTACTCCCTAGTTTATACTTTTAGTCACCAATGGAAACACAAAACTAGATGCAAGAATCATACCTATAAACTCAAAACACTCTTGTGAGATGATAAATTTGAGAAATTGGATTATGATTTTAAAATTATATCAAGATCACCCAAATCTACAATCTAATTCATAAATTTGGAACCAATAGATCACAATACACACAAATAGACATTAAAACTAACATTATAAATCTAAATCTAAATGCTCTAAACAAGATTCAAGAATAAAATACTAAAGCCTAAATGGTATGGATAATGGATTTCTTACAAATAGGCTCAAAATTTTAGCATGAAATTAACTTGATCAAAAGACTTTGATAGCATGGATTAATTGGATTTATTAGATTATGATCATATTATTAGATGGATGGATTTCAGATTAATAGATTTCATGTAAATTCCACTCATTTTACAAAATAGGAGATAGTGGGTTTAAATAGAGAGAAGGGAGGGAGATTTTATGGAATTTAAAATTCAATGGAATTCTATAGAGAGAGAACTCTCTATAGAGTTGGAGTTAGAATCCATTAGAGGAGTCTAATGGGGTTTAGTGAGGTTTCAACTAGGTTTATAGGAGAATTAGTTAGATACTAGGTACTAGGCATGTGGGAGATCTTAGGGGATAGGTGGGTAGGTTTTTAGGAATTTAAAATCAGCAAGTGGACAAGTGGGGATTAAATGAAATTTTAGACTGATAAGTGGGTGTATGAAGGGTTATCAGATATTAATAAGTGGGATAATTAAAGGATTAATATTTTTAAGGGATGTGAATATGGTTAATATGATGTATAAGAGTCAATAAGGGTTGTTAGACAAATGAATAGGAATATGGGGGATTCATGAAAAGATGAATTAGATAAAATTAGCGATGTGAGAAAATTTAGATGCATATATTTTTCCCCTCTTTGAAAGGGCATTGCAAGGGGATGAATTGGAAGGAGTAATGGTCTTTCAAAGAAGAAAGACACTCATGGATGAATGCTAGTAAATGATGTTAGTGGACATGATCCCCCTCAAGGGGACATGCATGGAGGAAGGAGGCATATGGCCACTTGAAAAGAAGAAATGAGGGGTGGGATAGATGAATTGATAAGGGGATGAGATGATATATGTGAGATCAATGATGAATAAAAGGAACTTGACATAAAATTATGATGCCCCTAGAAAATACCTATACAAAGGGAGTATAAATTATTATGTCATGGTTGTCAACACATCCCAAGGGAGAATCAACTGTAAAAAAGGTCACAAGCTTTCTATGTATCCCAGACAAAGACACATTCTAGGGAGAAATGTAGATGAATATGATAAAGGCCATGATATTTCAATATGTCCCAAGTAAGGACATATGATGGGAGAGAATCGAGACAAAATAAGATAATTAATTGATAAGATTAATCACAAGTGTAGCTCAAATTTTAAGTCAAGTGAGATGAGACATAATAAATGACATGATCAAGTGACCAAAATATTAAGAGGAAGAATTGGATTGGAATACATCAAATAAATGATACATAATGTGATTAATAATGATGATTCCCGTAAGAAGGAAACATGTAAGGGAATAAGAGATGATAATAATTTATGATCCTATTCATGCCCCAATTGAAGGAGGAAACCATAAACTTTAAATGAAAAATTGATCAAATAGTGATAATGGATGATCGATAGAAGAAATATGGATGTTTTTATTTATTAGGCCCAATAGATAAGTGTAGGAAATTGATGAAAATATTAGGGATATGATTGTAGGGATGGTGATTAATTAATAAATTGATTTATTAATAGACCAATTTATTAATGATTGATGTTATAACTCAAGGGTTTAACTAATGCAAGACTTGAGGATGATGAAAGATAAGAGAGATGTGATGATGAATGATGGGTAAAGAGGATAGAGTGTCTAAGCTATCCTCAATCACACCATGTGACTGAGCACTACCTACATAATCTAAAAAGAACTCAAGTTAATGCGGTTCAAACTAGATGATAGATAAAAAGATAAACTAGAGGAGGTTGATGATGATGAATGTTAGACATGTTAGTTGTTAGATAGAGGATATGACTTAGATGTTAAACATAAAGATAAAGGATTAAGATAAATTATTGGATATGAGATGTTAGATGTTATAACATGTGGTTGGGTTAGATGGGTTAATATATGATTGAATGGTGGATATAGACTTGATGATCAGATAATTAGGTAATTCCATGATTAATCAGGTGATAGAGGATTGGAAAAATGATGAGTGTAGTCTATTATCAATCCATCATTGTTGTGATAGGTCTCATCATAGTCTAAGTAATCTGATGTAAATATAACCCTAGGTAGTATGCCCCAAGATATAAGTATAACCAAGAGGACGTTGTGCCAAAGTTCATGATTATAAAAGGGTAAAATAAGTATAACCAAAGATGGCATGGTGATATAATTATAAATAAGATGGCACCTAAAAGAATCATTATAGATTTTGGTGTCATCATAACATCTTTTTTCATTTCCCAATAGAAAAAAAGATACATGACACAAGACATAGACAAACAAATGAAAGATAAGACACAAACACACACACACACACACACACACACACACACACACACACACACACACACACACACATGATGAAATACATGAAAACAAGTCAAATAATATAGAGCATATATACACAAGTATCTACATAAAGATGCATTATGATTAATGTCTTATCTATTATCTTGATGAGAGTTGATGAGATGATTGATTAAGTGATGAACTAGACTAAGTTGGTCATGATGATGTGAATTTGGTTTACGGTCATAAATTTGGACAAGGATATGGATTTGGAATATACTAGTGACTTGGAATTAGGATAAGACTGTGGAAGACATAAGACAATATGACTAGGATGTTGAGACAAGGGAAGATGACAAAATGATAAGACTTTTAGGACATAGGGTAGGATGACAACAAGATGTAAAACTTAGGACACATGATAAGATGATAGGGATACCCAAGACATAAGATAAGATAACTTAGAGGTTTTAGTATTTTTAATATTTTATAATTTCAGTGATTTTTGGAATATTTCAATTTTTAGCTCTTTTGGGAATATGTATGTACACTATACAAATGGGGTTACTAGCAAAGGGAATAATGAGCCTAGAAACTAGGATAAGGACATATGGAATAATGTATGGGATGATAAAAGGATGAGGGTGATGTTTATAAGGGTATGAGGACCAATATAGAATGGACTAAGGATCGTCAATGACCACATCATGAAGGAACCATATATCTAGTCACCCAAGTACTACTAGGAAGATATGCTAAGATGATTCCAAAAAATTTCTCAAGACATATTCCACTTCCTTACAAAGGTCAAGACCAAAAGAAATGATTGTCATAATAGGATAAAATATATGATGGCAGATGATGGGTAGGAGTAATAGATCAAGGGATAAGATAGATAAGGATGATATGGATGGGATTGACAAGGGAAGGATTTTTCCCTCAAGTGTTGAGTTACAATGTGGATAATAGAATATTTTACCATGACACTAAAAAATTGGTTTTCATCATGGTACTTGCCCAAGGTGCCAAAATATTGATTTTCACCATTGGACAAATCATTTGTTTGACATGTTTCACAACATCTTAATTTATTAGAGGCACATATATTTTCATGATCTTCAACCAACACATGTTCTGAAGAGATGTGATGCTAGGATTATGTTGTCACTATTGGATGTAAATTGATGTCCTTGTGACCTTTATTGAATCTTGTTTTAGAATTATATAGACATATACTATAGGTGTCTTCATAGCCTCCACAAGGGGCAATGTTTCCCTAGAAAGTGATGTGGGTAATGGATGAGTGTAGGTGATGTATATGGATGGTATGATCATGATGGGTAGTATGACTAGGAGGAATGGGAAATGGGGTTCAAAAATTACATACATCATTGAATATGGTGGAGGGGGCATTTTTATTGGTGTCATATGCTAATTGAGGCTAAGGGATCCAAGACCTTCTAACTTATTTTCTCTTTGATCCAAATAATAGGATTGTCGGCCATATTGCTATTAATTTTGAAATATTTTTGACTTGCTGATATTTGAATTGGACTTTGATTACCCCATGGTGCATAAATTTGGGATTTACTATAAGAATGTGATATTTATCTTGATAAATGATTATTATTTTGACTTTGATGGTCCCTTATGACCTCAAGGATATTTTTACTATGGGATGATGCCTTTTGACTTGGAAAATTATGAGACTTATCATGAATTTGATTGATTATTTTAAAATACAACTAACTTTATTATTTGGATTGATTAATTGATTATTATCTTGGATCCTTGTAGATTTAGCATAGGTGATTTCATGTTGAGGGGAATCCAAAAATGTGTGTCCTTGTTTATCCCAGTCGGGGAATGGGATGTAAGGATTTTTAATAGGAGGTGGATGATTAGGGATGTTTGGTGAAAGGGGTAAATTAAGAGGATGATGGATAAAATATACTAAGAGACCCAAAATAAATGTTAGAGAAAGTGTCCTCAAGAATATCAAAAGGATCACTAATACTCTTTGTAGAATTAACATCTAAAGTTGAGTAATATATAGATTGATGATCTTCAACTGATAAAGAATCCAATAATTATGTTATGATTTCATCATCTTGAGATGGATCAAGAGTCATGCCTTTTGATTGGTCAAATTTGAATTAGAGACATCCTCAAATATATACGTGTCATCATGACTTTCATTTTCTATAATGTATGATGATTCTGATATGAATTAAGATTCATATGATGACATTGGACACAATCTTGATGTAGATGACCATTCTAATGATAACTCTGATAGGAATTTTTATGAGGTGATTTCACCAATAGATGATTTTTTATAGTAGTAATAGAGAGGGCTTATTGGATAACATCATTGTCCACAAGTAAGTTATTTATCTTGGGTTTGTGAATAGATGCTTTAGGCTTAATGGATTTGTGAATATGGAGGATTGACATGAATAGGATATAGGTATGGTTGTGGTATGGTGAGGATTAGGGTCATGACCTCAGTTAAGGAGTGAAGAAGCTTGATCATACTTAGGAATAAATTATTAACATACCCTTTTTTTTACAATCCTAGGTGTAGATGCATTAGATTCAACCTCAATTTCAATGTCACCATTATCAATTAAGTTTTGGACATAATTTTTAAAAGGGTGATATTTATTAACAGAATACCCAGGGACTTTATAGAATAGAAAAAAATGTTCTTCTCAATACCATAAGGGTGTATGATTGGACAAATCTAGAGATCTTATTTTTGGGTAAATAATAATTCCTATAGCCTCTAGTTTCCAAAATAAGGCTTCTACAAATATTGGGAGAGGGGTATATTACTTATCTATAGTGTTGGATGTGGAAGTGTTATATTTAGGAGTGGAAGAATGTGATGGTGATGTCATGATATTGGGGGATGGTGGCATGTGAGATTATTTAGAATATGAATGGGAATTAGATGAGGTTGACAAGTTAAGATTCCCTTTACTAGTAGGATGGGGGATTTATGATGGATTATGACTATTGAATAGAGGATTCAACTATGGACAGGTGTGAATTTGAGGTAAGATTAGTTGAATGGGGTCTAAACCTATGGGAATTTGGGTATCCATTTATAAGAGATGTAATAGGACTACAACCTTGTTGATGATAATATATTTATTAAATAAGGCAATCTCTTTATGAGTATACTGACTAGGAAGATCATGACCAGGATTAAGACTAGTGGATGGGGGACCATAATGAAATTAGTTGTCACAAGAATTGGATGTAGATAAGGGTTGATGAATCACTTGTTTGGTAGGTTACCTTAGGTATAGGGGTTTAAAATCATTGGGGAGGTGGGAAACCATATCCAATAGCTATAAAAGGCACTCATCCTTGTTGACAAAGATATACTTGTGAAATAGGGTGACCTCATCACTTATATATTATGAGATGTTATGACTATGGTTATGATGAATGGACAATGGGGATAAACATAGTGGATTAGCATACAAGCTAGATTTAGATGGAGATTATTGATGGGGAAGGACAAAGGACATTACTTTAGTCTTGATGGAGTCGGGGTTAAAAAATAGGTGGGCACCCATTTCTAGGACCCATAAAAGGATCTCATATTTGTTAGCAAATAGGTATTTTTCTCTTAGAAATAGGTCTAGATCCATTTGAGTGGATAATGAATGAAAGGTAATCAAACAACAAAAATGGGGCTGATGTGAAGGTAGATTAGGGATTCAGTAAAAATATGATCCTTGGACCAAGTAAATCTGAATGATTGAGCTAGTATGACAAGGGATGGGTGAGATAGACTAAATGGATTATGATATCAGATTGGGATCATATTTCAAACTCATAGTATGCTAGTTGCTAATGATCTATGGAGAATGCCTAGTTTTAATCTAGTAAAAGGATAAGGATTTGACTAATGCCTAGATTCAAACTAGCAAGACAATGATGAAATTAATGCTAATTATGAATAGGTAAGACAACTACATTAGAAATGACTGGATTGAGGAAAAATGGAAGCTATATTGAAACTGATAAAGTGACAATTTTTAAAAAGGTATTGACTAAGTATGAAATTTGATAGAGTAATGGGTGATATAAAAGATAATGGTGGAATAAAGTGATAGGATGATATGTAGGGACAACAAAAGGACTATTTCAAACCTTTGAACAATTTTATCAAGGTGGGATGGATATAATATTATGTGATGAAGGGTAAATGGGAATAAATGGAGGTATCAAAGATGGTGGGATTGAGATCAGGATAAGTATATAAGGATGGTGATGTAATGATTATTAGGGGTAAGAGTAATTATGTGGGAAGAGTGGTATGATGTGACATGAGATAATTATGGGATGGGATGTGATGATGGACAAGATAAAATTAGACTAGATGATAAGAATAAAGATGGGGTAATGAGGGTATGTCTAGGTAAGGACGAACAAGGATATATAAGATAAGGATGGTTATACAAGATGATCAAAACTATACAAAATGAGGATATATGAAGAAACAAAGATGATATAATTAGGAAAAGATAAGATAAAATATGATTAGAATGAAGGATTAGGCTTTGTGATAAGATGCGATATAGGGATGACTGGGGATGGGTATGACTATTATTTGTCAAGACTAGACTATCATATGACTGAGATGTGAGAAGCAAGGGAAAGTTAATACTAATGGTAGAGCCAATAAGGGTATGACTAGGACTATATGGACAAAGATAAGAGGGATGATGAGGTCAAGATGAGATGATAATGGTCAAGGAAAGAATGTACAATATGATAAGGATATACAAGTTGCATAATGAGGATATACAAAATGATGATATAAGAGACTTAGATAGTTAGATATAAGTTTGGGTAAAAGGCTGACTCAGCTCATAAATAACACTAGTCTAATACAATACACACTAAATCAATCAGATTATAAACCTAAGATTAGTAAATTAATGTGAGAGTGTAACTCAATGATTGCACCTCTAATAGCTTTATGAGTGAGGTCGTAGGTTGGTGACCCCTTACTAAATTTGCAAATTCCTCCCAACCCCATTTACACATAACATTCACTTGGGAGCTGATACTAACTCTGGTAATAAGTCACCTATTTATAGTTAATGGTCCTATTTTAGGCTAGATGAGGTTTTTTTAGTGGCATCCTCGATATAAATTAGGCACATGGAACCCAAATCCATGTAGGATGTTGTCTGATTCTTGGGTTAGATAATTAACTCTTTCCCTTCATGGAATAACTATATGGTGTCAACTGATTGGCCTAATGATAGATGTCCTTGATTTTTAGACTCTCTCAAAACATAAAGTGTGGTTCAATGTGCACTAATGAAATCTACATCACCAACCCCTAAAACTATGGAAATTATGTGGGGATTAATTCCATGTCACATTACACCCTATAAATAAAAATGTTAGGGGTTTTTAGTGGTTTTTATCCTCTAAGTCTCACCACTAGGATGCAGGGAGGATAACATACACCACTATAGCCCTCATGTGATGCTCAAGCAAGCAAAATGATTTATTACCTGATTAATTAAGTGTGATATATAAAAAATATATAAAATATAGTTTTAAAAAAGCCAAAATATTTGACAAGTGTCTTGCAAAGCAAGTGAATAGTAATTTAAATTTGGCAATCTTGAAAGGTGACCTAAAAGACAATAAGTTAGACAAAGATAAAGATGTGTCAAAATACAACCTGAAAGATAAGTGGTTAGTAACTTTATAGATAAAATCAAGTGAGACAAAACTACCACCGAATTTTACCCTATGAAAATATAAATAAGCCTTAATAAGAACACCAAAAAAAGTTACAAGTTTTGCATTATAAATTTTTAAATCAAGGGTCAGGATGCGAGGGTATGGGGGTGGTAGTCTCTAGGGGGTTCAAGGGGTGGTTACCCTTGTAAGTTCTGGGGGTAGTGTAACCCTTGTAATAAATCAAAATTCACTAAAAATGATCGTAAAAATGAAATAAAAAGGATAATTTTTACGGAAAATAGAGAGAAATTCTAAATGCAAAATTGCTACTACAGTAATCAAAATCACAGGTACATAGTGTTATGCAAAATTGCATACACAAAGTCAAATTCAATTATAATAGGTTAAAATAATAGATATAAACAAGTGATTTGGTAATCTCCCAAGTAGATTGTCATGGTTTTTGGGTTGTTAGTTCAAAATCGCTTATAGAATTTACAATACTACAACTAGGAAGCAAAATTGTAGAAACACATAAGCGATTTTGAAATGCCTAAAATAGACTATGTTGAAGCTAAATGTGTTATGTTATATCTAATATGTATTTAATTCTATATATTAGTAACAAATTATGTTAAGTATTATTAAGAATGATTAAAAAAGGAATGGATTCTATGAAATATGATTGTAAAAAATGTAGATACTAGTATCAAAATCACAACTACCAAGTCAAAACCATGATTTACCAGAGGTGATTTTGAAAACTATACAAAAAATGAGTTATTTATATATTTATAGAGACTAAATGATCTAAAAAAGACTTTTTTGAGTATAATTTCACCCAATTATGATATTTACAATAACTCTTAAAACTTAATCAGGGTTTAATTAAGTTTGTTCAAAATCACAACTAGGATTCAAAATTATAACTAACAACAAGTGATTTTGCTTGAAAGTGTGAGATCTTATGATCTCAATTTGATATAATTCTTTCCTATTTTTTGAAACCAACCAAGTTAGATAGAGATTAAAAATCACATAAAAACCAAATTATAATGTCTGATAATTTGTTTAGAGATAGTTTATGACCTAAATCAAAATCACAACTACAATGTATAAACTTGTAAATAAGATTCAAAATCATGACTGCTATGTTCAAAACCATAGATAAGAATTAATGTCAAAAATTATGAGAATAAATTTTGACTAACAAGATAAAAATGATTAAGTTACCCTGATGACTAGCGGTTAAGTTGGTAGTTTATGTCAAACTCACCACTATCAAGGGCAAAATCGCAAGTGAAAAATCACCTTTTATAGAGCAAAGTCATTTTTCACATGGAACGTGAGATTTTTGAAAATTTTGATCCCAAATTCACCTTTAATCTGCCCTATAAGCTTAATTTATACACTTCAAACATACTAGGTCAACTCGAAAGGAGGGCTCCCACTCTAATCACCAAATGTGAGATGATAAATTTAAGAAATTGGATTATGATATGCAAATTATATCAAGATCACCTAAATCTAAAATCTACTTCATAAATTTGGACCTGATACATCACAATGCACACAAATATACATTAAAACCAACATTATAAATCTAAAGCTAAATGCTCTGAACAAGATTCAAGACTAAAGACTAAATTGTTGGATAAAGGATTGTTTACGAATCGACTCAAAATTTTAGCATGATCAAAATAATTTGATGGCACGAATTCATGGATTTATTGGACTTATTAGATTATGATCATATTATTGGATGGATGGATTTTGGATTAATAATTTTCATGTAAATTGCACTCATTATCCCAAATAGAAGGAAATGGTGGGTTTAAATAGAGAGAAGGGAGGGAGATTTTATGGAATTTAAAATTCCATAGAGTTCTGTAGAGAGGAACTCTCTAGAGAGTTGGAAGAGAATTGGAGTTTTCTCGACTCCATTAGAGGAGTCTAATGGGGTTTAGTGGGGGTTTATCTAGGTTTATAGAATAATTAGGTGGAGACTATGTACTAGGCATGTAGGAGAACCTAGGGGATAGGTGGGTAGGTTTTTAGGAATTTACAATTAGCAAGTGGACAAGTGGGGATTAAATGGAATTTTAAAATGATAAGTGAGTGTAGGAAGGGTTATAGGATATTAATAAGTGGGATTATAAAAAAATTAATATTTTTTGGGATGTGAATATGGTTAATATGATGTAGAAGAGTGAATAAGGGCTATTAGATAAATGACTAAGAATATGAGGGATTAATGATTAGATAAATTAGATAAAATTAGCAATGTTAGTGAGCAAATTTAGATGCATACAACTCTCTTTACTGAATGAATAATAAATATTACAAATATTTCAACACACACACACTTCCATCACTAAACTATGAAGAATAAAACTCTATCATAGTCTCTCATGGACTAGTCACACTCTATACTATAGACATACATCACCCTAACAAGCTCCTTTAGATTATACTATGTGTGTGTGGGTGGGTGGGTGCATGGGTGCGCATGCACACACATGAATCCAACTCTCCTCTATCTCCTTTGGAATTGTAACTAACTAAATCTTCCTCTCTAATTGACACTTATCAACTCCCACCAACTAATCTAAATCTCACCTAAATATTATAACTAGCAATAATGAATATTCAATCTCCACCCATCTTATAAAATGCTCCACATGTCAAAAAATGATAATCTGATCAATTTCAATTTTATATAGAAACTTTCAGTAACAATTACAATGGATCAATGATTAAGTAAATATTCATCAATGTAGACTAATGGTTAAATAAACATTAGTTAATGTATATCATGAATTTCATCCCCTTCACAAAAAGAGGTCAATTGACCTCTAAGATATTATTGAAACCATATCTACATGAATTTATTCATATTTGAGTTATAATAATGTTCCTGATATTATTATTAATCATCTATAATATGTAACACCTTATCAACATAGTTGAAAATTTTCTCATATATATATAAATATAAATAAAAGTGCATAAATGTGCACAACTCCCCCCATGATATTTTTTGTTGAACCAAATGTTAATATGTCACTTTTTTTGACATAATGGTGGAGTCTTACATTTTTTATAAATATCAATCCCAAGTATTTACCATTTTATTTAATATTATTTAGTATTGTTGGTTAGTTGTGGTTATTTTTATTATAAAAATTATCTTCCTATTTGTATTATTTATAATTCAAATGAATATACTTAATAACATATTGTATTATTGTATATTGAGGTAATTTTAGTTTGCTTAATTTTTAATTGAAAAATGTACTTCATTAGATAGAAAAATTTATAAAATAAAATACAATTAGTTATATAAAAAAAGGCAGGTGGAAAAGTCACACCTCAAAATACCACACCAAGGTAAATAAGCTCTGGAAAAGTAGCAGAAGCAAATAGAAGGTTATATCAGTTAGCAGATCTAACACGTGTGCACTAACAACAAAAAAAAGATAAAACATAACAAAGCAAATAATTCTTTAAACAACAATAGTGAACATAATAATAGGTGGTGGAGGCGACAGAGGGCCCTAAGGCTTCCCTCCCTACCCCTCGTTGTTTGCCTAATTTAATTTATAATCTATCTGAAAAAATGAATTTATGGTTAGAATAAGTTCATGGATATAGAAACATGACCAGTGTTAAATAATTTCCTTATAAAGAGTAAATTTCCATTAAAAATGAGAAGAATACTTTTCAAGGAATAGGATTACACGAATTATTTTATTTCACCATACATTGGTCACACAATTTTTGAAAAATTTCTAAGTAAATGTTTTATACTTTCGAAGACCAAACTTGGTGAATACAATGTTTATTTACTCCATGAAACATTGAAATTTTACACAAAAGTGCATGATTAATGGTGTTCAAATACTATTGAATGGAATTTTAATAATTCTTTTTTAATGGTGTTCGAGACATTGAACAATTTTGGTTATGCTTATTATGGCAAGGGGTGCGTATTTACCAACATAAGTGTCAAATTTTAAATAACATAAATTTCTCATATTTTGTTCAAATTTATCTTATGAACATTCATTTTTCATGGAAATGAATTCTAGACATGTCCAAAATATCAATAATTGGGGTTGGTGATTCTAAATGTCATGTTTTGGATATTATCATTACGCATCCAAGGTATTTAAAAGAAACTCAAAAAAATGAATAAGTTAATTAACCTTATTCTAATAGAAAAATTTGATCATCAAGCTAATTTATCCACATCTATACTATAAGAGTTGCCTTTTTTAGCTTATCAAATCCCCTACTTCCAATGTTGCTACTTATACTATTACATATATTCATATTTATACATCTATAACACCATTTATTGGTTTGGGAACATCACTTGGTCTCCAAAATACATTCATTTCTATGCCTACTCATGCTACTCACACTACTATTACCTCTTCAACTACCTACTCTAGAGCATACTATTCTTGCATTACAAGTGAAGTTGGCCCATATTTATTAATCCATTTCTCATGCTTTCCCTTCCATGGACTCATAATCCTTGTTACCTAGCCATTTGGCACTTAAAATTACATTTTATTGACTACTAGTTAGCTTTGTGGCTCCTAACCTTCCTCTTTATGAAGGCAAAGGTGATCCTCAACAACATTTGTGTGCCTTCCATGAAACTTGTCTATATTATGTAGATAATGATAAATTATTGACAAAGTTTTTTTTTATCAAGTCTTAAAAAATATGCTCTTAGATGGTTCTATGATCTTCCTCTTCACTCAGTAAAGGCTTTTGATCCTTTGGCAAATTAGTTTTTGACACACTTTTTTATCAACATTGGTGAAAATTTATCATATGCTTAGATTTCAAATCTCAAACAAGGGTTAATGAAATAATCAATGAATATTTTCAAAGGTAAAATACTATGATTTATAAAATGAAAAATTAAATGGTTGATAATGAGACTCAAGGTATTTTTACATAGCTTTCTCTCTCCTCTTTAATAATCCATTATGTTTGATAAGTTCAAATCCTTTTTTAGACTATGCCATATAATCAAAGAGTGTGAAGTCAAGTTGTTTATTTTAAATAAGGTTAAGTATGTTTCAAATGTTCCTTCTAATTTAAATTTAAATTTTCAAATAAATCCAAATTATAAGATCAAATCAACTAAAATAAAGATTAAATCAAAAGTTACAGTTAATACTATCTCACAACCAACTCAAAAACATCATTTACAAACTCCACCAAGAAGGAAATTTTCAAAAATTTCATCACCTCTTCATATATTTTTGAAAAATATCTTAGAATGCAATGTAATAATTATTCCTCCACCAATGGAGATAAATATGTCTAGACCACAATCTATAAATTTTGATGGAAATGCATATTATGATTATCATATATGTATTGGGCATTTTGAAAATTGATGTTTTAAGCTTAAGCAAAATATTTAAGATCTAATTGATGAGAAAATAATAGATATTGGTACACATATTGAAGACACTAATCCATAATTAAATGATAATACAAAGCTCAAAATGTACACACACACACACACACACACACACATTCCATATCATGATGTAAATAACTAGGATAATTTGAAGTACACTATGTATATAATTATCATTTTCCTACATATGGACATCCACTTGATAGCATTATAGACACCTAAATTTCATTTAGTGTCGAAATGCATCTTAATTTATTTATTATTCTTCCTAAGTTTATTAATCATCATTCTTAATTTAATAATTAACATTTTTTCCTATAATCAATTAATTGATTTATTCAAATACTTTTGAAAAAGTTAATTGTGCACCTTTAATTCTTTATTTTAATTATTTAATTCTTTAATTTACCAATTCAAAATTTTCCCACTTTTCTCTCCCTCATCCTAACCAAATCCATGAAAACCTCCACTTCCTATGACTCATCCACTGAGTTGTCAATCCATTTTGACTAAGTCTGCTAACCAACTCCTCCTTTTTCTCACCTAGTTGAAATAGTCTCCATCCTCATGGATGAGGAATCATCCTCAATCATTGATCATTTAGAACCATGAAAAAGTCTAATTGATCCTCCAACATCGGATCACAATCTAGGCTTATATAAATAAGCTTGAGAATCCTCATTTTTAAGGGACAAATATCTTGAGAAATCATAATTAGAATCTAGAAAATTATAATCAAATCTTGCATCCAAAGCAAATCAAAGTCAATCTCTTGCATCTAAATGCTATCTATTTCACTTTTGCATTGGAGGAGTGAGCACCACATTTTTATAGAGCAAATCAGATTTGAATCATAATGGAGGATTTTTGTGTCTAAGTTGTGAAGGTTTTTTATTATTGTTTCTTGCATTTGTTGCTCTAACATTCATATAATTTATCTTAGAATAGACTTGTTCTTTGTCTTTGCACTTTTTAATTCATACATTTATGGCACACTTGATGGGACTTACCCATATTTTTAAATCTTTTTGTTTTCTTTTCATTTATCTCTTGCATTTAATCTCATTTATTTTGGAGCTAGTATGGACTATAGGTTACAGTCTCAAATTTTATATTTGGCCATACATTTTTCTTGTGTAATAATGATTTTAGAGTACATTTCAACAATTTTGTTAAAATAAACATCATTTTTGTCACTTTTTCTATATTTTTGTATATTTTTCTATGTTTTCTAGGTTAACAACAATTTTGTATTAGAATAATGATTTTGTTAGACAACAATGATATCATTCTACCTTGCAGTGATTTCATGTTCTTTTCCAGTGATTTTGTCATTTTGAGAAGTGATTTCATGCTTTTTTGCAACAATTTTGTCATTTGGTGTCACGAAATCATCTTTCTCTACAACATTTTTGTTAAACAATGATTTTGATGTTTTTGTAGTGATTTCACTGAATGTAACATCGATATTGTTTCTGTAATATTTTTCTATTTTTTGTCTTTTTCCTACATGTTCATTTTACAATTTTTCTTTTCTAACTTGACTATGTAACATTGATTTCATCATAGAGGCTTATTTTTTATGTCTTTCATAGTTTTTCATTTTTTTTGGTAGGTTATCTTGTTCTTCAGCCCAAGCAAAACAAACTAAGACCTTGTTTGCAAATGCTGGCCAAGAAAATTACAAAAAAGTAAAAAATAAACCAACTTTATTTCATTTGTTTTCACTAACATCTTTCATTTTCAATCTTTTACATTCTTAGTAAATAAATCACACTTTATTTTCTATGAACTAAATCTATTTATTGTTTTTATCTTCTTGTTTGGTTGTAAGGTTGTGTATACTCTTTTCTTAGTGTCACATTGGTGATGATACCTAAAAATCAAAAGCAATCTTGTAACTTATCTATTACCCTAGTTGATCTTATGCATGTTATTTCCTTGGCATCACGTTGGTGATAATACCTAAAAATAAAAAATAAGTATTAACTCTCTATTTTTCTTTTAGTAGGGGCTCTATTGACCATGGATTTCATGACAACACAATAAGCCAAATCACATTTTTTGGTGGGGTATATAAATTGAGATCTAGTTATTTCAATTGCCTAAGTGGTTGTATGTTTTAATTACACCGTGATATGAGGGACTTTTAGGCTCCAATATCTAAGGTTTCAATAGGTAACTCAAGATCTGATATTTCTAATTGTACACACATTGAGACCCCTAAATCTGTGTTGGGCAATTTAGATTAAGACCCAATAGTGTACATCTGCATATCAATCTCTTCCATAGTTTTATTCCCCATAGATAAGATTGTGTATACCTTAATCCTAAGATTTCCTCTTTGTCATTTGACTTTGGTAAATCGGTTAGTGGTTACCACTAAGAATTTATTTTCGCCACACCCTCAAAACTAAACTCAGTAGACCATGGGAATGGTAGGATCCTCTATGGTTAGTGCCATGAAACATTAGGCTACAGATGAGAGCATGGATGAGTAAGTGACAATGGAAAGCCCAAAAGTTATTCACAACCTTTTATCCTAGTTTTCACCCTTTATGTACAATTTCTTATTTGTTTAGAATAGAAATTATTTTTTATTTCCTTGTGATTACCATGTGCTATAAAATCTTTGTTTGAAAAAAAAATCTTTTGAGTTTAAATTCTATCCTAAAAATCACAACTCTCTTTAAAAAGCTCAAAAGTATTTAATTAGTAATCAAACTTTTAGTCATTTTAGTACTTTGCTTTACTAGAGTCTAAATTGAAATATTATTCATTATTGACTCAAGTCTTTCCTTAGTAGTGTCATCCATTGAAAGAAGCATGGCTATATGGAACAACCCCTCGACCAATTTTATCCCTAATCACAATCCTAATAATATTTGTTATAACCTAGGATTCAATCCAACCAATTTTGATTCAAATCCATATTTGAATCAATATCAAAACCAATCATCCAAAAACTCCAAATCTAAGTTTGAATACGTATTCATCCTCATCCATCCATCAATAAAATCCTAACTTGAGTAGTCATTCAAGTTTTCCAAATCAACCTTTCTATAGTAATCAAAATCAATCATTTGATTTTGCATTTAGTTCACCCCGAAGCTCAAACCCAAACTTTTTCACCAATCCATCTAGTTTCAACATTGGAACCAATCTAAATCAAACTTTTGATTCAACTTCACCATTGATTTCAAATATATATTTAAACCAAATTCCCATTTAGTCAAAACCATATATCTTCCATCTAAATCAAACATTCAACTCCTACGCCCTTCAAAACTAACCTTTTTATAGTCATCAAAATCAATCATTTGATTTTGCATCCAACCCATTCCCAAGCTTGATCAAAACTACATCAAATTCATAGTCATTCACAAACCCAATAGATTTAATTCCATCAACCTCTATAAATCCATCCTCCCAAGATCAAGCTACTTCTCTAGCTAGGGAATCCCAAAACATTCCATATCAACATCACCTTACCATTAGTGAGCCTACTTTACAAAATCAACCAAGTCTCCCCTCCATTAGTTGTAGCCTTGATTCTAAAATCCCATATCAAACTAACAAAGGGAATACAATTCTATCACCTCTACCATCTAGTGCCACTCCATCCCCAGAGTTACAATAGTTACAAAACTCTCAGCTGGTCAAAAATAGTACCGTGCCTATAAATAAAAAATTCATTCCATTAGGGGAACCTTATGATGTATTATTTCTAAAATTAGTTATTACAAACCTAGTCACATTTCCAAACACCAAATACTTTGAGCCAAATGTTTAAAAATCTAAGTGGTATAGACCTAATGAACATTGTGATTATCACAAAATTGAGGGCCATTCCATAAACCATTATATGAGACTAAAGCATTATATCCAAGATCTGATTGACAAAGGGTACATCAAGGTAAAGTCAAGTGTATCCACGTCTAAAAATAATATCTTGGGGACATGTCAAGATGTATTTACTAAGCCTAATCAATCCACACCACTTCCACATCAAGGTCATAATCTTCCATCCATTTCTCAAGATCCCATTTTTGACACATCTATTTTTAGACAATCCATAACCAATTAACCTGCCTTTAAAAACCATGGTTTATATCCATTTTTAATGAAGATCCCATATTTATTGAAAAGCCTATTTTCAACCATAAACCTATCTTTGATCAAGATCCCATATTTGATCAAGATCCCATTTTTGAGAAAGATCCCATTTTTGACCAAAATTTTATCTTGAACAAAACCTCCTTCAACCAATATAGCCTATTACCCATTGTCCAAAAACCCAAATCCTTATCACATATTGAATCTCCCATCACCCTACAACATGCACCCCAAGTGATATAGGTAATTATAGGTAAAATAATATATGAACAAGGAATTATCTAACCCATCCATTTTGAAGTGAATGTTAAATCGCATAACATCAACTACAAACCATTTAAAAGTCAATTTAAATATGTTAGTGGTAATTTTTTGGTTTCTAAGGTAGCTTCATCCATAATTTAAATAGGATCAATTTATATTCGCTATGAAGACTTTGTTTCCATCACTCCTTTCATAAACATCACCATTGCTGCCTTCCATATTTCAAGCCAGTATCCTAGACCTTTTTACTGGGACCAACGATCTTACTTAACTTCCTTCCATGATAATAACATAATTGCAGACTTCCTAGCTGATCTCTTACCAAAAGAGTATCAAGAAATATCTACATATTCTGAGGAAAAACAAGTGTACCTCAATCAAAATAAAACTTGCAATCTAAATATAAAATCCACACTCCATAGTGAAAACCTCTTTAAGGCACTATCAGATGATCAAGATACAAATTTCATTCAAAATTCAAATCAAAATATAGAAAATCAAAAATGTGAGTCCCTTAGTGAAAACCTCTTTGAGGCACTATTGGACAATCCAAATTTGAATCCTAATCAAAAAAATCAAGAAAAAACCTTTGGTGAAAACCTTTATAAGGAACTCATGGCTGAGAATATTAGTATGTCCTCTGCATTAACACATTTATAGGATGGATCCCCATCACAAGTTGAAGATATCATTAAAGAAACATTAAATCCTCAAATCATCCAACTTATAGTTACTCCTAGTCTTGCTAAATGTGATATTGTTGATCCCATTCACCCTTTACATCATGACCCATATACTCATCCCCACTATAATTCCATCCCTTCAAATCCTTCATGCACTCAACACACATCCTTGATCCAACATAATTTTTGCTTCACCGTATCTGACAGCAACATCTATCGTAGGGGCTATGCTTATATCCTGATAAATTTAGAAGAAGCCAACTTAGAAATCAATGAAGTTACTAAAGACATCTCAGGAGTGCATACCTGAAATAATCAATAGTGGTAATCGTCATGCATTTTGAATCCTTTTGTAATTAAGATTCCAAAAAGCAAAAAACAAAAAAAAAGAGAAAGAGAATAAATTCATCCAAAGGTGAAAACCATTTATATGGCACCTTGGGCAAGTACCATGATAAAAATCAATTTTTAGTGTCATACATAAAATAATCAGTTATTTATAAATACCCTAAACTTGAGGGAAAGATAATCCATTTTAGTCCTATTTATTCTAAATAATCCCACCCTCCTTACCCATCTTAAAAATTATTTAATCCCATCTTGTTACCCTAAACCCATCCATGGTTACTTATCCCAAGTTATCCTAAAGCATACTTACCCATTCTACATCTATCCAATCCATCCTAAGCTCATCTTCAACCATCATATACCATTATTGACTACCCCAAACATATTGAAACCCATCCAATCCTTACCATCATGAAACAATCTTTATTCCCATTTTGACCTTGATAAGGAAGTGAAAACGTCTTGAGACATGTTCTTAAACACATCTTGGTGTATCCTTACAATGCTATTTTGATGACTAGACACTTGGTTTTTACCTCATGTATTCCCTAGAGTTATCATCTTAATTCCAATCCATTCCTATTTGTCCATAATTCATATATAATGTATTCCTTCCATCCCCTACCACTTACTCTTTGATGCTAGAATATAGTTTTTTCTTTATTGGTATTCCTTGTATATACACCTGTAAACTCCAATAAAAAATAAAAAAGAAAAAAAATCCAAGCTCAAAAAAAATCCAAAAATATTAAAAAAACCAACAAAATACAAAATCCAAAAACAAAATCCAAGCAACAATTAAAAAAAATCCCTTTTCCTTATTTATGTAAACATTTAAACATTATCAAAAATTGTATATGCCAAAGGGTTCTACTCTAGCCAAAGACATCCAAAAAATCATTTGCTTACTTTTTTTAGTCATTTGATCACTTGTATTCATAGTCATTTACTTTCTTTTACATCATGTTTACTTGATTTTGCAATGCTTGTTTACTTCCGTGTTTAATTACATTATTTTCATTATTGTAAACATCTCTTTTATCTTATGTTTATGGTTATTTTTTGTGTCTAGATCACTATGTGCATTACTAATGGTGTTATTATGATCTTCCATATCATGATGCACTAAGTTTTATCCTTGTGAATTTATTAGTCCTTATGCATATTACATGATAGTCATCATTATTTTTCTATGATATTGGTGCATATTGTCATATGAAATATAAAAAATCAAATTGCTTAACTCTTACTCAGTTGGAATTATCATTAGAAATCCAATGAAAAGAACAAAATAAACACAAGGTAGTGATCAAACCATCTCACATTCTCAAGTCGATGCATCTGTGTGTCATCTCTCTCTTTCATTCATCCTTATCTCATCCATGTTGTCAACTCATTTGATCCATCATCATTAACCCATGTGATCACTTTATTTATTTGTTAATGTTTGCATATTAATCATCCAACATCATTTATTAATCTTTTCATTCAATATCCTACACATGTCGATTGAGACTGACAAAATCACATTTTTCATCCTTTCTCCATCATCCACTCATAATGTGCAATCATTAACTTTAGTCTAGCATCTATAGGTCAATCTTACATTACATCATCACTTCTCTTCCCATATTGAGAGAACTACATATGTTTTGATATCCATGCATAGACATTGTCTAAGTGGGTTATGTAGGTAGTGCTTAGAGACATAGGGTCTCTAGGATTAACTTGGCCATCATCTTTCCCATCATCCATTTCATCCAAATTTTCTATTGTCATTTTATCAAAGTGCTATATCTCCTTATCCATGCTTGTAAATATCAATTTTGTAAATATGTATCACAAATTAGACAATCTATATTTTTCATTTTTTGGCTTGTGGCTTACCATCTTTGGGATATATCATTCCCACATCTGCTTATAACCCCTGAGTCTGATAATAATCTAAGCATATAGTCTTTAAAGTGGGACATGTACTTTTTCTAATATATTCTCTGGCATTTAACAACTGGGGGTAAATAGTTTTACACGTACCCTCTACAATTTTCCAAACATTAATATTGAGACAAGTATCTGTATTATTGAAAATATTTTTCTCATTTCCATTCCTCCATAATTCTAATTCTTCTTCCATTTTCAAATTTATAGAACCATTAAATCAAATTATTTCAAGATTATTTTCAAAATCTTGCAATCATTTTTCAGCGTGAAATCCACCAATCATTTGTAAGTCAATAACTTTTTTCTTTTTATCGACCCATAATTTATTATTGTCGAGATATATCGTTCCCACACCCGCTACTTCAGCCCATGAGCCATTATCAAACAAAAATAGCCATATAATCTCTGAATAGTTTATTTTGTTAATTTTCAAATCAAAAGACCTAATATCACCTTACTTGGGGCAAATTTTTTACGTTTCAAACACATTACAAATTTGACATCAAAACTAAAATAGCTTGATTTTTCGTTTGTCTATTTAAATATTTCCTCTTTTCATCAATTTTGAGTGTTTGTCCATTTTTCACACAAACCCTCGAGGGGGCATCATCATACCCATTTTCATTAATTTGGAGATTTTTTTTTCTTTTTATCATCAACACTCTACTTCTTCTATTATTCAAAATAGTATTACTTTGCAACACCATTTTAAAGAGGGAAAAATTTAGACACCTAAATTTTATTTAGTGTCTAAATGCACTTTAATTTATTTAATCATTCTTCCTAAGTTTATTAATGATTCTTCTTAATTTAATAATTAACATTTCTTCCTAAAATCAATTAATTGATTTATTCAAATACTTTTGAAAAATTTAATGTTGCACCTTTTAATCTTTATTTTAATTATTTAATTCTTTAATTTACTAATTCAAATTTCTCCCACTTTTCTCTCCCTCATCCTAACCAAATCCATGAAAACCTCCACTTCCTATGACTCCTCCATTGAGTTGTCAATCCATTTTGATGTAGTCTACTAACCAACCTCTCCTTTTTCTCACCTGGTTAAAATAGTCTCCATCCTCATGGATGAGGAATCATCCTCAATCGTTGATCATTTAGAACCTTGAAAAAATCCAATTGATCCTCCATTGTCGGATCGTAATCCTGGCTTCTCTAAAGAATTTTGAGAATCATCATTTTCAAGGGACAAAAATCTTGATAAATCACAATCAGAATCTACTAAATCATAATCAAATCTTGCATCCAAATGTTTCTCATTTCACCTTTGCATTAGAGGAGTGAGCACCACATTTTGATAGAGCAAATCAGATTTGAATTGTAATGGAGGATTCTTGTGTCTAAAATGTGAAGGTTTTTATTGTTGTTTCTTGCATTTGTTGCTCTAACATTGGTAGGATTTAGCTTAGAATAGACTTTTTCTTTGTTTTTGTACTTTTTAATTCATACAAGTATTATTGGTACAACTACAAGTAAATAAACATCATGTACTATGATCACATTTGATGATAGTGAAGTTGTTGATGATGATTCAAATAGACATGCACTTTTTATTCAAGCATATGTTAACAATTAATCCATCCATAGTGTCATGATAAACAATGGATCAAGTGAAGATGTGCACACCATAATACTCTTTCATTATATTGGTTATACAAAACAAGATTTATAAGATACTTTTAGAGATGTCAAGGCATTTGATGGGAATACACAAGAAGATCTTAGATATATAGTGCTTCATTTACAAGTAGGCCCTCTCATAATGCCTAATCAATTTATAGTTATAACAAACATAGGGGTCTATGATATGCTACTAGGACTCCCTTGGATATACAATATTAGAGTAGTACCTTTTACAGTGAATATATTTCTCAAATACATTCATGGTAATCAAGTGGTCAAAATTCAAGGAATCCAATATGATTATCCTTTGGAATAAATGATGTTTACTTATTCTATATAAAATTCACTTAGTATAATTATTGAGTAACATGGTAATGAAATAGTTTACAAAACTATTCAAGAGCATTTACCAACACATATTAGAATTTATAATGAGCATGAGCATATTATAGAATATATTTCTCCATATACTTATGAGCATGATTTCATAACACATGAGCATATTTAGTTTGTTTTAAAGATCATGGTATATCATCCCAAGAAAAAAATGTCACATCAAAACATGTCTCTATATCGTAAGTCAAAATAGGTTATTAAAAGAGTTTCACCAAAGGTATAGGTACAGGTTGTTAAATATTATTATCCTACGCATGAGGTTATAGATTGACATGAACATATGATTAGTGATTCAGAAGCTTATATTAAAACACATGGATCATATTTTAGATTCAAATATATATACAGTTGGTATGTTTTCATCACAATATGTCACTCCTTTATATCATGCCATGGGTTATACATACATGCCTATCACTAATATCATCAGTTAAGTTAATTGAATTTATCTTATACAAAGATTCTTTTCTTTTATGATAATTTTTATTAAACTTATTAAATCATTCCTCTAACACCTTGGCTTTATATTCACTTTGGGAACATATTCTCTTTATTTTTAGAGCAATTCAAATAATCTAAAACCTATCACTATGGCACTCCATATGCTTACTATTGCTTATATTACACCCTATGGAACTTACAAGATCTCATATTGATAATTTTTACATGAGAACATTTAGCCTCTTCCCCATTTGAAGATCATGTACATTCATACATATTTTCACTACATTTCTATGACTCAAAGTTACATATACAATTATTGCATTCCCACATATCATACTATGCTTTTGCAAATTGTTGAGGGTTATTCAAAGCCTAATAATTCATCTATTTTAAAAATATTTATTATTTTTACCTATTTTCAAATCTTTTTTAGCATGCATATATGTCAAAAATTTAAAAACATGCATATATTTCAAAATTTTAAAAAAATCAAAACATTTTCAAAAATTTCAAATCAGGATCTAAAGCATTTTTCAGATATTGTTAGCCTAATTATTTTCATATGCTATTTAATATATGTTAATAAAATATAATATTCCATAGTTTAATATACAATTCTTCTCATGAGGTACTTAAGTTAGATACATGACATACTTCCACATGATTCTTTGATGTCGGGTTCCTTTATTACCCAAAAATATTATTAAGTTGGGGACATATATTCATTTTTCATGAACACTTTAACATGTTTTATTTATCCATAATCTCTCTACCATGTTGAGCTACATATCATATAAAATTATTTATAAATCACTCATATTTTTAAAATATATTACATTAAACATGCTACTTGCTAACACTCACATTTATACATATGATGGAGCTATATTAGTCTTATTTGATACATGTTTTTTGATTTACGTTCTTATTTTACTACATTATAGGTTAGACTTTCTTGCTTATTGAGTGTGTGGCCCTTGGCCTTATCTATTAAAATTATTGATTGTATGGTATTATTATGCCATTTACATGTGGATTTTGGCCTTGTGTGTTATACAAAATTTTACATGTCCCTTTTATGTTGCTTCTTGAACCTTATGAGTGACATATTATAAAAACTACATGAAATTTTGTGACATTAATTTTATGATTATTGGTTTTTACTATGGTGCCATGATTCATTTCATGCATTATATCTACTCTACTATGGTGCCATGATTCATGTCATGCATCACTTTTAAACTTTATTCCTACTTTAAGTGTCATGATACATATCATGAATACATTGATTTATGCTTCAATGATATATCTTTCTAACACATGTTTCATATGCAAATTCAATGTTATATTCATTACTATGAAAGTAATTAATTTAAAATATTATATCTTTAACATATGCTTTCTTTTGATAACAGTGATTTGTAGGATACATCTCTCATCTTAAAAGGGGGCATCACAATGGGCCTGTTTAGAATATTCAAGCCTCATGAGAGAAAAATTTCAGATTTATGGCAATATAATATTTTCAAATGGAAATATAATTTAATATTTTCATATTATGGGGACATGTGGCATGCATGTGCACTCATTCCTACAAGTTTCAAATATTTCAAAAAGTTTTAAAAGTGAAAAATTTATAGAAATTCAAAGTTACAAATTATAACTTCAAATAACATTTTAATATAATATAGCTATAGGGGGAATGATATTCATTCATGTCCATGTTTTTACTATGGAATTTTCATAATTTCCAAGTTTTAAGTTTCAAATAGAATCTATATCTATCTAAAATGGTGTGATTCATCTCAATTTTAAGCAAGCCACATTAGATTCTAGAGACACTCTACATATATGGTTACAATTTTTGAATAAGTAGCAGGCCATAGTTCATGGTTCCACCCTTAAAATATTTTACATAATAATCTATACATTTAAATGAGAGTTAGAGAATACAATGTTTTAAATTCAAGATTATTAAATGGTTTTAAAATTTAGACTTGATCACTCTATATTCTCCACGGTTCAACACTTCTCCAAATGTACCAATAAAGGGGCATGCATACTTTTCCATCTCCAAGTTACATGTCAATTAGATTGCATACTCTTTTTTGGTGTAAAATTTCTTTTCTCTCTTTTAAAATTAAAAAGAAACAAATATTTCTTTGACATTTTTGTAGGTTTTTTAAATTAAGGCATCTTGCACAATCAATATTTTCATCAAAAGACAAAGAATGTATACACACTCATGTTCATATCTACTTTTATCTATTAATTTAAATTTGTGTGTCACTATAATAAAGTGGGGGGAAATTTAGACACATAAAATTAATAATTAAATTCTTGAAAATGTTTATTCTTGACATCCTTAATTCAAATAATTCAAAATCTATAAGAGAGACTTCACTATATTGTAAGAACTACAAACATAATACAAACATCCCTATTTCAGCTATATTAATCCCTATTCATTGAATATAATCATGTCAAACCTATCCCAATAGTCTTTCATCTTCTAGGACAAATCTGCATTAGTCAAATAGGATTGCACTATGTCCTTGTCTCATAGTGTGGCCTTGTCTCCCATACTCTAATGATAATTTTTTAAGTTAAAAATTTTCACAATGACCCTCTCGTGCATTTTTAGAATATACTTCGTGAAATTGTTCCAAATATTATCCTTTAAAATAACATCAAGGCCACTCATTACCATCTCATGATATCTCTCTAAAAATTTCACTACACACATTAAAAGAACACTATTTGTTCCTATTTCAATTATAAAACATTCCAATAGTCATAATCCAAGACTAAGTATTATTTATTATAGGTTAATGGAATCCATTACCAAGCATTACAATCAATCTTTTTTCTATAGCCATTATAGTTGCATAATCATGAATCACACAATCACTCAAGGAGAACTACATTGACTTGAGACCCATTTGGGATCAGTAGGCAGTTATTAGGTATAATGGGTTTCTAACTATTGCTCGACCATCCTCACTAACCCATTTTTATTTCCATTTATTATATAATTAGTATCTACCACATGTGTAAGACAAGGGTTTTCTATTTTTTAGGTCTCACATGCAACATATCAACACATAGAGATTAATAGTCAATCCCTATAAATAAATAAAAAAATTAAGAATAAATTCAAATAGGATGTGACAAAACTCAACATATAAGGTCATAGTATACCCCTATCCACCTCCTAAAAACTGCTACAAACAACCTACATTTTTTAAAATACGAATCTATATATAGATCAATTTCACATAGTTTCTAGTTATAGTGAGCTTACACAATCAAAATAAAAATCTATTTTAGGGAGGTCTACACATCTTTAGGCCTATTTAATATTTTTAACAAGTTTCTATTTTTTATAGATTTTATAGAGTACTATATTTGACTTTATTTTAATATC
Organism: Torreya grandis; assembly: GCA_037957365.1. Taxonomy (NCBI): domain Eukaryota; kingdom Viridiplantae; phylum Streptophyta; class Pinopsida; order Cupressales; family Taxaceae; genus Torreya; species Torreya grandis. The sequence goes on along the minus strand of JARHVA010000756.1, from coordinate 1,086,852 downwards.
AGATCAATATATATATAAACATTTAAATTTAAATAGCTTAATACCATTAACTTAAGAACACTTAAACTAAAAGGGTTAAACATACTGGTTAACTCGTTATAGTATAAAGAGTTATCCAAGATGTGTTGCCTATATAATACTCATATTGGTCACTAATAATTGGTCATGACAACATTATACCTTATTGAAAATTGTTGCATATTGTAGATTATTATATCATTGTATATATTTTTATTTTTATTATCATAACAATCAAGATGGGAAATGTGACATATCTCATATTTTATTATATCTATAATTTGAGTGAGTGGTGATCGTTCAAACAAATAATAAATATAATTTCATAGATTACATATTATAGGGTTTATCATATAGATAAAGAGAGTTCATTTGTTATCACAATGCATGAAGCTAATTCATCATTTTTTTGTTTCAAAGCATTTTTCTACCACAAGTGATTTTTTTAATCTCTAAATGTGTTTAATTTTTTTAATTTGATATTTTTTCACAATAATAACTTGACATAGATTGAGGTATTCATGCATTATAGTGCATTTTCAACACATTTTATGGATCTTTTTGGTTACTCATTAGAGTTAGCTTAAGGTATCCATATTTTTCTCTTTGGCACATGGTTTATCATTACACATGACTATGAGTTGTTGTGACTCCTTTTAGGGTTAAGATGAATCACATGCAATGAATTCATTATGATTTATGAGTTTTATATTTTTGAGAGAACCATATGCATAACTGTAGTTACCAAGACTTACATCTTAGTTGAATTAGGCTTAAATGGATATTTCTTAGGAATATTAATCCTAAGTATTTACCACCTTATTTTCTATTATTGGTTGGTGGTGGTTATTCCCATTGTGGTATTTGTATCCATATTTTTTATTATTTATAATTTGAGTGGAGTATACACAATAGTACATTTCATTACAACATATTGAGCCCAAAATATGATTTCTACTTTGATTTATGTTCTAACAATGTAGCTAATTTTTACAAATTCATTTATGAATGACCATATTTTTATTTAGTTGGTAGGATGTGCTAGATAATATAATGAGATTGGTAGAGGCCAAATCATGCATCACATCATGAAAGAGGATGAATCCTCAATTAGGAGCCTTTCATTGGGTCTGGGAAGGTTACTACCCATAATCATCTAGGTATACTTTCCCTATCTAGAATATCAACACCAAGATTAACAACATGATACTCTAATTATTACCATTTCTCTTTGTATGGGTGGAAGTTGACATCTCCAATATTCAAACTAAACATTTCAACTCATCCATAATGTATTTGAGCCTCTATGAAGTCACTTTTTTAACATTCATATACTAAATTAAAATATGAATTAATTTCCATAATCACATTATTTAATATTTGGTAACTATAATTTAAACTATTTTTAGAAGAGACTAAAATATTACTTGATTGTTAGTAACTAAATCAGAGTAACTCAAATTATATTAGAATATGCAAATGATTACATTTATAGGCCTATAAAACTCCTTAATACAAGGAGTTAGGAAAATATCAATCCCTATTATATATCAACTAAGCATATTTACATGACTTAATTCAATAACCAAACAACTCACTTACATACCAAATTGATATCACACAAATAATAATACCCATGAGATGTACTAACACAAAGGATTATTTACAACAATCCAGCTTAGTATGAACATCAGGAGAATGGAAACACTACTTAGGAACTAATTCAATGATGCACTTGGTCTATTTTATTATAGATGAGAATTATACTAAATCATGAAAGGGAATTGGATCAATCAATATATGGGAATGGGATTAACCAATAGATTAGAACTCAACCAATAAATGGGAACTCAACCAATCTAATGACGATAATATTTCAACTGAACCATCATAGCATTTAGAGTGATCTATGCATACTACTTCAATTAATGTAGTGTGGATGTAAAATTTTTTAATAGGAAATAAAAACACAACACACTCATACAAAATATGAAAGGTTTTGTGTCATTACTGATCTCTCTCTCTCTCTCTATATATATATATATATATATATCATTTTTGGAATAATTTTCATATATATATATATATATATATATATATATCATTTTTGGAATAATTTTCTTCTCAATCACTATATTATTATTCAGAATTAACCTAGTTAATTTAGTCTTCTTCGACAACAACAAAGATCTTATCTTTTTATTTTTCATAAAGAATGTCTTGCGCTCTTTTTTTAAAATGCATTAGAATGTGTCCAAGATATTTGCAACAACAATAGATATAGTTTTTCCTTAGATTTTTGAAATATGACTTTAAGGATGAATTGGGTTTATTTTTTACAGTCATTACTTTTTTCCTTTATCTCAAAATAAAAAAATATATTTTGAATCCCCTCATTGAGCAATGTAGAGATTAAATTTTCTAAACTTGGGTTCAGTTTGCTTAAGGCAAAACCATATTTGACATATTACTAGGCATGTTGTTCAAGAGTATGGATTTTGTGTCATCATCTTTTATTGCTTCATTAATTTTAGATAGTTAATTTATCAAAGAGTGGAACTTATATATGCGAGTTATCATATTTCTACCTTCTTCCTTCTGTAAACCATGCAATCACCGCTTCATTGTTATTTTAGCACTATTGACTTGAGATCTAAAAGGTTTATTTAATGATTCCCAATTTTTGTAGAATATTTATTGAAAACTACATGATGCAAGTAAGCTTTTGTCAAACCAAGAGAAATAATTGTCAAGGATATCTTATCCTTGATGTTTTATTTGATGATTTTGTGGACATATGTTAGTTTGAACACATTGCCATGGATGATTCCCTAGAAGTCTTTTTCAATCAACAACAAGTGAAATTGTATATGTTAGGCATGAAAATATTTTCCTTTGAACTTGTCAACTGGATATAATTTTTCCATGACTATTGCTATCCTGCCCCCATAGAATATACTTAGGACATTGATTTCAACCCAAAACATATCCTTTACAATAGAAATATTTGACTTTAACACCTTATTTGGAACACAATTATAAGGACACTAATCTAACACTTAATTTTGATAAAAATATGATAGACTAAAAAATAAAAAATAAAATTTAATTAATTTAAAAAAAAAACACTAATAATTTGACATATTTAAGGACAATAAATTCATATTAATAAAAAATTAACCTCATAATTATAGATACTTATATTGAAATACTAAATTATAGAGTCCAAAATAAATTATATGCTAAACATGACACGTACTATACACAAAACTTAGATTATAAACCTTAAACTTTTAAAATAATATTTTAAGATCTAATTCTTATATATTTTAAGCTATTGAATATTATCATTTGGATATATCAATACACACATTTCTAGTGAAAAAATCACATTTGCCCAAAAATGAATAAGACTTTGACTAGAATGTACTTATTTCCAATAAAAGTAATGTGGATGATATTGTCACTAAATTAAATCAATATAAGTGAGCACATGGAGACCTTTTAGAATAGAGTTGTTGTAAGATGTGATATTGAAAAATTCACTTGACCTAGATTAGGTAGACTATTTAACACAAAGGTGAATGGTTTTAGATGGATGCCAATGACCCATGATCAATAGAATCATGCACATATAGAAGTCTAAAATGATAGAAGAGTTGAGATCAAATACGGTATACCTTAAATCATATAATGTAGACAAGGTGTATAAATTTTATGTTGGAATTAATAACAATGGTAATGATAGTTACACATGATAATAGGAAATCTAGAAAACTTATAACCCACATGAAAATAAGCAGTACTTTCAAATATTACTGAATAATGATGGGAATGAAAATTTACCTTAAACATTTCAAAAAAATTAATTTAATGCAGATATCAAAGACACTTATGAGAGACTCATTTGGATATTCCATGCTTTGACACCAAATTAAATAATAGTAACTCAAATTATATTATAATATGTTAATAAGTACATTTATAAGCCTATAGACCTCCTTAATATAAGGATTTAGATAAATCCCAATCACCACTATATCTCAACCAAGCCTATTTATGTGAGTTAGTTTTAAAAATGAATAATTCACTTACGTACTAAATTAATATCACATAAATAATAATACCCATGAGATGTATTAACATAAAAGAGTATTTTCAACAAGTGTTTTAGGCAACATCTATGTTTGGATCTACTATTGGAGGAATATAAATCAAAATTTATTCAATGTAATAATTTTAATATTTACATGATTCATAAATATTTTTATAGCTTTATGAAGGTTGGTTGTGAAAACCAACCAATAACAAGCTTTAACTAACCCAAACAATTTAAACATAACTAAACCAATAAATAAACAAACTAAATTTAACCTTTGATAATAAATGACCAAACAAACTCCCCCTTGATCCAAAGGGGTATATAAGGTGAAAGAACTAGAGTAATGACTCTAAAGTCATCAAAAAAAACTTTGAAGTAACTACAATGTGTGTACTATACCTCTTAGTATTAATCAAAACTAATGCCACTCCATAAAGAATCTTGCCTTGTAAGCTATGGCATAAAAAACTAACTAAACATGATTAAAGTTTGCTCATCCCCTATGATCATCTATACCATATTGTAGTATAACATGGCCAAAGCTTATCCAACTACATTGATCCACATAAAGCTCAACATAGAATCCTATCAAAGTGACCAACCTATATTGTGTATGGCATAACTCCCTGATGTCCAATAAATGCTAATAACCTTTGCTCAATATTCAAGGTTTTAAGAAATGATTATTAACTTGTACTATCATTGATGATTGATTGAAGACCAACCAATGTTATATATTCTCCCCTATTAGGAGAGAGGTGAGAAGCTATGAAACAAGAGAAAAAAATCAAACAATCATGTCTGCTCCATGTCATGAATATCATGGATAAGAAGCTAAAAATTTAAGAAATCAAGAACACAAGCCAAAAAATAGTACTAAAATAGATTCCAGTCTTGAGCTTAGTATCTTACACAAGACTGTTGAATCACTAATCACTCAAAAGATGTTATCAGGTTGATTAGGACCATAGACCTCAACCATATAAGATGCTTCCAAATCAGAGGAAGTGTAAGAATAACCTGAATAGATGAAGTAACATAAATATATACCACTAAAATGATCCACATAATTTTATTTAGATTCGTTTTTGTGTGGAGAATGAGTTCATTGAGAAGTGAATACATATACAATATTTCCAATACAACCACGTTTGAAACATCTAAGATCTTTCATATGTCTAAGAGAACCAAAATAAGATGAATCATGGGAAGAACCATTAGAATGAGAAGATTGCATATGGTTATGTCTTCATTTTGAAGATATTGGAGAGTGTCGATGCAAATTTTATAGAGACTATTTATAATGACGTGGAAAGTATCTCAAAGAGTGTTTCAGAGAATGCTTCTGAAACTACCTCTATACATGGTGATGATCTTTGTGATGTGACCTAGCCTTTATATAGTGAACTTTTTTAGTAGGTTTATGTCATGAATAAGTTGATTACATTTATTTCACTTGTTGATTATGGTTTTGTTATGAACTATTTGGGACATGATTGTTTGAATTACTATTGTGATACAATTTTGTGATCTATGTTTGATCCATTATGATTGTTGTTGAGATAGTTATTTAATATGTACTTCATTTTAGCATTATATATTTATGATTAATAAGTTAATAATTTATTATTTAGTTTAATTGTATTATTTAATGTTATTATTGCATTTATTGATCTTATATAGTATGGATGCTATTGAGGGTCTAGTGTAACTGCAAGTATGTGACTTTGATTAGTTAGGTGAGGCTAAAAACGTGAACAAAAAGAAATAGTGAACTTAAAATTTTTGAAAAAATGAGATTTGATTATTTTATGGATGCTTTGAGTCATTATTATGCTTTACTTCATTTTTTGAGTATTTTTCTTTAATTAGATTTGAATGCATATTGAAATCAGCCATTAATTGGTTTTGACTTCTTGTTTGATTATTGCTCTACTTAGTTTTAATTTTAACTCCTTGAATAAGTCGATACATGTTGACATAGTTAGAATGTAATAGTCTTATCAACTTTGTATTTGTTTTTGTTTTAATAATCTCATAAGTCATTCTCCTTAATGATTTTCATATTACTTATCACCTTGTCATTTTTTATCATTGCATTGGTATTTGAATGTATTTTAGCTCACTGCTAAGTCTTGATGTTTGATTGGACTCTTGAGTGAGATAGATCACTTGTCACATTCCTATTTTATTTTTCTTAAAGGAATTAATCATTGGTTATGGTTTAAATTCATTAAAATCATTTAAAAATTCTCTTGGGCATTTTAATTAGTTGAATTATGGTGTGGGACCCTTGTTAGCATTCATTGTTTGTTGAGACCAAGTCTTGTCTAAGCTTTTCTAAGGAAATGGGGGCCACGACCCACCATAGATATGGTATTAGTTTAAAGCCTTTTTGTTTGTATTATTTGACCTAGGAGAGGTGACATTGGCTTGCCACTTGATAAAAACATGTCAAGAGTCTTCTAATACTATTAGAGATCTTGTCTGGTCATTTTTACATTGTCATTTGGAAGCCCTGCACTTGGGGAGACTCTGTCAGAATTTTTGATGCATGGTGGCCAAGAGGATTAAAGGCAATTAAGTTGTAGGGTCTTTGTGAGCCTATTATGAAATAACTATAGATATTTAGTCATCTTGTTGACCATGTGGAGAAAATGTATGAGTTTAATGTTAGTTTAAATGGTTTGATCCGTTTTATTTTGCATGGGATTTGTCATGTGGAAAAGCTAGGAAGTCTATTAGGAAGAGAAAAAACTATTCTTTTTTCATTCTTTAGCAAGACTTCAAGTAAGTATTTTACTTAAATTCTATGTTGTCTTTGTGGCTTGGCCTTGTTGGTTTTAAACTAGATTTTTTTGGAAATACACGTAGTCTTTTTTTTAGTATGAAGCTTGCAAAAAGATTGTTGAGAATGGCTTGAAATGTTATTAAAACCCTATAGGGTTTAAGTTTGATTATGGCATTGTATTTTTTTTTAAACCAAAAAATAAATGGAATCCATTATGTCCTCAGATGTAGCATGCAATGTATTTTTTGTTGGGTGTTATATTGAACTTGTAGTGGGTAATATGCAGTTCATTTTTGTATTCTTTGGAATCTCTTTTATTGTATTTGAAAAGTCATTAGGCCATATTCATGAACAACTATAAAAGAGTTCAGTTGTTTTTGAAACCCTAATCCATTCTATAGGTATTAAATCAGAAACATTTTTTATTCTTTGATATTGCTATTTAAGCTATGGCCATGCAAAAATGGTATTTTGTGAACTTATAACCCTATTATGATTTTTGGGTAAAACCCTAGTTTGTCTTGTTTATGTGAAAATAGACATGTACATTATTATTTGGTTGTGGCCATGCAAGAAAATAATGATAATTTTAAGTTTTTATTATGGGTTATATTTCATTAAAGTTTATATAAAATAATGTTTTATTATTATTTTATATCATAGAGATAAAAATTGTACTTCTAGGCTATGATTTTCAATCATTATGAGGGTTTTGACTTGGTTGAGGTAAACTTATTTTGGTTATTTGATTTCATTTTAGTCAAGATTGGTTGACTTTGATTAGAAATAATAGACAATTTGAATTTTCATATCATTATAATTTCATTTTATTATTTAGATCATTACAATTGATAATGTCAATTATTTCTTTCTACTTGATTGATAGAGCCTCTTTTGGTCAACATTGACCTAGAGTTTTATGTTACTTGATGCAGTCACTTGAGTTGAGTTTTGGAGCTAAGTCACTTGAGTTGATTATCTTCTTAATGAAATTTTTTGACATTCTTTTGAGCATGTTGTTTGGTATGAGACTCAAAACCAATTTATGTCATTTAAGTTTATTTATCTAGATGGGAATATTTGAAGAATATTGTTTGTATTCAACATTACAAATAGTAATATAATTGCATTTATTTTGAGTGATGGACCCTAATGAAGACTTGGGGCTTATGGATGCAATGCCATGGATTGCACTCTTAATTATGAGATGCAATAGTTAGAATAACTACAAATGTGTTAGCATTGTTAATAAAGAATGTAAACAATATTATTTGAATGTTTTCATCAAGTGATTTATGTTAAGTGAAGCTCAGTAGTCATTATTTATCTTACTCACTTGTCTCAACTAGACTGAATCACATCTAACTAATGGATGGGGTGGTATAGGGACACTTATGGTTGGGCTCACTAGAACTAACAAGGTCGGTTTTGTTTCATTGTATTTGCATGTAGAATATTACTTGATTGTACTTCTAATTTTGAAATATTTGTAATATTGATTTTAAAGTGAAGAATATCAATTGTAAATTGAACTGGTTAATTATTATATATTTAACTTCATTAATTGTATTGATGCTTTTAAATTATGATATGCAATGTTAATGTTATGTTTAATTTGCATAGATAAGTTATTTTGTATGTAGGTTAATTTATAATTATAAAATCAAGGATGATCTTTAATTATCAAACCATTCATTGTGTTGTCATTTACATATGAAATTGTTAGATTTGAAATGACATTTTCATTGGTTTATTAAATTATTAGTAATAATGATCACATTGATATGAATTATGAATTGATGTTGTACATTTAATTATCAAACTAGGTATGGCTTAAGGATTTTGTTGTTGGCATAGTTCCTTTGAATCTTAAGTTGTGAAAAAATTGATTAAATTGATGGATATTTTGCATAAGGTGAACAAGTTCATTTAGTTATATTATGATATGATTAAATGTGTGGGAAGCTTTTAATGTCCATATGATTGTTGAATAATATCAATTGTCTTATCTCAAAAAGGAGGCATTGAGTTAGATGGTTATTGTTATGATTACTTAGCCTTGTTTTAAAAATTAAGTTATGAGATTCGTTTATGAGACAATATGTGAGCATTGTGTTAATTTTAATGAATAAAGAAATTGAAGAGTTATGCTAAGTTTGAATAAAGTAATTGATACATTACTTGTACAAGTTAAGTTATTTTTATTCATAATATAATTATTATCTATTCCCTTTAGTCCATACAAAGAATTTAGATATGCCTTAATCTATAAAATTATGCATTGGTGAAGACAGATCCTTTATTAAGATTCTTGTAAGAACTTCATAAGTTATTAATTTTTAATATCTTCTTAAGGATTAATATGAACCAAATCATTCTAAATTATGATGTTGTGACTTAATATGATGTCGAACATGTTTGGGCATATCAATAAAAGTGTTAATAATTTATGAGAACTCTTTTTTTTAATTTGTTCATATCCTTCTAAATGGAATCAATAAAATCACTATTTAAGTGATAGGATTATTATGACTACCTTATATAATTATTAGAAATGTTCTTTTGAACAACTAAAATCCTAATCTACAATTAATCATGCATGAATCTCATTCATGTTATAATATATGTAAATTAATCTAAAGAAAGCTTGTAAATAGATAAGTAAAAGTTTTAAATTTAAAAGGTTATTTCAACTAAGACATGATGTGTTGAGGAACATCTGCTCTTTACTTGGAAATGATTTATGGAATAATATCAAGATTTTCTATTGGTATATGAGGTTATTTATCTTATCTCATGTTCACCTAGGTGGTTTATTAGTTAATTTTATTTAGTTATTCCCACCCATTTATGTGTGGATATTTCATTATCTTATTTTAGATATTATGAGATATTAAATTTTTATCTCTTAAATATTATGAAGATATTTGATAGTTGTTTCTTTCCTTTAGGGATAGTTATCTCTTATTCCTAGGTTTGATCTCTTAGCTTGATCTCTTAGTTAGGATTGATCACTTAGCTTGATCTAGGATTGATATTCCTTGCCTATATATGCAAGGCATATTAATTGTATTGGACAAGCTTTGGAGATATAATATATGATATTGTTGTTCTTTTGTTTTACATATCTATTTGTAAGTTTTTATTGTCAAATTGCTTTCATATTATTATTTTTATGAATGTGATGTTCTACTAACACCATAGATTTTTATGGCTTGGAACAATCTTATTTTCGTTCCTTTCACCTATTTCATTATAATGACAAGGGATTGTTAGAAGTCAATAGCTCAAGTTTTAATCATTAAGTTTGGAATTGGTAAATCTTCCTTGGAATATAAGAAAGATAAAGTTTCCAAGCCTTAATGCATTGTCATTAGAAATTAATGAAACTTATAGCCTAAAGTAAATTGATCTAAGATGAATTTTAATTCACTTAAGTAAATAACTTTAAGTGGTAAACCTAATATAAGTGCATAGAGTTCTTTGAACTCATAAATAAATTAAAACAATGATGTTTTAAGTATGTTTGCATAACATAAATAAGGATGTATAAACTTAATAAGATAATTAAGAAGGCCTAACTTTACTTGTGAATGGCAACCAATTAGATTATGGCCACGAGGCAAACCCTGCCTTATGAAATTAATAAGCTATTCTAAAACAGAACTTAACCATGGTTGTTAAAACATCTTAAGAGCCTATAATAACATGACTTTAATCAATTAGAATCTTATGGTAAACTTATACCTTGTATCAATTAAGCAACCAATAAATCTAATCTCCCTAAGCTACCTATATTGAGGATGTACAACTCAACCTTTGATTGGTTGTGATGTTGGTAATGCAATCCAAAAAAAATCATTCCTTTTAGAAATATCCCTTTTCAATGATCATTGTTTGTTGCCTATGAGTTTGGTAGATCTTAATTATATAATATTAGTTTGATGATTCTTATGTTTAATCTATTTTACTTCCTACATTTGTTTGTTAAACATTTCTAATTTACCCAATGAGGTACATGTTGTTTTATATCCTATGTAGATACTCGGGTAAGTGTATAAGTTAGTGATGGATTTTCCAAGAAGACCACAGTGAAGTACATAGATAGGTATGCATGAGTGTTCTTACACTGACCCACTTATATCTGATTACCAAGTGGTTAAAACACTTCCTAATGAAGTAATCATTATTTTATGGACTTTGTCTAGTTCCTATGTTGGTTATGACACAATTATGGATCTCATTAAGTTTTTCTATGCTAAATTCTGGTTGGAAACTTTATGTCATAGTTATTTATATTGGTATTAAAAAAAATTGTGGTTGTGACATATTGGTATTAAAGCAAGTTTTACTTGTTAGGAAAAAAGAACATATAATAATAATAATAATAATGAATTAAAGATAAAAATAAAATGTAGAAAACACAACACAATAGAGACATAGATTTAATGTGGTTCACCCAATATGGGTTATGTCCACATAGAAACAACTAGTCCTTATTATTATTTAGTCTAACAAATAAAGGGAAAAACTTTCAATACAACCACTGCAATATCCTCTTCACTCACATGTTATGTGCCATCATGATTACACTACCCTCATATGAAAGGAGGATTACATATTAGGGTACAAATGCACAAACATAATTTCTACTATTATATCTGTGACCTAATAGTGAATGGTCTATATTTACTATGAAATTACAATATTTTACAATGCATTAGGAACCAAGCATAATAATAAGATCAGGTTCTACCATCCAACAATCTCTCACTTGGATACTGACTAATGCAATTCCACTGCTACAACTCTTCTTTGGACCTTTCTTTGAACTTTGACCCTGGCATGTTTCTCATCTTCCTTGTTATCCCTAAAGACCTATTGAAGCTAAAAAACTCTCTAGCTTCTCTTTTGTGACTACCTTTGTTAACATATCTGCAATATTCTAACTCGTATGGATTTTTTCCAAATTCAATTGACCATCCTCCAAAACTAAATGAATGAAGTGATACCCGAGTTGTATATGTTTAGTTCTTGAGTGGAATGTTGAGTTCTTTGCTAAATGAATCACACTTTGTCTATCACCATACAACTTGAAATCTTCCTACTCGTGTCTCAATTATTTCATGAACTATTTTAAGCATATCATCTCCTTGCTAGCTTCTATAGCTGCAACATACTTTGCCTCTAAGTTAAAAAAATAACTATCTTCTATAATTCTTAAATCCAAATAAATGTTATATCACCAATAGTGGAAACATAACCTATGGTGTTCCTCCTACCATCTAAATCTCTAGCCATGTTTACATCAACATATCCTTTTAAGGTAACATCTAAACCTTCATAACATAATCGTCTATCAGTGGTACCTCTCAAGTACCTAAGAATCCACTTGAATGCATCCCAATGCTCCTTTCTTGGATTATTCATAAACCTGATAACAACTCCCATTACATGAGTAATATCTAGTCTCGTGCACACCATAACATACATTAAACTTCTAATTTCTAAAGCATATGAAAATTTAGACATGTATAATTTCTTCCTACATTTTAGGACATTGTTCCTTGTTTAATTTGAAGTGCCTTCCCAAAGGTGTACTCACTAGTTTTGCATCTTGCACATTGAACCTAACTAACACCTTCTTGATATATTCTTCTTGAGACAATGACAATTTTCTATTTTTCTTGTCTCTTGTTATTCTCATACTAAATATTTGATTTGTAGCACCTAAATCCTTCATTGCAAATGAATTTACCAATTTTATTTTGAGATCATTTATATCCTACATGTTAGACCCTACAATAAACATGTCATCTACATACAATAACAAGATAATATAGCTGTCATTATCTCATCTCTTAAAATAGACACATTGGTAAGAATGACATCTATTATAACCTTGTTCTATAATAAACATGTCAAATTTCAAATACCACTACCATAGAGCTTGTTGTAGTCCATATAAACTCTTTTTCAACTTTCACACCATTTTCTCCCTACCTTTTTCTTCGTATCCCTATGGTTGTTCCATATAAATTTACTCCTCCAAATCACCATGAAGGAAAGTAGTCTTCACATCTAACTGTTCAAGGTGGGAATATTCTACTGTAAATATTCTACTGCTACCAAACTTAAAATAATTTTTATGAAAGTCATTTTTACAATTGGAGAAAAATATTTCATCAAAATTAATACCTTTATTTTATCCAAACCCATTTACAATAAGTCTAACCTTATACCTCTTTTTGCCTCCATCTTATTCCTTCAACCTATAAACCCATTTATTCTGCAATGCTCTTTTACCTACAGGCAACTGAACCAAATCCCATATTTGGTTATGTACCAAGGAGTCCATCTCCTCTTTCATGCCTTGCTCCCATTTCTTTTTGGTTTCTTCCCACATTACTTATTCATAGCTTTCTATCTCACCACCATTAGATAATAATAAATAATAAATTAAAGGAGAGTATCATTCAGGGAGTCTACTTACTCTGGTAGATCTTCTAACTACACTTTTAAGAGTTTGAGGTACTTTTTATTAATATTGTTACACATTATAATTTTTTAACACTTTTGGAATTTTATTTCCTATGATTTCATCAAATACTGCATATTTTATATTTGGTTTTTCTTGTTTTTTTTTTCCTGTAACTGATCTTTGTACATGACCTTCTCATTAAAATCACATCTCTACTCCTAATGATTTTGAAAATTTCAAAATCCCATAAATAGTAACCAAAAATTAACTTTATATCCAATAAAAGTACATTTCTTAGATTTTTCTTCAAGCTTGACTCTATTTTCTTTATAAATATGGACAAATCCTTCACAACCAAAAGTCTTTAAAAATTAATAATCTACCTTTATATGTGTCCATTATTCTTCTATAATGTCACCATACAAAGGACTTGAAGGCCTCTATTTATTAATTAAACAATAGTATCCACAACATCTACCCAAAATTTTAAGGGTAACCTTACATGTAATCTCATGTTCTTTGCACGCTCCACAATTGTCATGTTCATCTTTTCTGACACACCATTTTGTTGTGGTGTTCTTGGAACTATCTTCTCTCTATGAATCCCATGGGATGAACAATAATTATCAAATTCTTTGATGTATTATTCACCTCTATTATCTGATCTGACACACTTCAACTTATTTCCTATCTCATTCTCAACCAAAGCTTTCCATTTTTTAAAAGTATCAAAAACATCAAAAAAAATTCATATACAATAAACCCAAGTTTTTCTAGTTGCATCATCAATAAAATTGACATAATAATAAGAGTCGCCAAGGGATGATACATGAGCTAGTCCCCATACATCTGTATGCACAAGCTCTAACTTTTCATCCTTTTTTATCTTCCCAACTTTGAGAAATTTGTCTCTCTTCTATTTTTTGTACACACAATGCTCATAAAATTCCAAATCCGCCTTCTTCAAATTTGGTAACAAATTCTTTGAGTGAATAAATTACATCCCCTTCTCACTCATGTGCCCAAGTCTGTGGTACCTTAATTTTGTATCCACTTCTATAGAAGTTAAAGAAATAGGAAAGTCAATATTATCATTAGATAAATATAATGTACCTACCTTATCTCCTTTTGCTATTACCAGTGATCCTTTAGTGACCTTCCACAAATTTTATACAAATGTAATTATGCAGCCCTCACTTCCCAAAATCCCTACTGAAATTAGATTTCTTCTCAACTCAATAACATGCCTCACCTCTTTCAACAACCATTTATTTTTTTTCTATAATGTTATTTGTATCTTACCCTTTCCTACAATTTTACAAGGTTCATCATCACCTAAATAAACCCGTTCAAAATCACCTTGAACATAGTCTAGAAAATATTTCTTATGGGGTGTAGTATGAAATGAAGCCCCTAAATCTAACACCCAAGAATCATTAATATTATCTAAATAAAGGAGTAAAGTATCTTGTAACACATCACCTGCTATATTTGCTTCTTGATTTTTTTATCTTGTTGTCCATCTCTTTGTTTTCCCTTTTGAAACCAATAATATTTATTTAGGTGTCCTTTCTTCCTACAAATCTAGCACACCAACATTCCTCTAGATTTAGATCTTCCCCTCTTAGACTTACCACGATTCTTTGGGCCCTTTCCTCTATCTTTTTATCTTCCCCTATTTTCCATAGTCATAGCATTACCTGATGTCTCACCCATGCTTTTTTATCTCATTTTCTAACTAAGAATAACACCAATAACATCATCAAAATTTAAATTGTTTGAAATAGAGACATAATTACTTAGCCATGACCAAGCCATTCTAGTTTTCTAGTAATGAGCATAGAATCAAAAGAGCCCTAACCTCATCATCAAAATTTACTCCTATAGATCTTAATTGATTTTTGACCATGTTAAATTCATTTAAATGATCAGCAATAAACCCAACTTATAACATTTATATATTAAATAAATTCTTCATAAGAAATACCTTGTTGGAGGCTGAGGGTTTTTCATACACTCTATCTAATGCCTTTATCACATTCGTTGTTATATTTTATTTTAAAATATTGAAGACCATCGATAGTGCCAAGCATAACTGTATTATTCCTAATGCTTTTCTATCAAGAACCTTCCAATATTCATCCTTCATAGTTGTCAGCTTCTTTTCTATTCCACCCAATGATAGGAAAAGATCCTTCTGATATAGATAATCTTCCATTTACATCTTCTATAGCTGGTAGTTTTGATCGCTAAACTTTTTGACCTTAAAATTACTTTATTCCACCCTTGCTCCCACTCGAACTAGGAACCCTATTTTTCTATGAGTTTATCTACCAAATAAACCTTTAGCTCTAATACCAGTTTTTAGGAAAATAGAACACGGAGCAATATTAATGAATTAAAGATGGAAATAAAATGTAGAAAAAACAACACAATAGGGACATAGATTTAATGTGGTTCACCTAATATGGGATATGTCCACATAGAAATAACTAATTCTTCTTATTATTCACTCAAACAAATGAAGGTAAAAACCTACAATACAACCACTACAATATCCTCTTTACTACATGTTGCATGCCATCATGATTATAATGCCCTCATATCAAAGGAGGGTTACATATTAGGATAAAAATGCAAAAACATAATTTATACCATTAGATATGTGACCTAATAGTGAATGGTCCAAATTTACTATGAAATTACAATATTTTATAATTTATTCAGACCATAGTATTTAGACCATAGTGGGGGGCGGGGGGGGAGCTACCCCCCACACCCCCTATTAGGAATCAAGCATTATAATAAGATCAAGCTCCACCATCTAACATTACTGCTCCAAGGAACTTTGGGGAAAGTTAATTATTTATTTCACCACACTATAATGAGAACAAGATTTTAAATGGAAAACAATAACCCAAGGGATGTTAACCCTAGTAGAGTTAAAGGTAGAGGTTGTAGGGATAATACTCTTGAAAGAGAGGCACCTCCTCTCAATAATGTTGGTAGTAATGTTATATCCCCTACCTATGATTAAATTAATCCTAATGTTGACTAGGATTTGG
Source organism: Torreya grandis (assembly GCA_037957365.1). Taxonomy (NCBI): domain Eukaryota; kingdom Viridiplantae; phylum Streptophyta; class Pinopsida; order Cupressales; family Taxaceae; genus Torreya; species Torreya grandis. Next base: position 1,070,395 of record JARHVA010000756.1, on the reverse strand, counting down.
TATTAAACAAAATACTAATTACATTGAATTCCATTTAAATCAAACTAGACACTTGATGCAAATGTTACACAATCTTCCTCACACTATGTCTTTGTTACACTTTATTCATTCTATATACATGAACATAATGGTTAATAGACTCAATATTTCCTACAAGGAATTGCTTGACTGTGTGCACCAATATAATGACTTTCAGACTTATCACTAGTTCCTCATTCAATAATTCTGAAAATAATTTAACACAAGTCCAAATAAATTCTTATGCAATGTCCTTATTGTAGACACATGTACAATTCTAGTTTTTATCAACAATACAATACTACAAGGATTAAGAATTTGTTAGCACAAATAAAATCCTTGTTATTTTAATATTGTAACTCTCTCTCATTCCCTCAAAACACATTTAGCTTTATAATGTTATTATGATCAAATCTTGGTTCTACAATGTCTTTTGTTCAATATTTCATGCTGTATTTAGAAACAATACCCAATAACCCTCCATACACGTGCATGTTTGATCAAAAAACTTAAAAATTATTTATAACATGTTATTCACTTATATTTCACCAATTTTTAGATGTTCTAAATGGTTACATCTCTCTATATACTTATTTTTCCATTTGAACCCTAATTATGGGTATGTGTAACCCTGCACAACCCAAGAGTAGTTATCTTAGGATTTTACAAATTGAAAATGCCTGTGACTTTGAACATTATTTAAATCCCATGTCACCACCACACATCATTTTAAATCATTATAATCCTATTTTTCCTCTATTGTACTTCATTTTTTAACATTTTGTGTTGGACTGAGATATATTTCCCTATTTCTACAATCCTGGTTACGCTATCACTAGAATATTTAAATGTTCAAGCACCTTGAATCACACTCAAGACTCTTTATGTAGTTAGGAAATAACTTATTACCATGTATATACTAGTATCAATTCCCACTCTTACATGAAACCTTTTCCTAGAATATATATCTAGACCTTGTCCTTACAAAATGCAACAACACTTGGGCACAATGATATCTTTATGTGATATGAAAGGTGTTTAAAACTCTAAAGTGGCTTACCAAACACTATAAATACCTAAGGATCCATTTAATCCTCAAGTCTATCTTTGATGACTTTATTTATTCCTTTATTGAGTTTTATGAGTTTGCATCATCTTGACTCACAATTATGTTCAAGTTTGTGTGCATGAAACAATAGCCTATGGGCCATGCATTGGTTTTCTAGCTTTCCATTGAGAAAATAATTAAATTAACTCACAAAAAAATCATGATCATTAAAGATAGATGCTTACCACATTTTTATTTTATCTCTCAACATTCCCAACCTTCCTCACCACCATTAATGCAGGCACATATTTATTTACTCATAGAATACAAAATAGACATTCACAGTTCATATTCCTTCATGTAGATATAACAAAGTATACAAGATATCTTGAACTTCTCATTTATGATCAAGAAAACCATTTCATGGTACATGGAGAACTTCAAATCTCACCAAGAACTCAACTTACCAATTGCACTAAGAATCCAACGAATTTTCTCATGTTCACTCTTCAACACTGAATATCTTGCATAGTCCTTTTACAAAGTATAATGAAGAAAATACATGAAAACATTTATTTATTGTTTTCAAGAAACAAACTTCTTCTTTATTCTCATATTTTGGGGTTTTTTACATTTTTTCTTTGAATCCCAAGCCCCTTACAATTTCATTTTTCTATTTTGAATGACCTAACTTGCCAATAACAAAACAAATACTTATATTCAAAACCTCCATAACTACCTAACCACTTTTTGACTCCAACATTGTAAGAAGGTTTATTACTAATATGCTTTAATTCTAATTAAGACTTTTAACTCCTAACAAGTGCTAATCACCCTAAACAACCTACTAAAGATTAAAAATATGAAACTAAACTAGTTATTTACAAAGGGGATAGTGATGCCCCTGCATCATACTACCGAGGAGGGAATGGAAAATTTCCCTAAAATTTATAAGTGATTTATCTTTAATGTTCTTTGCAATACCTTTTGTTCAATGGCTCTTCCTCCTAGATCCCATGGCCTATTTGATATACATAGGCCTTATTGATGCTTGTTGGCTCCTCCTTGATTCTTCTCTTTCTTGATTTCTTCTTTGAGGTCATTCTTTTACACTTTGATCTTCCACTTTATCATCTTCATCACTTTTTTCTTCTCCTATAACCATCCTACACATGAAACACACATGTCAATGTAAACAATTTGTTGTTCATCTTCTTACCAACCACTCTCTTGATTTTCCTTGGTTATTCTCTCTATGCATGGTTTTTCTATTTGTTGTGTTGTTGTTTGTGTCCTCTTTTATATTTAAAACATCTCAGCCTCTGTAACCTCTTTATCCTCTTTTTACTATTGTACCTAATCAATGACTTGTATTTCCATGGCCTATGCCTTCAACATACTCACTTTCTCAACATTATAATCTAAAATCTACTTTTGTATGCATGACAAGTGATGTGAAAAACTAAAAAATAATCTTTGTACTTGCTCATCTAAAATTATCTTACCTCTATCTTCTTCTCTTTACTCATCCCTTATCTTAGGCAATTAGACTCTACTAAGCAAGTATCTTTCACCTTCTCCACCTCAAGCAAGTCTTTTTCACCTTGATCCTTTTTAATCAAGTCTTTTCCACCTAACTCCATTTCTCATCCAAGCTATCTCCTTGGATCAATGAGCTTATTTGGCTATTTCTCTCTCCTCAAGCCTTTCTTGGCTTTCAAACTACCTAACCAACTTACAATCACCTACAATCTTCTTTGATCAATCCCTTCAAACTATATTCAACATAGTTTCAATGAACTAATCAATTCATAAACTAAAAATATATATATGTACCTGGCCTTCTCCAAGAATCTTTCCTGCTCTGATACCAAAAATGATGTAGAGGTTACACAATCTTCCTCACACTATGTCTTTGTTATATTGTATTTACATGAACATAATTGTTAATGGACTTAATGTTTCCTATGTGGAATTATTTGAATACATGCACCAATATAATAACTTTCAAACTTATCACTAGTTCCTCATTCAATAATTTTGAAAATAATTTAACACAAGTCCAAATACCTTCTTATGCAATGTCCTTGTTGTAGACACATGTACAATTTTGGTTTTGATCAACAATACAATATTATAGGGATTAAGAAGTTAGTTACCACACAAGAAAATCCTTGTTGTTTTAATATTTTAACTCTCTCTCTCATTCCCTTGAAACACATCTAGCTTTCTAATGTTATTATGATCAAATCCTAGTTCTACAATGTATTTTCTTCAATATTTCATGCTTTGTTTAGACATAGTACCCAATAACCCATAGTACACGTGCATGTTTGACCAAAAAACTTAAAAATTATTTATAACATGTTATACACTTATATTTCACCAAGTTTTGGATGTTTTAAATGGTTACATCTCGCTATATACTTATTTTTCCATTTGAACCCTAGTTATGGGCCTGTGTAAGCCTGTACAACCCAAGAGTAGTCATCTTAGGATTTTATGAATGGAGAATGGTTACAAGTGACTACAATCATTATTTAAAGACAATGTGACCACCATACATTGTTTTAAATCATTATAATCCTATTTTCCCTCTTTTATACTTAGTTTCTTAATATTTTGTATTGGACTGAGACATATTTTCCTATTTTACAGTCCTGGTTATGCTATCACTAGAATATTTAAATGTTCAAACACATTGAATAAAACTCAAAACTCTTTAAGAAGTTATGAAATCACTTATTAACATGTATATACTAGTATCAACTCTCACTCTTACACAAAACCTTTACCTAGAATATATATTCAAACCTTGTCCTTACAAAATGTAATAACAATTAGGCATAATGATATCTTTATATGCTATGAAAGGTGTTCAAAACTCTAAAGTGGCTTAAAAAACACTATATAAATACCTAAGTCTCCATTTAATCCTCAAGTCTATATTTGATGACTTTATTCAATCCTTTATCAAGTTTTCTAAGTTTGCATTATCTTGACTCACAGTTATGTTCAAGTCTGTGTGCATGAAACAATAGCCTACATGCCATGCATTGGTTTCATAGCTTTCCATTGAGGTAACAATTAAATTAACTCACAACAAACTTGTGATCATTAAATATAGAATCTTACCTCTTTTTCATGCCATTTCCCAACATTCGCAACCTTCCTCACCACCATTAATGCAAGCATAGATTTATTTACTCATAGATTACAAAATAGACATGCACAGTTCATGTTCCTTCATGCATATAAAACAAAGTATACAAATTATCTTGAACTTCTCATTTATGAATAAGAAAACCATTTCATGGTACATGGATAACTTCAAATCTCACCAATAACTCAAATTACCAATTTCACTAAGAATCCAATGAATTTACTCATGTTCACTCTTAAACATTGAATATCTTGCACAATCCTTTTACAAAGAACAATGCAAGAAAATGCAAGAAATCATTTCTTTATTATCTGTAAGAAATAAACTTCTTCTTTATTCTCATTTTTTGGGTTTTTTTACATTTCTTCTTCAAATCCCAAGCCCCTTATAATTTCATTTTTATATTTTGAATGACCTAACTTTCCAATAAAAAAACAACTACTTATATCAAAACCTCCATAACTACCTAACCACTTATTGACTCTAATGTAGCAAGAAGGTTTATTACTAACATGCTTTAAGTCTAATTACTAACATGTTTATTACTAACATGCAAGAAGGTTTATTACTAACATGTTAATCACCCTAAACACCTCTAAAAGACAAGGCCAACACACTTGGACATTTTAGAACATCAAAATTGGGAAAAACTATATAAAACAACCTACCGAAGATACAAAACATGAAACTAGATTAGTTATTTACAAAGGGGGTAGTGATGCCCCTTCATCAAGACCCAAGTATGCAAATTGAACAACTTTGAAGATGTTCCACTTGAATAACTTACTCTTAGAGAAGAAGGGCATGATGATGAACCAATGATCCAAGAAAACCCTATAAATGTGGTTGATTCTATCATCAAGGAAATAAAATAATTACCTTCACCAACATTTTCAAGTGAAGAATATGGTGATATAGTTGATACATGGTTGGTTCACCTATAGAATTAATTTAAGCTTTATAATATTCCCTTCAATGTGAAGGTAAGAGTGGCTAATTATCAGTTAGTTAGAACTACAAATTTTGGGTGGAACCATCTCTGTGCTTTAGAGGGTTACTAGCTAATGACGCTTACCTAGCCTACTTTTAAAAGTCAGTTCAAGAAGAGGTATCTCAGTTTAAACTTTAAGGAATATAAAATAAGTATTTTTTAGCTATTAAAGAAAGAAAATGTGTTTGTAACTAAGTATAAAAATTAGTTTCTAAACATGTTGCATCATATTAACTACATACATGATGAAGAGACTAAAATTACCAAGTTTAAACTAGGTTTGAAGGAGATATTGATGTATGATGTCAACATAACCAATCCTAGACTCTAACTACTACTATTAAATTTTATCTTCAGGTAGAAGATAAGGAAAAAGCTCATCAAAAGGCGAGGCAAGATTTTAAACAAAATAAACAACAGTTTAAGAACAAGAATCTATCCCCTTATTCTAAGAATTTTAATAAATCTAATAAAAAACACATATTTACTAGGAATACAAATGGTTTCAATAAATTTTAAGGATAAAATAAAAAATTCAAGAATCAAAATTCTTCTAAGGCTATTTTTTTAAAAAGAAATCAGACCCAAGGTAGTCAAAATGTACCTGCTACTATGGTAAATACCATTCCTATGTCACCTTAAATAACTATAGTTGCTAGGAATGTGGTGATAATCACTATCACAAAGATTTTTCAAAACTAAAATAAGGTCAATCAACTAACTATAGGGTCTATGCATCTATGGATAATAGAAACGTAGATTTCAAGCAACCCCTATCGAATTCATAGGTAAATTAAATGATATTTTTATTTTTATTTTGGTTGATCCAGGAGAAACTAATAGATTTTTTAATCTTAAGATAGTAAATAGCTATAAACTAAATCCTATGACATTGAAAGATGATTGGGATGTTGAGCTTAGCTTAGGAAAAAGGGTGTTAGTTTCTAAATGTCTTGATAAATTAAGCTTAGACTTAGGTAATGTTTAGACCCAAGTCAACCTATTTTTAGATCCTCTTAGATATTTTGACATCATTTTAGGCATGGATTGGTTACAATAACAGAAAGCCAATCTAAACTAGTGTAATGAAGTGGTAAAATGTTTTGATGACATGGAAAAATTAATAAAAATTTAAAATTTATTGAAATCTAAAGTATATAAATTGTTATTAGCCTTACAACTAAAGAAAGTAGTGTGTAAAGGCTACAAAGTATATGCTATACAAATACAAGAAATAACACCTAAAATAGAAATAACATTATAATAATATACATTTTTGTAAAAATTCTTTGATGTTTTTTTTAGAAAAACTACCTAATTTACCTCCTAATAGGGAGTTTGACTTTTTCTATCGATGTAGCAAGTGGGATATCCCCTGCATCTAAAGCACCTTATTGCATGAATGATGTATATTTATAGGAGCTTAAATCTCAAGTGGAAGAACTACTATAAAATGGTAGCATTAATCCAAGTGTGTCACCTTAGGGTGTACATGTGGTATTTGTGAAAAATAAAGATGGAACCTTATGATTATGTGTTGGCTACCGCATACTTAATAAGGCTAATATCAAGAATCATTATCCTTTGCTGAGGATAGATAATATGTTTGATTAAATGAAAGATGCAACTATATTTTTTAAAATAAACTTGAGATCAAGATATCACCAGTTGAGAATCAAAGATGAAGACATCCACAAGGCCACTTTCATAACTCGGTATGGACATTATGAGTTTATGATAATGCCTTTTAGTTTAATAAATGTACCTACTACATTTATGAATTTAATGAATAATATATTTAGATATTTTTTGGATAAATTTGTTCTAGTTTTTCTTGATTACATACTGATCTATTCTATGAATGAATTTGAACATGAAAAACATTTATGTTTAGTGATGCAAGGACTAAGGCATCATAAATTATTTGGTAAGCTAAATTTTCTTTCTTTAAAACTAAGATACACTATTTGGGTCACATAATATTTAATATTAATATTGATGTTTATGCATCTAAGATTAAGGTTATTCAAGATTGGATTGCTCCTCAAAATGTACATGAAGTGCATATCTTTATGGGGTTGGCTAGTTATTATAGAATATTTGTTGAATTTTTTTCTATGTTAGTTAATCTAATAACTTCCTTGAAGAGCAAGGGTATGAATTTTATTTGGACTTTTGAGTGTGAAAAATAATTTCAAAATATTAAAGAGCTATTAACCATAACACCTATACTTTTTGTGTTAGATCCTAATGGAAATTTTGAAATTTGGGCTGATGCATCCAAAGAAGGCTTAGGTGGCATGTTAACTTGGGCTAGTTCAATCATGGTTTATGAGTCATGAAAAATGAAAGATCATGAGAAAAATTTCACCATGCATGATCTAGAACTTGTTGCCATAGTACATGTTTTGAAGCAATGGTAACACATTTTGATTAGTAAGCATTTTGAATTAAACTTTGACCATTGCAACCTAAAATATTTATTTTCCCAAGATGATATGAATGATTGCCAACATAGATTGCTGAAATTTTTGAGTAATTTTGATATGAACATTTCATATGTGAAAGGTAAGGAGAATCTTGTTGTTAATGCACTTAGTCAATGCAGGTATATTTCATGATTGTCTATTTTGCATAACAATTTCAAAATTGAAATTTTAGAATAACAATTTTTTGATAAATTTTACAAAGAGGTAAGTGCAATTTTTGTTGGCAAGCTTGTAGAAAAGTTTTTTTTTACTTTTATGTTGATTTTAATGGTTTAATTAGACACAAAAATATAATTTATGTGCCTGATTCTGGTGACTTAGGTAATATTTTATTAAAATAAGTGCATGCAACACCTCATTTTTCTAATCCTAGTGTCATGAAGATAACACATGAGTTGAAACAACTATATTATTGGCCTGGTTTGAAACATGAAGTTGTTAAATCTATGGAAAAATGACTAAAATATTAGTATGTGAAATCTAAATATTTCCATCTAGGTTGACTATTGTATCTTGATGATGTTCCATGAGATAAGTGGGTTGTGATTTCTTTGGATTTCATAGCTGGTTTGCCTAAACTAGAAGCAAACATGATAATATTCTAGTAGTAATAGATAGATTTACTAAAGTTGGTCATTTCATTATTAGAAATTTAACTTATGATACATCCATGTTTGCTAAAAAATTTGTGAAAGATATAGTACGATTTCATGGCATGGCCAAAGTTATTATTTAAGATAGAGACAAACTTTTTATTACAAGATTTTGGAAAAAAATTGATTATTGATTTTGGTACAAGATTGAATTGTAGTTCATCTTATCACCTAGAAATAGATGGTAAGATGCAAATATTAAATTATGTTATAAAATATATGCTAAAAATATACGTGATAGATTAATAAGGTAAATAGGAAGATTATCTACACTTAGTTAATTTTTTTTACAATAACAAATACCATTATGTTATGAAGATGGCTCCTTTCAAGGATTTGTATGGATGTAAGTTTAGAACTCCACTTGGTTGGGAAAGTTTAGAAAATAGAACTGTTATTGGTCCTGATGTTTTACAAGAGTATGATAGGCAAATGGAAATAATAAGACAAAATATTAAGGTTGTATCCAATAGATAGAAAAATATGTTGATTTAAAGAGTTCACCTCATGAATTTGAAGTTCGTGCTTAAGGTTTTTTGTATGTTAGACTTCAAAAAAAATCAATTGAATTTGGAAAGTCTTCTAAATTAGCTCCCTGATTTGTAGGACCCTTTGAAATTTTGGAAAAAATTAGTCATGTTGCCTATTGACTAGCCCTTCTTCTTTATTTGTCTTAGATTTATGATGTTTTTAATGTTGCATTACTAAAAAAGTACATGCATGATCATTTTCATGTTTTGGACTGGACTCATCTTCAAGTTTTGAAAGAGGAAAAGATGCAATTGGATCCAGTAAAAATCCTAGACCATCATAGCATTAGATTGTAAAATTATGAGATTTCCCAAATTATTGTTCAATAGTATTCTTTATCTAAAAGAAGTGTTACTTGGGAATATGAAAGAATTTTCAATAAACATTATCTTTGACTATTTAAATCATCAAGATGAATCTTTTCTAAGTAGGGGAGGATATCATGACCCTATTGACTACATTTATTTCACTTAATGATTATGGTTTTGTTATGAACTATTTGGAACATGATTATTTGAATTACCATTGTGATATAATTTTGTGATCTATGTATTCCCCATTATGATTTTTTTTGAGACATTTATTTGATATACACTTTATTTTAGCATTGGATATTTATGCTTAATGAGTTACTAATTTATTATTCGGTTCAGTTATATTATTTAATGTTGTTATTGTATTTATTGATCTTATATAGTATGGATGTTGTTGAGGGTCTATTATGACCACATGTAGATGATATCAGCTAGGTTTTATGTGAGTTTGAGTAGTCAGGTGAGGCTGAGAAAGTCAAGAAAAGGAAATAGTGAACTTAAAATTTATAAAAAAATTAGCTTTGACTTTTTTATGGATGCTTTGAGTCATTATTATGATTTACTTCATTTGTTGAATGTTTGTCTTTAATTGGATTCAAATGCATAATGAAATGGGCCATTATTTAGTTTTGACTTCTTGTTCAATCATTGCTCTACTTAGTTTTAATTTTGACTCCTTGAACAAGTTGACACTTATCGACATTGTTAGAATGTACTAGTTTTATCAATTTTATATGTGTTGTTGTTTTGATTGTCTCACAAGTCTTGTTCCTTAGTGATTTTAATCATGATTATCACATTTTTAGTTTTAGGAATTACAATGGTATTTGAATGTTTTTTAACTTTTTATTAAGTCTTGGCATTTTATAGGAATCTTGAGTGACATAGATCATTGGTCATCATCCTGTTTCATTTTGCTTAAAGGAATTAATCATTGATTATGGTTTAAAGGCATTAAAAGCATTTAGAAATTGTATGGGGCATTTTGTTTAGTTTCATTATGGTTTGGAACTATTGTTGGAATTCATTATTTTTTGAGACCAATTCATGGCTTGGCTTTGTTAAGGAAATGGGGGACATGACCCACCATAGACATGGCATTAGTTTGAAGTGTTTTTGTTTGGACTATTTGACTTAAGAGAGGTGGAATTGGCTTGACACTTGATGAAATTTTTTTGAGAGTATTCCAAACCTATTAATATTTTTTTTGGGTCATTCTTGCATCATCATTTAGAAGCCCTGTGATTAGGGAGACTCTACTTTAATTTTTGGTGCATGGTGGCCAAGAGGATTAGAGGTAGTTAAGTTGTCTTTGTGAGCCTATTTTAGAGGAAATATAGAGATATATTCATCTTGTCATCCATGTGGATAAAATAGAGGAGTTTTCTATTAGTTTGATTTTAATTTAAATATGTTGACTAGTTTTCTTTTGCATGAGATTCATCATGTGGAAAATATGAGAAATATATGGGGAAGGAAAGAAGTGTTTTTATTTGATTCTTTAGTAAGACTTCAAGTAAAGTTTGCACTTAAATTATGTGTGATATTTTCTAAGCATAAATCTGATAGGATTTATTGATCTTAAAAATTTATTATTACAAAGCCATACATATTCTCATAAAAGTCTTGCAAAATAGGATGAGCATATAACCAACTAATGATACATAATCTTCTATATTATGAAATAGTTTTATAATAGAATTATTTTACTAACTTATTTTAACAACTAACAATACTAACCTAAAAACTACATGATTTATTTTATAAATTAATAACTTCACTTACATAACAAACTTACTGTGGTAAATTTATTCTAACACCCCCCCCCCCCTTAATTTATCATAGTTTGAAGATTATAAGAGAGAGAACTTTTGAATGCCTCAAACTTATCACGTGCAAGTGACTTCATGAAGACATATACACACTAATATTGAATGGGGTAATATTGGAGCTGTATATTGTGTTGATGAACATGTTGACTTATGAAATGGACTTTAGCTTAAATGTGCTTAGTACATTCATGAAAAACTAGATTGTGAACAAGTTTAAGAACACCCTAATTATCATAGTTTAGAATTGTTGGCTGAGTCTATGGAACTCCCAACCCTACTAGTATACAACATAGCCATATCATCTCGTAGAGATTATTTTCCCTTATATAAGAATGAGAAACAAAGTTATACTTATTGCTCCCACATGAGATCAGACTAAATCCCAAAAAGAATGTAAAACTAGAAGTGGATTTTCTGTCATCAATTGAACCTGCATGATCTACGTCCATATATCATGTCAAAAATAACTTATCATTCTTATTGTATGCTAGGCCATAATCCATTGTTCCTCAAATATATTGAAATACCCACTTAGCTACTTTTTAGTGGCTTATCTTTGGCTCTTACATGAACTGAGAAAGATAGTTGACAACATAGTTGATATCTGGCCTAGTGTATGTGAGGTAAATGAGACTCCTAATCAACTAATGATAAAGAGTGGCATCTACTAGTAGTGATGGATTTGAGTGAGATAGTTAAAGCCTTGTCTCCATATGTGTAGCCATTATTTTTTAATCCATCATCTAAAACCTCTTGATCAATGTCTTGGTATAATTCATTTGAGACATGAATATTTAGTGCTCTTTTTTCCATACTTCCAATCCAAGATAGTAATACAGCATCCTAAAAATTTTCATGTCAAATGATCAGTTGAGATATTTCTTTGTTGTATTACTCATCTTCATTGAGTTGTCAGTGATGATTATATGTTCAACATAAATAATAATGATAATAATAATAATAATAATAATAATAATAATAATAATAATAATAATAATAATAATAATAATAATAATAATAATAATAATAATAATAATCTCCCCCCTTGTATTTTTAGGTAGAGATTGGGATCATATGCATTCCTCTGAAATACATTCTTCATGATATGCTAATTATTACATACCAGGATCTAGGAGAATGTTTTAGACCATATAAATATTTTATGAGTATAAACATCTTCTAATATTTCCCTGGTGTGACATAACCTTTTGATTGAGTCATGTAGACCTCTTTTTATAGATATTAATTTAAGAAGGCACTTTTAACATCCATCTAATGAATGTTCCATAAAAACTATGAAACCATTACAAAGATCATTCTGATTTTCTTTATCTTAGTTATAAGAGCAAAAGTCTCCTCATAGTCTATACCTTATTTTTGTGTATATCCCTTTTCTATGAGTCTCGACTTATGCTTGTCTATACTAATATCTTCTTTAAATTTTGTTTTAAAGACCCATTTACATCTAATAGGTTTCTTCCCTAGTTGAAGAATAACAATTTTCCATGTATCATTCTTCATGAGAGATTGATATTCTGCATCCATGGCATTTTTCTAAGGTTTGGAATCTAGAGATTCATGAACCATAAATGGTTAAAAAATTTCTACAACAATATTCATTAAGACAAATATACCTCTACACAATCCATCCATGAGTCCTCGGTCTTGTGGATGAAGTGATTGGAGGTCTATTTAATTTTACATCTTGAATTGTACTCATATAACATTTAGGCATACATTGAATATTATATGGTGGTGTTAGAGCTTTTGACTAACCATCAACACTATTTTCATCTAGAAAGTTTAAATGTATGATGCTTGTATTAGATGTCTGTGTGAAAAATGAACCGATTTCACCTTTCTCATCAAATATTACATCCCTACTGATAAGTATCTTCAGAGTATTTAGATCAATGAGCTAATATGCTTTTGACTGATTATTATATGCCATAAAAATACATTCTTGAGTTTTCTTATATAATTTATTCCTTTTCTTCTTTGGGACATGCATGTATGTTGTACAACCAAAAAATTGAAGATGAGATACTTTTGGCTTCATCCACATCCATGCTTCCTATGGTGTAATTTCATTAAGAACTTTTTTGAGTGACCTAATTAGTAGGTAGACAACTATGATACATGCTTATTACCAATATGAGTGAGGCACTTGTGCATCCTTAATCATGCTTTGAAATATCTCTACAATGACATAATTAAAATAATATGCAACACCATTCTATTGTGGTGTATAAGGAGTAGTGTATTGATGATGTATTCCATGCTCTACAATGTATGTAGTGATGTTTTTACTAGTGTATTCCCCCATGATCTAATCAAAAGGCCTTGATTTTATGACCAATTTCATTTTCAATAGAGGCCTTTAACTCTTTAAAGGCTTGAAATGCTTGATCTTTAGTCTTCAAAAAGGACACCCACATCTTGTGAGAATGATCATCAACAAAGATTTGGAAATACTTATATCCATTTACGATAGAAGTCATAGTTCTATAGATATCAGTGTGCATCATATCCAAGACCAATATTCACTTTTCTCAATAGGATTTCTTTGTTGTTTATTTTCTAAGAAATTAGAACAAATATCAAAAGATTGTTTGAGTGTGGGAAGACATCTGACCATGTTGTGTTTGCTTAATGCAAGTGAATACTCATAACTCAGGTGACTATATCTTCTGTGCTATAGCTAAGATTTATTTTTACCCTTCATAACAAGTGCTTGATGATCATTATGTATAAATTCAAGTTGAAACATCTTGCATATATTCAAAGATCATGTAATAGTTTTAGAACCTCAATAATTGTTCTTGATAAGGCAAAACTTCTTACCATGGTTGTGATTAAACTCAACTTTGAGATTGTGATCAAGAAGTTGATTTATATAAAATAAGTTCTTAGTGAGTCCTAGAACATACAAGACATCTATGATCATGGTAGTGTGGTTACCAAGTTGTAGATAAACATCACCTTTACCCTAAATAGTATATGATGAGTCATCACCAAGATAAACATTACCCTAAGATCCTAATTGGTGTAAAGTGGAAAACCATTCTTTCTATCCTATCATGTGCCTTGTGGCACCAAAATCAATATACTAGATAGATTTTGAAGAACAAGGTTCCTCATATGTTTGTGTAGTAAATATGTGATCATATTTTAAATAATAATCATCCTCAACAACATTACCATGTTGTTGTTTCTTCTTCCAATGATTTTTGGAATGGGGTTTAGGCTTCGATGACTAAGGTGGATTCTATGGAGTGGGATTCTTATAATATATGGCATGACATCAAATAGTGACTATAATGAATTGTGTATGTATATAAAGTGCAACTAGTGTGTGTATATAATGTATAGGTAGTATGTATATAATAGTACAAATCTATATGTATTCATTATACTTTATTTTTTATTTAATAACTATAATAACCCATCCATTTCTAACCTCCACCTTTGCTCAAATAATTTTAATTTTTATGTTTTATGATTTGTTTGTTTGATTTACTATTTTGCATTGGTAAATGAAATTGATTATTTAAAATTTACCATTTTGTATCCCAATGAAAATGGTTAATAGTGTATGTAATGAAGATAGTTAATTATGTATGTAATCATGATAATTAATTGCTTATATATACCATTCAACTAGTGGGTATGTATTGAATAGGATTAATTGTGTTTACTAATGTAAATGCAAAGATCTATAATTTAATGCGCGCGCGCGCGCGCGCGTGTGTGTGTGTGTGTGTAGTGTATATATTGGATATAATTAATTGTGTATGTATATATCATAAAACTAGTGTGCATGTGATTATAATTAATTATGTATGGACATAATGTGCAACTATTTTTCACTATAATGTATAAGTAATGTGTATATAAGGTATATTTAGTGTATATATAACATACGAGGAATGAAAAAAATTAACCATGGTTGTATATATCATACAACTAGTATGTAAGTAATGATTTGTGTATTTATATAGTGTGCATACTATACATATTGTATATATTGACTATAACTAAATATTTATATGTATATATTATGCATAATCCTCTATATATTATTTGATTTCATCATAATACCATTAAAATCATTATACTTTTTAGGCCTTTCAAAAAAAAAAATTATCTCCTTATTAATGAGGCATATCCATATTCTGACAGGTATAAGAGTAGTCATTGTTCCCAAGTTTGCTTCTTTTGAATCTTCACTCAAGGAATCACATCTTGTTAAAATTATGTCTGCAAGGTCGATTTTTATTTATAAATAAACCAATTACATTGGTATGATGTTAGTATTTAATTTTGGAACTTCATTACCCATCAAGACCTTATTTCCTTCTTGCACTTCCACATATTGTTTTAAGTCAATTACCTAGTCTTCAAACTCATTGTTATTATTTATTAAATATGATAATGATGAAATAATATCTAATAAAACATGCTCAAACATGTTTCTATATCCCATTTATACCTTTTGAATTCTTTTTTTCCTTGTCAATTTATCAAAATTCTATTTTTGTAAGTTTTACTTCAAATTTCTAAATCTTTTTAATACATGATGAAACCGTCATGATAGTTACAAAACTATATGTTTTGCGCAACCAAACCAATGGTTTTTGACACCACTATAGTCATTTTTAAAACCACCCTAGTTTTTTCATAACCACTACCTACATAAAATGATGGTTTTCCTACTGTTGCATGTTTTTTAACTCACTCCCAAAACACACATTTTGATGCATTTTGTATGGTTTAATTCATATTTTTAATCCTTTTATCTAAAATTCACATTCATAATTCCCAAATAAAATATTAGTCATATTAAATTCAATCTTAACTACCTCCAAGTTAACTCCAATAATCTCCCAATCAAGCTTTAGTTAACTCTTACATGCAATCTTTTCTCATTCCTTAAAAATAACTTATGTTTTCTAGAATTTTAGATCCTTAAATTGCATTAATATTTGAGCATAAAGTTTTTAGAGATATAAAATATAAATTATATATATTTTGAATAACTTGACCCAATTTTCACAGTAATCTTCTACCTACCCAACAAATTGGAGGAAGAAACCCATGAGATAACAACATAATACTCTATTGTTCGTGAGTAACCAACCACTGTTTATCTATCTCTTTATTTTTTTATTTTGATTTTATCCCCTTTATGTTTTCTCTTGTTTTATATTTCTTAGTCATTCATTGAGCAATATACATGGAGATAACAACGTGAGAAAATGAATAATTCTACCAAACTCTTCTTCTCCATTTGCCCTTTTGTTTTGATCAGGTTAGAGGATTTATTTTATTTATTTATTTTGTTAATTAATTTTTTTATTAGATTATTTTTTTATATTAATATATTATTTTTAATTCATAAAATAAACACATAAAATTTTAAACATAATTCATCTCTCCCTTTTCTTTTTGCATTGAAAATTTGTTTAATCACTCTAGTTGCATCCATACACTATAAATTTGAAATAAATATATCATGCATATTAGGTCAAAGGTAGATAGGTAAAATTTTCATTTAGTTAAAAACAATAATAACTTCTAATTTCTTATATTTTTCACATACAAATCTTACACAACACAAACAAGCAAACTTGTATACAAAAACTAGAAAACCCCAAAATGAAAACTTGCATTTAGAATTATTTTATCTATGTGCATGTTAGGAAAATTAAATCAAAAACATAGATCAGAGCTTAAATGAAAAATATTTTAGTTTAAAATTTAATTTAATTTCATACAAGATTTAAAAAAATCAACAAAATGGAAGATTTGCATTCAGTCATTCCATGCACAAACTAGATATTAGAATATTGAAATTGCATTACACATGTGCAAACCTAAGTTGTATATTTAGTTTTTCATTTGTATATCTAGGATTTAAAAAATACATTATATTATATTTTTGTTTACATCAAAACAAAAATAATCATTCGACCAAATGTAGACAAATTTATGCACTCTTTTAATTAGAAAATGAACAAAATCAATGATTTCATTATTTAATTTAAATTCAATTTTGTTGGATTGCATACATAATTATTATGATTATATATATATATATATATATATATATATATATATATATATATATATATATATATATATATATATATATATATATATATGCTTTCAATAATTTAGTTTCTAGCAATATCATAGTTTTATTTTCATCTCAAAAATATTTGTTAAACTAAAAACAAGCCCAACAAGACATTATAAAACAAAAACACTTGACTTCAAATTAGCAAGTGCACCTTTGTCTAGAAAAGACAAAATAATATATATGTTTCGAAAAAATAAGCCTAAATAAGTCAAACAATGCTTTCAAAACTTTGAAATAATTTTTTTCCTCACTCTTAAATGGCATTTCCTGAACAAGCTCATTTTCACAAAATAGTAACATTTTCCAGAGTGCTAGCCCCTGTACCAGTGAAAAACATCTAAAACAACATATACTTTGAGCTTCATCTAGAATTATTTTTCTCCACTCCCCTCCCTAACATTATAATTAGTTAATTATATTCTCTTATTGAGTTATCCCAACAAACTAAATCCTAACTTGAAAGACAAATATACCTTTTAGCCCATCATGCCAACAACATGAAAATATTATTCCTTTCACTTTTATCCTTGGGTTTAATATTTTCATATTTCATTCACTTCATGGATGACATTTTTTGGGCAAACCCAACCTGATAGATCAAGTCAAATCCATAGAGTTCTTCAATTTAACTTCACCTAATTTATAGAACCTAGTGCAAAGTAAGAAATTTGCTACCTTGTCATTATCAACTCCAAATATTCTTAATAAGCTATCAAATCTCAATTAATTTACATCAATAATGAATTTTATGCAACTAAAATGTTCTATTATAGACCCAAACATCCTTTACCACATGTTACTCAATACCCTTTGCTAGTTATTCACCCTAACTAACTAGCCTTTTCATCTCTTCACATCCCATTTCTTCAACCAAACTGGCCCAATCAACCCAACCAATAGACCACCCATTTAATAATCCTTTCATTAGATATCTTATTTAGACTTCATGAATTCAAGTACATGATGGTTATCATGTTGATTTTTGAATGTAAAAATATGGTAAATCCACATGAAAAGCTTATCCTTTTGTGTTTCCATTTTTATTTCTTTTCATTCTTTCCTTAATAATTCTCTTCTCTTCCATTTATTTTGCGGGTCTACATACACCCTTAATTATGTTTGGACAAGAGTTTGAGATGAATTTTGACATTGAAGCTTATATAATAAGGCTTAAACCTTTATGTAAATCATATCTCTTTAGTTATAATAATAAATCTAATCAAAACATGGAAAACCAATATTTATTTCATAACCCTTCTTTTATCTTGAAAACAAAATAGGTGTAGTGAGTAAGGAATTATGGGACCTCTTAGAAACCAATATAAGTTACCATGATTGTAATGAAATGATTTCTATCATTGGAGATGGGATTTAACCTCAAATTATGACTAGACCTCACATAAGTCTAAAAATCCTTAACATTTAAAGCATGGTAAGATTTTATAAATATGCTAAAAGGATTAGTCTTTTATAAGATGGGTTAAGTAGATTACATTTACCCCCACCTCCCTCAAACAATAATAAAAAAAATTCATATCACCTGAGTAGCCCATGATGACTCCTCCCAAGTCATCTAACATGAACCAATTCATCATAGGCTACCAAACCTCTCCCCTAGAGTCTCCTCTAAGAGAGGCTACCAAACCTAACACTATTGATACAATGAAGGAACTCATATCCAACTTTTTTGGTCCCATTAAATATTTGGATAGTAACCAAACCTATCTCCAAAATTGTTATTTCAACCAAGGAATGACAAAACTCAACAATCAAGGTCATTTCTCCTTTATTTATGTCTCAGTGGAATCTTATCAACTGTCCTAGTACCAACCCAATCTACCCTCTACTTGATAAATATAAATCCAAAACCTTGGGGATATTATTACTTGTGGGGTACCCAATATTGTGACATCAAACATACACCCATCTTACCAACCTCCCACCCAAGTGCCTATTAGAGGTTATTTCTATTGTCCTTCCCAAAAAATTATATAACTAACACATTCACACCTATCACTCCTCCTAACTATGTATTGGCCAATGCACCATACACATATGCTCCATATTTAAAGGCATCAGTCAACACTCCCTCTTAAAATTCCATACCACTGTAATATAACATATGCTCTAAATCCACTTAGTCGAATAACTAGTTTTTGACATACTATTCTTCATTTAATAAACCCACATATTTTCACTCTAATAATTTTTTGCCTGCTCCTTAGCCAATTCCTTTCCCTCAAGCTCATCCTAGGACACCTTTGGTGGATTTAGGAACCATGGTAATTTTTTAGAATACTTGAATGAACCTCTTGATCATAATACGAGAGGTCTTCCTACCAAATACCTTGCCTAGACTTTCCAAATACAAGGTGGAGGGAGACCCAAATTCACATACTAAGGCTTATACAATATCCATCAGAAAACTTATAACTCAAAAAGTGGTGGTCAATAAAATATTTCTAAAGAATTTGGAAGACATTGCTCTATATTGGTATTATCACCTCCACAAAGATTTTATACATTAATTCCACTAATTCATGGTTGAATTTGTGAAAGCGTTGGACATGAAAAAATTGATTTAAAATAGTTCTTAGTAGTTTTTGTACATAAAAAAATAATATAATGATTATGTATCACACTTTATTTAAAGGTGGAAATAAGTGATAGAATCCTCTACTAGTGATCCTCACATAGATGAAAGAGAGTTATCTGATCTCTTCTTACACACTCTCAACAAATAAATAAGAGAAGATATCCAAATGTTTCCCTACATGTCTTATGTTTATTCCATTAAAAGTGAATTTAGGATAGATCAAATGGCCATAGACAATGGTTGTAGGACCTATGAATCCAATGTGTGAATCTACTCCCCTAGCCAAAATAGTGGGGGTTACTGAAACACCAATCAAAATAACCCCAATAACCAAGGCCTTAAGATCTTGAAATAAAACCAAAATTCCATCATAGATGGTGTGACTGACCAAAATAAAAAGACAAATGTTGTAATTAATAACCAAAACCAAGTCTTGAACAACAAAAACATCAAAAATAAAAATGGAGATGCAAGAAAACAAAAGCTGTCACCTATGGTTCATGCAGTTGATTTCAGATATCCTTCACCTTAAGATAATCAGTTTTAGAACTAATTTCAAAAATATTAGCAAAATATTTACCATCAATCACAAAACTAGTACTTCTATGAGAACAAAAATCAACATATGTTTGATAAAAAATAAACACCAAAGGCCTAGGGATTATGATACCAATATATATTACCTTTTCCATAGAATTTTAAATCATGACACTTGAGCTTGCAGGGATTAAAACATGTTTATATAATGATTCCTTGAACATCAACAAAAAAAATTGTGGACATTTTCCTTGGAATGTAAATACAAATACCAAACTCTCTCCAAAATATCATATGATGCCTCTGAATAACAATGTGTGCATCTATAAAAACCCATTTCCCATTAATCAATAGTTTAATATTAAAAATCAACCATAAGACAACCTAGTTAACTAGTCATTGCTAGTTTTAACTCATGATGTCGAAGCCTCCACTTCTACACTAAGTAATCCTAATGTGGCTCCTAAAATAGGACCACAAGGAAAGAATAGAATGATAGGTTTCATTGAGTTACAAATAGATGAGGATGTAAACATCATCACTCATACAAGGTAGTACTAATAAACCAATCCCCATCATACAAAAATTTTAGAAACTAATGATCAAACCATCCCCAAACCCATAGGGCACTGTGATCTTGTTGTCAACCTTACCAAGGCTTTTTCCCACATCTCCTTCATGGACATTATTAAAAAACCTCCTACCCATCACCTAGAATTACTTGATGCCTTAGGATTGGGAAATTATGTTAGTGTTACACCTCTTCCACAAGAGAAAATAAACCATATAATAAATTTATCCATTTAGGAAATATTTAAGATCCACTATCTATTTATTCAATCATAGATGCCTCTCCTTAGATGATAAGATGGATAGGAGAGATCTGACCTTGTACTTAAAATTTTGGATTTACAATAAATATGTCAAGAGATAAATAGATAAAAATAGGGTTGCTATCAATATATGAAAACACTTGATTTATGACCAAAAATACCTTGTGAGGCTATAATAGCCTTAAGTCCTCTTTGATTGGGACCATTGTGCTACCTATTATTTTAGGCCCCAAGACTGTGTCAACTAATTATTTTTTCATAGACAAGGAAATTAAATAAAATGTGATCTTATGGACACATTATATTCATAATATGAAGGCAGCCCCTTTGATGCAGATCATCATTCACGTACTCTACTATGCCAAGTTCTGATACCTACATACATCAATACTTGCAAACAAACTTTATCTTTATGTGGCTTGTCTATCAAATTTCTCATAAAATATAATGACTTAATATTGTAGTAAATTTATAACCTTTGTCCTACTCATTATTATCTCTTATCAAATTTCATTCACAACTCATTCCATTTACTCTCTCTCTCTCTCTCTCTTCTATCAGTTCTCTCACATTAGCTCAATCTTGGTTATGGACTTCTCAAAGCCAAATCATATTCATCCTTGTACTAGGTTCCCTACATGAAATATTCACCTTGTATATCCTTTATTAGTATTCTAAAACTTGGTTCCACCTTACCTACACTCTATAAAAATCTCAATTACTTACTAAACTCCACAAACCCACTATTCTTTATATCAACTTGTAGCCTTTTTTCTGATTTTCTCAACTGTACGGATGGTATAGAGTAGTTATTAGAAATCCAACTATAGATTCAAGAATAATTTATCCTTATTAATGTATCTACAAATTTTCAATACTTAACTCATTTTTTGGTTACCTTTTCTAGAAAATTGTTATTTTCTATTAGCCCTTTTAGGCTTTTTTAGCCTTGTTTGCAAAACAAACTTCACTTGTTATATGTACGAATACCATCTCAACACAAAAAATTAAAAATATATTTCCTCAATATAAGTTAATTCATGATAAAAAAATTTATATTATTTCATTGGTTCAATCACAAGAAAACACTTTTGTCTTTTGCCCTCATCTAGGGTTTACAAGGTTCTGAGTAAGCTCGAGAGGGCTCTAAATTGATTAAATGGACTATGTCAAGCTTTCAAAACTTATCAAGACCTAAAAAATGTCTGTATTCCTATCATCTAACCTCTCAATGCGTAAACTTCATTTTATTTCCTTTTATCCACCTTCAATTCATAAATACATAGTCATTCAATAACACAGTCTACCTGTGTATGCCCAAGAGGGCTCCAATTAGATTTTAATAAGTTTTATTAAGTTTAAAATAGTTCAAAGACATATTTAAGGTCTATATAATTTTTTTTAACTTTTAAAAACTTTAAATACCTTCACATAATCCCTTATCCATTTCAAACATGGTTCTCATAGTGTTCTGTAACATATTCTTGATAGTGGACAATCAACACAGGGCTTGGACTTCAAAAGATCTTACTTGAGACTTTAAAAACTGATTAAAGGTTTCTTTATCCATAATTATGAATTTACACTCTGACTTAGTGCCATATCTCACTTCATTACATTCATTTTTCCACCAATTACACAAGGTTTCTTGGCTGCATCTTATCACATAGGGAACCCACAGTCTACTTTGTTGAATCTTTAAGCTTATAGAAAATAAACACACATGTATATATATATATATATATATATATATATATATATATATATATATATATCTTAATAAACAACATAAATGTATTATGACATATGATATTAACCTTGATATACAGTATAATTTCATTATATATATTCAACCTTCATTAGCCTTTTGGCTTCAACTACTAAACACAAAATTTAAACATTCTCAAAGGACTTACCTATCTTACTTGTTTATAGGTTTCCCAAATGTATATTCCTTGAAATAATCTCTAATCATGCTCAAATCATAAATTTTACCCTACTCTATTCACACAATACATTTATAAAAAGAATAAACATAAGGTTTTGAACACAATATACATTCCTTACATCATCGAACATCATTTGGTTGTCACTAGACTGTCAAGTTGCCAAGTTATTAAACATTTGACAACTTGACACTTCCTCAAAGCACTCCTAACATACTTATTCAAATTCAAATTTTCAAATGCCTATTTTGGAAAGAAAGTCCAAAAGGGCTATAAATACTCACTAATGGACTAACCTAAGGAACCCACTACCTTCTAAGGCATACTAAGAGAATAAAATCAACTAAACATGATTACTTTTTACAATGTTCTTGATGCCCCTACATCATACTCCTAGGGAAGATATAAATTAAGATCCAATGGATTTATATGTTATTATTTCTTGTCTTCCAATTATTTTCCCTTGGATCATCCTTATCTTTCACTACTCCTTCATGCTTCAGTTGCTCCTCTTTGCTCTCTTTCTTTCCCCTATCATACACTATTATGCCTCCTTGCTTGGTTGTCTCATCTTTCATTTCATGTGAACTCACTCTTTCAAATTTCCCTATATCATATTGGTTTTGTATGCCATAATATAATATTTATGTACTTATACCTTCTCCTGCTCTTGATATGGTATTCATGTTGGTAATAAAAACAAAAACAATGTCTTGCCTTCCTACTGTAGCATGCTTCATTTCTACCAATATTTTTTTCTCTTCATGTTATTTGTATTCATTCACGTGATGTTTAACTACTTAAACTATCTCTTGACCTTCCTTTTCTCTCAATTCACCTTTCAATGCTCTCTCCATGACTACCAATTCTACCTCTACATGTTCTTGACTCACATAAACAAATGCATAATCAGATTGCTTACCTTGATCAAACAATTGTACCTCATTTTCAAAGCCTTCAATGAGGCCTTCAAATTTGATTTCTACTTAGTTATCATTATCATCACATAACTAGATTTACGTGTTATCTTTCTTCTCATTCAATTTGATCTTAACCATCTCATTGTGTTTTTCACCCACACCCACTTGTTCTCTCATACCATACTTCTTCATTTCTCTCTTGAGTTACTTCTAAAGTAACTTTTTCTAATTTATTTCCTCTCTCTTGTCTTCCATATTCCATTTATTCACATGTTGAATTATTCTCCACTTAATGTTTTTCTTCCTCATGACCCATCCAAAATATGGGCCCTCCATTTCTCTCACCTTATCTATTTTGGTCAGTAACTCATCCATTTGTTGCCTCACCTATGCCATCTCTTTCTCCATATTCATTCTCTTCTTCTCCTTATGGTAGATTTCATCAAATTTTCCCTATATTATTTATCTCTATTTCCTCATCTTCTTAAATATTTCTAACAATTCTTTGGTCTCATCTAGACTTATCCTCTCTGACAAGTCTTCTCTTACTCGCCACATCTTAAACTCTCACTAGGTCTATCTCATTCACTATAACCTCACATCGATCATTCACTTCTCTTGTAATTTATATAGGAATATTATCTCTCTTAAATATAATCTATGATATCTCTCTCATGATATTCTCAATAGCTCTCTCAATCAACAAGCCACAGTTGGCTGCAGGGCTACTACCATCTCACACCTTGCACTCAGACTTTAATACAATTCATGAACAAATCAACAGAAATAAAAATGAAAACTAATTAACACATTCACCTTATTTTATTGGTGGATATACTAAAATAATTCTCAAAAAAACTCTTGATTTAATACCAAATGATGCAAAGCATCATTCACATACTCTGCTATGCCAAGTTTTGATACCTACATACATCAATACTTGCAAACAAAATTTGTCTTTATGTGTCTTATCTGTAAAATTTCTCATAATATATAATGAAATTATCTTATAGGAAATTTATAAAATCTATCCTACTCATTATTATATCTTTTAAAATTTCATTCACAATTCATTCTATTTACTCTCTCTCTCTTCTATCAATTCTCTCGCACTAACTCACTATTGGTTGTGGACTTCTCAAAGCCAAATCATATCCATCCTTATACTAGGTTCCTTGTATGAAATATTCACATTGGATATCCTTTATTAGGCTTCTCAAACTTGTTTCCACCTTACCTACACTCTCTTAAAATCTCAATTACTTACTAAACTCCACAAACCCACTATTCCTTATATCAACTTGTAGCCTTTTTATGATTTTCTCAATTGTACAGATGGTAAAAAATAGTTATTATAAAAATAAATATATATTAAATCACCCTTTATCCTAATTTATGTCTCCAAAAAAATTTAGGACTTAACTCATTGTTTGGTTACCTTTTCTATCCACTTATTATTCTCTATTAGCCCTTTTAGGCATGTTTAGCCCTGTTTGTAATACATAATTCACTTGTTGTACGTATGGAAACCATCTCAAGACAAAAACTTAAAAATTTATTTCCTTAGGCTAAGTTACTTTAGATTAAATTTTTTTAGAGATTTTCATTGGTTCAGCCATAAGAAAACACATTTTTTGTCTTTTGCCCTCATCTAGGGTTTGCAGGGTTCTGAGTAAGCCTGAGACGGCTCTAAATTGCTTAAATGGGATATGTGAGACTTTAAAAACTTATAAAGACCTTAAAAAATTCTGAATACCTATCCTCTAACCTCTCAATTCTTAAACTTCCTTTGGTTTCCTTTCGTCCACCTTCAATTCATAAATACACAATCGTTCAATAACATAGTCTGCTTGTGTATGCCTGAGAGGGATCCAATTAGATTTTAATGAGTTTTATTAGGTTTTAAATGGTTAAAATGCCTATTTAAGGTATTTATAATGTTTCTTAAACTTTTAATAACTTTAAATACCTTCACATAATACCTTATCTATTTCAAACATGGTTCTCACAGTGTTATGTAACACAATCCTGATAGTGGACAATCAACATAGGGTTTAGACTTCAAAATATCTTACCTGAGACCTTAAAATAATAATTAAAGATTTATTTATCCATCATTATGACCTTTCAATCTGACTTAAATCCATATCACACTTCATTACATTCATTGTTCCACCAATTACATAAGGTTTCTTGCATGTGCCTTATCACATAGTGAACACACACAATCTACTATGTTGAATATTGAAGCTTATGGAAAATAACCACACATGTATATACATACATACATACATAATATATATATATATATATATATATATATATATATATATATATATATATATATATATATATATATATATATATATATATATATATATTAATAAACCATAATATAAATTTATTCCTACCTCTACTATTAACCTTGATATATATTATACTTTCATTAGATAGATTCAACCTTCATTAGCATTTTGGCTTCAACCACTAAACACAAAATTTGAACATTCTCAAAGGACTTACCTATCTCACTTGTTTCCAAGTTTCCAAAACTATAGATTCCTTGACATAATCTATAATCATGTTTAACTCATAATGTTTACCCTGCTCTATTCACACAATAAGTTTATAACAAGAATAAATATAAGGTTTTAAATACAGTCTACAATCTTTACACTTAAATCATAGAAAATCATTTCAAAAATACTTTAATCTTTTCAAACATCAAAATAAATTCAAAATAATTTTTTAAATGCATATATTTAAGTGTCACTTTTATTCAAATTTCAACTCTCATTGATTTCTCTCTATTTACATGGCACTGTCATCTTGGATAGAGTGCATGTTTGTTTACATGTATTCCTCCATTATCCTACTCTCCATATCCCTACATTCCAAAAAAAACTTATAACTAATTATCCTAACCTCCTAATCTCATTTTATGAGACTCAACTCGTATTTCAAACAAAAAATTGTCACAAAACAATAAACTACCTTCTTTTCATAACTACCTCTTAACAACTAACACATAGACATTACATTTCACATTTTTGACTTATGCCACCTTATTCATGAGGTGTACATAAAAACACCTTAATAAACCAACTTAGACTCATTTAGGACCCTACATAAACATTTGACAACTTGACACTTCCTCAAAGCACTCCTAACATACTTATTCAAATTCAAATTTTCAAATGCCTAATTTGGTAGGAAAAGCCAAAAGGGCTATAAAGACTCACTAATGGACTAACCTAATGACCCCAATGACTTCTAAGGCATACTAAGAGAACAAAATCAACTAAACATGATTAATTTTTACAATGTGATTGATGCCCCTACATCACCCTTCTTACCTTTTTTAATAAATTAGGTTCTTACACTTAGGAAAGGTATTTGTTTCACAAGGCAATCCAAAACCATTAAAATTTCAAAAACCAACCCTTAAAAAATTAATAGGGATTCACACTGATTATCATTTTAATAAAAATGGTTCAATGAAGCCCACTCCACTAGCCAAATAAAAAAATCCCATAGTGACCATGCCATGTGTTTTGAAATTGAGTTTTTAAAGTCCCAAAGCCTTACCAAGTGAAACAATTTGAGGAAAAGGGTGTAAGAACAATGGAGAAAGTGGATAAGGAAAAAACTTATAATAATACAATATGTCTTGACCAAGTATATATATAAGGTCATTAATATCCTATAAAATGATAAACACATTACACTCCCTTTTGATTCATGAAGAGTAGGGAACTACAATATTTTCAAATATCAAAACCTAAAAATGTAAGAAGGGTTATGCATTAGACCTAAAATTTGTATGGTTGAGATTTTGAAAATCCAAGGGATATTTCTTAAAGAACATAATGATTCTTCCTATACAAGCAATTAATGGACACTCCACTATAATGGGTAAAAATTATATTTGGGCACACAGATAGAAGTCATCTTGGTTTTTTATAGAGGAAGGATCATGCCATTTGGTTTTATACTCAATTCTGAATTCATGAAAAATAGGATAGAGTACAAGGTCTTATTTTTAGGAATGTTCATTTCCAAAAGGCTACATGTCCAAAACCTTATAATTCAAGGCAAATCACAAATGGTAACTAACCAAGTTTTAGAGATTTATTAGACCAAGGATAAACATTTGAAACTCTATAAAATTGTCATATATGAGATTGCTAAGGAATTTTATTTCATTTCCATGGAATCTATTCCTATAGAGAGTAATGAACTTATTGATTTTAGGGTCGCTTCTTCATCTCATTTCCCCCTTCATCATGTGATACCAGAATATGTATTCATAGTTTTTATAAGACTTTATCCCCTTGTCTAAAATATCAAACCATTACCTATGTTGAAGAACAATCTAGTCCTCTCACAATATAATTTACATAAAATGATACATGCACCCAAAGTTAGACCTACTTTCCCTTTCAAAAAAGAGAGATAATTGAGAGTAAAACCACAAAGGGAGTGATATAATATAAATATAAATGAAGTGAGTTCTACATATTTGAGACTATAGATATTAGGGGCCTACCCAACAAACCACAATAGCTACTAAGGGGTCCCTATTGGATAAGGTTAGAAAATGAGAAAAAGAGTCCTGACCAATTATTTTTTGAGGATATCTTAGATTTTATATGAACATATAATCACCTCCCATCATCACACCATAAGAGGGTATTTTATTTCACATGTTACCCCTCATCTATCCTTGGATTTGATAATTTTTTACTCATATTGTAATATCAAGAATTATTACTCTTTTAAGGAGGGACATGATGTCTTTGAGGTAAATGATGAAGACCCTAATATTCATCCTTCTCCTAAATAATTAAAATAAGGTGATGCCTCCCTCATTGAGGACATAATCGACATAAACATTGGAAACCAAGAGTATCCTAGAATCCTCAAGCTTAGATATTCACTCTCGCCTCAAGAGGTGAAATAATATAAGAAGTTTCTCAATAAATTATCCAAGTCCTTTTCCTTATCTTGACATAACATGAATCTAACCTAAAGTATTCATCCATAATCTAGTCACTATGCTAGATGTTGTTGAGTGTGTATCCCTTTGGGGCTTTCACATGACCATAGGAATAAATTTTGGGGGCCTAAAGATATCCAAGGATGTGGGGGGTGTAATTTTCATGTTCTCCATATGTGAGTGGAATATTCCTTATATTCCTAATTTCTATGTATTCCATATTTCATGGATATAGTTGTTAGATGCCTTTTCCCATGTTGACTTCCTTGTTTTGCGGAAGCTAGTTATTTTTTAGAAAATGGAACTTCTTCCTTGATGAGTGGACTTGGTTGTGATCACATGTTCATGGTAAAATGTGCCCTTAGAAGGTGGAGAAGATGAATATGGAAAATTTCTCCTTGATAGAGATTTTGGATAAGCTTGATGAGGTGGAAGAGGGTTGTCACATGTTGGATAATGATTATCTTGGATAAGAATTGCACATTTGCTCCTCCTTTTATGGATTTTATTCATTTTCTTATATATACAGGGTGTGGTATGGCCTTTAGAGGTTGATGGTTTATTTTTTAGGGTGTGGCTTTGAGGATTATATTTAAAGTGCAAGTGTTTTTCAAAGTGTAGGTGTTTTGAAAAATGCAGGTGTTTATTATAGGGTGTGGTTTAGCAACTTGTGAGGCACAACATTGTGTAGGTGTAGGTGAAAGTGCAATTTTTGTGTAGCACTTTCTACAAGAGATTTTTCTATCTCTATGAGAGTTCATTGTAATCTTGCTTTAGATTAATGGTTTATTTGAGAACTTTCATTGGTGGATCTAGCCCACATTAGGTGAACCACATTAGATCTATGTTATTATGATCTTACTCTCATTTATGCTTTCATATTAATGGTGAATTAAGGAATGTTTCCATGATGCATTTTATTACATAGCTTTAGATCTGGATTTAGAAGTGTTTTATTCCTAACAACTTGTATCAGATCCATTGGTTGTGTGTTTTGCTGAAGTGGTAAATCACACGAAGGCTATTATCTTAAGTGGGATCTATGAGAGAAGAGATCAGATTCAGATTTGAGAAGCTTGATGGTAAGCATTTTTTTTTGGAAAATGTAGATCAGATAACTAAAAAGGATCTCATGGATAAACTTTGGATGTTATATGAGAAATCTTCAGCTTCTAATAAAAAAATTCTTATGAAAAGATTGTTTAACATGAAAATGTCTTAGAATGGCTCAATTGCTAATCATATTAATGATTTCAATATGGTTTTAAGTATGCTCACTTTAGTTGGAATTAATTTTGATGATGAAGTTATATATTTGATAATATTATGTTCTTTGCCTGATAGTTGGGATAGTTTGGTTATGGTTGTAAGTAATGCAATCCCTACCAAGGGAAGCTTGAATTTTAAGGATGTTGTAAGTGTGATCCTTAGCGAGGAGATACGAAGGAAAAGAATTGGCGAATCATTTTTAGGTAATGATTTATCTATTGATATAAGAGGGAGGAAAAAGGATAAGATCAAATGTAATCGAGGAAATTCAAAAGGTAGATCTAAGTGCAGATTTAGATCTAAGATGATATGCTGGCATTGTGGGAAGAGTGGACACTCAAAGAAGGATTATTGGTCACTTCAAAATAAGAATGCCAACAAGGAGGAAACAAATGAGGTAAATGTGACATCAAGTAAATTATCTTAAGATGCCTTGATTCTTTCTATGGATAGTTTTTCTAAGTCTTGGGTATTAGATTCAGGGGCTTATTTTCATGCCACCCCACATAGGCATTATTTTATTGATTATGTTCAAGAGAATTTAGGACATGTATATCTTGGTTATGATGAACCATGTGAGATAGTAGGGAAATGTTGTGTTCAGGTTAAGATTCAAAATGAGAACACATGGATCCTTAAGGATGTTAGACACGTGCCTATTTTGAGATAGAATTTGGTTTTAGCGGGGAAATTGGGTAGTGAGGGATGTTCAGTATTGTTTACTGTAGATTTTTGGAAAGTTACCAAAGGTGTTCTTGTGATCTCAAGAGGTAAGAAATTTGTTACTTTGTATTTGACTAGTAGTGTTGATTTTATTGATTTAGTTATTTCAGATGGAGATGCAACTATGTGGCTCTATAGGCTCGATCATATGAGTCATAAGGGCATGTATATCTTAAAAGATAAGTTGTCTAGATTAAAAGACATAGATATAGACTTCTATGAAAATTGTGTGTATGGGAAATAGAAGTGAGTTAAGTTCCTAAAAGTTTGGACCCACAAAGAAAGATCACAAGTTAGATCTGGTACACTCAGATGTATGGGGACTAGCTCAAGTATCTTTTTTTAGTGGATCTAATTATTATGTTACTTTTATAGATGATGCAACTAGAAAAGTTTTGTTTTATTACATTAAAAATAAATATGATGTATTTGACACTTTTAAGAAGTGGAAACCCTTGGTTGAGAATGGAATAGGTCTCAAGTTGAAATGTCTCATATCAGATAATGGAGGTGAGTATTGTAGTAATGATTTATTTCATTATTGTTCTAATAATGGAATCCATAGGCAAAGGATGGTTCCAAGACTCCATATCAGAATGGGGTATCTAAAAGGATGAATAGAATAATAATGGAACATGATAGGAGCATGAGGTTACATGCAAGGTTGCCTTTATAGTTTTGGACAAAAATAGTTAGCACGATAGTATATCTGATTAATATAGGACCTTTTATGCCTTTGAATAGAGGCATTCTAGAAAAATCTTGGTCTAGTAAGAATGTTGATTAAGAAAGAGGATAAGACAAAGGTAGAGGCTAAATCAGAGAAATGCACATTTGTTGGTTATGGTGAGGATGACTTTGGTTTTTGTTTATGGAACATTAAAGATAGGAAAATATTTTGGTCTAGAGATGTAGTCTTTAATGAAAAAGTCATTCATAAGGATCAGTTAAATGAATAGGATCAGGAATAGAAAGAGTACATATAATTCGATGACATTGTGGATGGTAAAGTATCTAAGAATTTAGTTCAAGAACCTTCTACACAAGGACCCCAAAATCCTATGGTAAGAAGGTCTTCTAGGGTAAAAAAAACAAATGAATTTTTTTCTCCTTATTTGAATTATTTATTACTCACTGACAATGGAGAGCTAGA
Organism: Torreya grandis; assembly: GCA_037957365.1. NCBI lineage: Eukaryota > Viridiplantae > Streptophyta > Pinopsida > Cupressales > Taxaceae > Torreya > Torreya grandis. The sequence continues at coordinate 1,038,238 of JARHVA010000756.1, read as the reverse complement.
GTGTTATGAGGAAGCAATGCAAGTAGATGTCAGGTTGAGATGGGAACAAGCCATGGATGAAGAGCATAGATCTCTTATGGAGAACCAAACATGGGATTTGGTTAGGATACCCAAGGGAAAGAGTGTATTTCCAAACAAGTGGATCTTCAAAATCAAAGAAGAGGATGAAGGGAGGAAATGGTATAAGGCCAAGATGGTGGTTAGGGGGTTTACACAAAAATTAGGTATTGATTTTGATGATATTTTCTCTCTTGTTATAAAAATGACTTCTATTAGCAATGTTCTTGGTTTATTTTCAATTGAGGATTTGCACTTATAATAGTTAGATGTGAAAACTACTTTTCTTCATGGTGATTTGGATGAAGAGTAGTATATGAAGTAGTCATAGGGTTATGAGGTCAAAGGGAAGGAGAACTATGTGTGTAGACTAAAGAAGAGCTTGTATGGCCTAAAACAAGCTCCACGATAATGGTACAAGAAATTTAATTATTTTATGTTGTAATAAGAATATAAAAGGTAGCATTTAGACCATTGCATGTACATCAAACATTTTGATAATGGTTCCTTTATTATATTATGCTTGTATGTCAATGACATGTTAGTTGTAGGAAATAACATACAACATATTCATATGCTCAAGAAATAGCTTAATGACTCCTTTTCTATGAAGGATTTGGGTGTTGCAAATCAAATCCTTGGTATGAGGATTTCTCATGATAGGAAAGAGAGGAAGTTGATCTTATCCCAATTAGAGTATGTGAATAAAGTCTTGGAAAACTTTAGCATGTTGGATGCTAAATTTGTTGGTACTCCTTTGGTAGGCTACCACTTTTAATTATCAAAGGAGCAATATCTCAAGATGGAAGATGAAAATATTAAAATGTCCAAGGTACCATACTCATCAATAGTTAGTAGCTTGATGTATGCCATGGTTTGTACTAGGTCAGATATTTCCCAAGCAGTGGGATTTAAGTGGAGGTATATGAGTGATCCAGGTTAAGAGCATTGACAGGCAGTGAAATGGATTATTTAGTATTTGAAAGGAACCATTGGTTTTACATTATGTTATGGTAGATTAGATACCACTTTGCATGGTTATGTGGAATCAGATATAGCAAGGGATATTGACAGTAGGAGAAGTATGATGGAATATATATTTACTATTGGAGATACAACGGTTAGTTGGATATCCAAGATACAAAAGGTTATGGTTTTGTCAACCATAGAGGCAGAGTATGTTACTGCCATGGAGGCTAGCAAGGGCATGATTTGGTTACAAGAGTTATTTTGAGAGTTAGGGAATGAGCAGGAAGTTGGGAGACTACATAGTGATAGTCAGAGTGATATTCATTTTGCAAAGAGCTCCACATTCCACTTGAGGATGAAACACATTCAGTTACATTATCACTTCATCAGGATATCTTTGGAGGAGACTTGGTGAAGCTAGAGAAGATTCATACTAGCCAAAATCCTATGGATATGATGACCAAGGTGGTCACATTAGATAAGTTGAGACTATGTTTATATTTGGTTGGCCTTAGGGGTCATGGAGTAGTGATAGATTCTGTTCAAGAGAAACGGTCTCCAAGTGGGAGATTGTTGAGTATGGAGCCCTTTGGGGCTATCACATGTCCATAAGAATAAATTTTGGGGACCTAAAGAGCTCCAAGGATGTGGGGGTGTAATTTTCATGTTTTCCACATGTGAGTGGAATATTCCTTATATTCTTAATTTCTATGTATTCCATATTTCATGGAGTTAGTTGTTAGATGCCTTTTCCTATGTTGACTTCCTTGTTTTGAGGAAGCTAGTTATTTTTTGGAAAAGGGAACTCCTTCTTTGATGAGTGGAGTTTGTTGTGATCACATGTTCATGGGAAAATGTGCCCTTAAAAGGTGGAGAAGATGAACATGGAGAATTTATCCTTCAGAGAGCTTTTAGATAAGCTTGATGATGTGGAGGAGGGTTGTCACATGTTGGATAATGCTTATCTTGGATAAGCATTACAGATTTTCTCCTTCTTTTATGGATTTTATTCATTTTCTTATATATACAGGGTGTGGTGTGGCCTTTATAGGTTGATGGTTTATTTTTTAGGGTGTGGCTTTGAGGATTAGAGTCAAGGTGCAGGTGAAAGTACAATTTTTGTGCAACACTTTCTATAGGAGATTTTTATATATTTGTGAGAGTTCATTGTAATCTTTTTTTAGATTACTAATTTATTTGAGAACTTTCATTGGTGGATGTAGCCCACATTGGGTGAACCACATTAGATATGTGGTATCTGTGTTATTATTATCTTTCTCTCATTTATGCTTTCATATTAATGGTGAATTAAGGAATGTTTCCATGATGTATTTTATTTAATAGCTTTAGATCTAGTTTATGGTAATAGTAGATCTAGATTTAGAATTATTTTATTCCTAACAGATGTAAATCATATCAATAAAAATATCAACCTAGTCAAACCCAAAGTTACATTGATGATCAAGGAAGAGATCATCAAAATTTTAAAATTAGGATTCATTAAATCTATAGACTACACCAAGTGGTTTTCTAAAATTGTCCATATTCTCAATAAGAACAAAAATAATGGGGTATGCATAGACTTTTGAGATATCAATAAAGCATATCTAAATCATGATTTCCCTCTACCTTCCATCAACATAATTGTGGATGTTTTAGATTAAGGTAAAATCAGGTTTTGAAGGGGCCCTGAAACCCTTTACATCAAGAAAAAAGATAAACCATTAATCACAACCAGGTTTAAGAACGTGAAACCAATAAAGCAACTAAACCAGGTTTTACAGGGACCTGCTACCAACAAATGTGACTAGATAAAACTACCATCAAAAACACTGGAAGGAAAGTTAACAGACTGGAGTAGCAACCTGAAAAACCTCCCAATCCAGTAACCAACAATCCAGTAAAGCAACCAGTTTACCAACCCAAAAAAACCAGTCAGCAAAAGGGAACATTAGATTTTCCTTTTGAATTGAGGATTTTTTTTACACGATCGAAGATTCTTATCTAGAGGGGGAACCAAAGGCTTAGTCTTCTTCCTCTTAACTGTTGTCCATCCATCCTCTAAATTTTCTACCTCAGCAACCCATGCCTCAGAAGACAATGATCCATGGAACCCACGGGACACGGACGTCGCAAAAAACTCTTTGTGAGAATCAGACAAAGTCTAGCTCCTAGGAGGATCCTCCGAAACAAGGGAAGAGACCAATGCCGCCTCAAATACTGGCTCAGAAAGATCACTAACCATAGCCTCCACATGAGCTTCAAAGGAATGTTTCACCAAAGAATCCTCCACAACCATTAGCTCGGGGTGAACACTATCCTTAGTCTCAGGAGTAGCCAGAGCTTCCAAGGGTTTTTTAACCATGTAATGCTCAGAGGAAGCCTCAGACCACCAAGAAGGTGGTCGTCTAGATTTGGATTTCCCAGCAGTGCAACAATCTGCAATATGACCCATCAAGTGGCACTTCCTACAACAAAAAGGGATGCCCTCAAAATCCAACATTTGTGTCCAAGTACCCCTTAGGGAATCCAAGAAAATTGCCTCAAGAAGGCCCTTAGAAACATCCAAATCTACCAAAAAGCGTGCACAGGTCGAATGGAGAATATCCGAAGTGTCAGCATCCACAAATAAGAAATCCCCAATAGCATTTCCAATAGTTTCAAAAACCGAATCATGCCAGAGATGTATTGGAAGATTAGGGAGCCGGACCCAGATAGGGAACTTATTAAAGGATTCTGAGAGAGGATCAAAATCCATATGCCATGGTTTGGCCATAAGTGGATATCTGCCCTGCCAAGAAAAATTATTGTGGATGTTATAATGGGTTATAAGTTGGCATTCCTCATGGAATAATTATATGGGTATAATCATATTCACATTTATAAATAAGACCAAAGTAAAACCTCCTTCACCATGCAATAATTGTGGATGTTATAATGGGTTACAAGTTGGCATTCCTCATGGAATAATTATATGGGTATAATCATATTCACATTTATAAATAAGACCAAAGTAAAACCTCCTTCACCATGCAATGGGGAGCCTTTTGCTATATTTTATACCTTTTAGACTTAAAAATGGTATGGCAACCTATCAAATGACCATGAACCATATTTTTCATTATCTCATTCAATATATAGTGGAGGCCTATGTTGATGGCATTCTCATAAAATCCAAAATGAGAGAAAACCACCTTGGTGTTCTACGTACTATCCTTACACACTAAATTGAGTATGGTGTCACACTTAATCTTGAAATTTATGTTTAGATTTACAGGTGGGAAAAAACTAGGTTTCATTATCTAGAATTTGATATTGACATTAACCTTTCTAGCATAATTATAGACATGACCCCATACTAATGAGTTAAGAATCAAAACATTATTAGGGATGCTAGGTGAAATTCATAGATTCATATTGGACCTCACCTATGTTTTATGTCCTATCAATCATTTACTCAACTTATATTTATGATTGTTAATATGCATTTAATATGGTAAAATGCTTCCTCATGTCTCCACCAACTCTTATGGTGCCTAATTCTGATAGTACCATCATAATTTATTTCAAGGAAATTGAGGTATCTCTTTACCTACATGTTGTCCCAAGATGATGATGATGGCAAGAAAAGATCCATCTATTTCATTTGCCTCACTCATGTTGACTATGAGTCATGATACACACAAGTGGAAAAAGATTTTTTGGGCTATATTCTTTGTAACTAAGTGATTGACAAATTATGTGCTCTATCAATAAATGAGGTTCAATGTGAGATCCCAAGTTCTATGTACATTATTGAATCAACCAACCCTCTTATAGAAGGATGGGTGTTTCATCCCATTTTTTAGTGTATTCAAACTTACCTACGTCAATGAAAAGTCAATTAAGGGACAAATCATCATCGATTGGTTTGTAGAATACCCATTGGAAATTTGTGATCTCATTGACATCAATTTCTTATATGAATTAAAATTATACATAGAGAAACCCATGGTTATTTATTCCATATGGTATACTAACATTATAAACTACTTAGTTGATCATAACTATCACAAAGGTGTTAACTCACATTAGAGGACACATCTTCAAATCATGGTGTTTAATTATGTGATTCTTGATGAGGTTTTATATTGACAAGGTTTTGACATCATGCTCCTTATATGAATTTAACAAGAGGAATATGAGAAATTCCTTTCCATTATCATAGAAACATCTTTGGTGGATACTTTATTAGCCACACAATTACTCCAAAGGTCTATATAATGGGTTACTTTTAGTTTACTCTTGAACATGATTCCATATAATATATAAGTAAATGTGAGAAGTTTCAACATTTCTGCCACAAGATTTACATTCTTGCTTAAGAACTTCAATCCATTTTCACACCATGTAACTTATCTAATTATGGGCTATAGTTAGTCAAAAATCTTTCCCCCACTTCTTCCAATGGCCACCACTTCATTATCATGGCCACTGAGTATTTTTAAAGTGTTAGGAACAAGGCTTGACTACTATCACTAGATTTATAGATCATCCTTACTTTGAATCAAATCATTTGTAGGTTTGGGGTTCCATAAATCATCATTATGGATAATTGATACCCATTTAATAACCCTTAGGTGTGAGATATGTAATAAAGTTTATATATCTCATCATAACCTCTTTGTACTACCCATAGGCAAATGGTCAAGATGAGACCATAAATAAAACTTTGAAATCAATCATGGTCAAGATCATGAAAGATAATAAGAGAGATTAGTATGTTTATATGTACCCTACATTATAAGCTTATAGGATGAGCATTCACGGACCCACAAAGGAAACCCCATATTCCCTTATTTTCAAATTTGGATCAATTTTATGCCTTGAGGTATAAATACATAGCCTTTTCATTTATCTTTAGGGTCTCCTTAATAAAGAGCATATAAATCCACACTTAACTAAGCTAGAAAGTTTATGTGAGCATTCACTTGTGGTCACATAGAATATTATTATGTACATTGATTATATGTACTGATAGGAAAATAATAACTTTCATGAGTCCCCATTCAAGTAGGATAATTATTCCTAACACTTGATATTAGAATTGATAAAAATAAAGTAGAAGGTTGAAAATTCAGACCTGACTGGCTAGGCCCTTGTTTAATAACAAAAGACTTTTAGAATGGAGATTTTATATTATGCATCTTGGAGGGAAAGGAGTTTTATGGATCTATGAAATCTTTGCACTATAAAATTTACCTCATATAGATCTTTCATTCCACATTTCCATCTTTGTATTATTCTATTATTTATTATTGTGTTATGTTGTTCTTGAATTTCAATTATTTTATTAGATAATTATTAACTACAAGTTCATGGGTTAAATAATTCAAATGAATCCTTTCATCTTACTCCATATTTTTATATCACCCTATTTTCCTTTACAGAATACTCTAAAAATCAACATAAAATAAGAGTCTTGCCTTAGTTTTTATGGGTACTATCCAACTCATTCACATACACTTTCTTACAAACTTAGAAACTATAGCCTACAACCTAGTCTAGAAGCTTGTCCAAGAGAGAATCCCATTTTATGGTTCCCTCTAATAAAAATTATTAGTTATTTTTAACTTTATCTATTGATCTAGGTCCTTAGTGATGAACCCTTTAATCTAAAAAGTGACATGGGGATAAGAGTTTTCCTATTAAAGAGAGTCACTACACAAACTCAAGATTATACAAGTCAAGAATTATTCCTAAATATCTCACCCTTTGGTAATCCTTGGCATTTATCCTTCGCATCTTACTAGTTATGTGGTGTTATCATTAGAGGGAGATTCCCTAACTCACCTACATTTAGTCTTTGTGATGAGCCCATGTGTCTTCCTAGTCACATAAAACTAAGTGTGGATAGTTATAAAGAGAAAAAGTAAGATAAAAAAAAATTAATAAGTGTTAAATAAGAAATAAAATCCCTAATAACTTTACCTATATGTCTATGCTAAAAAAATAACCTCATCCCTCTTACTGATTCTATCATAGTTGGCCATCTTTCGATCTAAGTCTAGACAAAACCAACAAAACTAGTGTTTTCTAATTTAGCAAGGAGTAAAATTATCCCCATTGATTATAAGTATTATGTATATGTCATATTCCTTGTTAATTTTTCCTCTTTCATTATCTTACATATCCTAGCTTCCCTTCATCTCCTACTACATATTGAAACTCATTTGTAACATAAACAAACTAGCTCAATCATTACCTACAAAATAGTCATTAACATATTTATAGTTTTATATTTATCTATCATATTACATTTAAATACATTATATTATCACACTCCAAAATATAAGTATATCCATAAAAAAAATATCAAAATCATAGATTCATAATACATCATCACATTCCCAGTCATCTAAGGTGCATACATTTATAAATCACACATTTCAAGAAATAGAACAATATGATTGATAATGCTAAAGACAAAAATGTGACAAACCTCTCTCTCTCTATCTATTTATTTATATAGTTTCATATACACTGAGTTTTAGTAAAAACACCTCTATAGTGCGCTATTGTGTCTTGATAATCCAAAAAATATAAAAATATATATAATATTATTATACTAGACTATGATCCACCGTATCACAAAGTACCTCTAAATGCAAATTTCCTAGGGATCTTGATCCTCATCTTTTAATAAGTACTTTATTCAAAGTGGCAAGATCTCTGAATCTTTTTCCTATGGCACCTATAACTTATGCCTACTTAAAATGCCTCCCCTACCATTATGTTTCTACTAAAATAAATTCATTGACCTCTCACCGTAATTTTTTTCTAAAAGTCCTCACCTAAGGCTATAAAATATATACCTTGGCCTTTAGTAAAAAATTATTTATCCTTTGTCAAATGAGTTTTTGACCTCTATAATATCTAGAGGCAAAGATGTCAGTGTCCCTTCCCATAAGAAGAGGAAGGCTTGCATTGGTGAGAAGTTGTTTCATGTTGAGCCTAGTACCATGTGAAATAATTTCACCAAGGTATCTTTGATTAGGAACCTCCACTTTATGGCTGAATATAAAAACACATGCACACACAAAGATAAATTAGACATCCAATTGAATAGATTATAAAAACTCAATAAATTGGAAAATAATGCTAAAAATTTATAAATATCTTGAAACAAAATAAATCATTAGTTCACTTGGGTCCATTACTACAAATAAATATCCAAGTCCTTATTGAAACTCATATAATCCTCATCAACCTTAATTTCAAGCTTGTCTCTATAAAAATGTTGTCCTCCCTCTACCACCCCCTAATATCCTCCTCCTACATGCACCATTGGTTGTTTCTACTTTTATTGGTCACCTTTAGGTTCTCCCTGAGCCACCTAGTCTATTAGTGTTACAACTTGAAATTCACCTCCTCCTAATTCTATAAGCTATTGTATAGCATATTTTCCTCCTCCTTGCCATTAATCTCCCACCACTGCAATGATAGGAGTACCTAATTTTAGTGGCTACCACCTTAGTCTCCCTAGCCATTTATCTCTAACCTCCCACTTCCCTTTGTAGGATACCTAGGGATAAGGTGGGTTGGTTACATATTTTAACTTGAGCTACTTTAGAATCCTATAAATAAAGTGAATCTTAGACTGATTATGTTGGTCACGCATTTATCGTGTTATTTTATAGGCTACTAGTGTGATATCCTTGTCTACCCATTAACCAGTCATCCTCTAGCAGGGCATCACTATCAGATATCCCACTATTAACATACCTACTACACATGGTGTATCCCTGAGAGGCACCATACCTATCTAATTGGAGGCCCCTATGTCCCATAATTCCATAATAGTTACTCCTCTCTGGTATAGTGTCATGCAATCATACACATAACACATGATGAGTGTTGAGTGGTTGATTAATAGGGTACCCAATAGAGAGATCATGTAGAGGTCTTTGCATTTCTTTGATAACACATCATGTGCCCAAGTGAACTTCCTAATCCTCTCATCTATAACTATCACTATAAGATCCCACCTACATAAGAGGTGGTCAATCACTTCATCTCTCACTAGGTGATAGATAATAATTTTAATAATATCATTGTGGATGTTTGATATTGTATCCATATCAAAATATGATAACCTTGTACCCTAATTATCACCCATATTAGGTGCATTATAATGTCTACATTAATTTTGCCATACCTTGGCCTTTGCTTTATCAGTAACCTCCCTAAAATTTGATAGCCTACCTATATATGATAAATTGATAATCATACCGATGTCTATGAGAGTAATTTATAACTCCCTAGGAGCCTAATGGATCTAAAAAGTGTTTAGGTCTATGTCCCAATAGGTGAACATGTTGTATATGAACTTACTTGCTAGGGAAACAATCCCCACTTGTGTAATGTTAAGTATGCTAGCTCCGTCCAAAATGACCAACTCATCAACCATCAATATTCTCAACACCCTCGAAGGCCATTCTTGCTCCTTATCTCTACTCCATCATATATAAACACCCTCAAAAAATGAAATATTCAATTCAAATTAGTCACTTAGCCTTAACCAACCTTCAAAAACACTTCAAATAACATTGTGGCAAAACCAAAGCTTAAGATAAACAACAATTATGAAATTGTATAAAAATAAATATAACTTACACATGTCTACATGTCACCCACTACCATTGGTACCCCTACCATATCACATTATTTAATTATATTGCTCTATCATGCGATTCCATCATATGGGTCTTGAAGCTCAAACTTCTGAAGCTCATAATACACAAATGACTCCTCAATTTGGAAATTTTTACAATTTATAGTTAAATTTTATAGCTATTATATTTCAAAAAGCTTATATTTTTAGTAATTTTCCTTATAAAACTACATTTTTCACATATCACAATAAACTCATGGGTTTTCAAAACTTAAACTAACATTAGACATTCCCAAATGCCAAAAGTTACAATGTTTATTTTCCATAATTTTATCACAAAACATGTCATTTTTTTCATTTTAGTCTTGTAGGTTGACATCACCTCATGCAACACTAAGTTCATTCATTCAACATGATAGTTCAAGTATTATTTTCATCCCCATGTAAATGGTAATTTATGATTATCCATGTTTTGATCAGTTAGTGTATTTTCTTATTTTGTCATAAAATTTCACTTGATTCCCATTTATTTTTTGCAGGTCATGAAGGTGCCTTGTTTGGATTTGCTACACCATAAAGGTAAGTAAGGTAATTTTTATAACCCTTATTTTATTTAGTGCACCACTACTAAGAAAAAACACATTTTCTCACTCATGGTGAGGCATCTCCCGAGGCATCTTCCTAAGGGGTAAACATGCATGCACCTAAATTTTACATAGTGAAACATTTGATAAATTCCAATAATGATGCAAGGATCTCAAATAAAACATGCTCAAACCTATTCCTCTCCCTTATTTAAACCTTTTTAGTTCTTAATTTTCCTTGTTTATTTTTAAAATTTTCATTTTTATAAGTTTTACTTCTAATATATAGTCTTTTCAACACATGACCACAATTATTGTGTCATTTTACCTAACTTCCCTATCCATTTTTTGTATCATCGTGATGGTTCTACAAATTAACCCCATGGTTGAAAAAGTCAAATGATTTTTCTAGCCACCATGATGGTTGCATAACTGCGGCCTACATAGAATGGCAGTTTTTCCACTATTGTATTTTTTTAACTCACTCCCAAGACACATCTTTTGACACGTTTTACATGGTTTTATTCACAATTTTTATCCTTTTCTCTTGAACTTAACTTCATAATTCCCTAGTATACTCTTAGTCATGATCAGTTCAATCTTAACTACCTCCAAGTTATAACTCCTTCAAGCTCTAATTCAATATTCAATTAATTCCTACATGCAACCTCTTCTCTTCCCTTACAAATACCTCATTTTCCCTTAAATTTAAAGTATAAAAATTTTATTAAGATTTGAGAACATAGGGTTTATAAATCCATATTCATCCCAAGTTTCACAATAATCTTTGGTCACCCATGTGTATTAGGGGAAGAAACCCACAAGCTAATAACAACATACTTTCTTATTCATGAGAAACCAACCACTGTTCAATTATCTTTTTCTTTAGTTTATGATTGTGATTTTATCCCTTTTGTGTTTCCTCTTATTGGATAGTTCCGAGGTCATTCATTGAGAAATATACACAGAGCTAGCAACCTAAGGATATAATAATTCCACCAAAATCTTCTTCTCCATCTACACTTTAATTTGCTCAGGTTGGAGAAATTGTTTTATTTATTTATTATGTTTATTAGATTATATTTATTTTCTTACTATATTATTTTTCATTTATAAAATAAACATTGAAAATCTAAAAAATATATCATCTCTCCCTTCTATCTTTGAATTAAAAATTGTTTAATTACACTTTAGTTACATATATCTAATATAAATTTGAAAGAACAATATATTGCATATTAAATCGAAGGTAGGTAGGTAAAAATTTAATTTATTTATATCCAAAAATGACTTCTAATTTCTTAGCTTTTGCACATATAATTTTCACACAACACAAACAAGTAAACTTGTATACAAAAACTAGAAAAAACCCAAAAAGAAAACTTGTATCTAGAATTATTTTATCTGTTTGCACACTAGGAAAATTCATTCATTAACATAGATCAAAAATCAAATCAGAACAATATTCAAAACAATGCACATAAAATTTAATTGCTTACAATATTCAAAAGAATACAAATTTAGAAGACTTGCATTTTGTCATTGTATGCACAAACTAGATCTTAGAATTCATAAATTGCATCACACATAAAAAGCCTAAATTTTATATTTAGTTTTTAATTTTCATATATAGTATTTAAAGCATGCATTATATTCTCATTTAATTTACATCAAAAAATCAAAGCAAAAATAGTCATTCTAACAAACATAGACATATTTTTACACTCTTTTAATTAGAAAATGAATAAAATCAGCAATTGTATTGTTTAGTTTAAATTTAATTTTGTCATCATTGCATTCATAAATATTCCAAGAAAAAAATTAATTTATTTGCTTTCAGTACTTTAATTTCTATAAATATCATAGTTTCATTTTTATTTCAAAAAGATATACTAAAACAAAAACAATGCCAACAAAATAATGTAAAACAAAAACACTTGACTTAAAAATCAACAAGTGCACATTTGGCTAAACAAAATCAAATTATATATATGCTCAAAAACACAAATATTAAATAAATTAAACAAGACTTTCAAAAATTTCAAACAAATATTTCTTCACTCTTGAATGACACTTCTTGAACAAGTTCATTTGCACAAAATATGAATAGTTTTTAGAGTGTCTACCCCTATACTGATGAGTAACATTCAAAGTAACATAGACTCTAAGATTCATATATTTTTTTTCACTCCAATCCTCTCTCTAACCTTATTAATATTTATTTATATTCTCTTAATGACTAAATATAAAAAATAGAAGTTTAACTACTAAGACAAATCCACCTTGTAGCTTATTGCACCAACAACTTGTAAATTTGATTCCTTTCCCTTTTATCCTTAGGTCTAGCATCATAAAATTTAATTAACTTCATAGATGATATTTAATTGGAAAACACAACCTATAGAGCAACCCAAATCCATAAATTTGTTCAACCTAACTTCGCCTGATTCTCATAACCTAGTGTAGAACATGAACTTTGCTACCTTATCCTTACCAACTCTATAGATTTTTGAATTATAATGCATCTCAATGCACTACCCTCAATGATAAATTTGGTGTGGCTAAACTATTATAGTATAGACATGAACATTCTTTATCACCTACTACTCAAAACCTTGTGCAAGTATCTCATCCTAACCAACTAGCCCTTTCATGTCTTCTCATCCAAATACCTAAACCAAAATGACCCAATCATCCAAACAAATAGACCACACATCACATCATCCTTTCATGGATCATTTTGGATAGACCTTGACAATTGGAGTTCATGAAGGTTAGTATGGTTCTTTCTACATGTACAAAACCTATATATCTACTGATCATTTTCAAAGACCTAATAATTTGTTATATTTTATGGTACAAAAGGCCTTTTCAATATTTGTATATCATAAGTATAATATGGTGTCAAATTATCTATTCTTAACATTGTTTTAGTCCCAACTAATTGATATACTAATGCATTATCAAATTTATTTACTAAATTAATATTATGTCCATCAAATATCTCAATGAAATCATAAATTGTATTTCTATGTAACTTAAATAATTGATCTTTGGTTACATATACTTTCATAATTTATAAAACTGGTACTTTTGAATCCCCTTTGACATTCAAGATTTTAATTCCATTATTTTTATCTTCGAGCCTAAAATTATTACTTAATATTTCATAACATTATTTATGAAATTAAAATCCATCTTGAATGCAAATCTATACATGGGGTCATTTGGGGCACAAAAAAACACACCTGCTCCTCCACCTTTTTTAGAAAAAGTGCCATCAAATAAAATTCCCCAATTCTATTGAAGGTTCATTGTGTGCCTCAAATTCATATATTTTTTTATTAGCACCTACCATTAATCTACCAAAGGATAAATCCATGACTAAAATAAAGTACAAATGGAAGATAAAATGGAATTATCTAACCCATTTGTACTTTCTCATTAAATTTTTTGGTCTAACACTTTCCCTTGCTTGCAATAGGATTCAAAAAATTCTTCGATTAAAACATTTCAAGAATGATCTAAAAAATATTTCAATCAAGGCCAAACTTCATGTAATTCATCATCCTCATTTACACAGGGTGGTGTTATTAATTATTATCTCTAGTATTTTCATGCATTAATGACATATATCCTTTCATATGACTTAGTTATGTTATATAAGAAATAAAATAAGAATTATTTCCCTAATTTTATCTCTTTTTTTATTTTTTACCTTTAGGTATAGTAGATATAATTCCTTGGTGGTGAATACCCAACAAGCAAACTTCTTGTGACAAAATTTTTCTTACATTTTTACCTTTATTTATTGTAATTTTTTAGGTCTAAATCTGAGAAGGCAAATAAGAATTTAACCTCTTTAATATTTCATCATTTATTCTCCCTTTATATTATTACTTGGATTGTGTTAAGTCTATAAAGTGAAAGATCACGTCTCATTTTTATATCCTATGTCAGTAATGTGTACTTAGCCTTTCTCATTTTGCTTCCCTATAGATGATATTAAAGAATAACTTTCTTTGATTTGATTTTTTTTGGACTTATAGGATATCATCTCCTTATTTTAGTGGTTTAGAGGTGAACATATAATGATTTATCCTTCCATATTTACACCAATAGGATTAGGCCTTCAAATTTATGACCTTTGTGAGAGTCAAAGTGAATGAACAATCCTTTAACTTATTTTCCCTTTATTTTTTCAAGGTTTGAACTTACGAATTTATAGTACCTTGACCTAACAGTGCAATGAATACTTACTTTATACCTTTCCTTTTTTAGATTTACATTTTTAATCCTTCATCATCTACACCTTCATATGCAATACGTCAACATGTTCATCCTTCATTCCTTTATCTATTTTTTATTTTACTTATGTTATAATATTTTTAATGATGTTAATCCTAATGGATTGATAAGTTTCTCTTTCACCTTTATGATCTTAAGCTTTTTATGGATTGTCATCTAAGCATAATCACCCGACACTCTTATATGCACTACTTCTCTTCTTCTTCAACCTTATGCTCTTAGATAATTTTTCATCATGGAATTAAAAAAAAAAGTAGATTATTTTTTAATGACCTATTTTTATATCACTCTTATGGCTTAAACACTAATTAACCCTAAAATACGACAAAGACTTTAAAGATTTTTTTTTCAATTTTCACCTAAAATTCATAGATAAACCTACTCATGAACTCAAATATGTTAAAGCTTGGGGAATTTTAAATTATTTGATAGTATAAATATATACTTTTTGAATAGGACATTCAAATTTCCAACAAGTATAGGCAAAATTCATGTTCCTCTGCATCTATTTTTAACAACATTGACACTATTTTAGGAATTATAAGTGGCTTAAAATGACATTGATCATGAAACTTATGAAAAAAATTGAATCATGTCAAATATTTGATAAAATGACTCAATTAAATGTGGTCCCATAGACTGATTCTAATTTTAAACTCATTCACTACAATAATTTGTAAAATGTAGCAAAAACACGATACCCATATATAGAGTCTTGTAACAAAGAGAGCCATTACTAGATTGATTAGATGTATTTTACATTTTCACATTTTATTATTTATAATTTTATATATATATATATATATATATATATATATATATATATATATATATATATATATATATATATATATATATATAATGAGAGATTGAAAATTTTGGTAAAGGAAAGGAAGAGTCAATTTTGACAACCATGTTGAAACCAAATCAAACAACTCTCAATTTTGAAAATCTAAAAATAAGCATCATGCATGATATAGCTTAAATAAATTTTATGACTTTGCTTCTTATAATTTTTCCATTAAATTTGATATACCAAAAAATTAGGGTCAAAATTTAAACAAACCTTTATATTTATTAACAATGGTTGAAGTCATACTCAATGCTAAATTTTAATAATTTTCTATCATGAAATGTACGTATTTAAGAATATTCCATATTACAAACTACAAGAATGTGAAATATTACAATCATGGCATGCCCAATATTATATATAAAAACATACTACATTTTATGATAAGTTTCCTATTTTGGTGTGATGTTTCATCCCAATAGATTACAATCTACATCTTACTTTCTTTTTTTGTAGTGTTCAGTCCTATATTACATAATATATTCAAATCCATAGTCATTATAAATATTATAGCATTGGATAAAAATATTTATTTCTTCATTTGAGTAAATAAATATAGAAATAAACATTACATTTAATTTCCTCTATTTTTATACAATGTTATGAGTGTCTATATTTATCTACATATCTCTCTACTACTAAACCAAGATTGCATTATATTTCAATAATTGTCATAAAATAAGAAATAATGAGCATACAAATAGACATCATTTCAATAAATTATTTCATTGTCTTTCCTAAATTTATAATACCATCATTAACTGTGCAAAATGGTTGGGCATGTAGATTTTGTATCCCAAGCCTATTTTCCAATGCATTATCTTTAAACATGTTACAAGCATCATCAATGGAATTCTTCAAGAATTCAAAACTATATACAATAATGTGAATCTCCAAGGTTTATTCAATAAGGCTATGAATATTTTAAATATATTACCCCCTTTCACAATTGATATTAGCATCCAAATTCATTTGCCTGTAAAAAAAAATGATTAGTGTCATATACATCCATTAGTAAAAAACTTCATTGGTAATTATAAATATTATGGTATTAGTTATATCACTATCAAATATGTAATGTTTTCATTGGGAAGATAATAAAAAACATCCTCTTAAATAACTCCTATAAATTCATCTAGACACATCTCTAAACAAATAGTTGTGAAAATTAGTATTATCTAATTTATAATGAAGAATAAAAAGATTATATATATATATATATATATATATATATGACTTATATAAATATTAGGTCCCATACATGGATTTTTAATTTTTTAATTTATTATCATGTTAAATTTGATAATGAGATGATAAAGACAACCTTGTGTTGAATATTATAAATCACACATGGATAAGGATGACCCTGCCTGAAATACCTTATAATCTTTGGCTCATAACTTTTATTACAAACACATGCTAGGTTAGGTTTTATATGGTGTAAAGTCACATGGAATTTAAGAATACTTTTAGAATAATCCCATGATGTCATATTTATTTTTCCACTGTAAATTTTCTATAAAATTTATTCTATTTGTTACATTGAGTACACGAGTAGTATAATATACTTTTATTTTAATCTTTTTGACTGTACCATCAACCATTAAGTGCATTGCATCATAAAAACTACACAACCATTTTTTTAAATACGAATGATATAAATCAATGGTATTGTGTCACGACCTCATTTTGTACTTAGTCATTTTAGTGATTATTGATATCTTGTACTTTGTTTTATTTGATATGCTATTATAATCACATTTAGTTGGATCAAACCTTGGTTATCTTAGCACATTTTGATATATGTGGAGATGCATTATTATATGTTATATTCGAAATTATTACTTTAGTTATTTATTTAATTGTTATAAATTTATGTTTATTAGTATTTATTAGATGGATACTGTTGATTTCATCTTTTGGTACTTACAAGATTTATTATGAACTAGGCCAGATTAAGAATCCAACTACACAAGGTTGAGAAATGGTTACTGATACATTTATGACATGAGCCATGAGTTTCCATAAGATCATCATGCTTGTTACAATTGACTATTTATTTTTCTTAGTCTTTGCCTATTTCTTATCTTAATAAGTTCATATTGTTATTTTAAAGTATTCTTGAATGCCAAAGTCATGTTATGGACATGTTCAGTTTTACATTATTATACTTATCATAAAGGAGAGCTTGTATCTACTCAAGCATTTTATAATAACTCATATTTCATGATTTTTTGATTTAAATGACTGGTCAGATCATTTTGATTACAATATCACTCTCTTAATTTGTCTCAAGTTTATTTGATTGCTTAGCTGATTATTTTTCTATGTTTTAAGGTTATGTTTCTTTAATGTCTTCAGGTGATTTGAGCCAAAATGTTTACTAGGACTCTTTGTTGTGAAGCCTTGCATAACCAAACTTTCTTTGAGGACTATTAAAGTGGTTGTCTTAATTTAAGGTTTTATGTTGATCTTGACCCTTTTAGATCCTTCATGACCTAGGCAAAGAACTTATGTTTAAGGTTATGTTGGCATGGTAATATTGTAGCTATAATTATTTTGATGACTTTGGCTGTGGCATGATGTTGACTTAAGGTTTTATGTTTAATATGTTGATGATGTTATTTAAAAGCTATTAAAAACTTCTAATTTTGTTTTACTTGCTTTAACTATGGACTGAGGAAACTCTACTTATCATCAGATAGAATGAAGTTCATCTACCTTGTCTCGACATGTTTGGAGGTTGTTTATTCAGTTAAGTGGTTCTGAGCATTCATGGAAGCCATTTTTTTATCACTTGAAACTTGGAGATGGGGGATAGATGGAGTTAAGGTTACATTCCACCACTGCTTAAGTTTTTGGGGTGGATATTATTGTCAATGTGAATAGGAAGGGAAAAAAAAATGGATGTTATGTGGAAAAGGGAGAGACACATGAGGTTTGTGTTTATGGCTCCTTGCTATGGATTTCAAAGTTAAAAAGGTCTACATTACTTATATCAAATAAGTGAAGTTGTGATTTTATGAAATGGGTTTTTAGTTGTAGTGATATTAGGAATAATATAATGAAGTTGAGTCCATTTAAATTATTTTGCATTTTTGTTATGCATATTGTCTTCAATTTCATTGTATGGGTATTTTTGTGGCTCTGTCTACTTGTCTTAAGACTATGGATACAAACTGGGTTTTTGTGTTTGATTAAATAACCCTAGAATAGGGTTTTTGCCTGTAGGTTTCCCACTAAAATACCATTGTATTATAGTGGCATTTTGATGGGGAAAGTATTGGATGTGTTTAATTTTTTTATTGTGCTTTATTTTTACTCTATCAAGTTTTTCTGTGAAGTATGTTTATATTTGTAAATTCATTGATGTTGTATGGTCTTATCCTTGTGATCTGGTTCCCCACCTCGCTAATGGTTGGGGTAGTCTAGGGCCACAAATGGGGGTTCATGGGGGGTGGTTTTGTGGGGTTATTTCACTTTTTGTGGATGATTCAAACTCTGATGTTTAATGGAAAAATAATTTTGAACATGTATTGTTATAATCATATTATTTATTAGGGTTGTTGTATTGAATATTTATTTGGAAATATGTGATGAAACAAATCTTGGTGTTAATGTATGGTATATTCATTAAACTATGTTTAAAAGTTTGGCTTATAATCATTACATAGTTTAGTGATTATGGTAAGGAGTATATTCTTTAGTAATGATACTTGTATATGTTTAACCAATCCATCAATCATTTTGATATGATTAGATAATGTTATTGTGACTTGAATATTGTAGTTGACTGTGCATGTGTGATATTTATGATTCAAATATTCATATAATAATGTGAGATTATACTCCTTTAAATATCATTTATAATGTTTTATAATTTTAATTTTTATGTGTTGGTAAAGTTGTAAGATATTGAATGAATTTTTTAACTAGCACTGAGACAAACAAGAATTTTCATGCATGTTATTATGGTTTGTTGTATTTTTATGTATCTTTTTATTATTTCCACTCCTCATTTTAAATTTATGGATTTGTTAATGATATGAATTAGAAGCTTATTTTTGTAACTATGATATGGTATTGTTGTTGATTGTAGTTTAATATTATGCTTGTATGATCAGTATTGGTGATTGGGTTGTTTGTTTTTATTGGTTAAAGAGATTTGAGATACTATTTAGTATGAAACAAAGTCCAAGTAGTGCCTAGTATCTACTGTAGAATGACTCAAATTTGAGATAATTATACTCTATAAATTCATATTTAAATATTTTTTATAGTCTTTAAATTGTTTGAAAATTACTAAAGGGATATATGGAGATAGTGGTTTGTTTAATATCTTTGATGGATATGTATGTAATAGTTCCTAAAATTTATAAACATTATGAGTTATGTGTCTTACCTTTACTTGGTAAATAAGCATAAATTGTCTTGCTTAGTTGTATAATAGATTTATGGAGTAAATTATTTAATGTGGTGAATGACTATGCAATCCTTTAACATTATATTTTGATTGGTCATGTAGAAGATAATGTATCTTCATTTTAATTATCTTTGATTGATTATATAATAATAATGAATACTTAACTTATAGTTGTTGTAAGGTTGTGATTCTTCAAAATAATAAGGTAATATCAATATTGGTTCTAAACAAATATTAATTATTGGTTTACAAACTTTTAGATTGATTAATTATTTAGATAACCTAATAAAGGTGACACAAATGGTTGAATGGGTTACTACCATTACATTCCTATACATTAGTAAATTACTTTAGAGATATGTTAGGAATTCTAATAGAAATAAATTAATAATAAATTATCTTGTTGCAAGAATTATTAGGTTGCACTCATATTTATTTGGTAATTTATTAGTTCCACTTCATCTTTAGAGTAACTCATCTTGATTACTCTTGAGTTGTATTAGAATAATTGATAAATGGTGTGTGTATACAAGGAAAAGTGAAGCTATTCTACAAATCAATCTTAGCTCAGAGAAGATAAATCACACTAGACCTTCCCCTTGTTGGTACATTTAGACAATCAGGATCATGACCAATATGGATCCGTTAGACCTAACCAAGGGGTCCCTTACCAAAATAATATCACTAGAGAGGGTTCCAAAGCCTCTAGTCAAGTAACACCATGTGACAACCCTTTTTAGGTCCTATATTTTCTTATCACAATTAAATGACAAAGTAAATCAAAATCTAACCTAGTGCTCACCAAAGCATGTGGCATAAAATTTGAGTAATAAACATAAAAGTAAACATGCATATAATTAATATATATATAACCCTAATGCATGGATAGAGAAACACATTAAAAATAAATTATTTATGATACTTATATCTACTAAAATAGAGGAGTAAGAGTTAGATATACTTATCTTGAAGACAAACCCATCGAGACTCAATATCTCCCTTGGCCAATGGTGTTTTGCAATAGGTTATTGTGTATTTTTTAAGAAACTAAGGATGGACACTGAACTGTAGTCTAACCAAGGACTTTTTAATGAATCTCAAGCTTTCATAAGACAAAGGTTCTTCTTTCCAAGTATAAACCCTAAGCAATGACTCCTCAAGTAGAATGGTAGAAGATCATATTGTAAATAATTATAAATGAATGATTAATTATGTCTCTATAAAATGATGAAAAGGATGTGTATATATAGTTGGATCTAACCATAAACTCTTCTAAAATTTTCATCGACAGAGTCAACCCAATCAACTCTGTATATTTAATTAATAAAATAAATTAGGTCCTAGATTGGGTCAGCCAAGGATGACCTAATCCTATAACATGCTCATATATTTTAGGTACAGGGTTAGCCCAAGCTGACTTTGTTTGGTAAAAGTCAAAAAGAGGTTTTGTCTTAGGTAGGGGTTGTTTGAGGTGCTGAATTACTTGGATGAGTGTGTAAGGGAGGTATCAAACCTTAGGTAAATTTATAGGATAGGTTTACGTTGGTTTCAAGTGGTGTTATAGGGAACAACAATCTTGTGAAGCACTAATGGTTTGCCCACCTGTTTTCCAATGCACCATTTAAGGCATGCACTCAGAGAGATTGAGTCTCAATGGTTTCCTAAAAGATATAAAGTATTAGTATTTGATAAAGTTTAAAAAAATTATGTGTATACATATGCCCCACTCAAAGTTCATCATGTGTCATACACATGTAACATGTGATGGTACTTTAGGGAAAAGAACATATCAACACACAACACTGAGTGTAATGAATTACAACATTTTAAAACATAAAATAACTGAAAGTAAGTGACTAAAAGGAAATAAATGAAATAAAAAGTAATGTATGTTTACTTTAACTTACCTTTATCATTGAATGATTGTTTTTTGTGTTTGTAATTTTGATTATGGAGGGCACAAATACTAATTTGTACAAACCCAAGGATACAAAACTAAAGAGCAAAATAAACAAATGTAGGAAATCTAAGATAATCAAAATGTGTAGGCATGATGTACTTGAAAATTTGGTAAGATAGGGTGATAAATGCTAAGTTGGGACCAAATGACCAAGTCAAAATTTAGAGTAAATTAGGTAACTAAAAATCCAAGGCTACTAAATAACCAAAAACCTCAAACAAGTATACCTTAAGTAATAAAGGATAACAAACCAAATCAAACTAAGGATATATGTAAAATGAAAGTTTAACATCAATGTGAAAGTAGCAACAATCCTTAAATAAAGATGGGAAATAAATGGTAAAACAACATTGATGAGTGAGTAGTAACAATCCTTACTCAATCATCAATGGAAAATGTAGATGATAGAGAAAACAACATTGGTGAATAAGAAGTAACAATCCAAACTCAATCAATAATAGAAAAAGTATAGATATATAGAAACATATGTTTTTGTCTAGAAAAAAGAATAGAAATATAAAAATAGACATAATTATCCAAAAAAATAATAATGAAAAATTAAATGAACCCAAGGCAATTCTAGAGATGTAAAGTAATGGTGTAAATAAAATGATCCATAGTCACTCAAGCATATTGTTTTGTTTTGGAGATAGATAAATTTGAAACAAATTAGTGCTAGCATATTTTTAAGATGTGAAGAAGGGGGAATATAGAAGTGGGGAAATAGATATAGAATCAAACTTGTTTGTCAAGGGGGAAAATGAAATGGGTGATGGTGAAATGAAGGAATAATCATGGTATAGAGAACTCTTTATGGAAGTCAAGACACCAAAATTAGGTTTGTAAAAACAAGAGGACTTTCAACATTAAGGAATCTGAAGAACTTCTCCTAACCACACAAATCTTGGGTTACCAAATGAAGTATGAATATCATCTCATGAAGGCTATATACATGAAACTAAAAATAGATCTACCTTCCCATAATGTGTTCCCCTTTCCTTAGGACCCCTTATAGAGTCATTGATCTACTATTAAGATTGGGTACTTGAGTGAGAATGTAGGTAGCACTATAGATTTTTTTTTGAAGTCTTCTATCCTAATCTATTGGCCTATCACACCCTAATGAACCTCAGCTCTATCATGAGGCCAACTATGGAGTTTGAACTCTGATTAAAGATAGGAAATGTGTTATAAATCACATCTTTTGGTGTGATGTTAACTTTGTTGATTTTTATATTGCCTTTTGATCATTTCCTTTTGTATTAGATGATTTGGATTTTAAATTTTGATGGATTTTTCTATTCCTCATCCATATGGATTTAGAAAACCAAACATGGGTGCTAAAAATGACTATAATTTGAAAACTTTGGACATGGTTGCTAAGAAAGAGAACATAGAGAACATGGTGTGTAAGAGTCTTGTTTATTCA
This sequence comes from Torreya grandis, assembly GCA_037957365.1. Lineage (NCBI taxonomy): Eukaryota > Viridiplantae > Streptophyta > Pinopsida > Cupressales > Taxaceae > Torreya > Torreya grandis. The sequence continues at coordinate 1,015,002 of JARHVA010000756.1, read as the reverse complement.
TGTGAAATAAAAGTTTTATCTTGACTTTGACCTTATTTTATCCAAACTGGAATGAAATGAAAGGAAATAAAGAGGAATAAACATGAAATAATTTGAATTACTTCAAAGTGTAAAAAATGTGATAATGTGAAAAGGGGATATAGTGATAGGTAAGTATGATTCCTCATCATAAGAATGTATGTAAGTGTAGGAAAACATGATAACATAGTTTTTTATGCAGTTTTTATATATAAGAGAAAAAACACCAAGGCTAAGAATATGGGATCATGAACTTGTAACCATGTCTTAAAATTCTAAAAAAATAACACTTCATTTAGTAAAAATGTTTAAAATAATATGGAACTTTTATGAAGAGAGCCTGGTCCTATCCACGGTCTTACATGATAAATCATGAAAATAAAAACCTAAGTGGGTGTAAAAAGGCAAAAATGGTATTTGTGAGGAAAGCCTGATCCTATCCATGGTCTTACATTGTAATTCATAAAACAAAAACCCAAGTAGGTATAAAGCAATGTGAAAAATGGTATTTGTGAGGAGAGCTTGGTCTTATCTATGGTCTTACACTAGAACACATAAAATAAAAACCCAAGTGGGTGTAAAAAGCATTGAAAAATAACAAACTTGATATGAAAAATTGATGTATGAAATAAAAAAGTATTCATGAGGAAAACTAGGTTATATCCATGGTATTACAATGCAAATCATGAAATAAAGAAACCAAAGGACCAAAAGAAGGAACTAAGGTTTGTTTAAAAAAAATAAACTATTGCAGAAGGTGAGATCCTTAGAGGAGTCCTGAAAAAAGTGTTAGTAGGGCAGTACATGGAAATATGATAAGAAGGAAAATATTTAAGAAAAATATTTATTTAAAAATTACACATTAGTGGGTTCTTTGAAAACATGGCTTTCATTATTCTGTAGGTGATAGGTGCTAAGACCAAGAATGTCTTTCACTAAATAGGGGCCCCAACATTTTTGGGCATATTTTCCTTCTTTATCATGGGTGTAGTCTAATTTAAGGACTATATCACCAATTTAAAAAGTGTGGACTTTAACATTTTTATTATGTTGTTTGGTGATGCAATACTTGTATTGTTAGTTATGTTAAAGAGTGGTTAGATGGTGTTCATCAAGAAGGTCAATGGCATGAAGGCAAGCTTCATGTAACTCTTCATCAGGAATGATAGCATGAAGAGATATATGTAAATATGGGAGTTCAAATTATAATGGAAAGCTGTATTCAGAACCATATATTAGTGAGAACAGTGTTACCCCAGTGGCAATATATATGCTAGTGTGATAGGCCCAAACTGGGGGATATAATGAAGGTGCCAATCAGTACAAGTTTCTCAAATGGTCTTTTATAAAATTCTGGTAGTGGCCTTAGTTTGGCCATTACATTGTGGATGGTAAGGTGTGGAAAATTTATGGGAAATTTTAAACTTAGCACATAATTATCTCATGTCCTTATTTTTAAAATTGCCACCATTATCATAAATGATAGTATTGGGAAATCTAAATAAATAAATGATTTGGTTAAGGATAAATTTATAAAAAGTGGTTCTCATGACATTAAAAGAGGCATGGATTATACCCATTTTTTAATTCAATTTTTGTAATGATAAAAACATGACCATCTTGTGACTAAGGTAATTTTCTAATGATATATAATACCCACATGGATAATGTCCAAAGAGACTCCATGGTTTGGAGCTCAACTAGTGGTGAATGGATAAGATCATCATGAATTTGGAAAGGATTACACTTTTTTTAAAGTTGATAGCGTGTTTTTCTAAATTAGGCCAAAATTATCCCATATGTAAGCATTTACTATTGTAGCATGTCCATGACAGTGATGACCAAAAATTCCCCCATGTGCTTATTTGAGGAGAGGAGGAACCTCTAATTGAATTACATAGTGGAGGAGGGTACCTTCTACATTACATAAATAAATGGTGTTGTATTGGAAGACATATTTAAAGGCTTGTTTACATATTATGGTCTTTTCATGAGAATCTATGTCTAGAGGATAGGTTTGATGTTCAAGTAATTGGATGATGTTTTTGTACCATGGGCTTTGTCGAATAGTGACAACCTCAATATGAAAAATAATTGAATCACTTAGTTGGATAGAATATGGTGATTTTATTATTTAGATAATAAATTGGGAATCATTAAGTACATGATGAGGATGAAATATGGATGTTGAAGAAGCAAGAGAATCAGTGATAGAGTTTTGATCTCTTGGAATTGGCTCAATGGTGAAAGAGGCAAACTCTTTGGCAAGTGTGGTTTCCATTTGATGATAATCAAATAGATTTTCACTTTTACACTAGCAATCACCATTAGCCTGGTAACAGATAAGTTGGGAGTCACTCAAAGCATGTAGATATGTGATATCTATGTTAAGTGTTGCTTTCATACCTAAGATAAGAGCTTCATATTCAACCATGTTATTAGTGACATCAAAGGTTAGCCTAAACTCCAAAGGGATGATCTTACCAATAGGGTTGGTTAGAATATAACCTCCCCAAATCCTTGGTGGCATTTGGTGCCATCAAAGTGGAGGGTTCAAGTTTTTTCATGCAAATCAATGGTAACTTCAGGGAGCTCTTCGATAACTACTTTGGATTTAGTAGTATCGGGAATGATATTAGTATCTTATTGATTATTTACCTCTATATCAACAATGAAATCATGGAAATAATCCTTAAGAAAGATAGCCTGGTTAAGACCTTCAATATAAAGAATGTTATTGTTAGGTATATGGGTATTGGTGTAAGTTGGTCATCGATGACTTTCCCTTTGACATATTTTTGTGTTACAATTTAAAGGTCAAATTCCATCAATAGGACCATCCATCAACCAATTCTATCTCCATGGAGAAATGCTTTAAAGAAGAAATGACAAAGTGAATCAGAGTGGAAAATGACATAAGTATTTTGATAAAGCATATACTAGTGGAGCTTTTCATCTACAAAATAGATATCAAGGTAATCATGTTCTAATTTAGTATCACATTTTTTGTATTCAATGAGGCATTGACTAATATAGTAAATAACATATTCTCTGTCTATATCATCTTGTTGGGCAACCAATTCCCCAACTAATATGGGAGTAGAAGTGTATAAAATTAAAGGATGATCATTGGAAGGTGGTAAAAGGGTAGAAGAATGGAGTAAATATTCTTTCATGTTGTTGAAGTATTTTTGACATGGATTATTCCATTCTAGAGAATTACCTTTTTTGAGAAGCAGATTAATAGAGTAAATATGGTAGGCCATTTCTAGGATGAATCATCAGATTTCCCCAAGCTTTCCAAACCAAGTGTGAATATTGATAATAGAACAAGGAATGGGCATGTTAACTATAGCATTTATTTTGATAGGATTGACATCAATATTACAAATAAATACTAATAACCCTAAAAGTTTACTAGATGTGATTTCAAAGACACACTTGTATGGGTTGAGTCTAACTTTGTATTTGATTAATCAATCAAAAATGATATCTATATCATTAAGATGCATTATGTGACTCTTATATTTTGTAATGAGGTAATCAACATAGGTTTCCACAATATTATGTATAAGATCATGAAAAATTTGAGTCATGGCACATTGATACCTTGTTCTAGTGTTTTTAAGGCTAAAAGTCATTTTAACATAGTAATAGGTGTCCCATTCCATAGTAAATGTTATTTTGTGTTGGTATTTGAGGGTTATGTGAATTTTATTATACCCTAAAAACTATCCATGAGTGATAACATTTCATATCCCACAATGGAATATATGATGGCATTTATTGAGGGTGATGGGAAATTATCTTTTGGACATACAAGGTTAAGATTATAGAAATCGATGCATATACGAATGACCATGGTGATTTTTTTATGAATGGAAATAATGTTTGAGATACATTAAAAATATTCAATAGGTTTAATAAACTTGGCATCCAAAAGTTTGATAATTTCTTTATGGCATAGGGTGTAAATTGTAGGTGGAAAATTCTTTTTTTTTATGGGTTTTGTAGTTAGGTAAGTGATGATGTTATGCATGAAAATAATAAGGTTGATACCAGGCATGTCCTCATATGACCAATCAAAGGTTTCATGATATTTATTGAAGATTAGGCTAAAGGTATCATGTTCAGTTGGCATCAGTTCTTTAGAGATAGTTATGGATTGAGGAGATGATAGTGTACCATATTTTATTCTAATTGTTTCTTTAATGAGCATATAATTTCCATCTTGTAAATGATGTGGATCATTAAGAAGAGAATAAATAGGATTTTTTTTATATCTTATGTTTTTGAAGAGTAAACAAAATGTAGATTAGTCCCTTATTAGTATAAATAACGAAAATCAAGCATAACAATACACTAGGACTAAACACTCTTACTTAAGAACTAGAAAGAACATAACGTAGTAAACAAAATCAAAAAATAGAGATAAAAATAATGTAATCAATTTACTTCCTTTTTCAAATTTTATTCTTACTAGATGGCATAATGATGTTAGTGCTCAGACTATGATAATTAACATCTTCTAGCAAGGTTTCTCCATGGTGGTAGCATCTCTCCAATGTCACTTGTGGATTGGTAATAATCTTGGCATAAAATAGGCATTATAACACTACTCTCAATGGATTCTTGAAGGTATTCTAGCAGAGTAAATTTACACATAAAATCTTGTTGGCATATGTTGTGGGCACTTGTATTTATATCTCAAAGACCTAAATCTAACCCTAAGGAGGTTAGGTTAGATTCTAAATTGTGTTGAGTCTAAATTAACCTTGACTGAGTCAAGCTAACCTTGGGTTAGGTTAAAGCACTCATGAAATATTGAAACCTCAGTTTCAGATAGTTTTGAGGTTGTGACTTATAATTTTTGAATAATTAAGAATCAATAAATCACTTTATTAGCTCCATTGACCTTTGACTTTATATTTGGCTAAAAATTCATTTTTTGACAAATTAAATTCACATATTTAACCTATAATTTTTTCTTAGACAAATATTTATTAGTGATTTTTAGCTTTTAACAATTATTTCAAATGTTATTAATTAATATCTTGATAGGCCAAAGTGTCAAATTACTAGGTCATAATTTGGCTCAGGTTAAAACTGAACTAGGTTATTGGGGCATACAAGGTAATATGCCAAATAAAATAGCCTCATCATGTTTTTGGGAAATTAAATCCCTTACACAAATGAATTTAGTTAATTTAAGTGATAAATAGGCTTAGATTATATTATTTACTAGAAACTAAACCGAATCCTTGTGTTAGGCATGAAAGTGGATGAAATTGAGTGTCTACAATTTGCCCCTATTTGATAAGGTTTTTAGATACACAAGCATAATAAAATATTTTCAAATAATGAAAAATTAATTAATCTAAATGGTTCATGCCTCAAAGGGTGATTGTTAAGCCCTTGTGCCCCCTCGAGGAAATGGGCAGTAAAATAAAATAGTTGAACATTCCCTCGAAATGAAGAAAATAACATGATATAGTGGTAACAAGGGTGGGATTACTAAATTATGTAAAGTTGGTTATAAATAGTAATGGTTGCAAAGTTATTGATTTTCCCAAAGGTGGTTATAATCAGTAACAAAGGGTATGACACTAGTTTTCCCAAAGGCAGTTATAAGTAATGGCACTAATATTTACCCTAGTAGGGTGGTAGGATGAATACTAATTTGCCCAAAGGTAGTTATAATTAATAATAGAATGTGAAATAATGACTTACAGAAAATTGTTTATAATAACTAATGTAAGTATTTGCCTCGATAGGGTGGATGGAGTGTTAAAAATAATGATTTGCCCAAAGGTGGTTATAATCATTAGCATGGGACAAAAAAATAATGATTTGCCCACATGCAGTTATAATCATTTACACATTTTTAATTATGTGATTTAAAAGAGTTTAGCCTATAAAGACAAGAAAGAGTGTTGATCGATAAAAATAATAATTTGCCACAATGGGGCAAATTGGCAAGGGTAGCTTATGTAAAAAATACATAAAATAGATTTATGATGAGTTGGCAAAGGATAACACATTTATAGCATAAATGTGAGTTTGAAGATGCACATTCAAATAAACATAGAATATAGGTTGAAAAATTGAGTTGTTAAATGGGTCTCAGTGGAGGCCCAAAAAGATGGTTTAGTTATAACATGGCAAAAAAATAAAGAATGCAAGAACAGACAATGTGGAAAACAGACCATAAATGTGAAAAATACACTTCTTAGAGCACATGGAATGAACTATAAGCATTGGGGGGATTCAAATTTTTGTCTATATATTCACCCTTAGGGTGAAATATAATCCATTTTACCCCTAGCCAATTAAGAATCTGAGCTCTAGTTTTTTGAGTATTGAGCTGATTAAAATAACTTGCAAAGGACTTCAGTGACATGTTTTAGAATAGGTGAGGGAGCACATGTGGCCACCACATGATCAGCCATCGGTAAATAATCTCAAATTTGTCATTAATTTCACTTTTCTCTCATTTATTACATGTTTTAGGTCAAAAAAAGATGAAGTCATCATTTGTGTTTTAGGGAAAATGGTAGCATTACCAAGGAAAATGATGACTTCACACAAAGTCATTATTATTAGAAATAGTGATAATGCCAAAAAAGGGTGGAAATCACCAAAATGGTGATTTCAACCATTTTAGGTGAAGTCACCACTTTCATGAAAATAAAAATGTCACTTTCAACAAAAAAATGTGAAATATCACCTAAACAATAGTTTTACCCTCTAGAAAATAAGGGTTTCACCCTAGAAGCCAAAAATAACTGGTTTTGAGGACCAAAAAGGGGTCCAACCTTTGGAATGGAGTCAATTAAGTTAAGTAAGCTAGGTTTAGGTTTAATTAGTTATATATATTTATGATGATGCTAACTTTTTTGATCGTAGGAGTGATTGGTTTTTCTCACAAGTTGAGAGAGATAATCACAACATCTACATACTCCATAAATCTAGATAGAGGACACTGTTGCCTTCTTGTAGATGCTACTTCTACATGACATGGCATAGATGCTAGTTATCTAGGATGATTGGGCTTAATTGAGTGAATTATTTGAGCATTGTCATAGTGAGACATCCACCTTTCTCTTACCTACTAGAGAGGCTACTGTTACACTTGAGGATATTTGACATATCCTCAAGTTGCCTATGTGCAAATAGAAATTGTTCTAGACACCAATAAAATAATAGAAGATGATTCTTGATGACTTATGTAGCTATTAGGTATTGTTGACATGGTTGATTGCAACCTCTGAAGGGAGGCTCAACTCTCTTCATCCATGTGACATAATGGAGGCATCCCTCTTATTATAGGTGGAAAACGTGAGGGATGAATCTCTAGATTAGGGGATATCTCCCCTTGATGCACCTTGATGTCCTGGATCTCCTACTATTAATTATGGGGGGGATGAAAAGGGAGATAAAATACTTAAAATGGGACCTAAGCTAAGAGGTGATGCACCAAAACAATTGGTCTACTCAACTTTGGCAAACACTTTGAACCATAGACAACAAACATACACTTCATTCAGGTGAGAAAAACTTCCTTGCATTAGTTTTTTAGTAGGGGGTCCTATGAAGATATAAGGAGGAAGAAACTAGCACAAGAGGTAAACACACTATTGGGTAGCCCATTCACTTTCCTATACTCACTCTGGACACTTCTTGTGACCTGCAAAAAAGGAAAATCACTATGGACTAGATATGATAGAATAAACTTATGAAAGCTTGAAAATAAAATGACTTAACACAAAATAAAACCATAGACATATGCAAAAGTACAACCTCAAATGGAGGTAAAAAATGCTTTTTCTGATTCAAGGTAAGTTCCTTCAACACTTCACTATACAAGCTGAGAGATATCTTCTCAAATGAGAAGTTACAAATATATAGAAAGTTGTAAACAAGATGCTGAAAAATCCTTAGGAATGGAGACCCATGCTAGAGTTAAACACTTAGCCATGACAAATGACCACGTTGCTACCATGTTATTCAAAATGCATATGGGAGAGCCATGTTGTAGATATCTAAGCCACTGCCCTTGTTATCTTGGGCCTAAAATCATGGGATAGTCCTAGCAACTGACAAAGCCATCCCCAAGTTATTGTGGTTGGACCATGCTCTCTTCAATACTAGGTGCAACTAGATGTACATTAATGGTGAAGCATTAAAACATGAGCTGATCTCCTCTATAGTTTGAAAACTAATATATTTTATTGGTTTTTGGTAGATATATTTCACCAAATGTATTAATTCTCCCTAATAAGTTATCTATGCCACTTGTCTTGGTCTGAGTGGTCATTAATTCTGCCTTTTGACCTTGTCAACTATTGGAACTATTTTGTGATTTTTTTTTTTGCTCTTTACTTTTCTCATGTTTTATCTCTTCCTTGCCTTCTCCTTTGACTTGGATTCTTCTTGGCTTGTTTTTGACTTATCAGGCCTTTGGGTTCTCGATAGTCTCTATTCCTTTATTTTGGGCTTTTTGCTGTGCTTTCCTTTGGACAAAATGTCTGAAGGAATTCCTTCAAACATTTTATCTAAAGGAATTATTTATTTTTATTGATTCTTTTCTCAAAGGTCATGTGCCCTTTAGGCCTTTTGTCTTCATTCTTCACTTCCTCCTGGTACCCTCTACAAGGGCACTTGGCTTCCTGAATTACCCTTCAGGGAAATTACAATGGTCTATTTTACTACCTAGGTGCCCTCTGTAAGGGTTTCTTTCATCCAAAATTTCCCTTCAATCTTTCTTTAATTGTCCTTCAAAAAAGTGAAAGTCCACTTCCTTTGCTTGGTGTCCTTCGAAGAAATTTGTTGCCTTAGCGAGCATGCTAGACCAAACTGGGTTCTTAAACGTAAACAACTCATGAAGCTTTCAAGTAAAATCACTTTGAAAACTTGATTCCTTCTTGATAGACCATTTTGAACTTCCCAAGAGATTCTACTTTGGGTTTCACATCAGCTTCAGTTGATAAGGCAAATAAGTAAAAACACTTGGAAAACTCGATTTAGTCTATCAAGACTAAATCAGGTTTGCAAGTGACTTTACTTATAAACCTTTATAAGTAAAGATGCTTGTAAAGTTTGAATAACACTATAAGGACCAAATCATTTTTATTAAGCAATTCAAATTATGAAAATTTCACAAGTCATTTGGAAAACCTGGTTTGGTCTGTGAACCAAATCAAGTTTATTAAGCAACTTGACTTATGAAAATTTCACAAGTAAAGTCATTTGGAAAACCTGATTTGGTCTGTGAAGACCAAATTAGGTTTTCCAAGTGACTTATCTTATGAAAATTTCATAAGTTAATTTTTTTTAAAACCCAAAATGCACTATTGTAGGTGAAGTAACTGCACTTGTCAAACCTAAAATGCACTTGGCTAAGCAAAATGACAAAACACTTGGATTTTTCATGGAACAGGTCAGATAGGGGGTATTTTACATAAGTAAATTGAGGGATGAATTAGAAAAATCATGGATGTAAAAGACTTTTTTCAAATAAAAAAGATGTGGTGCCTAATTTTATCCTGTTGGACCAATAATTAGTTAACACATTTGGTGACTCACAGGGGAAGCATGCCTGCTATGCTTGGGAAGACTGGTAGCCTCTAAGTCCATTGGTCATGGAGTCAGGATGCATCTTAGAGAATTTAACAATAGTCTTGTAAGGACCTATTAACTAGCAAAAATTTTACCTCAACGCAAATAAAAACACACACAACAAAAGCTAAAAAACTACACACACATGTGCAACAACACTAAGGGGAAATGAAAGACACACAACTAAAAGAAAACTACTATGTACAACTAAATAAATACATTTTCCTCCCTCCTAGATCAAATGGAAAACTTCTTAAAGCTCCTTCATGGCAAGAAAACTTATGGTGCTAGACAAGTGGCTAAATGGCATGGAGACTTGCTGATTTGATCTTCTTTCCTACCACCTTGATTGGTTTGTATCCAAATGAATCAGGGTCAAACATGCTTCCAATATATATGTATTCATCTTGCTCTTAGAATCTTACCTCATGCTAGCCCTTCATGCTAGTGCATCTCACTAAGAAGTCAATGGATACTAGATCATCACTATAGGGCTCATCTAGCTCATAACCCCCTTGATATGTATCATGGATTGACTTGTTCCCTTCTGCCTCATTGAAGAGCCTATCAAACTGATCTTCTGATTCATCATGGCTTTCTTAAAGAATGATGATTGTTATGATGTCTGAAATGAGAGCACAAACTACTTGTTCATCCCATATAACATCACCTTCTTACTCAAGGCTCTCTTCTTCAAATCTTTCATCAAGATGGATAGGCCTCTCCCTTTCTTACTCAAAAACAAGAGTATCTAGTTGTTCAAAGACATGCTCCTGATTTTCCTCCAACTCAGGTCCCATGGCATGGTCATTATCCTCATCAAAGCAATAAGGAAGTTCATCAAACAAGGGAGGAGAGAGCTCACCATGCTTACATTCCTCATCATCCATTGTTGATAAATAAAATTTGTCAACATCTTCTTCATATTACTTGAACATCCACATGTATGCATGACCTATGTCTTATCCATTTTTGATGATGTCTTCAAAGGGAGCATCCATGATGATCTCATCCTTATTGTCACTCATGATAGCCTCTTGGGTAGCTACAAATTGGATCCTCTCTTATTTACTTGCCTCTTTCAAAATAGGTTCCTCCTTGAGAAGGAATGGAGTGGAGGGTTGATGGAAAAACTCATGTAGAAGAGGAGGAAATCCTTGAGCTAGAATTGAATGATTCTCTTCCTTCTATTTGGCCATCACTTCATCTACATCAGATGTGGCTTGATATCTTTCTTGAAGGAGTGTAGATGGGGTGTGTTCAGACATGGAATCTGTTGTTTGGTCTAAACCATCCATCACACCTTAGCTAAGGAACCCCATTCTGGACTCCAACTCTATAATTTGCCTAGTTATATTCTCTTGGAAGAGCCATTCTTAGAGATCATGAGGATCACCATGAGCAAGAGCAGCTTCACCTTCTTCAAGGTTTTGAGCAAAACTTTTCTCCTCCTCCTTCTTGCCCCATGATTCCATTGTTTCCTTCCAACTCATGACCTTGGGGTTGAAAATCTTCTCTTGATAATAGGCAATAGCTTCATCATTTCCAAGGCCCTAAGATGGTTTATGGTATTTCCTCCTCCAACTTGGAATCTTAACATCATGTTGAAAAACTTGAGGAGGTTGAGGAAGACTAGGAAGAGACTATTGATGTATATGAAGAGTTTTTTGAAGAAAGACATTCTATTTTTCAAAAGGTATAGGATGATTCCCTTTAAAGGATGATTCACAATCTAAGGAATTGAGAAGGTTCATTTCCATAGGAGGTTGCTTTAATGCCCTTTGGTGTTGAAAATCTAAGTGCAAGGGATTAAGAACAAGAGTGGTTAATGCATTAGATGAGCTAGAGTGAGCAAGTGATATTTGGTAGAAATGATTTGGTGCACAAAAGGGGGATTTATTTAGAAAAAGAGGGGGCTACTTTGGAATGGGATAAGGCACATAAGGTTGATTTCATTGAATGAATGGACTCTTCTATTTTTCTACTTCTTCTTTCATGGATTGCAAGGCCTGATCTTGCCTAAAAAACACTCCTCTTTGTACATAAGCTCTTGTTGATATCTATTATGCTCCTCTAATCTATTTATCTCCATCACTTGCTTCTCAAAATCCAACATTATTTCCTTTACACTAGGTGAAGGGTAACCATGAGAGCTACTTGAGGTGATTCCATGGACAACCTGAGCTTGATCAAAGTTATATAAAGGAACACAAGGCCCATGTTACTGAGCAATGGGATTATACATACCAAAATGTGATTTCTTGATGGCACCAAGACTATTTAACTAGTTGATTCAACTCAGAGTCACTATTAGTGTTGGTTGAAATGCCTCCAAAGGTTGATTGGTTGAAGAACACACCAAAAATCCTTCAACTCCTTGGATAAGCTATCCCATTAGGCATGCAAAAAACTATTGATGTGATGGATTTCACCCTCTGAAGGGAGGCTCAACTCTCTTTATCCATGCAACACAATGGAGACATCCTTTTTGCTATGGATGGCAAACATGAGGGATGAATCTCTAGATTAGGGGCTAGCTCCCCTTGATGCACCTTGAGGTCCTGGATCTCCTACTGCTAATTATGGGGGGGATGAAAAGGGAGATAAAATACTAAAAATGGGACCTAAGCTAAGAGGTGATGCACCAAAATGATTGGTCTACTCAACTTTGGCATACACGTTAAACCATGGACAACAAGCATACACTTCATTCAGGTGAGAAAAACTTCCTTGCATCAGTATTTCAGTAGGGGGTCCTATGAAGATATAGGGAGGAATAAACTAGCACAAGAGGTATTTTAAACACACTATTGGGCAGCCCATTCACTTGCCTATACTCACTCTAGACTCTTCCTGTGACCTATAAAAAAGGAAAATCACTATGCACTAGATATGTTGGAATAAACTTATGAAAGCATGAAAATAAAATGACTTAACACAAGATAAAACCATATACATATGCAAAAATTCAACCTCAAATGGAGGTAAAAAATACTTTTTTTATTCAAGGTAAATTCCTTCAAGGCTTCACCATACAAGCTAATAGATATCTTCTCAAATGAGAAGTTACAAATATATAGAGAGCTAGAAACAAGATGCTGACAAATCCTTAGGAATGGAGACCCATGCTGGAGTTAAACACTTGGCCATGACAAATGACCATCCTGCTACCATATTCTTTAAACTACGTATGGGAGAGCCATGTTGTAGATGTCCAAGCCACCACCCTTACTATCCTAGGCTTACAAAAGCATGGGATACTCCTTCTAGCAACTGACAGAGCTATCCCCAAGTTATTGTGGTTGGACCATGCTCTCTTCAATGATAGGCACAACTAGTTGTGTATTAATGGTGAATCATGAAAACATGGGCTGCTCTCCTCTATAGTTTGAAAACCAATATATTTTATTGGTTTTTGGTAGATATATTTCACCAAATGTATTAATTATCCTTGCTAAGTTATCTATGCCACTTGTCTTGGTCTGAGAGGTCATTGATTCTACCTTTTGACCTTGTTAGCTACTAGAACTATTATGTGCTTTGTCTTTTTTTTCTCTTTACTTTGCATGTGTTTTGTCTCTTCCTTGCCTTTTCCTTTGCCTTGGCTTCTTCTTGGCTTGTCTTTGACTTATCGGGCCTTTGGGTTCTCGGTGCTCTCTACTCCTTTGTTTCAAGATTTTTTCCATGCTTTCCTTCAGATAAAATGTCCAAAGAAATTATTTATTTTGATTGCTTCTTTTTAAGGACACGTTCCCTTTGGGCCTTTTGTCTTCATTATTCACTTCCTCTTAGTGCCCTCTGCAAGGGCCCTTGGCTTCCCAAATTACCCTTTGGGGAAATCACAATGGTCTCTTTTCCTACCTAGGTGCCCTCTTCAAGGGTTTATTTCATCCAAAAGTACCCTTTAGGATTTCTTTAATTGTCCTTCAAAAAAGTGAAAGTCTACTTCCTTTGCTTGGTGTCCTCAAAATAAATTCATTGCCTTGGCGAGCATGCTAGACCAAACCAGGTTCTTTAACGTAAACAAATCATGAGGCTTTCAAATAAAAGCACTTTAAAAACCTAATTCCTTATTGATAGACCATTTCAGACTTCCCAAGAGCTTCTACTTCAAGTTTCACATTAGCTTTAGCTAATAAGGCAAATAAGTAAAGACACTTAGAAAACCTAATTTGGTATGTCCCTTTGCTTGGTGTCCTCCAAAGAAATTCATTGCCTTGGCGAGCATGCTAGACCAAACCAGGTTCTTTAACATAAAAAAAATCATGAGGCTTTCAAATAAAAACACTTTAAAAACCTGATTCCTTATTGATAGACCATTTCAAACTTCCCAAGAGCTTCTACTTCAGGTTTCACATTAGCTTTAGCTAATAAGGCAAATAAGTAAAGACACTTAGAAAACCTGATTTGGTCTATCAAGACCAAATTAGGTTTTGTAAGTGACTTTAATTATAAAAATTTATAAGTAAAGATGCTTGTAAATTTTGAATAACACTACAAGGACCAAATCAGATTTATTAAGCAACTCAACTTATGAAAATTTCACAAGTAAAGTCATTTGGAAAACTTGATTTGGTCTGTGAAGACCAAACTAGGTTTTGCAAGTGACTTAGATTATGAAAATTTCATAAGTTAAGTTGTTTATAAAACCCAAAATTCATTATTTTAGGTGAAGTAACTGCACTTGACAAACCTAAAATGCACTTGGCTAAGCAAAATGACAAAACACTTGGCTTTTCATAGAACAGGTCTGACAAGGGGTATTTTGCATAAGGAAACTGAGGGATGACTTAGCCAAATCATGGATGTGAAAGACTCTTTACAAAGAAAAAGGAGGGGGTGCCCAATTTTGGCCTACAAGACCAAAAATTGGTCAACAGGTATCCCCATGTTTTAGGTGAAGGTCGATATAGACCTTATTAAGACTTATATAGACATTCAGCCAGATGATCTACCTAAAGGGGATATGTCACCACTATCTCTTATTGATAGGGATGTTGTTGTTCTCATGGCCATTTTTAGAGGCATCTTAATACCTAACAAGAGTTTTAGTACTTCTATATGGGTCTGGGTGGTGTAGTGAGGAGCATGTTGGAGGCTTTTACGTGTGTTTCCTTGGAGCCAATTATCCTATCATAATTATATAGAGGTCTTCATAAAATAGCATACCAAGGTGGACATAACATTGGGATTTTCACTCTACTAATGCTATAGGGATGGGATCATATCTCAATTAAATGACTAGTTAGGATGAACAAAGTATGATATCCATAAGACCTAGTAGCATACAGTTGAGCTCAGACAGGAGTTGATAGGCATGATTATTGGGGGACATCCCATTATATCATCATATGTTGACAATTTGACACCACAATTTTTCATTTTTAGGATGAATATTGTGTATCAGATATAGTAGTTTAGGTATGGATGGTACATGGCTTTTATGACCACTAGATGTTTTCTAACTGGGAGATAGTCCCACAACATAAGTACCACCCTGATCAAGAATTTAGGTAGTTTGGATACATGAAATATGTTTCTAAGGGGATGAGATGGTTTAACTACATTATATGAGAGTTTATTCAGGATACTCATGTGATCCTAAGGAGCAAGACCATATCTAGTTATATCAGTGTTCCAATGGGTTGCCTAGTCTTACACAAAAAGAGCCTCAAATACGAGGGCCACTCTGGCTTACTTACATTGGTGGGTATAGGGATGCCCTCTAAGGTTAATAGGTTTAGTTTTGATAGGGGGTTAGGTGCCCATGGATATTGAGGATATGGAGACCAAGACATCAAGTGAAAGTGGCATCACCTAGCAGGATAGTGGTGCTAAGACTAGGGATGATGATGATGATGATGATGATGATGAAGGATTTGATGTAGAAGATAGTGTGGGAGATGGATATGGAGATGGTAAGCTATATTTAATGATAATTTATCCTAGATAAATAATGTTTATAATGGCACATGTTGTTTTAGGCTAGGTAGGGCCTTCTAGCATGGCTATGGCAGGTAGAGAAATTGGTATGATAAAGTAGGAGATCATTGCTTAGGTGCAAGAGATTATAGGGTTACAATGATAGGTGATTAATTTATAAAGTATGTTAGATATGTAAGATGATGATATGACCCTAATTTAGTTAGATATCTCCTAAATTAAGGCTAAGATAGACAAGTTGGTTTTGGTTCAGGGTAACTCATGACAAAGAGAGATTAGGCCATCAGTAAGTGAGATCAGGTATTAGCTAATATGGATAGGCTCAGGTAGGAATGAGATGTAGCTCAGGGAAATATTATACATGTTGGGTTCTCAAATATGGTTGGTGAGTGCCTTTGATACAAGGATGAAGCATCATACTAAAGGTGAGCCTACAAGTCAACAATGCTCAAGGATCAATAGATTATTACATTTGAGATTTGGGAAATACAAAGTACAGTGATCAAATTTGGTTGGTCTCAAACTAGTAATAATATGATAGGTAGCTCAATCTAGTATGTTCATCAGCCATGACCACCACCATTAGGACCATCAGGGCCACCAGGGCTATCTCCATCTATAGGTCCCATAGATATATAGGGCTAGAGTTGATCATATGGACCTTGGCATTTTTTAATTTTGGCATAGTTTGGCGTACAACATTATACTCATTATATTGACACTACTGATATAATTTTAAGACACCATTATGATATATATATATATATATATATATAATATTGATGTAATTTTAAGTCACCATTATGATATGTGTGTGTGTGTGTGTGTGTGTGTGTGTGTGTGTGTGTGTGTGTGTGTGTGTGTGTGTGTGACATTTTAGATACATTGAAATTCAGTTTTGGGTCCCTTGAGGCTAGTTGTATACGTACATATATTCTTTTGATATATATATGACAACATGTTTATGTTGATCTCATGATTAGCATTGATTAGCATTATGGATGTTTAACATTGTTGATGTTTATGTTCATGTATGCTCTATTTATTCATTGTTTATGCCCTGTTTATGAGATGTTCTATTGGTTATCATCTGATTATGTTATATGACTCATATTTATGCTTATTCAAAGATGAACATCTGTACAAAACACATAATAAATCATTATTGATCTTTTTTATTACTCATGTATTTAGGCATGTGTTTGGGTATTTGGCTAGTTTAGATATATCAAGAAATTATTTCCATTGCATTACTATGATAGAATATGTGTGCATGTGTTTGTTGTAGATTATGATATTATGCATAATATTTATAGACATCTAAAATGACAATATATACCCTCAGCATAGAAAACTTAATTTAAATGCACATATAAACAACTTAGGAATAAGATATGAACAATCAACTCCCAAGTGTAAGTATACTAAATAAAGTGTAAGACTAAATACAAAAATTTCATGACTTAAGTACATGATATGGATAATCAAGACTTAAGTGCAAACAAAATGTAAAAATCTTATGGCATCCGAGAAACAAAAAGATCACAAAGTCAAAACAAAAAGGAAACAAACAAATAAAACACAAACAAACAAACCAAGGATATACAAACAAATATAATGAACAAAAAAACAAACAAAAATGAATAAACAAAACAACAAGCAAGGATATAAACAAACAAATAGGTAAAAATGAACAAAAAAACAATAAAACACTAATAAATAAAAACAAATAAGACACAAACAATAAAACACCAATATACAAAACACATAAGGCACAAACAAAAATAAACAACAAAACACCAATAAACAAAATGCATAAAACACAACAAAACAACAATAAACAAAAGTAATAAACAAACAAACATGGTACAAAAAACAAACACAATAACAAAACAAAACAAACAACTATGAACAAACAAACAAGATAAAACAAATAGAACAAACAAAGATAGATTAAATAAACAAAAATACAATGTAACAAACAAAGAAAACAAACAATCAAAACAACTAAACAATCCAAAGCAAAGAAAAGTCACAATAAACAAACTAATTTAAGCACACAAAAATAAACAAAGATAAATAAACAACAATACACAAAAAATGGTAATATAAATAGAAAACAAATTATTCATGTATGTGTAATAATGGTTTTCCTCCTAGCAATAGGGTGACCCCTAAGGTGGGTATCAATGACACAATTAAAACTACACAAGAACAAAAGACACAAAGTTACCCCTAGGTTATAGGGAAATAACAACACAAATAGAAAACAACAAGCATTGCCCCTAGGTTATAGGAGACAATGAAACTAAACAAACAAAATGGGAGGAATGGAAGAAAAGGAAGGGGTAATCAAGTTGACTCCATATGCACTATATAAGTAGATGCTACCTACATAGTTCCATGGATGCAAGATCCAATGTGAACTTCAAACCAAATGTAGTTCTCCCAATATATGGGATAAAATAAAATGAATGATAACAAAACATTATTTATTTGTAGAGGAAAATGGGAAATATCTCACAAAAGAGTGTATGAGAAAAGAGGTGATGACATTTCACAATAATGAAAAATGTCAACACAAATAATTTGTACAAACGAGAGAGTATGATTTAGGCTAAAACCACACTAAAATTCAAGAGACAGGTATACACAAATGAACTAAATTGATAATTTATAGTGTCTACTAATCTAAAGCTTATAATGAGAATGAGCTCACAAAATGGTGAGAGCATATGCAATGGTTACTAATAAAATGGAGAGAGCGTATGCAATGGTTACTCGAAAAATAGTGAGAGCATAGGTAATGGTTACTCACAAAATCATAAGAGTATTTAAATAGAAAGTGATCACAAAATGGCAAGAGCATTCAATTAAAAAGTGTTCACAAAATGGTGAGAATTTTCAACTTAAATTACTCATAAAATAACAAGTGAATTCAACTTAAATTGCTCGTAAAATGATGAGAGCATAAGAAAATCCAAGTGGTCATTAATGCATCAAAGTCAAATATAACCTATTCACAACATCAATTCATAAAATGGTGAGAGTGTATGGCTAAGGCTGTTTCTATGCAAAATTGCTTTCTACATTCAAAGAAGAAATAAGAAACTAAAAGAAATGGTCAAGGCAAGAAGATACCTGATAAAGTCGTGCGCACCGAAATCAGACGTTGGAAGATTCTCCTCTTTGGCTGTGGAGGAATGACACATGCGAAGAAAAGAGACTAAAACACAGAAAAACGTTAGTCAAAGATATGGTGGGTTGTCAGGCGAATGCCCGATCCAGGAACTACGAAGACTTCCTAGAAGGATATCAACCCACTGATAAAAAAGCAGAATATTGGATGAAAGTAGATAATAATGAAAGATAAAATGGCAGAAATAAATGACAAAAAATAAAATGCGTACCTGATATGCAGCACTGTTTTGCACAGTCACCGGCGTCGGTCTCTGTGGTGCCGGCGTCGGTTACGAAAGGTGCCGGCGTCGGTCAAACTGCCGGCGTCAATTAGGGTAGTGACCGGCGTCGGTCGGGGCAGGTTCTGGACAGAGTCTGGATGAGTTGCAGAAGGTCTGGGAGAGTCGGGACAGGGTCTTGACAAGGTCTGATGGAGTTGAGACAGGGTCTGATAGAATCGAGATAAGGTCAGGACAGGGTCTGGGCAAGGTAAGGTCGGGTTTGGACAGAGTCTGGGGGTTTTAGTCGAGTCTGGACATAGTTATAGATTGGGGTAGTGGGCAGGGATGTAAAAGAGAGATTCAGGCCTTGGGTCTGTGGTTTGAAGATTCGAGATGACAGAAATAATGAACAAATAATAACCAAGAAGAAATAAAACAAACAGAGTAAATACTTACCTACCAGAAGACGTGATGAAAGCCATAGTTGAAGTTGTCTGTGCAGTGCCGGATTGAAGCGAATGCAGATTGGTTGATGCCAGAGTTGGTTGATCGCGAGAGTGTTGATTGCCAGAGTCTATGGATGTCGGAGTTCGGAGGTCGATTGAATGATTGATCGGTTTGATTAGCGTTTCAAATGGTTGATTAGCCTTCGGGATTGATCGGCAGATGCTGATGAAGGCCAGGGACGGTTTAAGAGACGGTTCGATAACCGTTCAGGAAACTGATTGGGAACCGAATGGTAAGTGATAACGGATAACGGTAAGGTGATCGACGTCGGCAGGATTGCTGACGTCGGCCGATAAGTGACCGACGTCGGCGACATCGGCCGAGTAAAGACCGTCGTCGGCAGATGCACAATGGGGATAGAGTCTAGCTTTAGCTCTGTGCTCATTTTTACATGCTGCCAGGGTCAAGGTTGGTGGAACAAGTGATCGACAAGGGTTAAATAGGCGAAGAAGAATAAGACGGGGAATGACCAGGGGAGTCGACATGATTTCGGTGTCTACATTTGCCCCTTTTTGTCTTGTTGGTTGTTCTGGACGAACTGCAAGACAAAAACAGGAGTGATTGCCCCAAGTGAGGGATAAGGTTGATTTCGTCTTGTTGGTTATTCGAATGAACTGCAAGACAAAAATAGGAAGCGGATTGCCCCGAGTATGGATAAGGTATTCCCCCTCAAATCAGGAGTCGAGGGAAGGGAACCGGGAATCGGGTGATGATTTGACAAAGAGTGGATGAAAAAGGGGTGAGGGTGAACACTGCAAAGGTCGTGATTGCGCGCATACCACTGCACGAGATGGTCAGGCCAAAGTGTCACAGGTCAAGGGTCGAGGAGTGCCAAAATTGAAATAACTGGGCCCCAGCATGTAGTCGTCTACTGATCGGGTTATGCAATCTAAGCTGAAGCTCTAAATGGGTCATCGCATTCTAGGTATCCCGAGCTCAGGAAGTGCTCCTAGAAACACGAAAAAGGCACAAGTAGGGCGGATCAACCGGTTTGCGATCCTATACTTGTGAGGGTCCAAAAAGGTCTGCGCACAATTCTGCTAACCAGTCATGAGGTAGCATACATGCAAAAACAACCAAGGCAACAATGTCTTGGAAGTGGTCGAGGTTGGAGGAGATAGGCATGATCTCCAATGGTTAGTGGTCGAGGGGAGGAATGGATGAAAGGATGTGGCCGAGCTAACCCCAGAAGACCCCATGTCAATTGAGTGCTGCCTACATAGCCCTGGTGATAGGGCCTCAGGCCAATGTAGTTCTCCCTAGAAGGGAGGGAGGGTCAAAGGGATAAAATTAGTCATGGTCAAGGGCAAGGTTATGGTTAAAAGAAGGAAAGAAGGTTTGTCCATCAGAGAGACGAACAAACGAGAATGGTCGAGCGAACCCCAGAAGACAGTCGTGTCATCTGAGTGCTGCCTACATAGCCCCTGTGGAAGGGCCTCAGACCAATGTAGTTCAGACAAAGGGTCCGAGTAGTAGACAGGTGGTCTAAATGGTCAATAGATTGGTCTTGGTTATGATGAAATGATGAGGAGAAAAGATGTTGCAGCCTTTTCCAAATGGTGTATTCTGCAACATTGGTTGAGGGGTTTTTCATCCCTAGCCATATTCCATATCCATGATGGATGTATGCTAAAAATGAATTGAGGTTTATTTATGCTTCAGCAAGTATTGGTTTATGCTGAACATAAATTGCGGTGGGTCGATAGTTTCCATGTGTATTGGTGTCCATAGAAACTAGGGGGCATAGGCTATGGGAGTGGTCTGAAAAGAGAGTTGAGTTGAGTCGATTGACAAGTGATGAAGGTGAATGTGACCAAAGTGCAGAATAAGTGAAAAGCATATTGCTCTTTCATTGACAAGGACCAAAAAGATAGCATAGATAGGGGTTATGAGAACCAAGAGCCCCAGTCATGCGTGACGTCGTTGACCATAGTTATGTTAGAGCGGTAATCGAATCACTTCAACATTAAAGTGAGCTCGAAGTCCCTTGAGCAGGTGATAGGAGGAGGAAAGAGGGTAACCCATTTTAAGAGCAGAGATAACTTTGCCCCTTTTTATAGGAGACCCTGAGACAACCATAAGTCAAGTCCATGACTTTTTTTTTTTTGGCGCAGACTGATCAATGCGGGAAGCCTACATAGAGATGTCATTTGCTTGGTGGTCAGTTGTGAAGCTGATCAATGCGGGAAGCTTCTAAAATAGTGTTGTTTATTGCCAGTTTAGTCATAGCCATCCTTCGAGGGAGTGGTCTAGATTTTTGTTTAATATAAAGGCTTTTGAATAGCTGTCCTTCGAAGGAGCAGTCTATTAATTACAGCAATGATAGTACAGCTATCCTTCGAGGGAGCAGTCTATTTTTTGATTTGATATTGATATAGTGACCATGGATATTGTGACATCTTGATTTGTTTTTAGAGAAATGTGAGTCATGGACAAGATTATAGAAGGTCAAGGGCTCCCTTTTATTAGGACAAAGCATCCATACATCATAAAAGGGTTATAGGAATGTGTTAAGAGGAATAGGGTTGAAAGGAAGTAGGATTTAAGAGGACGGGGATTGCTCAAGGGACGAGCTCAAGTTAAGTGTCAAGTGGACGAGTACTCGACTAGCAGTAGAACGGTCGCAGATGCAACGCATTAAGAGGCTTAGGGTCTGATAAGTCCTTGGTGTCTGCTTGTGCGTGATAAGGTCCGAGTCAATTAGGAGCAAACTTTCCCCATTTGCCTCTTTCCAGATTAGTCAGGTGTTGATTGATGAGTGGATGTGAAGTTGGTTGATATGGTTGCTGATTGGTCGAGACAGGTTGAATGTTTTGATAAAAAGGTTGGTTGAATGTTTGGTTGAGATTTGGTCATTTGATAGTTGGTCAATGGTTGGTCAAGGGTTAACTGGTTGGTATTTGGTCTTTGGTTGGGTCGAATGTTTGGTTGAGGTCGGGTTAAATGTTTGGTTGCTAGTCTGGTTGAGGCTAAGTTGAAAGAGTGATTGATATGTGGTCGAGACTGGGTTGGAAGGTTGGTCGAGGCGTGGATAAAGGTTAAATTCCCCCAGCGGCTAGGGAGAATGTTTGACGGATTGGTTAAGGTCGATTGAGGTTTAGTGGTTAGATTGACAGTGTTGATTTTGAATAAGGGGGTTAAAGGCGGCGAAGGGACCCTAGTCTGGCGTGGAGATCCTTATTTAGGTGACGAGGTTGGAGAGGTATGAGTCGGTGTGGATGATTTGTCGAAAGGGTGGTCAAGAGGATCCTTGATGAGAAGGGTATCCTTTTTTCGGTGGTGATGAATGACAGCTTTAAGAGCGCAACAATGCTCGGTGTCATGTCCCGTAGTGTGATGATAATGGCAAAATTTAGAGTTGTCGAACCAAGATGGTCTTGATCCGAGAGTTGATGAGTGGGTCGGTATTGAAGGTTGATTGATGATGTGGTCGAGAAGAAGGGTGTCATTCCCAAGACATTGGCGAATGGCGACCTTGAGGGCACAACAATGCTCCGTGTCGTGCCCAGGCGTGTGATGATATGCACAAACCTGAGTGTTGTCGAACCAGGGGGGTTTTGGTCCAAGAGATTGATATGGTCTAAGTGGCGGGAGATAGATACAAGAGGACTACAACAATTGCCGTAACAGCAAGGCATAAGAACCTGCTAATGGGTCTAAGTGTTTTGTTACAGTGAGGGTTAGTGATTTTGATTTGAGGGGCGTAAGAGATGTTGATCGATGGTTTGGAGGAGGTATAAATCTGACGGGTTGAAGGAGTAATGGAGGCGACTTGCCTCTATGAAGTATGGGAGTGGGAAGCACTCCAAGTAAAGTGGACGGATGTGGGCCCAAGATTGAAGGTAATGACAAAGGTGGGGAAGTATGCTTCCGGTGTTGTTTAGTAGCCTTCTTTGGTTTGAGTTGAGGGCCACCTTTATGCGAGGCGAGATTAGATGTGGGGCGAACACCAAGAGGTTTAATCTCTTTGGGCATGATGGACGCCTACGCGGGTTTGGACTTAGATGTAGACGGTTTTTCTCTCGATGGAGAAGGGATTGAAGGTGTGGGCTCTTTAAGAGGAAAGAGCGCCGGAGTAGTCATGGCTTCTGTGTGTGGTTGGGGAGTCAAAAAGGTATGATCATGTATAGATGATAAGAAGGATAAAGGTGAGGCAGCTAGTGTTGATGTGGTCAAAGTGTCCTCTAATATGGGAGAAGTTGATGGAAGACAAGTAGGAGAAGAAAGTTCTTCACCATGTGGAGGAGGTATAGGGGAAGGACGGTCTTCCACCTGTGAAAGAGATTGGTCAGGGATAAGAGAAAAGATAGTGTCGACCGTGCGTATATCATGGTCTTGAGGGTCATTGATCATGGTTTGGACGTTGTCTTGAGTAAGCGGGTGATTAGAAAATGGTTGCTTGAAAATGTCAAGGTTTTGGTTGGGCGGTGCGTTCGGGTTATCTAAAATAAGATCCCCCTTGTCGAGCATGTCCTGTACGATGTTTTTGAAAGTTTGACAGTGATCCGTGTCATGGCCTTTGACACGGTGATAGTTGCAAAAGTGATTTTCCCTGTACCATGCAGGGATAGGTGTTGAGGGGTCAAATTGATGTGGTCGGATTGAAGGGAGATTGAGGACCCGCTGCTTGACGAGTTTATCCAAGACAGAGGCATATGACTCTCCAATTGGAGTGAATTGACGCTGTATGGATTGACGTTGAAAATGTTTATTGATGTAGTCTAATGTTGAAGATGATGGTTGGTTGGTCATTGTTGAAGATGATGGTCTAAAGATGACAGTGTTTGCCGACCCCTTGGATTGAGAGTGGGTAGAAGAAGGTCTGGAAGAAGAATGGTCATTGGTTCTTGTGTTAGTGTTACACAATTTGACCTTATCTTCTTCAATGGCGCGGAGTTCAAGCTTTCGGGCCATGGTGAAGGCCTCATCGAAAGTGTGGAATGTTTGAACCCGCAAGGTGGATGAGATGTGACTAGCACATGCTCGGGAAAAGAGCTCAATGAGCTCAGGTTGAGGCAAGGAGAAAGAGAGCTGGTTAATCAGGCTTCTCCAACGGGCGACAAAATCGACCATTGATTCATCGTCAAATTGCCTAATAGAGTAAAGGTCTATGATCGAGATTTGTTTAGTGATATTGATTGAGAAATGATCAACGAATAATTGGGCAAGTTGAATGAATGAAAAGATAGAATGTCTGGCAAGAGAGCTATACCAGTCAAGGGCAGGGCCAGAAAGAGACATAGAAAACGTGCGTAGAAGTAACGCATCATCGTGGGCAATAAGGTAACAGGCATGTCTGAATGCCCGTAAGTGTTGTTGTGGGTCTTCCTTACTCTGAAAGCGAGTAAATTTAGGAAGCTCCCAATGATTGGGGTATGGTCGGATAGGGACAGAAGGATGGATGGGCTCGTTGTAAATCTGGTCATATGAAGAGACATTACTTGAACCGGAGATAGAAGCTTCGAGACTGGACATTTTATCCATCAGCATCTTGATGACATCTGTTGACGGATTGGCAGACGGAGCGCCCCCTAGGTTATAAGGTGCTTGAAAGAGGCTAGAAGAGGCGTACGACGTAGTCGGTTGTACCAGTAAGGGTGCAACGTACGGATGACTAGTCGCAGGGATAGAAGTCGAGGCCAAAGGTGGTTGGGTTATGAAGGTAGAAGGCATAGGCTGACTAGATATCGCTAAAGGTGGTTGTGTGGCGGCATGGACAAAAGAGGAGGTAGGCACTCCTGCGTATATGGGCGCAAGAGTGTGTGGGGTCGAGACAATCAAGTTATGGTATAATGTAGAACTTGGTTGAATTGCAGGTGGTTGAGGGGGTAACGAAACCCCGGTGGAGGTTGGTCTAAAAATAGATGAGGAGGCCAAACTTTGTGTATAGGCCATGGTCGAGTTAACGGTTGAGGCGAAAGGCTGAGTCGAAAAGGGTTGGGTGGCGAACGGTGTTGATGTCGTCGCCACGTCACCCGAGAAGTTTCGCGTTGGGTTTCTCACGAGATAGTTTTGGAGGGCTGCGGTATTGAGGTCCAAGAATCATGCAAAATCTTGGTCCCCTTCTGAGATGATAGGCGTTTGGGTCGGAGATGGTCTGGTAGGAATTCTTTCGGTCTCTGAGTAGAACTCCATTATAAGGTTGGTTATAGACGGGGTAGGCGAAAGCGGTTGACGTCTAGCGTGGTCAAGAAGAGCCTTGGTTTGACTACGAGTCAGAACCATTCAAGGCAAGAAAGAACGTCCTCACAAGCTCAAACAAGCAGATAAGAACGAAAAAGATGAAGACACAAGCAGATCCTAAAACCCTAGGAGTAAATTATTAGGATTATAGTGGCTTATGCCTTAGAATGTGTGTAGAGGAAGATTGGCTTTGTGAGTCGGGTCCTAGAAGAAGCAGTCTATAGATGGTTTCAAGTTTTGTTATGGTGCTCAAGAAGTCTGTGTTAGCTTCCGTATAGGCCTGGTGCTAAGGAGCAAGCTCCCCTCACTTCACGATTCCAGTGGTTAGCTGGTTTCACTTAGCCAAAATATACTTCCACTAGAGTTTATCCTCCGCCAGAGAACGGAGTGGGCTTCCCCCTTGGTGATGAAATCCAAGTAGGGTCACTAGGACGGGTAAGGTATCCGCTGGGGGATGAAATCCCAGTCGGGCCTTGTCTCAGGTAAGTTAAAATGTTTGTTTTGTGCAGGTGGTTTGGTCGTGTAACATCAAGTGATCTAGATTAATTCAATATACGTTTTAATTACTATGTGTGGTCTAAAAGATGCAGGCAAATAGAAATGAATGCAAAGTGTTTTAATGCCCAAATCGAAATGTTTGTTCATATGAAAATGAATGGAGAAAGAGTCGAAGAATATGAGTTTTAGCTAGTCTAGAAGTGCAAGAAATAAAGAAATGTTCATTTTAGTCCTGCTTATGATGTCATTTAAGAAGAGACGAAAGGAGGCGAAAAGGAAGGAACCTAATGCACCTATATGAACGAAAGAAAGAAAGAACCCAAGGAAAGCCCTAGGGTCCCACCGGGCGTGCCAGAATGTTTCTATGCAAAATTGCTTTCTACATTCAAAGAAGAAATAAGAAACTAAAAGAAATGGTCAAGGCTAGAAGATACCTGATAAAGTCGTGCGCACCGAAATCAGACGTTGGAAGATTCTCCTCTTTGGCTGTGGAGGAATGACACCTGCGAAGAAAAGAGACTAAAACACGGAAAAATGTTAGTCAAAGATATGGTGGGTTGTCAGGCGAATGCCCGATCCAGGAAGTACGAAGACTTCCTAGAAGGATATCAACCCACTGATAAAAAAGCAGAATATTAGATGAAAGTAGATAATAATGAAAGATAAAATGGCAGAAATAAATGACAAAAAATAAAATGTGTACCTGATATGCAGCACTGTTCTGCACAGTCGCCAGCGTCGGTCTCTGTGGTGCCGGCATCGGTTACGGAAGGTGCCGGCGTCGGTCAGGGTAGTGACCGGCGTCGGTCGGGGCAGGTTTTGGATAGAGTCTGGACGAGTTGCAGAAGGTCTGGGAGAGTCGGGACAGGGTCTTGACAGGGTCTGATGGAGTCGAGACAGGGTCTGATAGAATTGAGATAAGGTCAGGACAGGGTCTGGGCAAGGTAAGGTCAGGTTTGGACAGAGTCTGGGGGTTTTAGTCGAGTCTGGACAGAGTTATAGATTGGGGTAGTGGGCAGGGATGTAAAAGAGAGATTCAGGCCTTGGGTCTATGGTTTGAAGATTCGGGATGACAGAAATAATGAACAAATAATAACCAAGAAGAAATAAAACAAAGAGTAAATACTTACTTGCCAGAAGACGTGATGAAAGCCATAGTTGAAGTTGTCTGTGTAGTGCCGGATTGAAGCGAATGCAGATTGGTTGATGCCAGAGTTGGTTGATCGCGAGAGTGTTGATTGCCAGAGTCTGTGGATGTCAGAGTTCGGAGGTCGATTGAATGATTGATCGGTTTGATTAGCGTTTTGAATGGTTGATTAGCCTTCGGGATTGATCGGCAGATGCTGATGAAGGCCAGGGACGGTTCAAGAGACGGTTCGATAACCGTTCGGGAAAGCGATTGGGAACCGAATGGTAAGTGATAATGGATAATGGTAAGGTGATCGACGTCGGCAAGATTGCCGACATCGGCCGATAAGTGACCGACGTCAGTGACATCGGCCGGGTAAAGACCGTCGTCGGCAGATGCACAATGGGGATAGAGTCTAGCTTTAGCTCTGTGCTCATTTTTACATGCTGCCAGGGTCAAGGTTGGTGGAACAAGTGATCGACAAGGGTTAAATAGGCGAAGAAGAATAAGACGGGGAATGATCAGGGGAGTCGACACGATTTCGGTGTCTACAAAGGCCAATAAGGATGTGGAAACTAAATGATAAGTGGTTACTTTTGAAATAGTTAGGAGTCCTAGGCTCCATAAGGTAAAGAAGTGGTTGAAAAATAAAGGAAGGTGAAGTTGAGTTACCTGAGATACCCAATGTATCCAAGTGTTGCCTATATAGTCTGTATGGACCTCAGGCTGATGTAGTTCTCCTAAAAATGGAGAAAAAAATACCAAGGTGGTCTAGAAATGAAACTAAATAGATAAGATGGCCCATCTTAGAAAATTTTGGTAGTTTTATATTTTGTATGGAAATTTTAAGCTAGTTTTCATGAATTAGCGATTTTTAGGATTTTATAGGTCCTTTATGAATGTTTAAGTATTTTGAAGATATTTTAAATGTTTTTGGAATTTTCTAGGCATCTCAACTTGATTGATAATTATGAGATACATAATGATCTAACTTACAAAATGGTGAGAGCATGGCTTAAACATGCTCACAAAATGGCAAGAGTATTCAAACTTAAATTGCTCACAAAATAGTGAGAGCGTGAAGAAGGGGTGACTGAGTTGACCTCAACATAAATTGAGTGCTATCTACATAGTCCAAATGGAGCTCAATTTAGTATATTTATGATTACACAAAAGGTGTTCGATTAAGTACCAGTAAGTTTAGGTATATGTAAATGGCAAGGTAAATGGAAATAATAATAGAAAGGTGATGCAACAATGCATGGTAAATATATTGTTCCTAATTTGCCCATAGGTATTTATAATTAATAAATAATGGCAAAGGGTTAGTGGTACTAATCTACCCATAGGTGGTTATAATTAGTATCATGAGGTGGGAATGTAACAATAAATTAATGATGAAATTTACAAGACCATTGTCATACTACTTTCATATACTTCCATTCAAACATGTAATTCTGAAATAACTACTAAAAGTGAATCCATCATCAACCACTAAACATGTTTGAAGTATAAATGAATCAAAACCAAGGTCAAACATGATAGGGAAGGTTAGGTAAAAATAACTAACTAGCAAAGGGTTAAGGGCATGGTACAATGGTAAAAGGGTATTGTACACAGAATGGGTATAATGTGGCATAACTTAGATGGTCCTCGTAGATAGTAATATGAGTCCCTCAAGCATAAAAATGTTTGAGGTGCATTATGTTCATTAGTTCATCAAGTCCATTTCCCTCTAGTGTAGCAAACATGTATGCTCTAGAGCTGTAGTTAGAAAAAAATATGTAGAGCCCTAACCAATTTGGTTAGAACTTTCCTTTTTTCTTGGTTTTGGCATTTACATTCTTTTGATTCTCCTTTAACACCAGGGAACTAAACTTGAATACATAATGCTTAATATGCATATTATATTGGCCTTTTAATTTGTTTTAATATGCTTGAAGATTATTCAAAGCAACCATGCATTTTCCATCAAGTAGGTCTAGCTCTTGCAAGTGAACTAATTTGTAGTCTTCATCATTGATGATGTGTTGCAATTAAATTTGGAGAGAAGGAAACTCAACCTTGATAGGAATAAAGGCCTCAATGCCATGAACAAATAAATAGGGTGTTAAATAAATATAAGTGCCAATTATGACCAATTTCATTGACAAACTTCTTCAAAATATTGACAATGATTTTATTATAAGCCTCAAATTTTTCATTGCCTTACGGGTAGTATGTGGTAGTGAAATGTTGTTTGATGTGGTATTGGAAATAAAGCACTTTTACATCTTTGTTTTTGAATGATCCACCATTATCAGATATAATGTTGGAGGGGATGCCATAATGGCAAATAATATGGTTGAATATGAATTTGGATATTTTCTTACCGGTTATGTAAGTGAGAGGAATGGCTTCCAACCACTTAGTTAAGTAATTGATACCATTCAAGATGTGTTTATGGCCATCTGAAGATGTAGGATTGATCTTCATGATGAAGTTGATTCTCCACATTAAAAATGGCCATGGTTTTGTCAATGGTTTGATTGTCTTACCTGGAGCATGAATCATATTGAAATTCTTATGACACTTGACACACCTCTTCACATATGCAATTACATTTAGTTCCATCATTAACCAGTACATAGTAACTTTTTGTCTAAGATTTCCTTATTAGTGTGAGATCCACACACTCCTTCATGGACTTCCCTCAATGCTAGTCTAGATTTTATCGAAGGTAAACAATGAATAAGAGTGCCATCATAGCTTCTATGATACAAGGTTAGTCCAAGTAGGGTATAGTGAGAGGTTTTATGGGTGAAGGTTTTTTTTTAACATGATAAATCAGGAGGCATAGTTTGGTCTTGAAGATAAGCATATATGTCTAAGTATCAAAGAGATGTGTGACCAACAATGTCACAAACCATATTAATGGATTATTATCCATATGTCAGTGCTAAGAGATGTTCAACAAGAAATTGGTAATCCCTTGCTTTGTTTATGCTCTAAATCATAGATCCAATAATGTTCATAGCATCAGTCATTTTGTTATTGGCCCAAGGTATTCTTTGAAATTGGATGTTGGTAATCTACTTATTGAGAGTATTGACCATATCTTCATGGGGAACCAACTTCTCATATTTGGTCTAGTATTGGTTTATGACCTGATTGATGATTAACTGAGAATCACCATGAACTAGTAAATGTTGAATATTCTAGTATACTGCTTGAGGAAGCCCTATAATGAGTGCTTCATACTCGGCCATGTTATTGGTACAGGGAAATCAAATATGAAAGGACTTGGGAATGAAATCCCCTTGTGATGTAAAAAATAATATTCCAACACCTGATCCATGGGATGTGAATGATCCATCAAAGTGCATCTTCCATTTTTTGGCCTCAGGAAGTGCTTATGCTTCTTCAGCAGTCATAATGGCCTTAGCTGGAAATCTAAATGTAAGAGGTTGAGTATTTTAAAGAGGATTTTTTTTAAGTTGATTTATGAGTACTTACCCATTAATCGCCTTCTGATTAGCATATTAAATTTCAAACTCATTTAATAGCATGATCTATTTTACCATACAGCTCTATATAGCTGATTTGTAAAGTAGATACTTGAGTGGATCTACTTTGGCAATAACAATGGTCTTGTTGTTTCACATATAATAATGTAAATTTTGGGTTTCAAACACCATTAATAAATAGTATTTTTCAATTGGCATATATTTATGGTCATATGTGACCAATGTTTGGGTTAGATAATACAAAACATGCTCTTTTCCCTGTTCATTATGCTATACCAAAAGTGCCCCTAGGGCATTCTTAGTTATTGATAGGTAAATAAGTAATGGATTGTTTGGCATTAGTGGCAATAAAATAGGTGGGTTGGAAAGATATTCTTTAAGATAATCAAATGATTTTTGACACTCTTCATTCCAGGAGAATATACACTTTTATTCAACAAGTGCATAAATGGATGGCATTTTTCATCTAATTGTGAGATGAAATGTGATAGATTGAATCTTACCCTATAAATGGTAGAGTTGTTTCAAGGTAGATGGTGGTGGAATTTTTATAATTGCATGAACTTTGGATGGGTTAAATTTAATGCCCCTATGAGAGATAATTAAACATAATAATTTACTATAAGTTACATCAAACACACACTTTTTTATATTAAGTCTGATGCTATACTCATGAAGTCTCTCAAATATTCTTTGTAGTATAGTTATATGATCGACACGAGTCTTTGATTTACCTAGGATGCCATTGATGTAGTCCTCAACAAATTTATGCATCATGTAATTAAAGATAATGGTCATGGCTCTTTGGTAAGTGTCCTTGACATTATTGAGTCTAAATGACATCACCTGATAACAAAATTTTCCCCATGGAGTAGTGAACAATGTCTTTTGTTAGTCTTATGGTGTTATGCTAATTTGATTATACCTAGAAAATCCATCCATTAGAGAAAGCATTTCATAGTCAATTATTGAGTTGACTATCCTATCAATATTAGGAAAAATAAAGTCATCTTTTGGGTAGGCTTTACTCTAAAATCAGTTCAAATTTTGATACCTTATAGAATCTTACTCACTGGCATAATGTTTATAATAAACTCTAAATAGTTTATTAGCCTGATGAATTTCACATCTAAGAGTTCTTCCAAATATTTCTTGACTAGCAAAACAATATGAGGGTACATATTATGTAGCTTGTGTTTAATGGGATTGACATCAAGATGCACAATTAAATGGTGTATAACCAAAGTGGGGTCCAAACTTGGCATGTCTGACTAGTCTCATGGAAATATGTCAATAAATTTGCTCAAAAAGGTTGTAAAAACTTCACATTCTTCCTCAATGAGGGGTGTGCCTAGTTTAATCCACTTTGGGTCCTCTAGATTCATATTGTTCACCTTTGAAGTGCCCTCTACAAGAATTGTAGAACCATCATCAAGAATAGTTGGCAAAGAGTTAAACTAAGTGGCAATGGCAAAGTCATCCAAATAAACTGGCTCATCTAATTCTCCTAAGTAAGATCAATCAAAATATCCAAATGTTGGCAATGGCCATGAAATAAATACCTTAGAACACTCTTGAATAATCTATGTAAAATATTTCCACTCCTTAGTAGTTATCTCTGATCCATAAATAGGCTTTGGTCTATAAGTCTCATGTGATTCATAGGAAGAGGGGTGAACATCACCATCTAATGGTGTTGGAAACTAGTTTTCACCAAGAGACTTGCATTTTTCTTTACTTTTTACCTAGTTAAAAAGTGCCTCAAAGAGGTTTTCACTTGTAGGCCTTAATGTTTGATTTTACTTTTATTTTTGGCTGGTAAGTTCTCCCACTCTCTAAAGTAGGCAACAAGATCCAATTTAATAGAAAAACCTAGTTTATCATCTCCAAGAGGAATGTGATTCCTTAATCCCAAAAAGTTGCATATGGCCTCATCATTTTTAAACTCATTTAATGACATTGTTGACTCTTGTTGGTCCCAATATATCAATTATGGATGGTAAAGGTTTAAATGAAATATTGATAAATAGTGTTAATAGTGTAAACAACATGGGGGTTAAAAAAAATTATAGTGGAAATGTCATCATAGATGATATAATCAAACCCTACATCACTGTCAATATCATCATTGCTATTCATTGGTGTTGGAACATGAATAAGGTATACAATTTCACCCCAGGCAGTTTAAATCAAATACCATGGGTTCCCTTATACTTGATCATCAAGACTGGTTCGATCATGCCTTATTGATGTAGCCATAGGCCTCTGGCTTCATAATCTAAGTGATCCATAATATGGTGAGGAATAGGATACTTTGTGTTTTGGTAATAGTCAGATAACTCATTAGTGTAGAGCCATGAATCATCTTCTACTAAGGGGTCTTGTTCTAAGCCAGAGGCTAGTTTGAAAATAATGGGTTTGTTTAGTTGAGATTTTCCTTTGGTTTTCCACGCCATGCAAGTAGTTTTGGCCTTAGGTATCCCATAAGCTTTTTGGTTTTTAGACAATTTGGAAATATGTAATGCATTATGGGTACTATATTCTTTGAGACTTTTTTTAATTATATAGAAGTGGTTAGAAATGTCTAGTGGGGGCATGGTTGAAGTAGATGCTAAGTTATCTGGGTTAATGTAATTAGCTTATGGGCCTGATTCAGTGGCTTTTCCTTTTTTATCTCTTTCTTTATCTAATTTGGGCATAGTATTCACGCCAAATTGATAGTTATAACTCTTATACTCATCCTCAAGGAACTTACAATATTGATATCTATAAAAATCAATTGGTTTAGTCACTTCCATTCTTGAATGTGAAAAATTTATACACTGATGCAACATAAAATGTATAGCCTTGATTTCATGGATCAAGGGTCAAGCCAATAATAGATTGTAATATATTTCTAGGTCTAAAACATGTCATTGGTCAAAGGCCCAATGACTACTAGAAAGCTAATAGTACCTTGAGATTCCCATTATTTGTTATCATATACCTTGATAATGATGGTATATGGATGCAAGTTGACTGCTCTATATCTAAGTGTTTGACCAACTTCAAAGACATAATGTTGAGACCTAAACCATTGTCTACAAGGACACATTTAACTCTATGGTTCATTATAGTGACCTCAATGTACAACAATTTATTATGCAGAGGGCCCAGAGATGACATATCACTTTGGTCAAAGGTAAGACATTGGCCAAGGGCAAAGTGTCCTACCATAGCTTGTAATTTGTCTAGAGAAATGTCATCTAACATAAGTGATTGGTTAAAATACTCATTTAGGATGTCTTTGTGGATGGTAGACATACATAATAAATATATGATATATATGTGCATAGGTGTCTTCTTCATCTATTCTATAATATCATAAGTCTTCCCATCAGTTTTTTCAATTGGTTTATTTTTGATAGGCAAAAAAGGATGATTAGGCTCACTTGTAGTATTTGGA
Source organism: Torreya grandis (assembly GCA_037957365.1). Taxonomy (NCBI): domain Eukaryota; kingdom Viridiplantae; phylum Streptophyta; class Pinopsida; order Cupressales; family Taxaceae; genus Torreya; species Torreya grandis. The sequence continues at coordinate 980,754 of JARHVA010000756.1, read as the reverse complement.
TGTGGTCCTTTAATAGTGACATTGGCTCATCGATTCATGATTACATAATATAAATCTAGAACTTGGATTTGGTAGTTGGCTAGGTAGGTAATGAGATTTGGAATGATAGTTCTTGGAAGGTATGGAGCCTAATTATCAACATGGTTTATAGAAGAATCACTAGCATAAGGATGTTGGTAAGCATTGTTTGGTTGATAGGCATTGTTGGGGGAGGGTATAGGTCTATTGGTATTTGGTCTAGGGTTAATAGTGATAGTGGTAACATGACCACCTAAAACATGTCCTAAAACATTTTTATAGGTATATGCAGTGGCATGATGGCCTCCTTAGTTGGTTTGGTCATTTTTCCCTTGGTTATGACCATTTTATTATTATTGTTGTGGTTGACATTATTATTGTTGATTTTGTGGTGGAGTTCTCTTTCATAATTGTTGTTGTCATTAATAGTACTACTAGTTATTTTTATTTTTATTATGTTATGGAAATGGATTGTGGTAAATACCCAAGTTGATTGGTCATAGGAGCATGGGTGTCTCTTTCTACCTCTCCATTTTTTAGCATATTCTTAATCAAATGCTTAAGTTGGATACACCATCTTATGGAATGTCCTTTGATGTGATGGTACTCACAAAATTCATGTTCTTTATACCATCAAGAAAAGGAATCCCTTTAGGAAATGGCTTTGGTATTGTCCAACTAATCATATTTATTTGAACCAACCTGTGAAATGCAAATTTAATAGGCTCACCAAGATCACTAAATTGGATAGAAATGAGTGATCTTCTCCTTGTAGGAGGAGCTTACAATTGGTTTTGTTTTTATGGAGGTTGGTTTTGTGGAGGTCTTGGTTGAATGTATGAAGGAGGTGGTTGGTGAGTGGGTGGAGGTTAATAAACAGTCGATGTTTGCACTATCTAAACATGGGATGATTTAATATCCCCAATGCCAACAACATTATTATTGTAGATATAGGGTTTAGGTATCTCATTATTATTTGCTTGAGTTGGCGTTAAAGCCTATATTTAAATTAATTTCTGATTATGGTTCTAGATTTAGTTCTAGTTTTAGTTCTATTGGCCTTGATGTTGATTATGGCTCTAGTTAGAAGAGGATAGCTTGATTATCCCTTTATTGACAAGGTGTTTCTCAATCTATATTCCTTTATCTATAACCTCTTTAAACATACAAGCACATTTCATCTCGAGATGGTATGATATCTTTTTTTGTAAGCTCCTAGTAAATATCATAGCCAACTATTTATCTAAAAAATTATGAATAAACTAACTCGTAACACTATCTAATGTTGTAAGTATGCAACAAATATTTCACCAATATTTTGTTTAGCTTGGCCTAAGTCCATAACACTAATATCATGTTCAATATTATATGAAAAGTGTTGTATTAACTTCTTCAAAAGATCATTGAAGTCAAGTACAAAATTCTTTGATAATTTCAACAACCATTCCATGGCTTCTCCAACTATACTCCTTGGAAAGAGTAAAAGCAAGTATATGTCATTATATGCCACTGGTTAACATGCAATAAAGAATTATTTTAAATGCTCTTTAGGATGTCCTTTGCCTTTGTATTTGTCAAATTTAGGTGTCTCATAACCTGACAAAAATGGTATTTGCAGATAATCTATGTTGAGTGGATAAGAAAATATTTCATCCAGTTTAAATTTCTTTGTTTATTTTCCAATCTATATATATTAAATTGCATCCTTCATTTATTACAACTCTTGGGAAAATAATTTAGATGGAGTGGAATTTTTTTGTTGAGGTTGCACAGTCAAAGGTGGGTTACATTAATCAGGGTAGGTATATTATGGAATATTGGTTGAATAGGATAGATGGTTAGGTATGCATATCTATGTATTGGGATTATATTGAGGATCTAGTATACATTATTATTGAAATAAAATCTAGTTTGGATTGGATACATAACCTTGGATGGTAAATTACATCTATAGTAATTGCATTTGGATCTACAAAATGTGTTTGTATTGTTGCATTTGAGAGGGAACTTACTACCTATTTGTCAAACCTTGTTGTATATAGGGAACATGTTGTTGACTATATCACTATTATTAAATGTGTTGATATTTGGATCCTTGTTGTATGTGTAATAACCACTGGTGAAAGGCATCTATTTCATAGTGCCTATTATCTATTATATGTAATAACCTTGTTGTTGGTTGAATGCTTATTTTTATATAGGCACTTACTATTGAATCGGCACTTATTGTTGAATAGGCACTTGGTGTTGGTTAGGAAATTATTGGGGGTTTTTTATCTATTTTTGTTGACCAACTTACACTTTTTGACCAATAGGAACATGTTGTTGGTTAGGAAAAAATTATGATTATTAAGGTACATTAGTTTGTGCTTGTTATGGTAAAACATTCATTGTCACCTATTGAGGTGGCATAGTGTTATGCACTTATTGTGGTAGTAAGTTGGTTTGTTTCTAGCTCATTTCCCCTATTGTAAACTCAAAGAAGCAATTGGTTGGGGAGTGTAGTTTGTTTGTTGATTTTGGGAAAGAGGTGTACTTACCCCCTATTTTTGTAATCCACTCATGGCATTGTTTGGAGGAATCTGATGTGTATTTATTAGTGGTAAATTAGACCCACTTTGATTTAAATTGAAATACACTTACATGTGATCCACAACATTTTGAGTGATATCTTTTGTTTGAGAAGTAATTTATTTAATCAATATAGGGATTTTATACATGTCACCAACCAATGTGCTTTGGCTGAATGGGTTTACATTTGGCTTATCCTGAAGCATCTATTTATCGCCTTGTTGATGGATTTATCTCATTAAATGGAATGTTAAAACCAACCCTTGTGTTAAGGTTATGAGCTACGTTATACCTATTCCATTTGTTCATCCATAGGGCCTTTCCCTTTTGAAAGCATACTTTGGTTCTACTACAACATTTGGACTAAAATTTGAATATAACTAGTCGATGCTTATTCTAATGGTTGAATTTGAGGTGAATTACTAGGAATTCTAATCAAACTACTTAGACTTTCATGTGGGAAGTCTAGCATAAAATTGGTTCCTACTTCAATAGCTCTGACAAGAACTTCATCTTTATTCTCTAACAAATGACATTCAAAAAAGTATGAATCATAACTTGTATACATTGAAATTATCACATAGTAGGGCTCTTGTTGTTGGATTTATTCAATATTAGGCATCATTTGAGCAAGGTACTATGTTTTTTGGTCTAGTTCTTGGCCTAGATAAGGAGGTATAGTCACCAAATACTGTGTTAATGCGTAGTGCCTTTGTTCAATGTATGGAATGTTATAATATGGATAGGGGTCCATCTCATAAGCTACATCATCATACGACTCTTGGAAAAAAGGGTCATTGGTCATAAAGTTCTCATAATCTAGATTATACATGATCTCTCTATGTGTGTAATGAGGCATGTTCAAATCTACAAATATGTCTCATGAAAAATAAAGGGTCCAAAGGTAAAAATCAACTGAGGTTTAAAAATAAACAACCTTTGGCTTGTTAAAAAAGGTCTAAAGGGTAAAACAACTAAACTAGACAGAGGTAAGATAAAACAAACTCAGAATCAGTCTAAAAAATAATATTGATTTGCCTAGAGGTGGTTATAATCAGTGGCAAAGGTAACACAAAATATAAAAACTCATTTATGGATAAGGTCTTAATTTTCAAAAAGGTAGTTATAATCAGTGACAAAAGTATTTATATGAAGTAGAATAATTACAAACTAGGATCAAAGGATAATAAGGATTTGTCCAAAAGTGGTTATAATTATTTAATGTAAAAAATAAGGTTAGACTCAGAAATAAAGAACTCAAAAAGAAACTAAACTAAGATAATTAGCTTGGGTGACACTCAGTAATTGGCTCACTAAGACTAAAATTTTGATTCAAAAGAGACTATTTAACGTTGGAACTAGGACACTCAGAATTTAGAATTTGGCACAACAAACTTCAAACAAGTCATGTGGTAACAACTTGGATCAAAGGACTCTCAAATAAGTGACAATACAAAAAACAATTTACTACATCTAATAAAGGGGTATTTTAGATCAAATATGAAACCAACCTAAGTAACACAATCTAAACAAAAAAAGTATACAACCTAAGCCTAAATTAGATGAGGCTTTGGCATAAACTTGATAAGTTTGGAATTTGCACTTTGAAACGTTGAATTTCAAATTTAATACAAGAAGACTCGAATATTATAAGGCAAAAAAGCTAAACCAAAATGAGTAGTGTAACCACGTGATTGAAACAAGAGAGATACAACAACAATTTAGAAGTTGGTTTCAAAAGTGACAAGTATTTTGGAAAAATTTAGGTAGCATAATAACACTCATTAAAACAAATGTCATGATCATGGTTTTTGGACTCAAAAATATAAGGCAAATGTTTGAGACAAAATGGGAAATGTAATGATACCCTACTTAAATCAATGACAAAAATGGTTTTTGGATTAAATCTTTAAGGCAAAAAGTGTGACACAAAATGCACATAGTAACACCTCTCAGGCTAAAGGGGTGTGATAACAATGTAATGGTTTTGGACTTGTTTTGATGCAATAATATAAATAAACAATTTTAGTTTAAAAACACACATATAAATCAAAGAAAAGATAAATATCACTAATGGCTCATCTTATCCCTAAAACTAACACGGTTATGTGTAGCTTCTATAGATGTTTACACCAATATACCTATTTACTAATTTTACCCCTAGGTCAATTTAGGTAAACCCCTTACATATTCAAATTTGTCATAGGATCTCCTAGTTTGAAAAGTGGTCCCATGGTCATTAATTAAGTCAAACAATATGCTTTATCTCTGTCATTTTTATCTAAGTTGGTCTTATGTCATCTAAGGCCACCTTTTGAGTTTTAGATTAAGGTAAAAGCAGGTTTTGAAGGGTCCCCGAAACCCTTTAACATAATCATGAAGGATAAAACATTAACATCCACCAGGAAAGGAAATCCTAAAACATACTGAAGACCAGTATCTAAAACAGGTTTACAGGGACCTGAAACCACCAATATAAACCAATAAAAGCAACCAAGTTTTAAAAGGACCTGAAACCGAAACAAACCAGGGTAAACACCCTAAAAACCAAGTTTTTCCAGGACCTAAAACCGCAAACCCCAGAACCAGCATCTCCAACACCCAACCATCCACCCGATCATCTGCCCATTCTTCCCCTCTACCAGAGGATTCACTGCCATAGCAATCTAAACATCGTCATAGAAATCCCCAATGTCAGTTAGCACATCAACATGAGCCACGACCCCAATCAATAGAAGGCGAAGGCAAATAACCAGATCTAGTCACCAAAGGCCAAGCAGGCTTTAAAAAACATGGTTCAGAAGTGAACCACCATCTGCATGAGGTGAAACAACATAGAGGAAACAAATTTTCCCCCCATTTGTTCAATATTCCTTCACAAACCAAATCAGAATGGCAGTCCAACTCAAGCCAAAAAACCAGCCCTGGTTCCACCCGCATTACGAAAAAATGAAGAGAAATAGTAGTCCACGCAATAAAAATCTACCTTTACAATGCCACACAAACACGAGCCTCGTCAATTGTGAGCACTCCTCCCATCCATAAAATAAATGAGATCCCTCCACAGCCATGCAAATGATTGATACTTCAACTCTGTCGTTCAGTCCCCAGCCAGTCTCTTTATGCATCAACAGCACAAGGCTAGGGTTTCTTCGTAAGGCGCTCCATCTAAGCCTCAATGCCGCTTTAAGCTAGCACTATCACCTAGACCATCCACCCCTTCAACTGCAAGATCATTCTCACCACCATGGCATTCATAAATATCACTGATGAAAACATCTATCTGCGCAGATCAGGTTTTTTGGTCAGCAGGCGATCTCCACCCGCCTCACGGCAACCTCCTCCCACCTCACGGTGGGACAGGCCACCTTTTGAGTTATTTAATGAAATTGTATGGATTTCCATGAAATACAAAGGTGTCAAGATTAAATTTAACATCCCAAATGTTAGGAATGGTTAGAGAAACTATTGTGAAATTGAAAAATTGTAGGTTCAACATCCATCCAAGAAGATAAATTGAAAATAGGTAGTTTTAGGGAGTTATACAGCCTGAGTGACACATTTGGCATATTTTAAGACATCAAGAGGGTCTCTTAAGATCCTCACAACTCACTTCCAAGCATAGGTCCAAAAATGGCAAAAATTGACCTCTCTCTCTCTCATCGTTCTCCTTGAAAAGTCAAAGAGGTCAACCAGTTTCCACTTGGTATGGATAGAAGGAGCAAAGTTAAAATGAGTGCACTTGGTGGGATTTAGTAACCTTTATGGACTTAATTTTAATGGAAATAATTTCTAGTTTGATGGTCTATGCTTCATGAACCATCACTAGGAATGCTAACATTTCAAAACTGCCTACACATCTCTAATACCTTAGTTTTTCTTCTTTGTTTGCATTGATCTGAGCAAACCAAGTGTTGTATGTGTACTTGATAAGTATGATCATCATTTTCTTGTGGTTTTCAATTATTTTACATGTGTGGTCATATATATATGATAGGAATCACTCCTTGTAATAGGAAGTGAACATAGTGATGGTCTATATAGCATGTTTTGATAGTTACAAGTGCAGGTATGAAGTGTAAATTTGAATAACAAATTAAAATGAAAAATACTCAATACAATATATCTTATAAACCTTAGTTGATCACGTAGGCATCTAGTTTGAGTTCATAATGGGCCCAATCTCTCACTATCATCTATAGGTAGTATGTATTTTGAGTGTGTATGCCTCTGAAGTTGAATGTCACTGATTTAAGATAAATTCAAGTTGTACTCTAAGCTCTGAGATAGGTATTCACCATCTTTAAGGCCTATAAAACATTCAATGTTTTCATGATCTCCAAGAAGAGAACTAGGTTTCCAAATAGTGAAACCTTTTACTACAGTCAAGTTTATATGGATATCAACAAAAGTAAGGATGTCATAGAGGTCTGAGTATTGATGAAGTTTGGAGTTTCAAAGTTGTGAAAATATTCTCAAGGTAATATAATAGGACTAAGCCATTGAAAGGGACTTGAATGGAGTTCTCAAGTCATCAACACAATTATGACCATTTCAAGCAACCTACAGGCGTAGAGTTGAATAAGGTTGCTTAAAGGTAAGACTTATCTTAACTTCTCCAAAATACATTTTTGTTCCAGATAGTGTCATCTATTGGTTGAAGACCATGAAGTCTATACGAGACTAATTTTTTCATTCTTGTAGCTTAAGCCTAAAGATAGTATCTTAAACATAAGAGTAAGTTGTTGGCCATATAATATGATAGTTGAGTGTTTTTTCAACCTAAACCAATCTTCATTAAAAATTCTCTGAGAGATGTAGTGACTTTAGGACCAAAATGAACCTGTAGCTCATAAGCAAGACTCAGAAGTACATTGGTGATGGAGAATGTTAGCATATCCCTAAGGTAGGAGTGAGTTAAACCAAATATGGAATGGTATTATTGAAATAAATAGGAACTTAGGGCATGAAACACAATGTTCAATCATTTATAGACACCTATATGAATCCCATTTTCCTAATATGAGTATCTATAATCCATTATAGTCATAGATTAGCTCATGCTTGTGAAAGGTCTTAGATAACATAATGAGATGTAAGATGAATGAAGATTTTGGACCACTCTAAAAGTAGTAATATAAATTTCATATGATTCTCAGAGAAAGGAATCAAAGCAAAGACAAGTTTCTAACTTCACACTCAGCCTGAGGTTTCTAGACCCTACAGATAGTACATAGACTTAAAAGCTAGTCTTAAGGGTTTGTGATCTTATTATCCATAGAAGTATGGTATGGATGTGAAAATTTGTAAAAAAGGTCATAATTACCTAATATATCCCTCTATGTCATTAGTTATTCTAAATAAATAGGGGAAGTGCCCTTTATTTTTTTCAGACGTAGGCCAGTCCATAGTCAAGATCACCCTACAGGCATAGTATGTGAATGAATAAGGGATGAGGGGGAGAGTTTGGAGTGATTTTTGGAATATTTTTAGATTTTGGATGAAGGTAAAAAAGTTTTATAATCACTATCATTCATTAAAAACACCTATAGGTGGTCATACACACAAGCACACAATTTATGTGTATTAGGCCTATAACTAGACCTAAACCCTCAAGGTGCCTTACTTGTTTCTCATGCCCACATGATCCTTAAAATATATTTGATGAAATTTAGGGTAGATTGGAGAGTCCACAAGATCCACCAAGTTGTAGATAAATAGATCAAATTGGTCATTTTGGCTTAATTTGGCCTCAAGCCTACTCAAAAAGCCTAAAAGGAGCTCAAGAGCCATCTTTATTCACTCATATGTGTACATACATTATGCATGGTGAAAAAATAATATAGGGTTACTTTAATAGGGTATTGAACTCAAAATTTGTGGAGTTTGTTTTGGAGTTAAATGTCTATATTTTATGAATCATTACTAAGAAGATAAATTACTCAAAAACATCCTAAAACCCTCATTTGAAAATGATGGAGAAGATATAGAGAGTTATGTATATAGAAGTGTAAAATTTACCTTGAAGTGATTTGAAATTGTTTATAACTCTCACAAGCTCCTTGACACCCAATTGATTTGTACTGTTACTTATCAAACAGACCTAATTCCAGGTTTTCTACAAGTTTTTATATTTTTCATAGGTACAAAAGGGGATTGATGAATGAATATCACTATGAAATGTGTTTATGGACTTATCCTAAATACCTATACTCATATATCACCTTAGATAAACATGAAAACCTCTTTTATAATCCATTCATCATAGACAATCTTGGAAATACAGTGAGAAGGCAAAGTAACTGCCTAAGTTTAATGGTGAGGAGAGTGACTTTGAGTCTCTTGAGGTCTATTTTATAGACCAAAAGATAAATAGGTATTAAATAGGTGTCTAAAACCCATTAAACAAGATTAATTGAGTAATTTTTGTCCTCATAATTTATAAATGTAAATATTGAAACCTAAAGGACTAGTGATGAATGAATGTAGATAATGAATGACAAGTGACAGAGGAGAGTCTATCAGTTAGAGAGGCATTGATTACTATCACTACCATGTTTATAACTTTTCATGACAAGATATATGTGTCAAATACTTCTATGATAGTTTCAATCAATTAAGTGGACTCTTCATTGAGGAGGGTAGTTTCAAGAAGAACCATGGAGTACCTCTATGCCAACCTCTAAGATATGTCATGTTTATGATGAAAACTTGTCATGGAGGACTTAAAGACATGTTTTCTACTTCATTATCTTTAATTGTAACTATTTTCCAAGTCTTGACACTTGGCCTTGTGAACTTTCTACTTCTCTTCTTCTCTTTCCTCTCATATTGCTCTATCTATGTAAGCTTTTTTTCTTTATAATGGATCCATACCTGGTATGGTGAATCCCTACTGATTTGAATACTATATTTTCCTTTGAAATAAATATTTATAATATTATTTTATGTTCATATCTTCTTATCTAAGTGTGGGAAGTATTGAATAGTGGATTGATAAGTGATAACTATTTATCCTCGTGTTCTCTTTACTCTTTCATGTCGAGTGCAAGTAGTTCTCCCTCTAACAGGTCACATGAAGTGTGGTTAGTGTATTTCTCTATCTCTAAGTGTAGGGATTAGCATTAATGTCTACAATCTAACATTTTTTTCACTCACTTTGAGAAGTATAATGCAGATGACCTCCATGTTTGAAATACTTATGTTAGAATAGTATAGGATGTTAAGGCTAGTATTATGAATCATGTTTCATAGTGAAAGTGTATGGTAGTCTAGTGGAGATAAATATAGTGTATCACCTCATTAGGATAGGCTAGTTTTGTGTTCCTTATATCCTTCTTAATCCAAGAAAGCAAGTAGTGTAGGTGATAAGATATCAAAGACTAATCTAGGGAGATAACCCTTAAACCTAAAGGTTTACCTATGTTATAGGCAACCCATAGGCCTATAGGTAATCCAATGTTTCACTAAATATAGATAAGGATTGAAAAACCTATCTAAGGTGTAAGATTGAGTGACAATAATTTTGGCACGCTTGGTGGGACTCTTGTCTCAAGCACATCTTATCAAGGTAAATGATAGTCTTGACAACATCATAGTTAGATATGTGTGTTCCAATTAGTATTTAGTGACTCCACTAAAGGTAATATCTATTTTTAAATTAATTTTTATCATTATTTTGTTCATACTTCATGGTCCTTACTAGGTTAACTACTAGTATAGGTAACAATCCTATAAACCCACTCCTTCAACCTGAACTTCCTCTTGAAGTTCAACACCCTCAACCTATATTGACATTTGAAGATCAAGAAGAATTTTCAAGCTAAGAAGATTAAGAGAGTGAAGAGGAACTCAAGGTCAACATGGATAGGTAGCATATTTTCCCAGCCTTTAACACTAAAAATCCTATACACCTCAATGCATATGATGATATGCCTCCCAATGCCACCAAAATGGATCCCACTTTTAATGGGGAAGGTCCTATCACCCCAATAATGCCACTTATTCAACTTTTATGAGCATATAAGGGACATTTATAACTTTTCAACTTTCATAATGCCACTGAAGTTAATATTATAGTCAAACTACTCATCATGTCTCTTAGGGGAAAATCCCTTGACTGGGATATAACATTGTCAGGAGGATGTATCACCACTTGGGATGAGTTTTGAAAGTTGTTGACCCAAAGATTTGAAGATAAAATTGATCACACATCACTCATTCACTAGTTAAATGTGATCCTAATAGGTCTTAAAGAAACTATGCATGACTTCAATGAGAGGTTTCAAAGAACATGGTATAGGTTGCCACCTCCCATGAGATCCCCTACAATTTTTATCTTCCTAACATACCTAAGATCTATTAGGACTGACATAGCTATCATGTTGTAGTTTATGGGTGGTTACACTTTATCTAAAGCCTATCACATAGCCATTAGAGATAAGAATGGTTTAATATAAGTTGATAAACTCCCTCTAAAAGTATCTATACCCATTCTTCCTAATATGTCTTCTACTGCTCCAAATCTTACTACAATACCAAGTGCAAAAAATTAGTCTAGAGTTTCTCCAAATAAATTAGAAGATGCCATTGATTTGGATGCAAGGTCCAATGCCTTAGAAACTCATATTAGGCAACTAAATATACCATATAGAGTTAACCAAAACCCCTAACCCAATCCTCCATAATTAAATAGGTTTCCACCTTAGCAATATGGTCAAGGGAGAGGGAAAGGCTAGCCTAAATTCAATAGGCCACAAAATGTCTATAATCCAACCTCTACTCCCAACACAAGAGCCATGGCTCTAGTCCATAGTAACTTGGTGCAAGGAAAAGAATGGAAATATCAAGGAGTGAACCTTGCAAACTTTCAAGTGGAAGATACATTTTTTATAAACCAAAGTACCTTAGTTGTAGCTAATAGAAGATCAAAAAGGAAATATTTGGGAGATGTTCATGGTGTTGAAACAAGTCCCAATAACCCTCTTACAAGGTAATAAGGTGTGAATGCAAGTGTGGTAGTCCCTATAACTTCTATATCTATTCAAAATCATAATGTGGGAAGGGTGACTCAAAGTGATCCATTACCTCAATCTAAAGACACTTCTTTGCCTTCAAGGATACAAGAAAAGGTGAGTGTTCCTTATTTGAATATCATTGATTCTTTAAATAATGATAAGACTAATATCTTTATTTGGGAAATGTTCTACATGCCTGATCAAAAAGAACTACTTCAAGAGTAGTTGTCCCAAATCCACATCATTTATCAACCATAAAAACATGGTGATTATCCCTCACTCATGTTCCTACTCACATTGTTGAACCCTCTACCAAATTTGATAATCTCCCACCCTTCTACCTCACTCTCATTGTGGGAAACAAGCTTGATCACAATTGCATTGTGGATAGTGTGGCAATTACCTCAGTTATGCCCAAACTTGTGGTAGATAAGTTGGGATTGAAATATGAGCCATATACCAACGGAATTTTTCAACTTGATGGGACACTAGCTAATTTAGTAAGTCTCATCAAAGGTTTGAGATTTATCTTTCATGTTTTTTCAAGATTTCCAATCTTTCAAGATATAATGGTGGTTGATCTACCTGCTAACTTTGATATTTTTTATCAAGGGATTTCACCACCATAATAGGAGGATATCTCTTAGTTGATTGGTCTTTCTTGGCCTTTAAAACAAGGTATGGATCAAAGGTGACTATTAGAACACAATCATTGGCCAAGTTTCACATTGAGCCATATGTAGAAGCAAGTTATAATTTAAATTATACCATTAATGACCAAGAGGAGTATGTTATGAATGATGTAACATCTTCAAAAATTGAAGGTATCTCTGATTATTTCCTAGATGAGTATGGTGTTGATACTTATGGACATGATCCATACACTTTAATGTAAGCAACTAACCTTGGCACATACATCATCCATGAGGAAGGTGATGAACATTATGAGATAAGCATTGATAATTATTTTCAATAATCTATTGAGGTTAATTGCCTTATTCATATGCATGATGATGATAGTTTACAAAGTATGTTAGATTAGGATAATGAGGAAGACAATGTCATTCTACTTGCCCAAGATGGAGGAGTTCATAGATGTGATAGCCATGAAGAAGAAGATGACCTATGGTAGTAATTCCATGCCATAGTTAAAGAGTTTGAATAGTTGAGTAAGTCACCTCCCCTTCCTAATAAATATGAATATGATAGTAAGGTTGTTGATGGATCTTAAAAACATGAAGGAGATTGTCTTATTAAGAATGAGAATAAATGTTGAACTACTATCAAGAAGGATGCAGTTATGAAGGAGTCTAATTAGGCCAAGATATAAATATGTGTGGTTGAAGAGTAGTCCAAACCTCAATCTGATGTTGAATTAATTTCAAACATGTCAGATCAACAAGAAGATAAGGTTTATGGTTCTAGACATCAAGTGCATCATGTTCTAGAATAGGATAAAGTTTAGATAACCTTAAGGACTCCCAAGATTCAGTTTGAGAAGTATCAATTGGATATGATAGAGGTTAAGTAGACTATAAGCTCAAACAAGCCTCTTGGAAGGCTAGAGGAAGTGTTCATGGGAGATACAAAATACAAACTTATAGATAACATAATCTTCAAAGATACTAAGCCATTTGACTATCTCCATAAGCAAGTGTTCATTGATAAGTATGCTTCATATGATGAATTGCTTTCATGGAACAATAATGATGCAAGAAGTATTGTCTTTGACCCTATTTGAAGCAATGATTAATTTTTTCTTTACCTCAAGTGTTTGAGGTCTTGTACATAATAGGATAGGTGTGTGTTTTGCTTATGTTTTATGTGTTTTCCCTAAGTGTTCTTGAGAGCACAAGTGTGTTTGATTTGGTGACTTATTTTGAATGTTTGTTTCCTTTTTTCTATTTGGTGTGGTTTGGTGTCCTTTCAGAGGCATTTTAGTTTCAAGTATAAAGTATTGGTAACTCAATATCCCAATGGATAGGAGAAGGTAACTGGTCCATAGCATAAAAGGCTCGCTACCCCTAGGAAATCGCTAAAATGTTGACTAATTATACCCATGGGTCAAATTAGGTCAACCCCTTGCATATTTAAATTTCTCATATGTTCTACTAGTTTGAAAAGTGGTCCCATGGTCATTAATGAAGTCAAACAATATGTTTTATCTTTGTCATTTGTGTCTAAGTTGGTCTTATGTCATCTAAGGCCACCTTTTAAGTCATTTAATGAAATTGTATGGATTTTCATGTCATAAAAATGTGTAAATATGAAATTTAACATCCTACATGTCAAGAATGGTCAGATAAATTGTTTTGAAACTAAAAAATTGTAGGTTTAATGTCCATCCAAGAAGATTAATTGAAAATAGGTAGTTTTAGGCAGTTGTACGACCTAAGTGACACACTTGGCACATGGGATGACTTCAGAAGGGTCTCTTTAGATCACCAAAACTCACTTCAAATCTCAAGTGGTTCTAAAATGTCCAAAAATGGCAAAAATTGACCTCTCTCATCACTCTCTTGGACAAGTCAAAAAAGTCAATCGATTTCCACTTAGTATGGATAGGAGGAGTAAATTTCAAATGAATGAACTTGGTGGGAGTTATTAGCCTTTATGGCCTTCATTTTCATGGTAATAGTTTCTAGTTTGATGGTATGTGCTTCATGAACCATCATTAGAAATGTTAGCATCTCAAAACTACCTACACATCCCCAACACCTCAATTTTCCTTCTTTGTCTACATTGATCTAAGAAAACCAAGTGTTGTATGTGTACCTATAGAGAATGATCATATTTTTCATGTGTTTTTCAATTGGTTTTCACGTGTGGTCATGTATATATGAAAACAATCACTCCTTGTACTAGGAAGTGAACACAATGATGGTCTGCAGATCATGTTTTGATAGTTGCAAGTGAAGGTGTGAAGTGGAAATCTAAAGAACAACTTGAAATGAGCAATCCTTAGTAAAATTTGTCTTATAAACTTTGTTTAATAATGTAGGCATTTATTTTGAGGTCATAATGGACCTGGTTTCCCACTGTCATCTGTAAGCATTATGCATTTTGAGTGTGTATGCCTCAAAAGTTGAGTGTCAATGATTTAAGATAAAGTCAAGTTGTACTCTAAGCTCTATGATAAGTATTCACCATCTTTAAGGCATATAAATCACTCAAGGTTTCCATCATCTCTAATAAGAGAACTAGGTTTCCAAATAGTGAAACTTTTTGCTACTATCAAGCTTAGATGGAGATCAACAGAAGTAAGGATGCCATAGAGGTCCAAGTATTGATGAAGTTTAGAGTTTCAAAGTTGTGAAAATATTCTCAAGGTAACATAATAGGACTGAGTCATTAAAAGGGATTTGAATGGAGTTATAAAGTCGTCAACACAGTTATGACCATTTCAAGCAAAACCTATAGGTGAAAATTTCAAGAAGGTGGCTTAAAGGGAAGCCTTACATTAAATTGTCTGAGATACATTTTTTTCCAGATAGTGTCATCTATTGGTTGAAGACCATGAAGTTTGTGTGAGATTAATGTTTTCATTCTTGTAGATTAAGCTTAAAAGTAGTATCTTGAATATAATAAGAACTTTCTATGCCATATAAGATGATGGTTGAGTGGTTTTCAACCTATACCAATCTTTATTTAAAATTCTCAAAGATCTATAGTGCCTTTAAGACCAAAATGAACCTGTAGCTCATAAGCAAGACTCAAAAGTACATTGGTGATGGAGAATTTTAGCATAGAACTAAGGAAGGAATGAGTTCAACCAAATATGGAATGGTATTAGTGACTTAAAGAGGAACTTAGGTAATGAAACACAATTTTCAATCATGAATAGACACCTACATGAATCCAATTTTCCTAAGATGAGTATCTACAGTATGTTATAGTCACATATTAGCTCATGCTAGTGAAAGGTCTTGGATAACAAAATTAGATGTACAATGAATGAACATGTTGATACCACTCTCACAATGGTATTATTAACTTCATATGATTCTTATAGAAAGGAAGTAGAGCAAAGACTATTTTATAAATTCACACTCAGCCTAAGGTTTTTAGACCCTGTAGATGGTACACAGACTTAAAAGCTAGTCTTAAGGGTTTGTGATCTTAAGAGCCATAGAATTAGGATATGTATATGAAAATTTGTACATAAGGTCTTAATGACCTAATATATCCTTTTATGTTATTATTTAGGCAAAAAAAAAGGTAAAGTACCCTATACTTTGTCTCAGATAGAGGGCACTCCACAGTCAAGATCACCCTGTAGGCATAGTATGTGAATGAATAAAGGATGAAGGGTAGAGTTTTGAATGATTTTTGGAGGATGTAAAATTTGGTATGAAGGTAAACAAAGGTTTAGAATCACTCACATTGAATTAAAACACTTATAGGTGGTCATACACACAAGCACATAGTTTAGGCCTATTAGGCCTAGAACTAGACCTAAACACTCAGGGTGCCTTACTTGTTTCACATGAACACATGATCCTTCCAATATATTTTATGACCTTAAATGTATATTAAAGATTCCACAAGATCTATCAGGTTGTACATAAATATCTCAAATTGGTCATTTTGGCCTAATTTGGCCTCCAGCCTACTTAGAATGACTAGAAAGAGCTCAAGAGCCATCTTTTTTCACTTATATCTATATATACATTGTGTATGGTGCCAAAATAAGATAAGGGTAGTTGAAGAGGGTCTTAAAATCAAAATTTGTGGAGTTGGTTTAGGAGTTATATGTCTATATTTTATGAATCATTGCTAAGAAGTTAGTTGACTCAAAACCCTCCTAAAACCCTCATTTAAACCTGAATATATAAGTGGCCAATTGGCCTTAGAAATGATTTTAACTTGTTTATAAATATCTCAGTCTCCTTGACACCCAATTTATCTTTACTATCACTTGTATGGATAGACTTAATTCTAGGTTTTGATGTGTTTCACAAGTATAAAAGGGGATTGATGAATGAAGATCATTGTGAAAGGTGTTTGTGGACTTGTACTAAATCACTCTATTCATATCTCACCTTATATAAAAATGAAAACCTCTCTAATAATCCAATCATCACAAGAAGTCTTGGATGGGTAGTGAGAAGGCAAAGTGACTACCTAAGTGTGATGGTGAAGAGAGTGACTCTGAGTCTCTTGAGGTCTATTTGATATACCAAAATACAAATAGGTCTTAAACAGGTGTCTAAAACCCCTAAAATGATCTTCCTTGAGCAAATTTATGCCACATAATTGATAAATGAAGTGATTGAAGCCTAAAGGCCTAGTGATGAATGACTACAGATAGTGAATGATAAGTGACAAAGGGGAGTCTATCAGTTAGAGAGGCATTGATGAATATCACTACATTTTTTCAAAATTCTCATGATATTACATATGTTTCAAATCCTTCTATGATATCTTCAATTAGTCAAGTGGACTCTTCATTGAGGAGGGTAGTTTCAAGAAGAACTATGGAGTACCTCTATGCCAACCTTTAAGATATGTCATGTTTGTGATAAACACTTGTCATAGAGGACTTTAAGACCTATTTTCCAATTCATTCTCTTTAATTATAATTGGTTTCCAAGTATTAACACTTTTACTTGTGACCTTTCCACTTCTCTTCTTCTCCCTCCTCTCATATGCTTTATATATGCAAGATTTTTTGGCTTTGTAATGGATCCACACTTGGTATGGTGAAGCCCTGCTAGTTTAAATACTATATTTGTATTTGAAATAAATATTTAAAATATGATTTTGAGTTCATATCTTCTTATCTAAGTGTGTGAATTAGTGAATAGTGGAATGATAAGTGATAACTATCTATCCTTATGTTCTCTTTACTCTTTAATGTTTTGTGCAAGTAGTTCTGCCTCTAACAGGTCACATGAAGTGTAGCTAGTGTATTTATCTATCTCTAAGTGTAAGGATTAGTATTAATGTATAAAATCTGACCTCTTATTCACTCACCTTGAGAATAAAAATACATATCACCTCCATGTTTGAAACACTTATGTTAGATCAATCTAAGATGTTGAGGCTAGTATAGTGAGTCATGTTTCATAGTGCAAGTGTATGGTAGTCTAGAGGATATCAATATATTGTATCACCTCATTATCATAGGTTAATTTTTTGTTCCTTATATCTCTTTTCATCTAAGTAATCAATTATTGTAGGTGATAATCTATTAAATACTAATCTAGGGAGCTAGCCCTTAAACCTAGAGGTTTACCTCTACTTTAGGAACCCACAGGCCTAGAGGTAATCCAATGTTTCACTCAATCTAGAGAAGGATTGAACAACCTCTCTAGGGTGAAAAATTGAGTGAAAATAATACATATTATTTTATTTAATTAAGTGTTAATCCAAAAATTAAAGTATAGGTGTAGGTAGAGTTTTTATGCCCCCCTTTGTATCTCAAGCATTGGTACGTGGCACAAAATTAGAGTAAGGATCACTTGACATTTGGAAAGAAATTTCATAACAAGTGGGGTGGACTAAAAATATATAAATTTCACATGCACTAAATGTTCCCAAGTGTGGATAATATAATGGTAAAATCATGTCAATTGGTTTCATACCTGCTAACTTACTATGTAAAGATATATTATTTTGCATAGCGACTCCAACCATGTATTGATTAGTAGAGTCTAATGTTTAACAAGACCTGACCTAAGTTTTCATTAGGATTAGAGAGGCTAGCCACTCATCCTCATAGCAATCCAAGTATGTCATACCCAATTTATATACCCCACTATGGAGTGGGGTTGGTACAATGTTGGGAGATTAAACCCTAGGTCAAGCACCCCTAATTAACTTGTGAGGGAGAAATGAGCTCCCACCCATAAGTCAAATGCAATAAAATAAAATGGAAATATTTTAAAGGTCATTTTTGGGTCACCCAAGTCACTCAGAGTTTGGTGAGAGCATATGCGACATTTTTTCTAATAAGACCAAACAAAAGAGGCAATAAACTAAGCATTTTTGGTCACCCAAGTTCCCTAAAGGGGACGAGGGGAGAGCATACACACAATAGTTTGTAAATTTCCATAAAAAAATAAATCTAACCATGAACTTTGACATTTAGCTAATAAAAAAAACAAACATAAAGTGAAAAATATCTTAAGAGTTCTAACTAAAATGTATGTTCCATTTAATAGTACCAAATTGGAGTGTGATTAAAATTTTGGCCGCTTGGCCTTGTTTGCACTTGTAAAAACATTAAAAACTAAAATACAAGTGTGATTAAGTAGATTTTAAGAACCAAATAAAAGTGTATGTGGGTTTTTATAAATGCTTGAGCCTCTCTCTCTATCCACCTTAGTTCCTAAAAAAATGTTAAGGGGTTTTCTTATCTCTAAGACAAAAAGCAAATGAGTAAACAACAATCCATTTTAAGGTCTTGGACCTACAAACACAGACATAGAGAAATTTTTTGGCAAAGCTACCATTAATCAAGGTAAATACACCAATTATATGTGGCAAAGATGTTGAATATAATAGAAAAATTAGGCAAACACATTGTAATTTGACCTAGTGAAGCCACTGTTTAAAAGGATCGAAGCTACCAAATTTATAAATCAAAGTTGTAATTTAATAGGTCAAATCCACCATTTAATATATTAAATCCATAAGTTCAAATACACCATTTCTGCACACATAAATATCACAAATAAATAGAGGACTGGCAAAGCCACCGTTACACAAGACAAAGTTATCGATTACTAAAAAAATAGAATGACATTAATTTTATGTCTAAAACTATAAACTTGAATAATTAAATACATTTGTTATAAAAACTAAGGTTATCATATCATTCTCCTTGGCCATACAGGATGCATGGTCCTACTAACTATTTCATTATGTATCTTATGTATTCAAAAAGTAAATAAAATGTAAATTAGTCCCTTGTTAGTCCAAATGACAAAAATTAGGCATAACAATACACCAGGACTAAACACTCTTGCCTAAGAACTATGGAGAGAATAACATAGTAAACAAGATCACAAAATAGAGATAAAAATAATGCAATTAATTTACCTCTTTTTTCAAATTTGATGCTTACTTATTGGCATAAAGATGTTTATGCTCAAACTATTACAATTAGAGTTTTATATCAATGCTTCTCCATGCTGGTAGCATCTCTCCAATGGTCACTTGTGGTTTAGTGTGAATATTGGTATAAAATGGGTATTATAACACTACTTTAAATAGCTTCTTGAAGGTATTCCAGTATGATAACCTTACACACAAAATCTTGTTGACATATAGTGTGGGAACTTGTATGTATAGCTCAAAGAACTAACTCTAACCCTAGGGAGGTCAAGTTAAATTCTAACTTGGGTTGAGTCTAAATTAACTTAGGTTGAGTCATTCTAACCCTAGGTTGGGTCAAAGTACTCATGAAACTTTAAAACTCATTTTAAATATTTGTGAGTCGTGACAACTCATTTTCGATATTTGTGAGGTTGTGACTCATGATTTTGGAATATCTAGGAATTAATAAATCACTTTATTAGCTCCTTTGACTTTTGACTTCATATTTGGCTAAAACTTCCTTTTTTGAAAAATGAAATTCACTAATTTAACTTTGATTTTTTACTTAGACAAGTTAATTAATATTTACAATGTAATTAATCTTACTTAATGCTTTTTGGATTTTGGCAATTATTTTAAATGTTATGAATTAATAGCTTGAGAGGCCAAAAGTGTCAATTTATTAGGTTGTAATTTGGCTAGGGTTAAAACTAAACTAATTTATTATTGAATATAAGGTAATACATCAAATAAACTAGCCTCATCACATTTTGAGGCAATGAAACCCTTATACAGATGAATTTGAGCAATTCAGGTGATTTTTAAGCTTAAATTGTGTCGTTTTTTAGAAATTAAACTGAATCCCAGTTTAGGAATGAAAGTGGCCAAAATTGAGTGTCTACAATTTTGGTATCTACACTAGTAATGAATTTATTAAAATGATAAGCTTTTCTTTTGAAGTTTCTAAGTTTATGATGTTGTCATAGAACTTGAGGTTCTCTAGCATGAAGTAACTCAAGTATGGCTTCATCACAAGGAAATGTGGGTAAGGGTATATAGTGTTCCATGTCTACTTAAAGATCAATGATTTTATTACCATGGTGATTATATTAATAATTTATTTTTTGTACATATATTTCCTTAGCATCAAGGGTAATTATAGGTGTAATTAGAATTGTTGGTGGAGGTATAGGTGTAGGTGTTGGTAAAGGTTGATTGGAGTTAAATGGATTGATAATAGTTGTTTTATGTTATGTTATAAATATAGATTCATTTGAAGTGAGGGGGATAGCCTCAATGTTATTTATTGAATCTTTGGAAGGAAGGATAGTTGGTAGATTGATTAGTGATATAGAATGTATAGAAGGTTCTAGAAGTTTCAAATTTTTTAGAGGTAAGATTTGTTCAACAAACTAAGGGGGATAAAGAAGTGGAGGATTAATTAGAGATACATGACCTT
Organism: Torreya grandis; assembly: GCA_037957365.1. Taxonomy (NCBI): domain Eukaryota; kingdom Viridiplantae; phylum Streptophyta; class Pinopsida; order Cupressales; family Taxaceae; genus Torreya; species Torreya grandis. Next base: position 959,646 of record JARHVA010000756.1, on the reverse strand, counting down.
TGGGTTCTAAATCACTATCAGTTGAAATGATATGAATATCACAATTTAGATAATGTATTTTGGCTAAGTTTTGTTTATAATGTTATATGTCCAAGTCTTGTGATTGAGCTTGATCCATGATATAGTTGTCATCATAGGTGTGAGAGATAGTAAATGCATTGTCTTTAGAGGACCATCAGAAGGATATAAACTTAGATCATTAAATTTACAAGGTGACATGGTTAAAGGGTCTTGAAATAACTTGGCCACTAAAATTTATTACATGTGAAATCATCTTCTATGTAAGAATCTTCATGTGCATTACATGGAGGAGGAAGTTCAATGATCTCATCAATGAGAGGGTGGTATGATCATGTGGTAAAAAATAAGGAGGAAGCCACTATGAAATATAAGGAGGTAACTTAGTAGTATTACAAGTATTTTAAAAGTCATTTAGCTCATCATCATTAGAATCAACAAGAGTGACCTATGAATTTGGATTCATGTTAACGAATTCAAGTAAAGGTGCATTATTAATTCATGGAATGGTTGAAATCTAAAACTAAGATTTGGGGTTGGGTAGTTGAATATATTATGTATTAGGATTAACCTCATATTTATAACATTTTTCATTATGGATAAATTTGATACATTGACTACCTTAAGAGTCAATATTCCTCATGTGATGTGTCCATGGGTGACCTAGGATTATATTTTAGAATAATGGTAAATCAAAAACCATGAGCTTGGTACATATGTTTTTGGTTTCAATAGTGGGGGGGGCGGGGGGGGGGAGCAGAATACAACCAATTAGTTTTTTATTCATCTTGTCAAATTCATGATATGTGAGACGAGTTTGTTTGAGGTGATATTTTTTCTACCCAAGTTGTTGAATTAACCAAAAAGATGTAACATTAATCCCTAGCCCTTCATCTACTAAGAATTTTTGAGTAAGGGTGGTATTAATTTTGATTTTAATAAAGAGAGATGGGTCATCGGATCAAAAGAGAATTTCATCATTGATCATATCTTCATCAAGGAATTACATGGAAGGTTTGGAATAAGGATAAATAGTTTTGATAGTGTCTAATTTTGTTGGTCTAGGATCTTGAAGAGGTTAATCAATTTAAATGGAAAGAGATCTTCAATTTCTTGTAGTTGTTGCATTAATAATTTTCAATGATATGGAGAAATACAAACTAACTCTGAGGGTATTTTACAAGGCATAGAGTTAAGTTCCTCTAAAAAAATCTAAAGAGATTTTGAAGATGAAGAACCATCACAAGTCTTGGAGGGTAAAATATTTTTAGTAGGAAGAGAAGTAGTTTGAGGTTTAGATGGAGGAAGTGTTACCTCATTCATATCAGAAGGTATGTTAGTGGTAGTGGTGTATTTGAGAATTATTTATTCAAGTGATGGTTTATTTGGCTTTGTGATGGGATATTTGTGGGAAGGTTTGCATCAATAATTGACTTTAGATGCATTTACATTTTGAGAATTGGTATAATTTATCATAGTCAGTGTCAATTACATATATATCCTTATTTTAATGTTGTGGGTTAGAGGTATAATTTTTTTTTGCATTGTTATAGGAAGATGGATTAGAAGTTTGTTTCTTTTTAGAGGCATTAACATAGTCATGATGATGTATTTTTATCATAACACCATGATTAAATGTATCTCCTAACATATAAGAAAAAAAAATGGTAATCCCATGACATGTTTCATGGGAATGACTGACATCAGCATGAAACCAACAAAATTTATTAGGATCATACCATGTAGGTGGATTATTGGTGTAAATGAATTGTTTAGAAGGTGATAGAAATTGTTTCATTTGTTGAATAGTTAGGGGTGGATGGGAATCTTGGGGATTATCCATTTTTTTAACTCCTGGTTTTATTTGAGGAGGACAGTTAGTGATTGTATTAGTGGAGTTTTGTAAATATCCATTGATGTTTTTAATGTTGGGCTCAAACTATTTCAAATGAAAGTCTTGTCTTTTAACTTGATCAATAGCATCATTTAGAGTTTGGGGGGATAACTTTAGAACCTTGTATTGAATGAATGGTGTTAAGGTGGTTATGAAGAGTTTTAATAAGTTATCACCAGTCATGTTTTGATTTGTTTTGTGAGTCAAATATTTCCAATGTTTAATGAAACCATGAGTTGATTCAAAAGGGGATTATTTAGCATTAATGAAATGGCTAAGATAATTTTTAGGAAGATAATTGTGTTGAAATTTCTTAACTAGAGGATTAAATAAATCCTCAAGTTACCATATAAAATGTGTGGGGAGTTGATTATACCATTCTAATTAATGTTTTGACTAAAAGTTTGGTAGTGGTGAAGGTATTAGTTTAATTCCACTCTTTATAAAGATTATCAAATGCTTTAAAGAAAGATGCAGGGTCTTCAATCCCATCATATTTAATATTTGGAGATATATTACTAATATCAATAGAAATAATGAAGGGAGATAAAGGTTCATTTTGAATTTTTTGGAACATCTTATTGTGCATAATGGGTTAGGGAATGATATTCCCTACATCATCTTTAAGAGGTGGAGGGATGAAATTTTGGTTATTTTATGGAAGAATATTAGGAAGTTGATTAACCATGTTTAACAAATGATGTTGTATTTTCATCATTTGAGAGGTATTTGATGTTTGCATGATTCTTATTTGTTGCACTATTTGTGTAATAATTTGAGTGGTGTCAAATGGTGGATTAATGTTAAGGGCTAGATTTTTAGGATTGGTAGGAGAAACATTCCATGAATTGGTATTAGGGGGAGGGTTTATATGTGGAATATTGTTAGGAGGTAGCTTATTGGTGTTTAAAATATTTATTGTAGGGTTATTGGTTAATCTTGTGTCAATTTACCCTAAAGGTTAATAAGGTGTTTTAAACAAAGAATTTCTTGAGAAGTGTAAAATGGATGTGATCCATCAGTGTCATCAGTTGGAGTAATTTGGACCATATTGCATTCCAAAGATGAGTTATGATAAAAAGTGCTCCAAGAGAGAATCCTCTTGGGTACCAAAGGTGGGAAGAAAATAACATCCCATATATCATCTAAATGGATTAAGGTTGTCCAAAAAGATTCTGATATAGGATTTCATGATGCTAGAAATAAGAATGAGATCAGAAAGTAAAAATGAAAAATAAGAACAAATTTGGCCAAATATCAAACAATATCATCCTAGAGGTATAGATTCGACTGGGTTGACAGAGTCTAGAAAGAACACCAACAAAAAATTGAGGAAAGGACACAATTAGATCAATCAACTATGTTTTGTGGAAAATAAGATTGACTAGCCTATAAGAGACCAGGTCAGATAAGATGACTATGTCTTGTAAAAAGACAAAAACTATAGGAAACATAGTCAATAAGATCGATTATGTTCTGAAGATAAAGATAGGTTTTGAAAATTATGACTGTAGATGATCTAGTTTTATTGTGTAGAATACTTGAAAGAAACACATAAACATCTTTATTGATCTAGTCGATCTAGTTATTGCACATAACATAAACCTTACACTAAAGTTGGATGATAAAAGTTTTACAATACAACATATAATTATTAGAGAATAAGCAACAAGAATATAAATGCTAATCTAAGTGGTCATTCCTAAATGTTTTAAGCTATAATAATTTTTAAAATAATTGTGATAGGGAGTTGGCTATATGAAGGAACTATAAAAGTAATATAAGGATGGTTTTAGGTAGTTGATGTTGAAATGGATTTGTATTGGTGATGGTACTAGATTGGTATTGGGGCTTACCCACCTCCCCACTTCATAATATCATAGTGATAACGATGTTGGGTGCTTTGACAATATATACCATCAACCACGTATTTATAGTTGAATAGAAAACCAAGTCAGATTCCCCCTTGGTGATGAAATCCAAGTAAGTAGACCTTGGGTAGAAGTTTTTTAATGTTTTTTATGTTATGGGCTTTGGAAGTGTGTGAAAAAGAAAAATAGTGTGACTAAATCGATAAATTAAAAACTTCATATTTAATTTATGTGTGTTACTCTAAGCAAACAAGAAAAAAAATGAAAAGTGAATTAATTACTAAAAATATTGGTTAATTCATTTGTTTGAAGAGTACAGAGTCAGTTCAAGTGACCTTATATGCAAATAGTACATAATAGAATCAATGGGCTCAATGCTATCTATTTAACCAAGAGCTAGAAGAATAAAGTTGAATAGGTTGATTGAGTCTTCTAGATAGGAAAACAAGCTAAAAAACTGTGTTGATCCAGTCGACCTATTTCATTATAGGTTTATAGTTTTATAGATTGAAAACTATGAAAACAAGACTATAAATAAATAAAATAAATGATTAAGAAGGTAAGAATAAACTTAATAATTTTTTAAGATTCTAAATCTACTATTTTTATACTATGTTGTTTAGTTGATGGTTTTTATTCTACTAACATATTCAACTAGGTTGATGGAGTTCAAAAACTTGTTTGTAAATAATCGAACTGATTCAATTTGATCAATCCAATTACCTATTATTGAATATGACATTATAGAAAAATACATATTCAATCGTAGTGACCATGTGTTAAACCTACTCATAGAATGTTAGAGTGTATCAATAGATTTGATCCAATAGTAATGTGTGTGTGTGTGTGTGTGTGTGTGTGTGTGTGTGTGATAATAAATGAAGGTGTTATAGAAAAAATGTAAGGGTTAGATTCATGTTGGGTTCACTATAATGTATATAAGGGAAAGTGAATCTGATCTACAAATAAATCCTATCTCAAAGAAAATAAATCACACTAGCCCTTCTACTTGTTGATACATTTAAACAATTAGGGTCATAACCAATACATATCTACTTGACCTAACTAAGGGGTCACTTACAACAACAATATCACTAGAGAGGGTTCTAAAGCCTCTAGTCAAGCAACACCATGTGAAAACCCTATCTAGGTCCTATGTTTTCTTATCACAAGTAAATGATAAATTAAATCAAAATCTAACCAAGTGTTCACCAAAGCATGTGGCATAAAATGGGGGTAATCAAAAAATTAAACATGCATAGAATAACTCTAATACATGGAGAGAGAAATAAATTCAAAAACCATTTCTTATGCTACTTATATCTACCAAAATAGAGGAGTAAGAGTTAGAGATACTTACCTTTAATACAAACCTATCAAGACTTAATCTCTCCCTTGGCCAATGGTGCTTTGCAAGAGGTTGTTGTGTATTGTCAAAGAAGATAAGGATTTAAAATGGACTATAGTCCATCCAAGGACCTCCTAATGAATCTAAAGATTTCACAAAACAAAGGTTCTTCTCTCCAAGTGTAGACCCTAAGCAATGACTCCTCAAGTAGAATGGTGGAAGAGTAGATTGTAAAGAAGCACAAATGAATGATTAACGGTGTGTCTCTAAAATAACAAAAAGGATGTGTATATATATAATAGAATTGGCCCAATCGACCCTGTATCTTTAATTAATAAAATCAGTTAGGTCCCAAACTAGGTTGACTGAGGCTAACCTAATCCTGTAACATGCTCTTATATTTTAAGTACAGGGTTAACCCAGACCAACTTTGTTTAGTAAAAGTCAAAAAGAGGTTTTGGCTTAGGTAGGGGTTGTTTGAGGTAGTGAATTACTTAGAAGAGTGTATAAGGGAGGTGTCAAAGATTAGGGAAATGTATAAGAGAGTTTTCTATTTATTTCAAGTGGTGGTATAGGGAACAATAATCTTGAAAAACACTAATAGTCTGCCCACCCCTTTCTCAGTGCACCCTTTAAGGCATACACTCAAATGGATTGGGTCTCGATGGGTTCCTACAAGAGAAAAAGCCTCAGTATTTGATAAATTTTTAAAATATTATGTGTATACAATGTTTTCATGTCATATATCATTATTGGTGGTAAATTTATCTTGGGTTTGAAAACATGTTCTTATCATTATTTAGAGGCAATAAGACTTGAGAATCTGATTTCATGTAGTTATTGAGTTATGAACATTATGTTGATACATGTATAATTTTATATGCATGTTGTTTATGATAAAGTTTTAAAATATTATGTGTATACAATGTTTTCATGTCATATATCATTATTGGTGGTAAATTTATCTTGGGTTTGAAAACATGTTATTATCATTATTTAGAGGCAATAAGACTTGAGAATCTGATTTCATGTAGTTATTGAGTTATGAACATTATGTTGATACATGTATAATGTTATATGCATGTTGTTTAAATATTAAGTTACTAATTAATAAGTGGCAGGCTTCATGATATTCAAACCATAACATATGTGATAAGACATATGATGTTTGAAGGAAGAGTCCTTGATATGTTTGTATCCTCTAGCATCATTTCTTTTAATTGTTAAATGTGTGAAACAAAATGCTTAACACTCAATATTTGGATGGTTCTTAGAGGTATAAATTAGTTGGTACCCTAATGAAATTTACCTTAATGAGTTGAATTAAAAGGAAAATGAATATGATAATTATTTTTAATGTTTCCATAAGAATGAACTTGGTTATGGAGAACATTCAGAAGATACGGTGACCCTAGTATCGAATGTAATAGATTCAATTGGGTAGAATTTTACAGATATTAGTATTATATGTGAGATATATATTTAAGAAAATCCAAATCTTTATTAATAAATTACACCAATTTAGGAAATAGGAATTTGATGTTTTGTGTTAATGAGGAATAAAATAACTTTCAAGCCAAAGTTTATTATGAAATGAATCTTGTTGAATTATCTTGTATTTATGGAAGTAATATGGTTTAACATAGTCTGATAATTTGACTTTTGGGTCTAATTTAATCACACTATTTTTAAGGTGGAATCTTTAGAAATATTCCTTTAAGTTAAAATTGGTTATGGACTAGAATTTGTGTGGTATGGAATATTTATGAGTAACTCTTGGTTAGTTGATATTGTGAAAAAGATGACTCACATGCATATATATTCATGTCATAATTTTTAAGTGTGTAGTAGTACCCTTATACATCTTGATCTTAATATATAGCAAGCAAAGAATCCTTTTCCTATAAGGTTTACTCAAGAAGATTTATTATTAAAGGATTTGTATTCCTGAATTCTTTTCTAATCCTAGTTATGGAACAGTCCTTAAGTTTATAAAAAATTTCTAGTCAATCTATTATTATCAAAAAAATAAAAATAAAATTAGGTTTGTTACATTCATATCATAGCCTAGGGTTAAAAAATCTAAGTAACTTTGGGTTTACTATTGAACATTATCCTTCCGTAATCTTGAACTTATGAACTCCTCAAGATGGTCAAAACAAGATCAAGGGAAAAATTCATTTCCAATGCTAACCAAGGTGACCCTAATTTTTATAGGGACAAAAGTAAGAATGGAGTTAGAGGCATGGTGCTCAAAACATAGATAATCCAATTAATCTTCCTCCCAATGATAATGCAAGTAGTAATAATGAAGCTTATAATAGTAATCCATCTAGTGGTAATGCTACTAAAGAGGTATAGATTAGATTCTTAATATATTTAAATACCATTCAAGGGAAACTTGATACCCATGAGTGTAGGTTCAAAAATATTGAGCGTATTCCCTAAAAAAAAAATTGAAAGAGAAAATGATCAAGTGGAAGACCCTGTACTTCAAGAATATCCATTGGTAGTAGTTGATCCAATTATTAAATAACTTAAGAAACTTCCTCCAAAAATTTTTAGGAGAATAAACTAGTGATATAGTTGATTCATGGTTGGTACAACTATAAAAAAAAAAACAATTTTCACAATATACCTTCTAATGTGAAAGTAAGGGTGGCATCTTATCAATTGGTAGGTGCTACAACCTTGTGTTATAATCATCTCTATGCATTGGAAGGTTACCATACCATGACTCTCTCTTGGGAGACATTTGAAAAGCAGTTTCACAAGAGGTACTTGAGCGCCAATTTTAAGGAACAAAAAAATACTTATTTTTAGTTATTAAAATAAGATAACATGATAGTCACCAAATATGAGAATAAATTTCTGAACCTAATCTATTATGTAAAATACATGCATGATGAAGAAATTAAGGTGACTAAATTTAAACATGGTCTAAAATAAGTACTAATAAATGATATAAATATGACAAATCTAAAAACCTTAGTGGTTACCATTGAATTTGCCCATATGGATAAAGAGAAGGAAAAAGCCCAACAAAAGGTTAGGGAAGATTTTAAAAAGAATAGACTAAAGAGTAAAGCTAATTATCTTTCTCCCTCACCAAAAATTTCAAATAAATTAAATCAAAACTAGATGTTTACCAGAATTACTAGTGGTTTTGGTGAAATTCAAGGGAAGAATAAGAGTTTTAAAATTTAAAACTTGCTTAAGTTTGGGTCAAACAACATAAATCAGACCCAAAATAATCAATCTAGGCATGCAATAGGGAATAATTATATTCCTATTACATGTGTTAGGATCTAACAATTTGGGAATATGGTGATAACCACTATCAAAAGGAATGTTCAAGCTAAAACTTAGACAATCGAACAATCATTGGGTATATGTAGTTGTGGATAATCAGAAGGTTAATTTTTAGGAAACTTTGATTGAAACTAGAGGTACATTATCTAGTATTTACATTTATGTTTTAATTGATTATGGTGTTATACATATATTTATTTCACCTATTGTATCAATTAAATATAATTCTAAACCTTTTAGAGTTAGAGAAGGATGGTAGGTTGAGTTTGGAATAAGCAAAAGGGTACCAATCTGTGAGTGCCTAGAAGGGGTTGAGTTAGACTTAGGTGGTTTTAAGACCAAAATAAATCTATTTTTAGCTCCTTTGGGATCCTATTACCTGATCCTTAGAATGGATTGGTTAATAATTTTACATATAACATTAAATTATTTTGGTAAAATAGTGTGATAAATTCTAAGGCCTAAGGCATGCAAGTTACTATCATCCTTATAGATAAAAAAAGGTAGTGCATAAAAGCTACCAATTTTACATAGTCTAAATGCATAAATCAACTAAATAAGAGGAATATGCCTTCCAAAAATTTCTACTTCTAAAGGAATTTAAGGTTATCTTTATGAAAAAATTATTTGGGCTTCCACCCAAAATGGATTTTAATTTTTCAATCGATATCATGCATTGGGTTACACCTGCATCTAAATATCCCTATAAAATGAATGTAGTTAATCTATAATATTTGAAGATTCAACTATAATAATTTTTATAAAATAGAAGCATAAGACCAAGTGTGTCTCATTGGGGCACTCCTGTTATCTTTGTGAATAAGAAGGATGAGACCTTGAGACTTTGTGTTGACTATAGGATACTTAACAAGGTGACAATAAAGATTCATTATCCATTACAAAGAATAGGTGATTTATTTAATAAAATGAAGGGATATATTATTTTCTCAAAAATTTATTTAGCATCAATCTACCATCAACTAAGAATCAAGGATGAAGACATTCACAAAATAGCTTTTCAAACCAACTATGGTCATTAAGAGTTTATTATGATGCCTTTTGGGCTCACTAATGCTCCTATAGATTTTATGAACTTGATGAATAGTGTTTTTAGAGATTTTCTAGATAAATTTGTATTAGTTTTCGTTGATATTATTCTAATTTATTATAGAAATAAATTTGAACATGAAAAACATGTGAATCTAATTTTATAGAGGTTAAGATAGCATAAATTGTTTGGAAAGTTATCAATGTGTACTTTCTTTCAACCTAAGGTCCATTATCTAGGGTATATCATTTTAAAATAAGGTATTGTTAATGGTCTAGACAAGATCAAAGCAATACAAGAGTGGCTTGGTCCTACTATCATGTATGAATTACATAGTTTTATGATCTTGGTAGGTTATTGTGGTAGGTTTATGTAAAAAAAATCTGGTATAGCCAAACCCATAACTTACTTATAGTGCAAGGGCAAGAAATGTTTTTGGTCATCCCTTTGTGAAGAGGTGGTTCAAAAGCTTAAGGTCCTTCTAACTACAACACCCATATTTGTTGTATCAAAACCAAATAATAACTTTGAGGTTTAAGCAGATGCTTCCTTAAAGAAGGTTTGGGTGGCATTTTGACCCAAGATGGCAAAGTGGTGGCTTATGGTCATAGAAACTCAAAGAACATGAAAAGAACTATCATATTCATGACATGGATATTGTTCCTATAGTTCATGCATTAAGATATTTGAATTATTTTCTACTAAGAAAAAAATTCAATGTGAAATATGATCACCATAGGTTAGATCATCTATTTTCCTAGGAGGATCTGAAAGCACGCTAGTGTAGATGGCTGGAATTTGTGAGCAATTTTGATAAGGAAATTTCGCATGTTAAAGGCAATTAAAATTATGTTGTTAATGCACTTAGCCTACCAATACCTTGATGTAATTTTTGTTACCAAGTCTGATTTCAAAAATGTTATGTTAAAACAACATTTGGATAAATACTACCATGAGGTAAGAGTTGTTTTGACTGTTAAGATTATAACAAAAAAAATTGAATTTTTTATGGAAAGTGATGGCTTGATAAGGCATAAAATTAGAATCTATGTGTTATAAAGTGGGGAATTATGTAGTCACTTTCTAAAATAAGTGAATACAACACCTCATTATGCTCATCCTAGTGTCATTAAGATGACAAAAGTTAAAAAGATATTAATTTTGTCCTAGAATGAAATATGATGGTGTTACCCTTATGGCCAAATGTTTGGAATGATAATGACTTAAGGCTAAGAATTTCCATTTTGGGGGGTTTTTTTACCCACATGAAATACCAAAATTCAAGTGGGATGTGATATCACTTGATTTTATTTTTAGGCTACCTAAATCATGTAATAAACATGACACCATTCTAGTTATAATTGACAAATTGCCCAAGGTAGGTCATTTCATTTTTAAAAATTTAACAAGCAATGTTTCTATTTTTATAGTAAGATTTTTTAAATAATTTGTCCAGCTACATGGCATGCTAGAAGTAATCATTTCAAATTAGGACAAATTTTTCACATCAAGATTTTGGCAAACTTTGGCCATAACCTTTGGAACCCACTTGAATTTCATTTCTATGTACTACACATAAATGGATGGTCAAACTAAGAGATTAAACCAAGTTGTGGAAGATATGTTTCAAATGTATGTGATGGACCAAAATTTTAAATGGGAAGAGTACCTTCATTTGGTTGAATTTGCTTATAAAATACTTTTCATTCTACGATAAAAATGGCTCCTTTTGAAGATATGTATGGATGTAAATGTATAACTCATATTGGTTGGGATAGCTTGGACAATAGAGCTATTATTTGGCCTAATATACTAAATTATTTTTATAATTAGATGGAACTTATAAGGCAAAATATGAAAACAACCTCTGATAGACAAAAGAGTTACGTAGATTTAAAAAGAATACCCTGATAATTCAATTTTTGTGATAATTATTTTCTAAGATTTAAACAACAAAAAAAATTTATAAAGTTTGGAATATAATCTAAGTTATATCTACACTATGTTGTAACTTTTGATATTGTTGAAAATATTAGTCATATAGCCTATCGGTTGGCCCTTCCTCCTTCTCTTTGTAGGATTCATGATATTTTCCATGTTGCTTTACTTAGAAATTATATTTCTTATTCCACTAACATTTTGGATTGGAAAAACCTCTAAGTTACAAAAGAGGAGACATTATAGTTAGAATCCATGAGGATCCTTGACCATTGTAACATTGAGTTATGAAATAGATAAATACAATTATTGGTCTAATGGGACCTACTTAGTGAGCAAAGTGATACTTGGGAAGATTTCAGTCTTATTAGACAACATTATCCTCATTTATTTGCATACTTGTTGGGATGGTTCCTTTTTATGTGAGAGAGGATGTTACAAAATAATTTTTGAACTTAGTTATTTTAGTGGTTATTGAGATCTTGGACCTTGTTTTATTTGATATGCTATTATGATCACTTTTAGCTGGATCAAACCTTGGTTGACTTAGCCCATTTTGATATATGTGGAGATAACTTGGTATATGTTATATTTGAATTAATTACTTTAGTTCCTTATTTAATTTTTATGAAGTTATGTTTATTGGATGCTTATCAAATGCATACTATTGATTTCATCTTTTGGTACTTGTCGGGTTTCTTATGAGCTAGGCCAGATTAGGAATTTGGATAAATAACGTTGATATATGGCTATTGATACATTTATGACATGAACCATGAGTTTCTAAAAGATCGTCATGCTTGTTATAGTTTACCATTTATTTATATTAGTCTTTGCCTATTTGTTATGTTGATAAAATCATCTTGTCATTTGAAGTCTTATTTAATGTCAAAGTCAAGTTATGTACATGTTTAGTTTTGTGTTATTAGACTTGTCATAAAGTAGAACTTGTATCTACTCTATAATTGTTAAAATTACTCGTATGTCATGATTTGATGATTCAAATGACTTTTAGATCATTTCAATTACAACATCACTCTCTTAGTTGGCCTCAAATTTATTTGATTGCTTAGTTGACAATTTTTTTGTGTTTGAAGGTTATACTTATTTGATGTCTTCAAGTGATTTGAGCTAGCATGTTTACTAGGATAATGTGATGTGAACCCTTGCATAATCAAACTTGATTCTAGGAATCTTGAAGTGGTTGGATTGATTTAAGGTTTTTGTGTTAATATTGATGCCTTGAGTTATTTTATGACCTAGGAAAAGGACTTATGTTGAGGGTTATGTTGGCATGGTCATCTTGTAGTTGTAATTATTTTTTATGACTTTGGATTTAACATGGTTGGAAAAGTGTTGACTTAGGGTTGTGTGTCCAGTATGTTGATTCTAGTTTTTAGAAGTTTTTGGAACATTCTCATTTTTTTTCTTACTAGAAATATGTATTGAGTAAACCCTAATCTTTGCCAATAGAATGGATTTTTTCAACCTTTTTTGGTGTGTTTAGAGGTTGTTTATTCATTTAAGTGTTTATGATCATTCATGGAGGCCATTTTATTCACCACCTAAAACTTAGAGACATGGGAATATGGAGTTAAGGTTCCATTCGATCATTGCCTAAGTTTTAGTGGTGAACATTACTATCAATGTGCATAGGAAGGAGAAAAATAAAACTAAGTGTTGTGTGGAAAGGGGAGACACACATGGGTTTTAGTTTTTTGGCTCCTTTTTAGATTTTAAAAGTAACAAGGTATTCATTAATTATAGAAAGTAAGGGAAGTTATGATTTTATGAAATGGTTTTTAGTTTTAGAGACAGGGAAAAATATAGCGAATTTGAGTCAATTTCAATCCTTCTACAATTATTTATGAATATTGCCTTTAATATCATTGTATGGGTATTTTTTTTGGCTATGTCTACCTATTTTATGACTTAGTATGGATACAAACTGGGATTTTATGTTTGAGCAAATAAATTTACAATGGGTTTTTCACATGTAGGTTTCCCACTTGAAATTTCATTATATTATGGTGAGATTTCGATGGGGAAAGCATTGGGTGTATTTAAATGTTTTGTTGTTATTTTTTTTTTACTTTTTCAAGTTTTTTTGTGGAGTGTATTGATCTTTAGAAACTCATTTATGTTATATGGCCTTATCCTTGTGATCTGGTTCTGTATCTTGTTAATGGATGGGGTGATCTAGGTCCACTAATGGGGGCCTCATTGGGGGTGGTCATTTGGTTTTACTTCACTCTTCATGGATAGATTCAAACTTGGATGCCTGATGGAGAAATAGTGTTGAATATGTATTATTATTATCTATTATTTATTAGGGTTTTTGTATTGAATCTTGATTTTTAAATCTATGATGAAATGTACCATGGTATGATATGAATTAGAATCTTGTTTTTTAATTATGCTATGATATGGTTGTTGATTATGCTTGTATGATCAATATTGGTGATTGGGTTATTTACATTACTTAGTTAATGAGATCTAAGATGCCATTTAGTATGAATATGAGTCATCTTAGTGCCTAGTTTTTACTGTAGAGTGACTCAAATTTAAGATGATTGTATTCTAGAAAGTCATATTAAAATAATATTTGTAGTCTTTGAATTGTTTGGAAATTGGTAAAAGGTTTGATGGAGATAGGTGGGTTTATTCAATATCTTTTATGTATATAGATGTAATAGTTCCTAGAATTTTTAACCACTATGAGCTATGTGTCTTACCTTTAAATGGTAAACAAGCATAGACTTTATTGCTTAGCTATATAAAAAATTTATGGAGTAAATTTTTTAATGTGGTGAATGAATATGCAATCCTTTAACGTTGTGTTTCATGGAGGAAGTCATGAATGATCTTTGGTCATGTATAAGATAATCTATCTACATTTTAATTCTCATTGATTGAGTATATAATTATAATAAATACATAACTTATAGTTGTTGTAAGGTTATGATTCTTCAAAATAAAAAGGAAATATCAATATAAGTTATAAGCAAATATTAATTTTTAGTTTACAAATTTTTAAATTGATTGATTATTTAGATAACTTAATAAAGGTGACACAAATGGTTAAATGGGTTATTACCTTTACAGTCTTGTACATTAGTAAATTACTTCAGAGATCTATTGGAAACTCCAATAGAAATAAATTCATATTAATAAGTTATCTTGTTTCAATAAATGTTGGGTTCCAATAATATTTATTTGGTAACTGACTTGTTCCACTTCATTTTAGAGTAACTTTGTCTTGATGACTCGTAGGTTGTATTGGAATAATTGATAAATTATGTGTTCATGTTAGATATCACTATTGGTGGTAAATTTATCTTGGGTTTGAAAACATGTTGTTGTTGTTATTCAGAGGCAATAAGACTTGAGAATTATGATTTAATGCACTTATTGAGTTATAAAAATTATGTTAATAGGTGTAAAATGTTATACACATGTCATTTAAATATTAAATTTGTAACTAACAAGGTGCTAGGCTTCATTATCTTCAAACTAGAACTTGTGTGATAAGACATGATGTTCAAACAAAGAGTCCTTGTTATGTTTGTAATATATGGCATCATTTATTTTAATTGTTAAATGTGAAACAAAATGCTTAACAGTAAATAGTTGGATGGTTCTTAGAGGTAGAAATTAGATGGAACCCTAATGGAATTTATTTTAATGAGTTTAATTAAAAGGCATATGAATATGATAATTGTTTTTAATGTTTCCATAAGAATGAACTTGGTTATGGAAAACATTTAGAATATGTGGTGGCCCTAGTATCAAATGTAATAGATTTAATTGGGTAGCATTGTGTAGATGTTAGTTTTATATGTGAAATAATTATGTAAGCAAATGCTAATCCTTATTAGTAAATTACACCAATGCAGGAAATGGGAATTTGATGCTTTGTGTTAATGAGGAATAAAATAACTTTCAATCTAAGTTTTATTATGAAATTAATAATTGTTTAATTATCTCATATTTATGGAAGTAAAATGCTTAAACATATTATGATAATTTGAATTTTAGGTCTGATTTTAATCACACTATTGTTAAGGTGGAATCTTTAGGAATATTCTTTTAAGTTAGAATTAATCTGCACTACACTTCCACGTGGTATGGACTCTTTATAAGTGAATCTTGTTTAGTAAATCTTATGATAAAGATGAATCGCATGTACATATGTTCATATCAAAATTTATAAGATTACAATAGTACCCTTATACATCTCGAGCTTAATATATAGTGAGGGTTGAAACCTTTTCTTATAAGGTTTGCTCAAGAAGATATACTATTAAAGGATTTGTATTTAGTGAACCCTTTTCTCATCCTAGTTGTGGAAAAATCCTCAAGTTCTTATGACTATTCTAATCAACCTGTTGTTGTAAAAAATTGGGTTCATGACATTGGTATTAAAGCCTAGGGTTAAAAACTCTAAGGAAATTTGGGTTAACTATTAAAATTTATCCTTCCTTAATCTTAAACTTTTAAACTCCTCATAATGGTCATAACAAGGGAATTATTCTTTGCCAATGCTAACCGCGGTGGCCCTAATTCTATTAGGGGCATAATTAGGAGTCAGGGTAGAGTCAATGGTTCTCAAAACATGGATAATATATACACATAATATTTTCAAAATTTTATTGATTACTAACACTTTGTATCTTGTAGGAACCTATTGATTCTCAATCTCTCTAAGTGTATGTCTTAAGGGGTGCACTAGTAAAGGGGTGGGTAGACCATTAGTGCTTCATAATATTTCTATCCCTTTTGCCACTTTCCATCTACACACTCATATCCTAAAAATATTAACCCTAAGCTTATTCTTCTCAGTCCTACCCATTCCCATCATTTTCCTCTTTTCATCCTCCTTTTATTGCCTTAATTCCCTTTTTGACTATCAGTTGAACTAGGTCAACCATGGCTAACCCTGTATAGTTTAGGGTATTTTTCACTTTTTGGGTTTGTTAGCCTTTCAGCCAACCTAGCTTAGACCTAGTGAATTATCCTTGAAAACACATTGGTTCAATCATGGCTGACCCTATACAAGCTGACATTTTCAAAAGGATTTAGGGCAAGATCCACCTATATATACAAGTTCATTTCCAACCATTTGAAGATAGAGAAGCGAAGAATAATAATAAGTATTAATGAACATATGCTTGTTGACCATTCTACTTGAGGAATAAAGCTTAGGGTTTCATACTTTCTTTGGAGATATGTATTTTTTCTTGTGGAGAAGTCTTTTGGATGCATAGATAGGTTGTGTAGCCTAGAACTAATTTTTATTTGTTATCCTTACATACCATAATAATATTTTGCAAAGCACCTTGTCTAAGGTAGAGATTAAAGCTTGGTGGGTTCATCTTCAAGGTAAGTATTCTTAACTTTATTTCTCCTTTATAAGAGTAGATAAATTAACTTAGATATGATTCTCTCTTCCATACATTAGTATTTTATATACATTGACATGAGTATATGTCTTCTATGCATGTTTAGTTTAGTTGTTTGTTTTTTTTCTAACTTCCACTTTGTGTCACAAGCTTTGGTGTGCACTAGATTAGATTTACTTTCTTGTTTATTATAATAGAATGAATATAAAACCTATGACTCTATTAGAGTTATTATGTGATTGTGTTAGACTATAGGCTTTGGAACCCTACCTCACATGGTGTATTATGACAAGTGATCCCCTAATCAAGTCTAGCAGATCCCCATATTGGTCATTCTCCCACTTAACAAATGTATTCCTAATCAAAAGTGTAGGTATGCTCTATCATATTTGAGCCAAGATCAATTTATATACATGGTGCATTTTTGATTGCATACATTCTGGTGAACCTAACGTGAAACTAACCATTGTAGTATTTATTTCACTTTCTTTCATTATTTTTAGAATTATTTTTATCATATATCTATCATATTAGATTGAATCTATCAACCTAGTTCTAATCTCTGTGTGCAAATTTTTAGGAACAAGCAACTAGATCAACTCAGACAACCTAGTATAGGTTTTTAGAATTCCATACTTCCATTTCAAACTACTAAGTCAACCCAGTCAACCTTGTACACTTTTAGGCATTCATAAAACATACAAGGTCAACCCTAGTTGACCCTATACATTTTCAAACTTTTAAAACAAGTCCCTACATAGCTTGATCGACCCAGTCGACCTAGTTAATAGGTTTTTCTAGCACTCTTTAAAGTTCTTGATCAACAATTCATTCTTTGCATCTCTGATCCACCAAGGTCACTTTCTATCTTTATTTCTCTTTATTTTACTTCTTTCCTTTCATAGTTTGTAGTCTTCAAAACTAACCTTATACAATCAACTAGATCGACCCTATCGACCCAATTCTATGTTTTGTGTGATGTCTAAAATAACTAGGTCGGCTTTGGCCAACCCTAATCATTTTCAGACCTTGCTTCCATAGTATAGGTTCAACCCTATCAACCCTATTCTATTTATTTTTTTCATATAGTGTCAACATTATACCTTATTTCAAGTTGGAATTAATCTCTATATGCTAGTAATTAGTTCACACCTTTATTTTCTTGTTGTTTGCATGCTTAGAATAGTTCACATAGTCTAATTAAGGGTTTTTCAATTAAATATTTAGTTTCACTATTTATATTTTATGCACACATGGCCAAATCATATCATTTAAACAAACACTTTAACATTTGTCTACCCAAGGCCAACCTACTTGGATTTCATCACCAAGGGAAAAGGTGACTTGATACTCTAGTCAAGTATATAACATAGCTAATGGTATATTATAGCTAAGCACCTGACACCATTATAATTTTTGTGTGTGAAGTGAGGGGTTAGGACCCAATACCAAGCTTTTATTATTACTACTATAGTCCCTTTTATCCCAAACTACTGAAAACCATCCTTATATTGCTATCTAGTTCCTTAATTTACAGCCAACTTACCATCACATTTTAAATCATATCTTAGTAATCTAATAAACATTTAGGTTGACTAATTAGTTAGATATTTAATTTTCAATTTGATTTCTTGTTTTTTACTCAATTGTGTGTGCAAAAACTTGTATTAGCCAGCATTAGTGCAAGGTTTTATTTTGTGTGCCTCAATTGGATTGGCCAATGTTGATCTAATTAACTATTTATTTCCCTTCATCTCCTTTCCTAGATTAGCTACCAAAATTATCTTTTTTTATCTCACAACATGTTATCAACTTTTCTCTTTTTCTTTGTCTATTGTATTAGGTCAACCCAGTCGACCTTGTACCTTTTTCATCCCATATGCACTATACAGGATCGACCCAGTTGACCTTATACTATCTATAGCCCATTTTACCTATTTTTATTATCTCTATACATTGAACTAAATTTACCCAGTCGACCCTATGCTATCTGCAACCCATTTTACCTCTTTTTCCTATCTAAGTACACTATACTAGATCAACCCAATCGACCCTGTATAGTTTTTTGGTCCCTATTTTTGTGATAGGTTGACCTAATCAACCCTATACTATTTTAGTCACTTCTTGGTACTTTTATTTCTCATCTTTACTTCTTTCCCTTCATCATGGACTTTTTGCTTGATAGTGACGTTTAGTTGTATTCAATAGACATGATGAACTTTACCAATCCTCATAGGGTCTCCCATAGATAGAGTAGGGATCCTCTCTTAGATGTTAGTAATGTTCATATTTCCACTTGCACAATGAACTATGAGACCCCTCCTAACACCTCTTTGCAAAATAATCATCTTTTATCATTATAAGATCAGCCTAAATTAGATTATACCCCTAAAATGTTATTCTTTATCTCTAAATTTCCTCAACATCGAGGAAAAGATCCTTCTAATATTTACAATGTTATGATTAATGGTCAATCCAAAGAGCCTCATTCACCTACTCCTACATTCTCAACTAGAATCGGGGGTACCGCTTTCTTTGATTCTCAACCTCTTCCTTTGATTATTACCCCTTCTCATATCATGACCTCTTCTTCTCTAACTTCTTTCACCTCCATGCCTAGTATCTCAACTAACATGGCAAGTTCTACATCTGGTGGGCCTCTCTTAATATCCACTATATTTAATCCATCTAATAGTGCTTCATTTTCTACCCAAGGAAATCATGCTTCTAGTGCTTCTTCATCTTAACCATTTACTAGTCTATATTTTGCTACAAAAGCAAATTTTGCCACTAATGCATCACACTCTCATAATTCCTCTCAAGCTCCTATCAACACCAATAGTGGTACCCAAGCCACTAATTCCAACACTAATTCCAACCCTAATGCTTCTATTAATGCTAATCAAACACATTAACTTATGTTACAAACTCTTAATCAAATGAATACATTTCAAGTTCATAACATAAATCAAATGATGAGAATGCAAAACCACCTTCAATCTCATCTACAACCAATATCTTGGGGCACACATAACCAAAAATTTTCCCCTCATCTTCAATATTCTCAAGGAAATCTCATTCTTCAACCTCCTTTGGTCAAAAAAACCATCAAACATCTTCAAAATGAACCTCTTACTACTCAAATTTCTAACACTGACATAGAAGGTATAACACCTATAATTTACTATAATGGATCAACCGATACTACCCTTCATCTTAATATCTTTGGAAATCTTTATAAGGATTGGGTCAAATTAAACACCTTTGTTGCGACCAAGCTCCTTGCCAAAACCCTCACAAGTTAGATTGGTACAATCAACTTAGACCTCATTCCATTGCTATTTTGGAGGATTTAGTGAATGCTTTAGTGTAAAAATTCATAACTAGTGATCTTTCCAAAAAAAAATTGGCCCATTTCATAATTTTAAAATAAAACAAAAATGAAACTACTCAAGCCTTTGTTAAAAGGTGGAAAACTTTGTCAAACAAATGTGAACATAACATGGCTGATGACAATCTTTTCCATCTCTTTATTGTTTTCACTTGAAATTTCACCCCTTAAGGAGATAAAAATTATCTCCTCATTCAAGTGGCATAATGGAACCACCTCAAAGCTGTGGGTGACCCAAATTTGAGGTGGATATCTAGATTAGGGCTAGTTCCCTTGATGTACTATTATAGATCAAACCTACTACTAACTTTTGAGGGTGAACAGGGAGAAAAATAACTAAAAAAAATCTAATCTAGGGGAGGTGATACACTAAATAGATGGTCTACTCACACCACTTATATTGTACTTGAAACCAAAGAAAATCCCACACATACACTTATTCAATTAAACACTCCTCTTCTACATCAATGTTTCAAACATGGGGTCTTAAAGAGAGCTTAGGCTAGGAGGACTTAGACAATAGGTCTTATAGAAACACTAATGCATGAGATACTCACTATACTTATAATCCACATTAGACAATTCTTGTTGACCTACAAAAGAGAGCTTTCAATCCACATAAGGCACCAATAAGAGTAACATGTGAAGGTAAGAAAAATACACTTGCACAAGAACAACAACCATAACATACAATTAGTGAAAATATGAATGATGTAAAATAACATTATTTATTATTTTAAGGAAAAAACTAAGTAGGACTTCACCATCCTCAGGTGGAAAGATCCGTATAATAGCTAAAAAGGCTAGTATTTATAACAATTATGAGAGGAGAGAGAGAAGGTGAAGTTCAAGAGTCACTAAGACACTTTTAAAGTTAGGATGAGTTATAATAGTCATAAAATTAGTCATGAGATAGGTCCTACAAGGAAAATATGTAAAAATGTCTCCCAAGTCATTAAACTCCTCCATATGTGGCATATATGTTCTTTTCTTGCATAAGAAACTATCTTCATGATTTGCATTCAGAAAACTACCTAACCATTGAATAGGGTCAAGTTTAATGATTTAAATAAATGGGAGGGGTTACCCAAAATCCCTCACATGCATTGGATTGGTCCTCAATCATTCATATTCCTCTGACCATGAGCAATCTTTCATGACAGTCATAAATAACTCCTTCTCATGTACCTCTCACACTTGACACATAAAATGTTTCCAATTATTAAATATAATATATGAATAAGGAGTAATGACACATTTCAATAATTTCCAAGTCATCAGGTTCATGAATCAAGCCTTAAAAGGCTTCCCAATTAGAGTTTTCATAATTTTCACTAAGTGTTCATTGTCTGCCCACTAGACTAGTTGAGATGAATAAGGTATAAGACACACTTAATAGAATAGATACCTCAACAAATGGTCATTAATACTTATAAAAAGTCTCAATATCTCTCTTAAAGGTGGTTTTATCCTTTGAAACATCTCCATACCTATAAAACACACAAATCTATCAAGAAAATCCCTACTGTACCCCATCCATATAGGTAGGGTATACCTCAATTGAATGGGGCAGGTCTCTGGAGAGTTCTCTACAATTCCAAATCACTTTCATGTTCACTTTACCCCATTTTTATGCTTTAATTTCAATATTTCCTCCATCAGGTCTAAGACAGGGTTTTATGAGGGTTTTAGAGCCACTTTTGGTCTTATCCTTTGTTTATAAAGGATACACATTTAACCCCTTGATAAATCCGTCTAAGTTCATATTAGGAACCTCTTATAACATCTCTAATCACATAAACTTTCCATTCAAATTCTCATGGAAGTTTCGAGCATTCAAACAGGCCATTTGTGTCCTTCTCCATGCATTCTACAGGGTTTAGGTGCCTTCTAGCCAATAAAATATATTTTGATGTAAAAATATAAAAATTTATGGTTAAAACACCTCTGGTATCTCCCAAGAAACATTATTTAATAAGTGACAAGATTCCCTCGTGTCAAAATTGGAATTGACTTCTCAATGGGCTTTAGGTCTAGTGTTGGCTCTAAGGCATGTCTGCAATTTTTGATAGTTTAGACCATCCAACTAATATTATTTGATTTATACAAGTTAAAACATCTTTATTTACATTCCCCAAGTATGATTAAATAATCTATAATTCTCAACCAATGCTACACATGAAAATGACCTCCTTACCTAACCACAAGCTTTACCATCTCTCATGGTGTTGATTGCAACCTTACATGCATAGAGTACCTTGTTTAGTTTCATACCATATTTAAAGTTTTTTCATGTTTATATAGGTTTTTCCCAACTCTAAAAACCTTTTCTAGGGTCAATAAAATCTCTATCCAATGTTTCTATCTTCTTTTAGCAAAAAGTAGGGTTTTGTGCAAGGAGAAAGTGTCATGCCTTTGAGATAAAATTAAGGAATGTTTCCATATTTTATTCTCACAAAAAATTATTTAAGGGGATTCCTCAACTCATCCTCATTCCCTTTACCTATTTTCATCTCTTGAATCTAAGGGTATATCCTCTAACTTCCTCAATTTTTTAGGCAAACTTTTCCTAGGTATACTATCTGCAAGGTATGAGTGTTGACTGTGTTTTACACAAATTTGAACTAAATTGACATTTTTTCATGTTAAAAGTGTATTTTAAGGTTTATATCCTTTTTATTAAAGTTTTACAACTCATATTCACCCCTTAAACCTGCCCTTGTTCATCATATACATGTTGAAGAACCTAAATTGGGCTCTCTAATATAGGACTGAGACACCCCTATCTCATTTTCTTGTAGGTGAAATTTCATGTTTAAAACCATTTAAATGATGTTATAATACCTTATTTGAATATTTTATCTAATTATTAATGATTTATACTTGGGTATCATAAGTAGACCATGCTAATCACACAAAAGCATCATTCCTCATACTTCATTGTTTAATCGAAACACTATACTGCTAGTGACCCCTGTAGTTAATCAAGTGTATATTTAGGTATAAAAGTAACATGAAATGCCTCATTTATAATTTTTAGGTCTATTAAAAATCATATGTGTCACCTTGACTAGTCCAAAACTCCATTTAGACACCTTGCTTTTAACCCTATATTTATGCTCAGTTATAGGTATTGATTTGCCCTGTGTATGGATAGAGGGTTAACACATGAGGGTATAGAACAAGTTTGGGAGACTCCTTGATATAATTTTGGGTTAAATTAATCCACTTTCCTACTTAAAACATCTATTCATATTGGTTATGGCATATTTTTCAACTTTAGGGTGAAGGGAGTCCCTTTAAGGCTCAAACCTGTAGATGACACTGAATGAGTTTGATGCATTTGGAAGCAACTTTGAGCCTTTCTAGTGAGATAAACATATGGATAAATCATCCTAATAATTTTTAAATTTGAACATCCATATAATATATACAAAAATAATATACATGTAGCGACCAAAATTCAATATGACATTGCTACAAAATCAATCTAAAAGAGCTAGGAGCTCTATTTTGATAAAATAGAGATCAAGGTTTTGAGTCTTAGTCACTTTTGTGCCTTAAAGGTTCCTTGCTTTGTTAACTACCCTATCCCCTTGAATACAAGTCTTCCAAGTTCAACATCATACCAAGACAAAATGATGGTTTTTAAATGTTTTAAATTCTCCACAAGACCCCTATGCTTTCTATTCATGGCACCTGTAGGTGACCACTTGCAGGTGTAGGTAACAAGTGTGACATAACAAGGAATATGCATGTTTCCTACCTCATATTTTCTTATGTTGGTTATCAAGTGTACCTTCATGGCTTAAAATACATAAAACAACCTCCCTACTCTCATCTTAACATGTAAAATCTCCTTCCAAGCACCTGTAGATGCATATTTTGAGCAAAAGGTAGCAAGGATGATCTATGACCAAGAACAAGCCTAGAAGAGGATTATGAGTTCATGAATCCTCCAAAATCAATAATATGATGGGAAAACCTATGGATATGTCCTAAGAAACATATAAAACCATCAACACCATCAAACCAAAGCACATAATTTTGAAACTATCTCAAACAGTGACCCATCTTGGTTGAAGAAGCATAAAAATTGCCTAGCCTCTTAATGATGATTCATAAAGGAGGAGCCATCAAATTGAAACTTTTTTCCATGACTTTTTATCTTACTCAGACCCCTTTCAACCCATATGAGCATTCCTCCCAACTTCACCTATATGGCTTGAACAAAGCATTCCAAATTGACCTTTCATAGCTTGCAAAGGCAAAAAGGAAGAAATATAAATTGAAACAAATCTTTTTGACCTTTCTTCTACAAACCAAGTGTGCAAAGGCACATTCCCACATTTCTAGCTGAAGATGGACTTCCCAAGTCTATACAAGTGCCATTAAGGGGTAGTTTTGAGGTGTTTCTCCTATTTTCAAGTATGAAACTATTTCTTGAACTGACTATAACTACATCCTAACATATTATTACCTCTTCCACATTTAAAACTCCCTTGGTTATAAATTTCTTCCATAATCAATCCGTGCAAGTCATTTATTGAGGTAGAAATGTGACCAAAAGGTGTTTTTTACATATGAAACATGGTAAAGGACCAATTTATGACTTAAAAACACCTTAAAACATCTTAAAGACCATATTAGGACATTTATAACACAATTTAAACCTTTTACCAAGTTTTACTAGAGTTGACCAAAGTTGACTTTGGCTAACTAGGAAAGTACAAGGAAGATAGGCTTAGACCAAGGTTAGAGCAGGGATAAGTAAGGTATTTAGACACACATGAGACCATATTAGACATATGGGAGCTTTTGAAAAGTTTAACTATGTAGGGTTTGACCTAATTTGACTAAAATTCAAATTTGGTCAACATTTACCAATGCCCTTTTTCTTAAACTATAATATCAAGTCTGCACACTCTCTCCATGTACCTTAGAGGAGGTTATTGACCAAGATAAATGACAAGATTTCCTAATTCATCAATTCAAGCCACCCCAACCTTATTTGGGTCCTCATCTCTTACTAAAGAACAAAAACTACAATATTACCAATGATGGTGTTACAGATTCTTATGACACGATTCATAATGTTTAAGCTATTGTTCCTAACCAATCTTTAAAACTAGTTCCCCCTTATCAGCAATATAATAATCCTCATTTATCTTTATCAAACAACATTAATGTTCATAAACCTCTATCCTTATCTAAATTGCTTAAGTATCTACCTAGGCCTCTTCTACAAGAGCTTGACCCTATGCATCCTATGAAATCTCAGTATGATCCTCATAAGTTTTGTTGGTCTCACACTAGTTGGGGTAATTCTCATTAGACCTATAGACAACTTCATAATTTAGATATGGATTTTATTCTTGGACCTAATTTTTATCATGATTCCATCATTACAGAGCATCAATAAGCTTATGAAATTACTTTCAAGGACTATAAATCACATGAAAAAACTCAAGTCTTGAATCAAGAAAATACACATTTAGATATCTATAAAGACCCTCTCCCTATTCACCAATCGATTCAAGATAACCAAGATAAGCCCACCCCTTCCACCAACAATGTTGATAGTCTTGTTTAACAAACCTTTGAAGAGAATGTGGTTAGCATGACTAATATGTAAAGCATGGTGGCTTTCATTGATTCCCAACCTATCTGCACCTCCTTCATCTAGAACATATTTTGTTATCCAAGATTATTCTCCAACTCATTTAAATGAGTTGGGGCGAGATGACCTTATTAATTTTGACAATCTGATCTATGATTATCCCTTGGATAACACTTCCCATTCTTCCATCATCTTCTAACACTAATTATAATCAAATTTCTACTAACATTTCTTATACCAATTCTCCAAATCAACTTGAATCAACTAGTTCATCATCTCAACATGATTTACAACCTTGTTCTAAACCTCCTTATTCTTATCAACAAAAATTCCAAATTACTTTGGCTCCTCCTTCTGAGGACCTCCTTAACCATTACACACCTATATCTAGCAACTTTCTTATGGTCTACGATGAGTGGGATCCCATTGTGGAGCTCACTAATCTCCCATCCCAAATTTTGTTCCTTGAGCTTATGAGGAGTTCTCCCCTTCATAAAAACCATCTTATGCAACTAATATTTGAGATGAATGTCCCTTATCCTCCCCTAACAGGATAAGAGGTATCTTTATCTATTTCTAAAGATAGTATATAATAACAATATAAATATATGTCTCTCAATGTTGATTAAACTATAGACACTTCTCTTTCCTTAAAATTTCCCATAGCTTCTATGATTCTCAATGAGATTCTACTTCATGTGGATGACCCACCCTTATTCATTAGCATCCAAATAGGCCATATACAAGTTAAGAGTACATTGATTGACAAGGGTTCATCATGTGTGTCACTTCTCTTGATGTCATTAAGACTCTTGGATATTTAAAATATAATCTTAAGTCTACATGCAACACCTATTAAAGATATGATAGAAGGCAAATGCCTCCTCTAGGTTGCATGTGGATTCCCATTACTATCCCACTTATCTCTATTCATGTGAAGGTGATGATCTTTAACTTCCCCCTTTCTTATAACATCTTACTTGGTAGACCATGGACTCATTACATGAGAGGTATCACTTCATTTTCCTACCAATGCATTAAATTCCCTCAAAATGGAGTCATTTACAAGATTAAATGTGACACTAACCCTTAGAATTTTGAAAAATTCCAAGATCATGGTATCTTCAAGATTCTTATTCTTGAGCTTTTAATAAGCATTTCATTATGTGAGTCACATCATCTCAACTTTCCAATCAATTCAACCCGAGGTTATAATGGGCATCTTGAGATCATTGGTAACATTCCTCCTAACCTCTTAGATTTTGATGATGATGAGCCCAATGAGATTAACTTAAAGATCAAGACTTTTGATATCTCACCTCATCTCATCTCATATGTTCTTGTTTCCTTGCAACCTCACTCTCGTAATTCTCCTTGCAATAACATTCCCATAGTCTTGACCAAGACTAGGCATTCTATTCACCATACTTCCTCGGATGACAAGGTCATCCCTACTTATGTCATTGACCTTCACACCTTGGACTATGATGATGGCTATTCCTTAGATGATACATTATTAGGTAGTCTTGTATGGTGCATGATGCTAACATTATCTATTATCATTCTTTTTTACTTGAGTCTTTTCATGCATCTTATTATTTTCCTTCACTTATAGTTCCTAATTTTTGAATTTTTCCCCTTTATCATAGGTTAGAGATGTTGCTGACACCTCTAATTTTTAAGGAGATAGTAGGGCTATGCTCATGGATCATGTTATGACTAGGCTTTACCACTTTGCTATGTACCTTGACCCTTATAGTTGGCTTACCCCTGAGGTTAGTGCAACTCTATTTAGACCTTTTATAGATTTTTTTCCTCCCTTAGTAGAGCCTACTATAGTTGAGCCTCTTCCCACTCCCACTGTAGTTGAGCTTGTTTCCACTCTTACTATTCCTGAGCCTACCCTTATTTTCAATTCCATTGATCCTTTGGTTCAGCCTAGTTCTATTCCTTCCTCATCATCACCCTCCATTGGTGATGGTTTGCTTCCATTACCTAAGATGGATTTTATTCCCACCAAATGGGCCAATGAGTGTTCTCTAGCTTCTACTACTCCTATTTTACCTCTTTCCATGAGTGCTTCTACTAAAACTATTCATAAGCATATATGTTGCTTTCATGGTATAGATAACCACTCTTCCACCCATTGTCACAAATTGCAACAATATATTGATGCCTTTCATCCTTCTTCCCTACCATCAGATAAAGCCATACCTCCCTCGAAGGTACTTCTTGAATATCTACCCAAGTATGGTGAGGTATATTATCTATGGAATCTATGTGGCACCCATTATACTGGTCATTATCGTGTCCTTCAATAACATCTTAAATATCACCTTATAACCATTCTCTAACCTTTTACCACTTCTCCCATAGGTCATTCCTACAATAAGGATCCTCCTTCTTCTCCCATGGTTCCACCTCCTATGGTTATATCACCTCCTATGGTCCCTTTACCATCTTCTATGCCTCCACCAATGATTCCTTCACCCATGGACCTTCCCTCACCTATAGATACTTTTTTGCCTATGATTCCTTCACCTGTGGATCCTTCTCCACCAATGATTCCTACATCTCCCTTAGAGCCTACTCCCATGCATTATCTTGACCATCCCTTGCTTAATTTTCCTTCTCATCAAGATCCATCAAGCATTCTTAATTTCTTTTGTGGAGGAGATTAGAAAACAAGTATTTTCCCAATATTCATTAAAGATTTATGAGATATTAGCAGCAATTCATCTCCAGCTTCATAGAGATTTATCTAATGTCTTGTATAATGTGTGTGGATATATTTATCAGTATTTATGAGCGCATGCATGGTGCTTTCACATTTTCATTTGGGTTGGAGGTGTGCTCCAATATTATCTTTATCTATCTATTATATCATTTGACACTATGTCAAAATTTTCCTTGTTATATATGGTGATTTCTTACTTGTACTATACCTTTATTATCTTATCATTTATATTTTTCATATGATTGCCTTTCTTTATCATTGATTTCTCTCTCTTGCTTGAGTTTTTCTCAAAACTCTTTTATTTCCTCTTCAATATTGTTTCATTTCTTATCTCTATTTTTCATAGATAATTCTCATTATGAATTGGTAATAAAAACCCTATTCCCTTTGATCATTGTCTCCCTTTTACCATGTGATCAGTTAGCAAAAAATCTTACTCATTACTATCTCCTTTTACCAGTCCACTTTTTCGATCTCCTTTTGTCATTCTTCCTTTTCTGCAAACTAATCATATACATGGTTGAGACTTGAGATCACATGTTATTTCATTGTTAAGCCTAAGTGTCCTTGTCAGTCTTTGTCTTTGGCTACTTAGCTTCATTTAGCCTTAGCCTATAGGTCATTCATGTGTATCAATACAACTCTTATTATTTGTCATTCTAAGTCCATATGGAGGAGGAATATTCAAAATCCATAAAATTTTAAAAGCCAAATTATTTAAATAAAATGCAATGATATCAAAAGGTTAAAATATTCTTAAAAGTTAAATCACACTAAAATATGTGGTTTAAAGCACATATACTTTTGGTTAAATCTCAAACTCCACATTTGTCCTCACGGTAGATCCAAGGTCCTTTAGGGTGTGGTAGGTTAGTAGATTAGAAGAGGACAATAAAAAAATATTTTAGTGCTACCTACTTTCTTATGCAAGTACCCAATCTTCATAGTAGACCAACGGATCTGTAAGGGGTCCTGAAGAATGAGGAACACATCATGGGAAGGTAGATCCATTTTATTTTTTATTATATGAATCTACCTTCATGAGTTGATCTTAGTAGCATGCCTATTTACCTACAAATATTTGTGTTTGTACATAGATGACCACTAGTCACTTAGTGTCTTCTCATGTCCTTAGCATGCCTATTATCTCCTAAGGTCTTCTCATAAGATGCCTAAGTCTTGATTTTTACACTCCCTTTTTCACTCCCTATATCCCTCATATTTCTTCTTGAGAAATATTATTTTGTCTATTGATCACTCCCCTTGGGATTTCATTTTTTGAGTTGCATTATAAAACCATAGATAAGACCTGACCATCCTCACAAATTACCATATTTTCCTTCCTAATTTTCCCTGATTATTCCACCCCATTGGTGCTCTCTCTATGAGTTACTTTTTAAGACCATGGATAGAACCTTGTGTTCCTCACTAAATTTTCCAATACCTAAGTCATAATCCAAAATTACATGTGTCAAATATGAGATAAGATTCGATTGATTATGAAGTTATACATCATTGACATGATTCCTAGCTTGATTTAGTGTGTTTTATGCTTACTTCATTTCTCCTTCACCTTTTTATATTATTATTTTCTAAGTGCATGTAAGAATACAACCATTTCTTGAATTTTTCATACTTCCCAGCTTGAATTAGTGTGATCAATTTAAGATCAATCTTTTTCCAATTTTTTTTTTATTTTATACTTTTCTATCTACAACACCTATACTTGTTGTACCATAATCAAATAGTAAATTTGGTGTTTTGGTAGATGCTTACAAGGAAGGTTTGGGTGGAATTTTGATCTAATATGGAAAAGTGGTGGCTTATGAGTCACAAAAACACAAAGAGCATGAAAAAATATCCTACGCATGACATAGAGCTTGTTACCATAGTTCATGTATTGAAACAATGAAATCATTTTTTGATAAGAAAACATTTCAAGGTGAAATATGATCACCTTAGCTTAGAGGATTTTTTTTCCTAGGAGGATCTGAATGCACACCAATGTAGATAGATAGAATTTGTGAGAAATTTTGACGTGGACATTTCATACATTAAACATAAGGAAAATCAGGGTGTTGATGCACTTAGATGATGCACATACCTTAATACCATTTCTATTATCAATCATTATTTTAAAAATGCTATATTAAAACAATAACTTTTGGATAAATATTTCTATGAGGTGAGAGAAATTTTAGCTATCGAGCCTATAAAAAAGTGTTTTTCTAATTTTTTTATGGAAAGTGATGGTCTGGTAGGCATAAAAATAGAATTTATGTGCCTAAAAGTGGGGACTTGCATAGTCAATTTCTGAAATAAGTATATATATCACCTTGTTATGCTCATCCTAGTGTCACTAAGATGACACATGAATTAAAAAGATACTATTTTTGGCCTGGAATGAAACATGATATGGTTGCCTTCATGGCCAAATGTTTAGAATGCCAATGCGTTAAGAATAAGCATTTCCATCTTATGGGATTGTTTTACCCACATGAAGCACCAAAGGACAAGTGTAATATTATCTCACTCGAGGTTGCCTAAATCACACAACAAACATGACACCATTCTAGTTGTCATTGACCAAGATAAGTCATTTCATTTTAAAAATTTGATAGATGATGCTTTTATTTTTTCAATAATATTTTTTAAATATTTTTTTGTAATTAATCATTTTAGATCAGGATAAATTGGTCATGTCAAGGTTTTGTAAAAATTTGACCCTAGCCTTCAAAACCTGCTTTAATTTTAGTTCTACATACCACCTGAAAATAGATGTTCAAAATGAAAGATTAAACCAAGTGGTGGAAGACATGTTGTGAGTTTATGTAAAGGAAAAATAGTCAAAATGGGAATATTACCTTCATTTTAGTTGAATTTTATTATAATAATACTTTTCATTCTATGATAAAAATAGCTTCCTTTAAAGTTTTGTATGGGTGTAAATGTATAATTCCTCTTGGTTGGGACAATTGGGAAAATATAGTTGTTATTAGGTCTAATATAATACAATATTATGATAATCAAATGGTACTTATAAGGAAAAATATGGAAACAACCTCTGATAGAAAAAAGAGTTGTGCATATTTTAAAAGAACACCCTATGAATTCAATCTGATTTTCTGAGAGTTAGACCACATAAATATTCTATAATGTTTAGAAAATAATCTAAGTTAGCTTTGCACTATGTTGGACCTTTTAATATTGTTGAAAATATATGTCTTGTATCATATCTACTGTAAATTCCTCCTTCTCTATCTAGGATTCATGATGTTTTCTATGTTGCTTTATTTAGAAAGTATATTTCTGATTCCACTCACATTTTGGATTAGAAAAACCTCCAAGTTATAATGAGACATTACATTTGGAACCCATGAGTATCTTGGACTAATGCAACATTAAGTTTTGAAATAGATACATACAACAAGTATTGGTCCAATGGGACCCATTTAGTAAGTGAAGTGCCACTTGGGAAGATCTTGATCTTATTAGATAACATTATTCTCATTTATTTTTAATAGTCACTAGGATGACTCCTTTTTATGTGGGAGAAGATGTCATGACCTCATTTTTTAACTTATTGATTTTAGTGATTATTAATATATTAGACTTTGTTTTATTTGAAATGCTATTATGATCACATTTATTTGGATAAAACCTTGGTTGACTTAGCACATTTTGATATATGTGGAGATGACTTGGTATTTGTTATATTTAAACTGATTACTTAAGTTATTTATTTAATTATTATGCAATTATGTTTATTGGATGATTATTAGATGTATATTATTGATTTAATTTTTTGGTAGTTATAGTGTTTCTTATGAGCTAGGCCAAATCGAGATTCTAGTGAAACAAGGTTGAGAAATGGTTATTGATACATTTATGACATGATCTATGTGTTTCTAAAAGATCATTAGGCTTGTTATAGTTGATTATTTATTTATCATAGTATTTGTGTGTTTATTATGTTGATAAGATCATCTTATTATTTTAAGTCTTCTTTAATGCTAAAGTTAAGTTATGGACATGTTCAATTTTATGTTATTACACTTTTCATAAAAGAGAGATTGTATCTACTCGGGCATTGTTGGAATAACTTATATTTGATGATTTGAATGACCGGTTGTATCATTTAAATTATATTATCACTCTCTAAGTTGGTCTCAACTTTATTTTATTTCTTAGTTGACTATTTTTTTATGTTCTAAGTTTATGCTTGTTTGATGTCTTTCGGAGATTTGAACCGACATGTTTACTAGGACATTGTACTTTGAAGCCTTGTATAACCAAACTTGTTTTTAGGACTCTTAAAGTGGTTGTATTGCTTTAATGTTGATTCCTTGAATTCATTTATGACCTAGGCAAAGGACATATGTTGAGGGTTATGTTGGAATGTTCATATTATAGTTGTAATTATGTTTTACGACTTTGGAATTGACATGATTGGCCTAATGTTGACTTAGGGTTGTGTGTTGAATATGTTAAGGATGTTGTTTAGAAGCTCTTAGAATAATTTAATTTTGTTTTTATTGTTATAATTATGGAGCAAGTAAACCCTACTTGATACTAGATATAATGGAGTTTGTCTTCCTTGTCTTGGCACATTTCGAGGTTGTTTATTCATTTAAGTGGTTTGAGCATTCATGGAGGTCATTCTCTTCCCCACCTAAAACTTGAAAACATTAGAAATATGGAGTTAAGGTTCCATTAAACCACTATTTGATTTTTGGGGGTGGTTGTTATTGTCAATGTGCATAGGAAAGAGCGAAAACAAATTGGGTGTTGTGTGGAAAGGGGAGACACACACGAGTTTCAATTTTTTGGCTCCTTATTTTGGATTTATAATGTAACAAGGTCTTCATTTCATATAACAAGAAATTGAAGTTGTGATTTTATGAAATGGTTTTTAGTTGCAGTGACACTGAGAAAAATATAGTGAAGTTGAGTCCATTTCAATGCTTCTACATTCTTATTATGCATATTGTGTTCAATGTCATTGTATGGGTGTTTTTGTGGCTCTATCTACTTGTTTTAAGACTAATATGGATACAAACTAGGTTTTTGTTTTTGAGTCAATAACCCTACAATGGGGTTTTTTCTTATTGGTTTCGCACCCAAAATACCACCATATTATAGTGTAATTTCAATGGGGAAAGCTTTGGGTGTGTTTGAATTTTTTTGTGATTTATTTTTACTTTTCCAAGTTTTTATATGGAGTGTGTTGATCTTTGGAAACTCATTTATGTTGTATGGAATTATCTTTGTGAGCCAGTTCCCCATCTCACCAATGGTTGGGGTGGTTTAGGGCCACCAATGGGGGGATCATGGGGGCTGGTCATGTGGGTTTTATTCACACTTCATGGATGGATTCAAACTCATATGCCTGATGGAAAAATATTTTTGAACATGTATTTTTATTATCATATTATTTATTAGGGTTGTGGTATTTAATCTTACTTTGGTTATTTGTGAATAAAGGAACCATGGTATTAATGTATGATCTATTTATTGAACTATGTTTAAAAGGTCAACTTGTAATCATTACATAGTTTAGTAATTATAGTAAGGAGTATATTCCCTAGGAGTGATACTTTTATATGTTTGATCAAAGCATCAATCATTCTGATATGATTAAATAATGTTGTTGTGACTTGAATCTTGTAGTTGATAGTGAATGTATGATATTTATGATTTGAAGGTTCATAGAAGTGTATGAGATTATACTCCTTTAACTGTCATTTATAATGTTTTAGAATTTTGATTTGTATGTGTTGGGAAATTTGTAAGATATGGAATGAAATTTTTAATTAGCACTGAGACAAATAAAAATTCAAGTGTATGTTATTACCATTTTTTTTATTATTTTGTAGTTTTTATTATTGTCACTCCTCATTTTGAATTTAGTGATTCAAGAAAGATATGAATTAGAAGCCTTTTTTTCTATGTTATGATATGGTTGTTGACTATAGTTTAATCTTATTCTTGTATGTTTGGTATTGGTGATTGGGTTGCTTTCATTTCTTGGTTAATGGGATTTGAGATGCCATTTAGTATGAATAAAAGTCATGTTAGTGCCTAGTCTCTATTGTAGAGTGACTCAAATTTGAGATGATTGTACTATGGAAAGTCATATTTAAATGATTTTTGTAGTCTTTGAATTGTTTAGAAATTGGTAAAACATTTGATGGAGATAGTGGGTTTGTTCAATCTCTTTGATGGATATTGATGTAATAGTTCCTAAAATTTCTAACCATTGTGAGTTATATGTCTTACCTTTACTTGGTAAAGAAGCATAGAATTTTTTGCTTAGTTGTATAATGGATTTATGGAGTAAATTTTTTGATGTGGTGAATGAATATGCAATCCTTTAACATTGTGTTATGTTGAGCAAGTCAAGAATGATATTTGATCATATAAAATATAATGTATTTGCATTTTAATTCTCATTATTTGACTATATAATATTAATGAGTATTTAACTTCTCACTATTTTAAGGTTATTATTCTTCAAAAGAAAAATAAAATATCAATATTAATTTACAAACTTTTAGATTAATTGATTATTTAAATAACCTAATAAAGGTGACATAAATGGCTGAATGGGTTATTACCGTTACATTCATGTACATTAGTAAATTAATTCAAAGATATGTCAGGAAATCTAAGAGAAATAATTTTATCATAAGAAGTTATCTTGTTACAAGAATTTTTGGGTTCCACTAATACTTCTTTGGTAACTGATCGGTTCCAATTTATCTTTAGAGTAAATTTGTCTTGATGACTCTTGATTTGTATTAGAATAATAAATAAATGGTGTGTTCATGTTAGATATCACTATTGGTGGTAAATTTATCTTGGGTTTGGAAACATGTTGTTGTTGCTATTTAGAGTAAATAAGACTTGAGCATTCAAATTTAATGCAGTTATTGAGTTATGAGCATTATGTTAATAGATGTATAATGTTATACACATGCCATTTAAATATTAAGTTGGTAATTAACAAGGTGGTGGGCTTCATGATATTCAAATTAGAACATATGTGATAAGACATATGACATTCGAAGAAAGAGTCCTTGTTATGTTTGTAATCATTGGCACCATTTATTTTAATCATTAAATGTGAACCAAAATGTTTAACACTCAATAGTTGGATGGTTCCTAGAGGTGGAAATTAGATGGTACCCTAGTGAAATTTATCTTAATGATTTGTATTAAAATGCATATGAGTATGATAAAAAAATTTATTATTTTCATAATAATGCACTTGGTTATAGAGAACATTCAGAAGATGCAGTGACCTAGTATCGAATGTAATAGATTAAATTGGGCAACATTATGTGGATTTTAGTTTGATATGTGAAATTGCTATGTAATAAAATGATAATCCTTATTAGTAAATTACACTAATTTAGGAAATGGGAATTTGATGCTTTGTGTTGATGAGGAATAAAATAAATTTCAAGCTAAGGTTTATTATGAAATGAATACTCATTTAATTGTCTCATATTAATATAAGTAAGATGCTTAAACATATTCATATAATTTGAATTTTAGGTCTAATTTTAATCACATTATTGTTAAGGTATAATATTTAGGAATATTCCTTTAAGTTATAATTGGTTGTGCACTACACTTACACATGTTATGGACACTTTATTAGTGAGTCATGTTTAGTCAATCTTATGAAAAATATGACTCGCATGTATATATATTCATATCATAATTTATAAGAGTACAATAGTTCCCTTATACATCCCAAGATTAATATATAGCGAAGGTTGAATCTTTTTCTTATAAGGTCTTCTCAAGAATACCTATTATTAAAGGATTTATATTTCACTAACCCTTTTCCAATCCTAGTTATGGAAAATTACTCAAGTTTCTATAATTATTTTAGTTAATATGTTATTGTAAAATAAATCAGACTCATTACATATTGTTCATCTCTTAACCAATGTGTTATAAGGTGTGGCACCATATATCCAACATCCTTATATTTTAAATGATATAAATAACATTAATAAAACCAACCAATGAAAAGAGAACTGAGAGACAAGTTAGGAAAATGAGACTACCAAAAAACCTATCATGTGAAGCCAATGCTATTTAAATTATTGGAAAAAATTTTTAGTTCTTTTAAAAAAAATTCATCTTACACAACTTTACCTTCATTTGGATACTCTTGCCTTAAATATCCTAACCTTTTGACCAATTATCTTAGGTCTTAATCATATTTGACCTTAGATATCATATATTTTAACCATACTCTATGCACAAACTAGCTACAAATGTACACCTCATAGTAAAACAAATCCCCGTTATAATAAATTTGGTCCTGGTAACTATAAATTTTGAAATATTGACTAATACGATAAACTAAAGTCAGAAGTCTGAAATTAAGACTAATTGCTTGTATTTCAACTGCAACATCATCTACCATAAATGTATTCAACTTCCAACCTTCTATGTGGATTCCAACTTTCAAATGAATATTTTTCATCCACTTCATCTAATTACAATAAGTAATTCTATACAATATCACCCATGTAATTTACAAATCATTACAAATGCAACCAAACATAAATTATGTGAAGAGATTGAACTGCATGTCTATCAAATTTTTAATGCTAAACTAATTATTTTAAATGTATTGAATTAGAGTTATATGTTAACTTGTATTCTACAAAACTTACTTTATGTATATTAGTACCAAACGTGGCATCTGTGGCTATGATTATATTTATAGAATATTTCATCATCCAATAAAACTAGGTGGGGAGCTAAATTCCCAATATTTATGAAAGGCATCCCTCCTCATCAACATCTCTAGCATATTAACTATACTTAAAAACCTACTCTATGTTTTTTCAACCCATTACCAAACACTTTGTGTATAATTAGGGTTGAATTGGTACTTCACCTCCTTCAATGTCCTATAAATACTAATAATTTCATCCTTTGCAAAGAATTCATATGTACACGTGACTTTATTATATAAAAAACAATTTTTTATTAACCACAAATTGCTTCTTCTATTGTTTAATTTACGTGGATATGCCTAGCTTCTCTTCCCACTTCAAAAAAATGCACTAATATGTGGATAAAAAATAAAAATGATTAATTATGAATTAATTTTGTTCACCATGACATAAGATTTCCATTTTATCAACATCGTGCATCTTTTGATATATCATTACTACACTTTTAGGCTTGTGAACGAAAAAATTGACATTGAAACGACACTAACATCCACTTTTCAAGTGCTTATGTCTATTTTACCCTATTTTTTATTTTACAATAAATATGTTGTATTAATAGGTGTAAAATCAAATAGATATTAGGATGTTAAATATTTACAGTAATTAAAAACTCTTAGTCTAGAAATTAATAAATATAAAAAATTGATATTTTTAGAAAACACTAATAAGAAATGTATTTAGATCAAACACATATTTTTTACTACTATGGATATCTAAAAGTTGAAATCATAAAAAAGATATGATTGTGCATGCTCAAGATCAGGAATAAAATCTAAAACTGCCTCTGGATAAGACCACTATAGGTAGATAGAAGTGTAGGCTAATTTCATACGTTTATTGTGGACTTGTTCCATTTGACCATGATGAATGAATAAAAATAAAATATATAAATAAGTAGAACTCTAATCTGAAAAATTATAAATAAAATTTTTGAGTATTACTAGACACAATATTTGTAGGTGAATCAAAGCACAAGCTACTCGAGTCCATTGACCATAGACTTGTCCCAATTGACTATGATAAAAATACAACTATTGCACCCATTGTGCATATGTAAGATGAGTGGACTAAGATATTGTGATATAGATTATACTATGTAAATTTACCTTATTTTTCTTATTTTGTATTTGAACCCCTAAAGTCACCTTTAAAACTTGAAAACCTACAAAAGAGATGGGGAATTTGAAGAGAAGATCTGATCCTACCCTTGATGATTGACAATTTCTTATGTATCTAATACTCCAAGGAGGGAAACCAATCCCACCTAGAATAAGTGTTAAATTATGTTTGTGACTATGTGTATACAGCTATAAAAATAGCTTTGATATTTGAAAATGATAGCTATTGACTTTCTTTAACATGTTTTTGTTAGGATTTGAAGTCATTATTCATGGTGATGTGGCTTATTGGTGATGTGGATGGTTAGTGATGTGGTTGGGTGATGATTTGGCATGACCCATGATGGGTGGTATGACCCACAGAGCATCTTTGATGTTGAAAAGAGGAGAGAGAAATGGGGTGCATTTCTCCACTTAGTCACATGGGTTAGCTTGTGGATGCATGTGAGGACATAATAATAATGGATCTCATGATTCCACTTAGGCATATGCCCTTCGATCATAGTTAGTTTGTGGGATCCTATTATATGAGGTCAAAAGTTGGGAGTATTTTGACTCATGTGAAAGCACATGGGAAAGTAGGGGGACAAGGATCACTATGCTATAATGAGGTCACATAGAGTGTAGCACTTTATTGTGCACATAGAGTGGTCAAGGGGGCATCATGAAATTCCATTTAAAGGCTTGACTTGGTATATAAAGGGACATGGTTCCCTATTCATGAATAGTGATCCCCACTATAGTATGGTGCATTTTATCCTCTTTCTCTCTATTATTTCTCTCTATGTTATAAATGTTATTAATAAATCATAAGCTTTTCATTGTAATTTATCCTGTTAGAGGATACACGCATGCTTGAGCTTGCATGCTTGGAGGTTCAATCCTAGAGTCATTGTTATACTTGGTTCATAATCTAAATGCTTCAGGTGTAGGCATCATATTTTAGCATTGATGGAGTTTCTTTGCGGAGCTATTGTAGAAGAGAGTTGCTATTTAATATAAAGTTTGGAAGATGCCATTTTTCCCATGGTTTTCTTCCTTGATTTTTTTTAAAGTTTTTTCATGTAATCTCTTGTGTAATGTTTTCCCTTTTATTTCTTTATTTCTTTATTTTGTTATTTTTCATTTTAATTACTTTCACTATAGGATATAGCTCATTGATCTAACATGCATTATCAGAGTTTTATTCCTAACATCTAGTATCAAAGCTTTGATTGAGAGTATTTGATTTCTAATATTTGGTATCAGAGCCTTGGTTGTAAAGCTTTGATTTCTAACATGTGGTATCAGATCCATGGTAAAAAAACTCCATGTGTGAGTTTTCTATTGTTGATTAGTTGTGTGAAAGTTGGAGCTACTATGATAGGAGAGACCAAATTAGAGATTAAATAAGAAAAAAAAAGTTTTATTGGTAGGTATATATTTGTGGAGAAAGGTGGAGGATCTCTTGGTGAATATCATGTTCTCTTCATATTACTGAGGAGAAGCCTATAGGAGAGTTGAAGGAGAAAGCTTAACAAGATTTTCTAGACAAGTCAGTAGCCTACACAGTGTTCCTGATGGAGAAGTAACTCTATATCTTGAGGAGTAATCTAGTCTCCATAGGTAGAGGATTGAAGACAAAGAATGACCCTATTATGGTTCTTGGAAATAAATATAAGGGGTGTATGATGTCGAATCCTACTGACCACATGTCATTAGATGAGATGCAGAAGAAAAAAAATCCATGCAAAGGAAGGAGGTATCGAGAAACATGAAGTTTTACTTATTTTTAAGTAGTTGAGGATGAGGAAGATGAAGATGTAGATGAACAAGTGAGACATAATATTCTTGGAAGAAGGAGGCTGGTTTTGACCATATAACATAAGGTGATGGAGTGTTATGTATACAATTTTGGCTTTATCCAAGTAGACCAATGCATGGAGTAACACTAAAGGCACATGAGTTGGTGTTTTGGCAACATTTGGTAGAGCAAGATGCATTTCGGATGAGGGCTCAAAAACTTGGTTGGTACATTGATGCATCAAGTAGCATGATGACCTCCCTAGAGTTATGATTGGTCCACTTGTGTCATGTTGATAGCTTGAAGGCTATATGGAGAAGTCTAGTTTTGACTTCTATGAGATCTTATCTCCTCAATACTATCAAGAGTGATGTGTGCACTAGTTGTTATTTAAGGAGTTGAATTAGTGTTATTCTTACATGGTAATCTCTCTTAGGGAGAGATAGATATTTGATAAGGCAAAAAGTTTTTGGTTTGCATTAAATCATTATACAGGTTAGTGTGGGCATCACACATGTAGTATAGGAATTTTAGTACCTTCATGGAGAGATAAGTGTTTAGCAGAGGTTGTTGTTATGTGTTGATGACATGTTGGATACAGGCCCCAACATAATCATAGTTTTGATGGCTTAGTATGGAAACATGAGATGAAGGTGGTATGGAGGAGAAAACCAAGAATGGAGATGCACAAGGATGAAAAATCAAGGAAGTACCCCACTTTTTACATTTTGATTTGTCTTCCCAGGAGTGTCCTAGAGGAGTAAAAGACATGTTGTTGTCATGTGTATTGGATTCATCAAGAGTAGGAAGCCTCATGATGGCATGGTGAGCACTAAACCAAATATTTCCAAGTGGTGAGAGTTGTGAGTAGTTCATGGTGGAATCCTATTTGGAGGATTATTATCTGTGTGCAAAAGTGATTTATAACTTTAGTGTTGCAATATTCTATGGAGGAGAAGTCGATCAGGGTAGATAATTTTTAGTAGTGTAAGAAAACTCTTACTAAGTTTGTGTTAGGGTAGTAGAGGGAAATAATAAGTAGCTAGTTGTATAATACTCATGTGTGGTAAAAATCTATTTATATTGACTTCAAGTGGGACTGTGTTAGGATGTGAAATCACTATTCATAGTCAGTATTCATGAATCACTATTTGCATCAATATTCATGGTCACAATTTTTGGTGATGTGGCCTACTAGTGATGTAGATGGTTAGTGATGTGGTTGGATGATAATATGGAAAGACCCATGGTGGGTGGTATGGCCCACAAAGCATATTTGATGTTGAAAAGAGGAGGATAGATAAATGGGGTGCATTTCTCCACTTAGTCACATGGGTTGGTTTGTGGATGCATGTGAGGACATAATAATAGTATATCTCATAATTACACTTAGGCATGTGATTATGGGGCATAGTAGGTCTATGGGCTATTGTTAGATGAGGTCAAAAAATGGGAATCTTTTGCTTCATGTGAAATCACATGGGAAAGTGGGAGACAAGGATCACTATGATACATTAAGTTCACATGTGAAATAGGGAGTAGCACTTTGTTGTGCACATGGAGTGGTCAAGGGGGAATCATAAGATGACATTCAAGGGCTTGACTTAGCACATGGGGGGCATGTTCCATATTCATGAATAGCGATCCCCACTATAGAATGGTGAATTTTCTCCTCTCTCTCTATTATTTCTCTCTATGTTATAAATGTTATTAATATAGCATAAGCTTCTCATTTTAATTTATCTTAGTAGAGGATCCATGCAATAATGAGCTTTCATGTTTGGAGGTTGGATCCTAGAGGCATTATTATGCTTAGTTCACAACATGAATGCTTCAAGTGGAAGCATTGAGTGCGTAGTATGTTAGCAATGATGGAGTTGTTTGGATGAGTTATTGTAGAAGAAATTTGTTGATTGATATGAAGTTTGGAAGTTACCATTTTACCCATGGTTTTTTACCTTTCTTGTTTTCAAGGGTTCCTACTTAATATCTTGTGTAATTTTTTCCCTTTTGTCTCTTTATTTTGTATCTTATTATTCCACATTTTAATTACTGGGATTGTAGGATATAACTCATTGATCTAACATGTAGTATCAATTTTTTATTCCTAACATCTGGTATCAGAGATTTGGTTGTGAATCTTTGATTTCTAATAGTTTTATACTTGTATTATGATCGATTCTTATTGATTATCTTTAATTTTGGAATATTGTGTAAAATTTACTCAATGTGTAATAGTGTGTAATCTAGGAACCATGTGAGTACTTAGTGGGGATAATAAATGAGATTTAATGTGTATTTATAGGTGATCCTTTTGATAGTCCCCTAAGTTAGCCTTATAAAAGGTGTGGTAAGACCTAAAATAATGTTTCTAAATTTGGGAACTAGTCATTATTTAGTGTAGCACATGACCACTCTAGGTGCACATGCCTATAATAGAGGTCATATCTACCTATCACAAACCTATCCAAAAATATTAAGGACAATTATTCTTAACTAAAAAAATTTTGAGGATAGTGTGAAGTAGTTCGAGTACTTGACTAGAGAGTATTTATTTTTCAATGATGAAAAATAAAGGGTTGATCTTGCATATAAATAAATGGCTTTGAGGAATGGTGAATAAGATTCATGTATTTATGTAGAAGTCATATGGTTTAACATTTTACAAGTACCTATGAATATATTTATGTGTCTAAGTCCCCCCCCTAATTTATTCCAGTAATGATGTTATTAGATTAAAGGAAAAAGAATTTAACCTAAGTGTGTACAACATGATTTAGTTTTGAAAGGATACTTTGATTGGGTAAGACACTCAAATTTAGAAAAACCTACAATAACACATGAAGTAGTCATTTTTCAATTGTGAAATTTGAAAAAGTGGAACTTTGTAAATTGAAAAATTAAAAAGAGAGAAAGGAAGGATGATATATAAAATAGGTGGATATTCCACTCTAAGTTTTACCAACATGGACTGTTAGAGGTACAATCACTGACAGGGGGTGAATCAGTGAGCCTAGAAAATCCAACTTCAATTTCAATTCTTTAAACTTATTAATCAGTTACCATAAGCATTCATGAAGCATACATAACATTCATAGCAATGAGAAATAGAGATAATGCAAGATCAATCACATAACACATGACATATGTGGGAAACCCTCTTGGGGGAGAAAACCCACTAGAACCTACAATTGGACTACTACCCTATAATAACAAGGACCAATTTAGACCAATTGCAACTGATCAAGGAACTACAATCCCTATTTAGTGAGATTATAATCCTACAAGGTTATACAACACTTGTCTGGTTGAGCTATAATAATAACCATAATTTTAGCAAGTTTCACCTTACAAGGAGGCTATAACCCCCTTAGATGTTGATCTACCACAATAACACCTATGAACATATCCACCTATGAACTTATGTCTTCAACACTTGATGATGGACCTTTGATTATCACTCTTCACTTTTGCTCATACTCAAATAGACAGAGCACTATTATACCAACAAAATTATGACCTATAGGTCATATAAATAGTCCTTAGTTTGTTCTATTATTCAACTCATCCATAGGGATATATACCCCTCCTTTTCTCCACAATTCACACACACAAGCTTCTCTCAAATCTCTCCCAAGTCTGTCACTCAAGTCTAGAAACCATCATCTTTTATTTTGCTATTTATAGAGAAATCATGGTCATCACCATCATGGTTAGCCATTAGGCATGTCTTAACCCTTAAGGCATCTATCACATGAAGACACAAATCAATAAAATATTCATAGGTTTTCCATAACATCTATGGGTCACCCTTAAGTAGTTACACCTTTTAATAAGGACCTTATAACTCTTATAGGTCTCATGGAGACCT
Organism: Torreya grandis; assembly: GCA_037957365.1. Taxonomy (NCBI): domain Eukaryota; kingdom Viridiplantae; phylum Streptophyta; class Pinopsida; order Cupressales; family Taxaceae; genus Torreya; species Torreya grandis. The sequence continues at coordinate 915,530 of JARHVA010000756.1, read as the reverse complement.
ATTCACCCATTTATCACTTCATCAAGAAAAATAAGAACATTGGACCAGTTTCAATTACATGGGTCCACTTCTTATATCCCCTTCAACACACTCAAATTATCATAGTCAACTCTGCTCACCACCACGTATGCTTCAAACAACTCAAACATTGACCTGGTGTATAAGAACATCATGAACAAATACATAGTCGACCTCTTAAGCTTTGTTCATACTGTATACAAATGTTAAAACCTTCATAATTCATATAGATCATCCTCATGGATTCTAAAACACTCCCTAATAACCAATTCATCATGACACATTGAAATAACATCTACACAAGCTCAATTATCCTTCTCAGGTCACTTGTAGAACAAGCACGAACACATAGTAAACTTTGAACCTTCATAACTATGACTATACAAACTTTCATATCTTCAAATCTATATTTACATATGAACCTTGGAGTCTTATATAAGTTCAATTTTTACACCATGAGCAAATTCTTCATAGATCGAAAGATATATCCAAAATATAGAGCACTAGTTTTTCCTTTGCAAGTTCAATTATTTAAAAGCAAATGGTCACAGTTAAACCATGAACACTATGTTTACATCTCATGTCCTCACTGCTCAGATCAAACATGGACCATTGATCTTGTTCTATCTTTAATGCATAGTGCACCAATGCCCAAATGTTAAACCTTGAACATGTTGACCTTATCTCGTGTACTCTGGCAACTTTGACATCATGCACTCCGTCGATCTCTTCAAGATTGTCCTAGCTTTAACTAAGATAGACAACTATCACTTTGACCTTTTTAATTTAAATTTCATTGTTTATCTCTATCTACATGATCACTCATTCATCATTAATCCTTGGAAAAAGCTCAATCTTTATCTCTATTCAATGTTTCAAATTGAACACTTGGAACCATGTCACTAATTCCTGAGTTCTTAGAGAAACATGCTCCATAAATTTTTCTTGAACTTTAACTTGTGTAAATTTTAATATGGGAACCTTGCTTATCTACTTGGAAGGCTAACTTTACATAGTCATATCTTTTGCTTCACTCGCTCGCAAGTTATCAAATTTAGAACATACGATCTCTTGACATAGAAGAATCCAACCATGTGTCAATATACTCCTAGAACCCTCACATGTGAGATATATAATTACATTAAAATTCCTCCTTAGATTTATCTGTCACATAGCCAATAATGTCAAGAATTAGTTGGAAGGCCAACTTTGCACATGCATAGATTTTGTCGTGCTTCAATGCTTGACCTAATAGTTAGCACAAATCAACTAGGAAAAAAATTGAACAAGCCCATATGATCACCTTCTCTTGAAACATCCACATGTGTGAGATATGCCACCATCTAAATACCTACTCAGTTTTTCTTGCCATATTACAAATTTGTCTAAGTATGGGAAAACACTGTCAAAATGCCTGAGATCCCAACTTTGCACTTGCATATCTTTTGTCATGCTTTGGTGAATGATCTTAAATTTAGTGAAAATTAACTAGAGACTAATTTTATCATAACCATATGACCAAACCCCCCTGACTCATCCACATGTGTAAATGGTGATGTCATCAAACTGCCTACTCAATTTTTCTACCATTGAACCCAAAATGTCTAGATGAAAACTATGGACTACTAGATGAATTCCACTTATGCACACAAACACTCAAAGATTATAAAAAATCTTAAGGAACTCTTTCAAATTATAAATAATCCATACTCATCCCTAAACATCTTTAACCATGAAAACTCTGAAGATCAACCAAGCCTTCTTCAAGCATATTAAGATAAGCATATTGCACACTTTGTCATTGTCACTTAGGCTATCAAGTCACTTCATCCACTCACCTAGAAACCTCAATGACATCATTGAAAACTCTCAAAAAATATCCCCCTTTAAAATTTATGTCAACAACCATCTTATATAGTAATATATAGCTCACCTTCTTTCTCTCTCTTCAAGCACTCTCACAATAGGAACTTTATCCCCCTTTGACATAATGACAAAGTGGGCCATAATTGATCTTAAAGACATGAAAAGACTACCAAAATGATATTACCATCTTATAAATATGATATAAATTCCCCCTTACTTTTATCCTACCTCTTCTTGCCTTGACAAACTTCCTCTTGCTCCATGCCAACACTCTCTTCAACCAAACACTGCAGTCAATGAAGAAAAAACACACAAAATAATAAAAACTAATGGAAATCACCAAGAATAATATAAGAGGGACTCCCCCTAAAATTTATGATCCATTTCACATCTTGAGCATCTTTAGATCTCCATACATCATAAAGAACCACCACACATACTTACTAGCCTTCTCTCTCAAGCTACCACAAGGACCACCAACTAAACTTCATGCCACTCACTAAATAGGAAAAATTCACTAAACCAACTTGATAAATCACCTTAAAATACTCATGCCTTGATCTTTTGGATAATTTTATCAAAAGGCACTCTTCTTCACACTAGGCCTATCTAGCCTCCTTGTAACCTTACCTGGAACTTGCAAAGACCATAATTTTTAGTAGACACATCTTCAGGACCTAAAATTTTATATATATATCACTCTCATATGTATCTTAATTACACCAATTTTCATCACCAATATCATCCTTTTCAATATACTTCCTTCACAAAGCTACTAGCTAATTCGCCTTCCATATTGACAAAAACTTGAATAACTTGAGAACCAAAAATCTTAAAATATATATGAAGATTTATTTGACAACCCATTTATCCCATTAAACCTATTAATAATCATTAACTCTCAATTCACAAGGCAAACCACTTTTCTATCATAGCCTAAAACCCTAGAATCTCAAAATAGACAAGGTCAACAAACCTCCTTCTAGTCAATGCACACCTATAAAAATTCTTGCACACTTGGATACACCCATCACACACTTCTAGACCAAAAATTGAACCTTCACACTTTTTGGATCCTTAACTTCATATAACCCATTTTAGGCCTGCTTGCCCTTAAGCCAAAAACTAAGAAAGCCAAAAGCACTCAAAAATCTTCCATTTGCCTTCAACATACCTTTAGACAAAAAAAACACCTATATCACATCACAAATAAGTTAACAAACCTTTTTAATCACCAAATTGTACTTGTCATTGCATCAAACTCATTATGCCATCTAAAAACACCCATTCTAACCCTGTAGAACAGCTCCTACACAAACCTCTAGAGCAAGCTCATGAACTTATTGTTCCCCCTTAACCAAAGACCTTCTAAGATCAAAAAAAGTCTCTATTAAATTTTTAAATATAATATTTAGCACTCAAACTTGATTCTCCATAAGAAAAATATCTCCTAAGAAGCATTGGCAGAGACATCCTACTTCATAATGTCCTAAAATAATGTGAAACCAAGATTTTCCCATAAATCCTCATATTATTTATAATCCTTAGGCATTTGATAATTTTATTTATTATTATTCTTCTTAGGATTAAAATAATCAACATGTTCAACCACTAAAACATTCTCCTTTTCTTCTAGGATTGGATTGACAATACATGGAGATAACAAAGATTCATGACATACCTTTTCATCTGAAGAATCCACCTTGAAATTTAGAACCTCATCATTAGGCACAAATAATTGATGTTATGTACATGATACATTCTCAATAATAATAGGATGTTCACTTGGATCCATACATACCTTAGGACTAGCTTCAACCGATACCTTGGTCTTCTCTTTGAGCTTGGTTTCTTCACTTTCAACATGAGCAGACAATGAGAACTCTTGGAAATCTTCAACTTCTGAAACATTCTCCACCATAAGAAATAAATTACTTATGCATATATTCTTATCATGACTCATACTTACCACCTTTGGCTTCTATGAGTTAACTTGCCTTCTTCCTTGCCCTCTAGGAGCCTGATTGAACTCATTCTATCTTAATGTCCTTTGTTTATAGAATCTATAAATGTGACCTCTTTGTTAACACTTGAAGCACACTATACCTTTTGCAAGAAAAATATCTTGCCTTAACTTATTTGGATAGAAATTTTCAATGTGTCCTATGTCATGACAAACAAAACAACCTCCCCTTTTTAAAGAGGACTCACCTTGTCTAATCTTATGTGGACAATGGTTTACAAAGTGTCCCACATCAAGATAGTTGAAGCACTTAATCTTTCTCACTCCTTTTGATTGATGACCCCCATCATAGTCCCATGCAAACTCATTTCTCATTGGTCTCTTTCATTCTCTAGATATATGCCCAAATTGATTAAATATGTAATAATAACTATTAAAATATGCATACCTCATGGTATTTGGCTGTCTAATCTAATTTATCTTCATTTTTCCAGCACCTTCATTCCTTTTCTGATGATTTATCTTCAAATTATGATTATCTTGGTTCACATTAGTCTTCATCTTATCTTGAGTAACATTTTTTATTCTTCTTCATATCCAAGACCAGTTCTATCACTAGCATGCTTTTTACAACTCAAAATGTTTTCTAGATCACATGATCTCTTTTCAAATCTCACAAATGACTTCACCTTATTAGATGTCTTCTCTTACTCAAATTTTAAAGACTCATTTTTAGAAACATACCTTGAACATTCATATTCTTTAGCTTTTAGGCTTGTAGATAGGATTTCAAATTGACAACTGAGATGCTTGACCATATATTCATGCTATTTAGTACATTCATTCAATCTTTCCTTGTACACACTAAATTTCTCCTCATATTCCTTGAGTTTATATTTCATCTTCTTATTGATCTTCTCAATCTTTAGTTCTTCAAGAGCATTCATCAATACAGTCTCATAGTCTACCTCATCTTCATCATCATCTAAATCACTCCAAATAGACACCTTATGATGTGATAAAATTCCTTCCTCATCCATGAATAGGGATTCATCTTCAATAGGACCATCATCTTCATGATCATATTCTGATTCACTATCTTCACTCTTCTCTGATGAGCTGTAATCTTCTTTGGTGTAGAGACTCTTCTTATTTTTGAAGTACTTCTTGTTGATATACTTTCTAAATTCTTTCTTCTTGTATGTCTTCTTTTCTTCATCTTGGTCATCATCATGTTCTTCATTATCATTCTTCTCATGCATATGAGGGCACTTATGATCAAAATTTCCTATCTTTCCACAATTGAAACATTTGAAGGGTAGTTTACCCTTATACTTCCTTGAGCCTGTGTTTAATTTCCTAGTGATCAAAGCAATTAGTTCATCCTCATCAATGTCAAATATGTCATCATCTTTGGTTTTCTTACCTTGGAACTTCTTAAGCTTCATATTTATTTTCAATGCATCTTCCTTATTTGGTGGTATGTCATCATTTACTCTCACTTCATATTCAGTAAGGGTGCCATGCAATTGATTCATCTTCAACTGAGTAATATCATGACTCTCTTCTATAGCAAACACTTTTGGATCAAACTTGAGAGATAGAGGCATTAATACCTTTTTGAATATAGTAACCTCTTCAAGGTTCTCTCTAAGACCTCTGATGATGTTCACAGTCTTATCAACTCTCTACAGAAAGGATGCCATGGAATCTTCTTCCTTCATCTTGAGACTTTTAAATTGGCTTCTGTGAGTCTGTAACTTATCAAGCTCAACCTTTAAATATCCTTCATAAATGATCTATATTTTGTCTCATATCTCTTTATTATATTTATAATGGATTAATTTGGTGAGCTCAGTCTCTGTAAGCCCACAAGTGATGGTATTCATTTCCTTAGAATTATTCTCAAACAACTTCTTGTCTGTAGCACTAGATGGAGGAGGAGTTCCATAAATCAAACCTTAGGGACATAATGTATTTCCTCATCTTTACACTCCAAAAAACATAATTGGATCCATTGAACATCGGTGCTTGCTTAGTAGAGAAACCTCCTTGATGACTACCCATATTGTACCTTGGATCACCTTCAAGTTATCAAGACTTTACCAAAGGACCTGCTTTGATACCAATTGTTAGAGGTATAATCATTGGGGGTGAATCATTGAGCCTATAAAATCTAATTTCAATTTAAATCCTTTCAAGTTATTAATCAATTACCATAAACATTCATGAAATATACACAACATTCATAACAATGAGTAAGAGAGACAATGCAATATCAATCACATAACACGACATATGTGGGAAACCCCCTTGGGGGATAAAAATCACTAGAAACTAAAATTTAACTACTATCATATAATAACAAGAACCAATCTATACCAACTATAATTGATCAAGGAATTAAAATCCCTATTTAGTGAGACTACAATCCCATAAGGTGTTACAACACCTATCTAGTTGAGTTGTAACAACAACTAGACTTTTATCAAGTTTCACCTTACAAGGAGGATACAACCCCCTTAAATGCTAAGATACCACAACAACACATATGAGCACATCCACCTATGAATTAATGTCTTCAACACATGATAATGGACCTCTGATTATCACTCTTTACCTTCACTCATACTCAAATAGCAAGATCACTATTCTGCCAATAGAATTATGACCTATAGGTCATACAAATATCCCTCAATATATTCTACTCTTTAACTCATCCACAAGGAACTCTACCTCTCCTTTTCTCTATAATTCACACACACAAGCCTCTTTCAAATCTCTCCTCAGTCTCTCACTCAAGTCTAGAAACCATCATCTTTGGTTTCACTATTTATAGATCAATCATGGTCATCACTATCTTGGTCAGCCATTAGGCATGCCTTAACCCATAAGGAATATATCATACAAAGGTACAACTCAATACAATATTCTTAGTTCATCCATAACATCTATGGGTCACCCTTAATCAGTTGCACCTTTTAAAAAGGCCCTTGTAACTCTTATAGGTCTCATAAAGACCTATTCACCCATTTAGAACTTTATCAAGCAAACCAATAATATAGGACCACTTTCAAATACATGGATACACTCTTCATGTCCCCTTAAACATCTTAAAATGATCACATTCAACTCTACTCACCACTGTGTATTCTTCAAACAACTCAAACACTGACCTAATGTACAGGAAGATCATGAATGAATACACAGTCAACCTATTAAGCTTTTTTCATACTGTATATGAATGTCAAAACCTTCATAATGCATACATATCATCCTCATTAAATATAAAACACTCCCCAATATCCAATTCATATGAAACATCCAAACATCATCTATACAAGCCCAATTACCCTTCTCATGTCACTTATAGAACAAGCATAAATACACAGTAAACTTTGAACCTTCATAACTATGACATACACACTTTCATATCTTCAAATATATATTTATAGATGCAGCTTTTAGTCCTATACAAGTTTTTTTTTACACCATGAGCAAATTATACATAGATCGAAAGATATAGCCAAAATAAAGAGCATTGATTTTTCCTTTGCAAATTTAAATACTCAAAAGCAAATGGTCACAGTTAAACCTCAAACACTATGCTCACATCTCATGTCCTTGCTACTTAAATCAATCATACACCATTGATCTTTTTTTATCTTTGATGCATAGTACACCAATTCCCATACATTAAATCTTAAACATGTTGATCTCATCTCATGTACTCTAGCAATTTTGACTTCATGTGCTCTATCGATCTCTTAGAGATTATCCTAGCTTTAACTAAGATATAAAATATCACTTTGACCTCTTGGATTTAAATTTCACCATTGATATCTATCTATAATATCACATTCTCATCGTTGATCCTTAGAAGAAGCTCGATCTTTGTCTCTACTAAAAATTTAACATTGAACATTGGTACCATATTTTTGCTTCCTTACTTCTTAGATACATGCACTCCATCGATGTTGCTCAAACTTTAAATTGTGCACATTTTACTATGGGAACCTTATTTATTTACTTGGAAGGCCAATTTTGCATAGTCGTATCTTTTTCTTCACTCACTCGTAAGTTCTCCAATTTTGAACATATGATCTCCTCACATAGGAGAATCTAATCATATGTCAATTTTCTCCTAAAACCCTCACATTTTTGAGACATAATGACATTAAAATTCCTCATATTTATCTATCATAGAGCCAATAATGTCAACAATTGCTTGAAAGGCTAACTTTGCACATGCATAGCTTTTGTCATCATTCAGTGCTTGACCTAAAAGTTAACACAAATTAACTAGGAACAAAACTAAATAAACCCATATGATCACCTTCTCCTAAAATTTCCACATGTGTGAGATATGCCACCATCAAAATTCCTACTCAACATTTCTTGTCATAATGCAAATTTGGCTATGGAAAAACACTATCAAAATGCTTGAGATCCCAACTTTGTACTTGCATATCTTTTGTCTTGATTCAATGCATGATATTAAATTTATTACAAGTCAACTTGGGAATAATGTTATCAAAACCATATGACCAACTCCCCCTGAACCATTCACATGTAGCAATGGTGATGTCATCAAACTACCTACTCAAATTTTCTCCCACTTAACCCAAAATGTCTAGATGAAAATTATGGACTACTAGATGAATTATACTTATACACATAAGCACTCAAATCTTTAAAAACATCTTATGGAGCTCTTGCACATGCTTAATACTCCATACTCATCCCTGAACATCTTTAACCATGTAAACTCTAAATATCAACCAATCCTTCTTCAAGTATATTAGGATAAACACAGTGTATACTTTATCATTATCACTTAGGCTATCAAGGCACTTCATCCACTCACCTAGACACCTCCATGACATCATTGACAACTCTCCAACATGGACCCCTTCAAGTCAAGATGTTTCTCCCAAGTTTTATGCCATAGAAAAAGACCTAAAAATATGTGTCCAACTCTTATTATTAACATCTATAGAATACAAAATAATATACAACCCTTCACATGCAATCTCTACATGCTACATACATTTCATATTTTCCTCCACACTCTAAACATGTTATTTATTCATACATGATTGAAATTGAAATGATTTATTAGAATTGAAATAATAAATGTGAAGTTATTTAACTTTTATGGGTGAGTATTGAGCTCTATTAAATAGTTTTATATTAACCTAGTTCCAAAGAATGTAAACATTCAAGTAAAGTAAATGAACACATCAAATATGAAGAGAGATAACATAATACATACCCTACAGAAACTCAATGTGAGAAAACTCAAGAAATAGTAATGCCACATTTCCTCATATCCATTATTTTTTTAGTTTACAATCCTTTTGCCTTCTTAGGCTTATAAGTAAAACCAACCTTATGGCTCACATACTCATAATGATCTCTATAATATTTGGTGGAAGACTCACCTCTTAAATATGGAAAACTATTGAACTTATCTATTTTAGTTGTGTAGTCTTCAAATTAGTCACCTGTAGTTAAGAATCAATGAGAAAATAAGAAAAAGACTCAGACTCACATATATGTGATGTGAATCTAATTAGACTACTACAAAAAGCTACATAAAAGTGTCATACTACTTCTATTCAAAATTCCACTAACTTGTGAAGGCCATAAATTTTATATGTAAACTCAAAATTACATGCCATTTTTTGAACCTATCTAATTTGTTAAGAGGAACTAAAATATTTACTCAAAAATTAATTTGTATACCAATCATATAATTTTCTATATTATAAAATATAAACTATTACTATTTTAGGACTAAACATATTACACATGACACATGTTTGATATTTGATTATCTTATCAACTGAATTGGATGATATTCATGATCAAATAACATGCCATTTTTTTGAAAATAGAGCAAGAAAGGAGTATACCTATGTGGAGATGAAAATAAATTTCCTTCTAACCTATAACTGATGATGGAAAACTTTCTCCCCTTATTTAATCACTTGGATAATTTGAACCAATGGTGAATTGAGAGTGATCAAGTCTCAATTTTAAATTAACTAATCAAGCCCTTGATTTGGAAGGATGCTTATTTTAACTCTTATGCATGAAGAGTAGTACCAATTGTATTAATCCAAAAATGTGGAACCATAATGGGTTTCTCAAAAGTGATTCCAAGGCCATTGAGTGTCACTATACTCAAACATACATCACTTATAACAGAATATGTAAACACACTGTGGGTTTAGTAGAAGTAATACCAAGTATGTTGAGTCTCACAATGTACATTACCCATATCAGATTGAAACACACCACTATAAATGGATCAAGATTCTATTTTTTTCAAGGTTTAAATAAATTTAATAATATACATTCCCCCATTATGACCACATTTCTCATAGATTTAAATTGAAATAATAGCCATTTTCTTTTGAAACTATAACTTGTAACTTTGAACATGTGAAAAAATAAGTATCACACCTTTTGAATATTGAAATTGTAACTTTGAACTTTGAAGATGTGAGTGAACAAGTATCATGACTTTTAAACTTTTAAATTGTAACTTTGAACTTTAAATAAGTGTATGAACAAGTATCATGCCTTTTTAACTTTGAAATTATAACTCTAATATAGAATGGCATGCACCTATATGCTCAAATTATAACTATATGTGAAACCTTTAACTTTGTTCCTATAATTTTTTACATATGAATTCAAATTTATATTAATATTTACTCTTAGTCTTTGAAAATTGAGAGTTTATGAATTTAATATGCTCATATAATCTATATAAATATGCCCATATCTATTATGTGTTTGATTTATGAATCTTTGAAAACATGTACTTTGTCATAGAATCTAATCTTTGAACTAACTTGAATATTTAAACACCATACATTGTATTTTTGAAACTTGTATCCTATCCCAAATCTGATATTTTTTTATTCAAGGAGGTGTGGATCTCTAAGACAAGCCCACTATAATTCCCCCCTTTTGAGATGAAGGATACAAACTACAATTCACTTATCTAAAAAGAAGATTTAATTGTATCATTTGATAAATATACAATCATGTATATTTATGTCATTATGTAGAGAGTATGTCATCATAATAATGTAATTATCATTGAAACATGTATGTAATATATTAAATTTTAGACATATAAGTTTCATGTCTAGATAGATATAGCAATGAGGCATGTCGTAAAGTAAACGTCTCTGAAGTAGAATACATAGTAAAAGAGCATGATATGTATCATGGTACCACTAATTAGACTCAAAAAACACCACACACAATGTCAACTATTGTCACATAATATCATAAAATAAGTATATGAAAAACATGTAAAGTACATTAAGAGTGTTACAAATAAGGACATGTTCAAATGTTGTACAAAACATAGTGCCAAGGGCCAAAAGCAAGGAACATTTTTAAATGTCACACATACCAAGAAAACATGTCTTAGATATGTTCAATAAATTGTTACACATGAGGGAAATAAATTCCTAACCTATCATACACAATAACCAATAAATATCTAGCCTATCCTATAATAAAATAGCAACATAGGAGCATAAACAAGTGAAAACTATTATATTCCATCCATACATATCAGTATCACATCATAGAAAAGTAACATATACATGTAGCACAATGTAAAGTATGAGTAATTATAAAGGTATTTTTAATATATGTATCTTGACATGGTATAAATGTCATGGATAGTATAACATGTTCTAATGTAACCTGTAGAATTATATGCCACCATCATAAGCATGGTCATTGGGTATAAGAGAATCCAACATCTAAGATTCCATGTAGAAATGTATGTCCTCCATTAAACACATATACATCATGAAATGCATGTGTGTATAGAAAATAATATGTGATCTATAAAATATTTGATAAACAATAAATATAAAGAAGTAAATTGGCATTTTATATCATGCTTAGGTCATAATTTTTTATAATATTTTGAATGTTGTTAGGTTTTTTGATTATTTGAGTTTATTTATTTATTTATTACATTTTTCAAAAAATCTAGAGTATGATCCTATCAATGGGAGAACCATAGTGTGTGATTGGATCATAGTGTTTGAGGGTGATTTTTCATGGGTGAAAAGTGTTATATGTAGATGAATCTAAATCTAAAAAGGCATCAGGTGATATAACATAACTATTTTGATCACTATTTAGAGAATCTTTTTTAGAATGTATAACTCGATAAAGTGTAGGATGTGGTGGAGTTTTTTGTATTGTAGTAGGTCTCACTACTTGTTTTCATTATGGAAAATGCTAAAATGGCTAAGGTACTACCCCAGAACACACTATAAAAAGTTTAGATTTATTTTAGCCTTACGTAACTCTTTTATATAAAGTTTATTATTTCCTTTTATTTGATAGTATATAAATATTTTATATAGGTGTAACAATTGATTCTACATTATTCTCTTAACTAAGTGCACTAATTATATTTTTATTATGATATTGAATATGTCCTATAACCAACCGCAGTGGTGGTGGGAAAGGAGGAAGACTTATCATTACTATATAAGATACTCATATCAAGTGCCTTGAACTTTTACCACTTGATTACAATGTATGTATTTGAAGCATATAATTATTGTATTTATTATTACATGGAGTTTTTATATCTAGGGGCATCCTAATAAAGACCCCCATCCTTAGTAATACTAGAAATGGAGTAGAAATTATTGTTAAACCAATTTGGAGAGGTAAATTTATATGTCCAAGAGTATTTTGTGATGTATATTGAATACTTTAACTATTCTTGATGTGGCTTGTAAATATTACATTGTGTATCCAAGACTATGAAGAAGTGTCATTGTGCATGCATTTTCACTTGACCCATTATCAATCATGACCCTATGTATAGGTTGTTATTGATGTAAACTCTAATAAAGAATGAATGTCTATCTAAATCACCATCATTGATTTCATTATCATCAAATGTGATCATTGGACATGGTATTGAGGTGCATGTAAATGATCCAATAATTCTATTTATTAGATGCCCATATGTCAAAGGAGAATGATGTGCATTACACGCATGATGTATCTTTGAATTATTTGTATTTTCTATTGTGCCATGGCTTTGGAATGGATCATTGAATATTTTTAGATTTGCACTATCATTTTTTGTGGTCTAACTTCCTCTAGGTTGTGTTTAACACAATAATATTATCATTGATAAGTTCATTCATCTTATGTCTTGGATAGAAACACATGATTGTAGAATGTTTGATACATTTGTGGTAATCATAATAAGTGTTAGTTTTGAATCCTTTATGTTAATACTTGGTCATATCAACCTCTAATGGTGGAGGGAGAGATATGATATTATAGTCAATCAGTTTTTGTAGTAAGACATGAGGAGGTTATGGTAATCATAAAAATTTCCTCCTTGGTGGAGTTGTCAATAAAATATTATTTGTTGGTTGTGATATTACATTAATTGTTACTTTTGCCTCATTTGTAATTTCATTAGATTTGATATTTTAGTTTGTTTTGTTCTGAAACTTGATATTATTTTAGATTTAACAAATCTATGAGATTTACTTCTCTTTCTTTGACTATATGGCATAACTCATCAAAATATTTGAATTTATCAAACATGATTGATTCATGGAGTGATGCTAGAAAACTTTGTGTGAAGATATCTTGTAATTAATTTTCTACCATAGAATTTTCATCTTAGCTAACATATTTTTTTACTAAATAAAATATTCATTGATTGGCTCATTTTCCCCTTGCTTGAGTTTAGAAATTTTTACATAAGATAGTTTTTCATCAATATTGGTAGAGAAGTGTGTTATGAATTAATATTCCAAATGTTAAATGCACTAACTGGTTGAAGAGAGAGATCATAGAACCATTGAAAAATCATAATAATTGAGTCTTTTTGGAAAGATTTTGGTTAATAATTTATCATTGTAAGCTTAGTTTAAGCATGCTACATGGAATGATTGAAGATGTTATTCAAGGTCACCTTTACCTTTATATAATGGTATCTTAGGAGATACAAAGTGTGTTGGTAATGGGTAAGATGTTATCTCTTGTGAAAAAGGATTATAAATTAGAATATGAGAATCCATTGATTGAATTTACCTAGAGACACCTTGCTCTAATTGAAACACTTTAGCATGTAGGACTGTAATAGTTTGCTCAAAAGAGTATGAATTAGGATATATTGGTAGTGGACCATGTGTAGAAATAAAAGGAGTTTGTATAATTCCCTTGTAAGTATAGGCATATTACTCTATTGGAAACCATGTGATGACCCCACATCTATGGGTGATGTCACATATGCAACTAAAAATGTTACTATAAGAATAGTAGTAAATAAAAAATTTGAAGTTGGATAAATAAAAAATATGAAAGGAACCTCTTTTTTTTGTACTTAAGATGAGGTGATATTTGCTTGATGTGCAATCTTAGATGCTAGGAGGAATTGGCAAAAATTATCTACTTATTTGGGACATTGATGAAGTCCTTTATGGAAATTGGATAACTCTTTAACTTGTTCAAAATATACCCCATTGAGTTCATTGGGATCAATTATTTCATATCTTTCAAGATTTTCTTGATTATCAAGCATATTTTCATTACCTTGATTATCATATTCATTACTAACATCATCTTCAATGTGCACATAGATTTGAAGAGTTACATTATCATATTGATCAAAAGTGTTGACGCTATCCATGTTAGAAGAGACCAAGAGAATTAATATGCTATATATATGTTCTAATTAATCTAGTATTATGCCTTAGAGGAATAGAGGAGGTAACTTTATTGAGTGGCATGCAAAGGTGTAAAATAAAAAGGAAAATGGGTGTAACTATAGAGGATCTATTTTCTTTGAAGGCTCTAAGATATATTGATATCAATAATAAAATAGTAAACATGGCCCAAATGGCACTAACCATGAATTATTCCATCATCTCCTAGCCACACTATCATGTTTGTACTACCTTATTTCTACTTTAATTTGAGAGTAAATTCCCAAGGCTAACCATATACTAATGCACTATAAGAACATATTGTCAAAGGCTTCCTATGGTTGAAAATAAAACCTATGAATTTTTTAGATACCATAAGGTACATGGAAACAAAAATCCATATATAATGTTTTCTAACCCCTCACAGTACAACTCAGGTAAAACTAAAAACCACTTTGCCTAGAACAATAACTACTATGAGTTTTAAAACTATGGGAACATAGTTTATAGAAACCAAGAAATAAAAATCAATTAAAATATGATGAAAAGTAAATTTTTTTATTAATGAAAATTTGAATTCTAAATACTTGAGGTCAAATAGAAATTCTCTTTAGTTTTTAAAAATTATAAATTTAGTTAAAACCCTAGAACAAAATTTTAAAGAAAACAATGCTTGAAAAAAATGCATGTGTTGACCAATATATTATACCAAATTTTTTATTTGACCATAAATGTATTATATTAATAATTATAAAACTAGACAGATATCAAAATGCTAAAGATGTACGATAATTAAAATTTCTAATTTTGGAAATTGATAAATATGGAAAACTATTATTTTTTAAAAATAATAAGAAGAAACATATATAGGTCAAACACATTTTTTTTAATTGCCCCAGATATATGAGATTTTAAATCATTAAAATATTTGACTATGCATGCTTAGGATCATGAAAAAAATCTAAAACTTCCTCTAAAAATGATATTTTTAGGTAGACAAAAGTGCGTGCCACTCGTGTCCGTTGACATTGGACTAATCCCAGTTTACTATGAATAATGAATGATAGGAAAATATAGAAACAAGTATAAATTTATTAGTTATATATCAAAAACATGATATTATTATATTTCTATACATTACAATTTTAGGTCGATAGAAATGAAGATTACTAGAGTCTATTGACCATAGACTTATCCTAGTTCACTACAATGAAAATATGATTGTTGCACCCATTGTACCTATGTATAATAAGTAGGTTGAGATATTATAATTCAAATTATGCCACACAAAATTTAAAATTTTCTTTATTTTTTCTTTGAAACCCTAAGGGTGCCATGAAATATTGAAAACCTACCAAAAAGAGGGGAATTGAATGGGTTGAGTTGATCCCAATCATCCCCTCAATGATTAACTATTACATATGTATATAATAATCTAAGTAGGGAAATCAAGCCCATGTATTTATACCACATAGAGTGATTATGAAATTTTTCTCCCTGAAGTTATATGTATGGAGCTCAAAAAATGGAATTAATATTTGATAGTGATAGATCTTGACTTAGTTTGAGATGTTTTAAACTTAACTTATGGCTACTCCTTATGAATGATCTTGAATTTGGGGAAAATAAGGAATATTTTATCAATGTGAAATAGTGTGTAAGCTATGAACCAATTGATTACTTAATCAGGATAATGAATGACCTTTAATGTGTATTTACAGGTGAAACTTTGTATAATTTCATTTATCTCACCTCATGAAACATTTAGTAAGACCCAAAAGAATGTTTTAAAAATTGGAAACTAGTTATTATTTGGTATGTTATGTGGCTGCTCTACGTGAGAAGGCCCATGATAGTGGTCATGCCCTCCTAGTACAGACTTATCCCTGACTATCAAGAACATCTATCCTTAATAAGAGATAGTCTAGGCATAGTGCAAATTAGTTTGAGCATTTGACTAGAGAATTTTAGTGTAGCAATTATGGAAAACAAAACATCAATATTGCATATGGATAAATGGATTAGAAGAATGGAAAATAAGAGTCATGTATTTGGGCATAAGTCATGTATTTCATGATATATCAATAATTATTATTATCAAGTACATGTGTCCAGATTTATGTTTCTATAATGTTTATGAAGAATCCTCTTCCCACTCTTTGGTATAGATGACGGATCATAGAGAGTAGAATCTACATTGTAGAAATATTTTAGTCCATAAGTACACCAGCATATAAAAATAAATAAACAAAGTTAAGTAAATACAATATTTATATATGCATTCTAATAATAATTGGAACCCATTTCAATTTTGAAAAAATATATTAATTGGTTATGACTCACATTGTATTCTTAAGTGTGGCATCCTTTCTGATCCCTTCTAAAGATAATGGTGTAGGACTTATTTTGCTTTGTGACACTTGAAATATTTTTTAAAACTTGGTATTTTATGATACCCATTAACAAAATCATTGACTCTATAAATTGAATCCAATAAATAGTATCAATAACACAACCATATTTATCTTTCAGTTCACTTCAGTCCATGCCAAAACATGAGAATAGACCATTTGTTATATTTTGAATTGGAAGAGAATAAAAATTTTCCCACTTCAATCCCATCTTCTATAGTTTCCAAAAAATAAAAAATAAAATTCAATTCTTCTGAGTATCAATATGTTCAAATGCAATTATACTTTCAAAAAAATATGTGACAACTATAAATAATTGTGTACATGAGACTATAATTAATTTTTTATGTGTTTAATAATAAATTATGTATATAATGATTATAAATCTATAGGTACTTAATGGTGTTGATTAATTTAGTTGTATAAGTAATGGATAGAATTAACTACGTATGTAATGACTATAATTAACTATGTATGTAATGACTATATTTAGATGTATGTAATGGTGTTGATCAATTGTGTAATATATACAAATAGTGTTTATATAACATTTATTGATAGTAAAGGGTTTCCAATAGTCCCCTTATGAAACATGTATACAATTACAAATAATTGTGTATGTATAATAACAAAATATAGTCATTACATATATACATAGTTTAAACCATTATAACCATTACATACATACATACTTTAAATCACTCTATCTATGAAGGGATTTTGAAATATGTGAATTATATATGGTATATGCATACTTAACTATAGTGCTTACATACACAACTAATTATGGTGATTATAGGCACACCGGTTGATATATATATATATATATATATATATATGCATGCACAGATATATACATATACATACATACATACATATATATATATACACACACACACACACACATACACATACATGCATGCATACATACATACATACATACATACATACATATATATATATATATATATATATATATACACACACACACATACATAAACATACATACATATACACATATATATACATACATATACATACATACATATATATATACATACACACACATACATAAACATACATACATATACACATATATATACATACATATACATACATACATACATACATATATATATATATATATATATATATATATATATATATATATATATATATGTATGTATGTATGTATGTATGTATGTATGTATGTATGTATGTATGTATGTGTGTATGTGTATGTGTATGTGTATGTGTATATACATATATATATGTATATGTATGTATGTATATGTATATGTGTATATGTATATGTGTATACATATATATATATATATATACATATAAATATATATGTAGATATATATGTATATGTATATGTATACACACACACACACACAAAGATAAGTCAAGTAATTAAATTTAGTGTCATTATGTATGTAAAAGTGTTAATTTTAAATAATCATTGTCATTTAACATATATACAAGAGTAAATAAAATAGGCAAGTTAAAAAATAATAATATTAAAATTATGTGAATGGAATGGTGATAGTAAAAATTAAATAGTGATTACAATCATTACATACACACTAATTGTACATAAAATATACATACATATATTAGTTGTACACTATATACACACTACTTTTACATTGAATCTTATTAAAACTATTTCTCTAGAGAAGTGGTTGACGATAAATATTTTGATAACTCAATATCATAAGACTTTAATTTGTTAGTAGCAAAAATAAATTAGTATTATGTATTACATTATTTTTAACATCTTCAAGGCTAAATTAATATTATATGGTTGACTACAACCACCTCATTATAAAGGTTAAAAACCATTGTATTATCTTTTATCTATTAATGTAAATGATTTTTCAAATGCCTTAATGGAAACTTAGTTGTCATCAACTAAACAAGGTTTTCTTTCTTAATTGGAAGTGTATATAAATTTGGAATGACTAAAATTAACCATTTTTTTGGTATTTAGTGACAATTTATAATTGTGTACATAATGATATTACATTAATGTGTATGTAATGACTTTAGTTGACTATGTTTTTATTAAATTTAGTTAATTATGTATGTAATGACTTTAGTTAACTATATTTGTAATGAGAATAATTTATTACAAATATATATAATGTATAACTATAGTGCATCTAATCACTATAATTCATTATGTATATAAGAACTATAATTAATTATGTGTATATATTATATAATTTTAATGTTTGATAAGCCCCTTGCAATGGATTTTTAAATATGCAAGTGTCCCTCCATCATTGCATACATAATTAATTATATATATTACATACATAATTAATTATTGGCATTATATATGTTAAACAAGATAACTAATTATAGTCATTAATTACATAAAATGGGGTCCCAATATTTTTACATCCCATCGTCAGTATGGGTCATGCCTCCTTCAATTTCAAACTAAAAGAGGAGATTAAATAGTCAGTGGAAAATGTGCAAACTAAGGTGGTCATTCAGAAGTTATTGAGCAAAAACATTTCTAACGAGTTCGAGAGAAACTAAAATCATTGTTATTCCCTGGTGATTTCTCTTTAGGTAAGGGTGACTTTCAATAGGATAAGGAAGAAGAAGCAGATGTTGTGAAAACCCCTCAAGGAGCAATAACAAGCCATATAAGAGGCGAAGATGAATTCAATATGGAAACTGAACAAAGGAAGAATTCAAGTCTATAGGGTTGAAGAGGAAAATGGTTATCATGGAATCTATGAAAGGAATTGGCAATTGAACTAGAGGTAGGGAAAATAAAACTGAGAACATGGGGACCAATAAACTAGTCCTCTATTCAGAGTTCAAAGATTCAAACTAGTTATCTTCTAGTGTCTAGGTTTTCTCTGGTCTTTTTTTTGGTGTTTTGGCATCTTTTTCATTTAAGACAATGGTTCTAGTTGGTTTATAGGTTCTATTTCATTTTATCTTTCTTGTTTATCCTAAATATCTTTCAGAATATTTTTGTAATGGGTATAGGACCCTCAACCCATATTTTAACCCTATCTAATAGAAAATTAATTACAATGTTAGTTATAGCTATACATACATAGATAACAATATAATTGTATACTATATACATACTACTTATACATTATAAACACACTAAGTTAATTATAGTGATTACATACACACTAGTTATACATTATATACATAAATGGTTAATCATCATCATTACATACATAGTTAACTCTATTCATTGTGTACACAATTAATTACATCCATTATGTTCATTAAGAAAAAAAAAAGGTCAATAGCATACACCATTAATTATAGTCATTACATGCATTAAATAAGAGATGATTATAGTCATTATGTGCAAGGTGGAGGTCAACTGGGTGACGAAGTTGGTCAAAGGTTCAATAATAGTTACAATAATTGCATACACACTAGTTATACTTTATATACATACAAACTAGTTGTACACTATATACACTCTACTTGTAAACTATATACATACAAGTTGGAAAAAAATGAAAACTAAAATTTTGTGAATAGAGATGGAGGTCAATACTTACAATAAATCTTAATTTTTTTAGGTAAAAATAATATTTTTTTATTTTTTAAACAAATTTTATAAGGTTTAAATTATATTATTAAAATAATGTATAATTTTAAATTATTGAGCCATTACATAAACACATATTTTTTACATATATTTAAATAATTTTTCATGTGGTAAGGATAACTATTTAAAACAATCTATATTATTTTCATAACATTTATATTAATCATTTATGTATTAGTGTTAAATATTATAAATATGTTATTAAAGTAGTACCTCTTTAAATTAAGGTCAATAAGGTTTGGTGTAAGCTTCAAATGATTTTAGTTGAGTAGAGATCCCTCAGTACCTTAACAAGTGAAATATGCTAATTATAGTAAATAAAATAAATGGACGAGTACTTATATTTTCTAGTTGATTGTCTGACTGTAACTATATTCTAAAAGTTAAAATTAGATAAAGCAAGCATGTGATTCATTTGATTTACAAACTATATCTCTATTTGTGTAGGGCCAATTTTGTAGGATCTAGTTAATATTGTCAGTTGATACTAACCTATGATGATAGGTATTGAACTATGGATAAATGGGTAAATATGACCATACGATCACCTTCACTTATCTCTATATCTAATTTTGAACCATGATGATGCATGAAACTCTATAAATTATTATCCTTTTCTTTGAAACCATAGGTTTACTTGTGAGGTTTATAAACCTATAAAAAATGGAAAAGTGTAATTCACTAAGCTAACCCCAATCACCATTGTTTGATGTTTGATCCACTACCTACATATTCAATACTTTAAGGAGGGAAATCAATCCATTGGCAGTTCTCCCACCTAATGTGATTATAAAATTGTGATTCTTCACTATATGTATGTAGTTAATGGTTTGGATTTGATACTTGACAATGTTTTCTTTGAGTTTCCTCTAGTGTGCTCCAAACTTGGCTTGTGAGTGTTCCTAGTGACTAGTTTTTAATTTATGAATAATAGGGAATATTTCAAGTGTGGAATAATTTATATATGATTACTAGATAAGTTCCCAAACCCTTTCAAATTAGGTTTTTATTTATTTCTATATGAGTCCAATTGATTAACTTATCATTCCACCAACACCCTAGGAAAATTTGCCAACCCTAAGGAAAGGTTTGATTTTATAAAGTATTTATTGTTGGGAAAGGGTTGGTATTGACCATATCACATCATTATCAGCTCATGATATTGATTAAATCTTGTGGAAGCAACAAATTTAGAGTCAAACTGAAAAGAATGTCTATAGATGTGTGTGTAGGATATTTAGTAGGTTTAAAACAAACAATGAGGTTCATGTAAGTATTTAACAACATAATGTAAGGGTAAACTAATAATATATCATGAAAGTGTGAGAGAATGGTGAATTATGACCTTGTTTATGTACTCAAGTCATGCATGGGAAATGTGTGTCAAGCTTGTCATTTTCAAGTATCGATTTCTATATTTTAGTATCTACATATCTAAGTTAAAAACTACAAGATGAAACAGATTTTTCCATATTTTTAAGATTAATTTATTCACCATGTAATAATGAATATGGATCTTATAGAGTCAACTACGCAACATAGTTATTATCCAAGAATCATATTCACGTTTTTTATGAATTATTCATACATAAGTTTTTTAATTTAAAAAACATAAAATTTTAAATGAAAACAATTAAATAAGTGTTGGATAATTTTTTTCAATCTAAACATTCATTAAATTAATTAGTACTTTGATAAATAATTTAATTTATTTCAATATTTTATAAGTGAAGATTTGTAAAAAGTGGAAGGATAAATAAATAGTATAATTTGGAAACATGGTGATGATGCATTTTAACACCCTTTAGACCAAATTAGTTCATAAAATCCAAAAAACATATGTGCAAATTGATTCGATTATAACATCTCTATAAAATATGATTTTGTAGTTGTCTTTATTTAAACTAAATTTCAATCTTTCCAACTGAAATGTTTGGGAAAAGAAGTAATGTGTTAGAAATCAATTAAGATAATATATAATAAAATAAAATAAACTCATAATAACACAAAATTATGTGCATGTTCATAGGTCAAGAGTAACTAAAGTAGATCAAACTATGGTTCATTGACCTCCACTAATGGAAATTTGGCCAAAAATCAACTTCGATAGTGTTTCTAGAGGAAATCCACTTGGTTGAAGAAATGCCTTGCATTTTAAGATCCTCTATAGGTTATTTTATTTATTTTTTCATCATCATTCTTACCTCACAAGTATAAAAATGAGGCAAACATTGAGAATTAATTGAAGGGCTTAATTTTCCTAAATGCTTGGAATTGAGACCCTACATGTTGAATTGAGACTCCTACTTGGTCACCAATGCAATGAATAATGGGAAAACACTTAAATTAAAGATTAACCATATACTCCATTTAGTCTTTTAATATTGGAAAGACTTTCAAAAAATCTCATTCTCCTATTTCTTTCATGAATCAAATAAACCTCATGATCTTCTATCCAACATAGGAGTAAACCCAGTAATATTATCCAAATTTGAAATCTCTCTCACTATAGAATGGACAAGGTTAGAGGACTCAATTATAAAATATTTTAATGGAAACAAATAAAAAAATAGAGAAAAATTAAATAAATCAAAGAGAAAATTTTAAATTGTATCTAAAGAATTAATACTAAATAATTATTTTACATGAATATTATATATGATTTCCACCCAAAATGTGTTGGTGGAAGTGGATCTAAATTCATTCACTCTCCACCATTTACATTAATAAGACACAATAATTCCATTGATTGATACTTGGAGTGAAAATGATAGTTTGTACAAAGATGGAAATGTGTGTAAAAGTTCAAATTATGGACTCTAGATCCTTCTCTTCATCTTGTTTGCATTTATTTTATTCTCTATAACTCACATCTCTCTGACTCTCTATTATTATCTTAGTATTTGTAAAGGTGACATCAACTAGTGCCCCAAATCAATATGAGGCATTTATACTTTCATCTTTACTACACCAAATTTGTATTCTTAGTGGCATTGGATAACACCTAGTCAAGCATATCTTGAACTAGGGAGGAAACATGAATTATAAAGGTTACAAAATTTCTTCTATTTCCATTCAAGATGAATTTCATCAATAAAATGGCCTCTTTTTGGCTTGTGTTTTTTATTTTTCAATACCTTTTATCTTCACTCTATACTAGCTGGGCCATCCCCTTAAGAAAGAATTTAAGTTCATTTTAAATATCTACTATTCCACCCTTAGCCTATCTGACCACAATAGGGAAGGCCCTTTTGTTAGGTTTGTGATCCATATATTTTTAGTTTGTGTTTACTCTAGTTTTGGTTTATGTGAAAAATAGGAATAAAAAATTTACACTTAATTAGATCTAAATATACACGAATAAAGTACAAAATTTAAACTTACTTAATATGGATAAATATGAAAACAAGCACAAGTGTCACAAACATAAACTAAATCAATGCAGAGAATTGACAAAGAAGTTAAGAAACATATGCACCTTCATTATTCTACAAATATGGGACTATATTATAACTATTTTGACTATTTTTTAATTTCTCCTAAATTTTTGGAGCTATACTATTCTCTAAGATGAACCCATAATTATATGATCATTTCATGTACAATACAAACCACAACAAGCCTAACACGTTGATCTAAACTATATGGCATTGATTATGTCTTTGTGTCATTGATCTCGTCTTTATATGGTTTTATAATATGGGTTTATTTGGTGCCTATATATTGTGTTTTATTGATTATGATTGTACCTTCACTTTATGTATGTTCAAGGAATAATATCTTGTATTATTGAATCTTCACTTTGATCTAGATTTCACACTCTAAAAAATAGTAAGAATGGATTTGATCAACCACAAGATCAAAATTACAAACTATATATCCTTTTCGCTTAAAATCATACCTTCACATAATTATGTGGTGTGTGTATGGAAAAACTCGAGTAAGTATTTTAACCTCCTCTTTCCAAAAATTATCAGTGAAACTAATGAATTCTAATTACCATTATTTGGCACAAGAAAATGTGTAGAGAGACCAAGATCGATAAGGACTTGAATGGATAATTTCAATTTAGGCTTGACCCTTGGTGTGATGGATGTTCTCTCTCTTCTTATTATATATTCATTGATTAACCAAATGGTTTGTCAATAACTTGTATGTGTCAATTTTTGAAAATGAAAATGGAATGGGTTAAAGCATAATTTAAGGGACAATGGATAGAGAGATCCAAAAAGATAAAAGGGATAATCCTGTATAGGTAAGAGATTTTATAGGATAGGATCAAAGAGTTATGGGTTTGTCCAGAAGATAACTAGGGCTCAATTATCAATGTAAGGTTGGATAATAGGTGATAAGTAGTTTAAATGTAATAATATATATAATATGAATAAGTATTAAGTTGATTTTTAGGCTTAGTGAAAAAATGGAGACTCGTGGGATTGGGGCCATCCTAGAAATGGGTTAAAATGTACAAGTTTTCCAAATAAGTCAAATTAGGGATAAAACACAAGAATAAGGGTTTTGTGTTAAATTTGGGTGTCTACACAATTCCCCCATTTCAATGTTGGTATGTGAGAAAAATTATTTTGCATGTTAAAGTATACATATAAATAATTTGAAACATGCACCTTTCTTACCTTGGGAGTAATGAAGGGTTTGATCTTTCTCTTGCTAAGTTTTCATCCACACTTTACTAGCTAATTTACCTAAAATAAGTGTTGATTTACACATGTAGTTAAATTTATTATGATATACATATGATTATTTATAAAATTTTAGATCTGAATATTTGAAAGTATCCCTTGAAATTTAAATTGAATGGAAGCATAGGAAATAATACACTTGTTTGGTATTTCCCCCAAATACCATTATAATTGCTTCATCACTATAATTTCAATGGGTGTTGAAAACATATCCCAATAATTTCTCATGGTAGTCACCAAGGTATAATGCACACATAGTAGACTTTCAAAAAATGCTTTAAATATATCCAAGACACTTTTCATGGAGTCATTATCACCCCATCCACTTCTTGATCAAGGAAGTAGATAATTAGCTCATGTTTGATCATAAAAATACATCTTATATTTGAAAAACTCATTTATAAATGCCCCCTTTTTTAGGTGAGTGATGAATACCCTATTATTGTAATCAATCATCTCAAAAGAACACATTAAAATCACCATATGTAAGGAAAAATATTGTAGTCATCATGTGTTATTATCCTAAACATATGTAAATGAAAAATTGACCTCATATGTTAGAAATGAATATAACATGTTATTTTATACATATGTGGAACCTTGAAGTTGAATTTGAATTTTGAATTTGGGATTTGGGATTTGGGATTTTGAATTTTTTTATTCTTTATGTTTTTGATTTTTGAATTAGCATCCACTAATTCTATAATAGATCATGAAAAAATCAAATATTTTAATGGAATCAACTATTATACTCATGACAAAAACACAACCCATAGGTGGGCCAAGATAAATAATGATAACATAATTAGGTAATACATCCCCATAGATGCATGGTAACCACCATGGAAATGTAGGCACCAAACAAAGACCACAACATGTTAGTCACTACATCTAAGTTACTGATCTGAAAAGTTAGTGACTTGAATCATAAAAAAATATGGTAATATCCTCTAAGAACAAGGATGAATAAATGAGCAAACACAAACACACACAAGCAAGAATTCACACACAAATAATCAATGTAATAAGGTAATGATTACAATGTAAAATATTAGTGTTATAAGATATATATATATATATATATATATATATATATATATATATATATATATATATATATATATATATATGATAAATTATAAGCAAGGATAGATATCATTATGAAAGAATCCTTTCAAATGGAAATGTTTCCAAGATAGGACATGTTGTCTATGAAATTTCCCCCTCAAATATGTGGGCACACCTTGTGAAACTATGTAGCCTATAGATATACATAGCACTCACTCCAAAAATATACTGTGAAAATATTTTGTGTAAACCATGGATAATTAAAACCTATATAAATATGAATATGTATAATGTATAATATATATATATTAAAAAATTTAACAATGTTATAGAATTTTTGATTTTCTTACCAATGTTTTTGAATTTTTTCAATGTTTTTTTAATTTTTAAATATTTTGGTTAATATATGATTCATTTATTCCTTAAGCATGATAAGCATAACATGATAAATTGCATAAATATTTGTAATGAGTACCATGTATTTTATCAAAATTTGGGGAACTAGGAGATTTTAAGATGCTAATTAGACAAACTATTGTGCAAAATAAAAATATTAAAGATATATTATAAATGACACAAATTGATTTGGAACTTACTAAATTTATAAATATACTAAATTTGGAAAGTACAAAGGAAAATATAAACTTGGTTGGAAAAATTAGATACATAATATTTTTGGAATTGAAACTAATAGGGAGGCTATGTTGATTGAGTACAAACCTAGAACAGGAGTTGGAAGAGGATTATAACTAGAGAATAGAGAAGTGTGTTTGTTTTCTTAGGGAGCATTGATGCCTAGTAGGTAGCATATATATTAAAAAATTTGGGTATGTTCTCCTTCTCTTGTGTGTTATATGGTTTGTGTGAGAGCTTATGATCTAATGCAAAAATCACAGTGTATCTCCTCTTTCATTTGAAACCCTAGCTTAATGACATAATAATATGAATGTAATCATGGATTAAAAAGGAGTTAGTGGTTGAAGTTGTGATTGACCTAAAAACCCATTATGTTGAGTGTTATCTACACACCAATACTCTGAATAGAGATCAAACTCCATGTAGTTATCCTATGCTATGGTGGTGTGTGTGAAATAATAGTGAAAAATTTTAGATATTGGTGCAATCCTGGTGTGAATATGTGTTGTAATTATGACTTTTGACCTTATAAGTGTATTTATACTCTATCTTAGTGATACAAGGGATGTATGTAATCATAATTTGGAGAAATAGGGAATTTTCTCTTGATGTGCAATTAGAATTCTAGTGATTTTTTATGTGGAAACATCTTGTGTTAAAAATGGTTTAAAATGTGGATTAATAGTGGTATTTTTAGAATTATTTTAGAGGTGGCTTGATAAAATTTTATGACAACCCTTTTATGAATTTTAATTTTGGAAATTAGTTGTTATTTTTTGGGAGGACAAGAATGATGGATCCAAATAAGAGAATGATGCACTTCTATCTAATTAGGATGTTGTTGTTCGAGCATAAACAACTGATCTAGTTACTAGGAATAGTCTATGTATGATCTTGAACTATTTTTATTGAGGAATAATTACATTCTTGGGTTATTTTTTTTCTTATAATAATGGTTCATCTATGTGTAAAATGAAAGAAAGTAATCAAAATGCCCTGGTATGAGGCATGAACTTAGTGTGTAAAAAAGGTGGTTAGAAGTGCATTGTTTTAGCTTAATTGTTAATTTATGTGTCTAAATATTCCCCCATTTTATTCTAGTAATGAAACAAAGTGAAATTACTAGAGTAAAAATAAAAGTGTGTACATGAACTCAGATATGAAGTGTAGTCTTGAATGTATGCTGCAACACTAAACTATGTTTCACATAAACCTATAATAAAACATGTATAAAATTACTCCTTATTTAAGATCAATATTAAGTGTGATAGCTAAAATTTAGAATCTAATAAAAATAACAAATCAAATGAGCAATGAAATTCCTACACTAAATCCAAACTAAACCTCTAATAGAGCTAATACAACAAAAGAACAAAATTACATAAATACTTATAAAACCATATAAGTAAAATACACCATCGCTTTCTCCATTTTGACTTTTGATTTTCTCATGATTATTGGAATGTGGTTGCTCAATTTATTTCTCCAAACAAGGTAAATTAGGTATCATATGGGTGTATAAGCTTGCTTTCTCAATGGATGCGTAGGATGAATTCTATTGAAATTTAATAACTTGGAGGTGGATGTTGAAAATCAAGGATAGTACATCAATTATAGACTTGTAGATGGGAAGATGAATGGTTAAAATTAATATAGATTTGTTTGATAATAAAAATTATCAACAATTGGATTTGAGTCCTCATCTTAATAGATGATGACTAATTTCCATGTGGGTGAGAGAAAGGAGGAAGTTAGTTGGTAGTTGAATGACTCATATTGAATGGGTCAAAATAGTTGAGTGACTCACCATGGTATTTTAAATTTTCAAATATGACTCAAAAATTGGTTGAGGAAGATAAGGAAATAGTTTTATGACTCGTCACTTGATTGAGAGAAGTGTGGAACATGTATAGATGAGTGGAAATTTTATATTTTAATTGTTTTTATGGAATATGCGTGCATGATTTAATTAATTAATATGGATTAATAAATTATTTAAAAAAGGGAGGGAAATGATGTTAATGGGAAATTTAAATGTAGGGTGGTAGTTGGGTTAGTGTGTACAGTTAAACAAATTTAATTATGACACTAAATATAAAAGAATTTAGGTGTCTGAATTTGCACCTCATTGAAAGGGTGTTACAACTAGAAGAAGCAATGCCCTTTCAAATAACAAAGAAAATTAGAATGGAAAAGGATGTAGAAAATATGATTACCCAGGTAGTTGTGAATGAATAAATTATTCCCTATTGAGTGTTTGTATGTAATAATGGATGACGACGAATGCTCGAAATGAAGGATAAATAGATGTATGGATAAAGGATGTAGATAATACCACCATTAAATGCAATTAGTAAAATCCTTGCATTATTATAAGTATATGTAAAAATTATTTTCCCCAATTGGATGGGTGTTATGATTTTGATGTAGAAAAATAATATTTTCCTTTTAATAAGCTACACATGTTGATTGTGCCCCAAGCAATAATATATGAAAATGGGTAGATATGGGAAGATTATATCCCATTGGTAAGTTGTGAGATAGAAAAAAGAGAAATAAATTTTCCAATGATGATTGATAAAAATTTATAAGATTGATTTTCAAGATAAAATAAAGATACTTAATAAGCCAATGAATTGTTAGTATGCTTAACAAATAAAATGAAGTGATAAACTAGAAAATATGAGAAAATAATCATAGGGTTGGGGTAAAAGAGATAAATGGGGTGGGTAAATATATATAGGTAGGGGAAAATGAAAATTTCATTGTTTGAAAATTCATTTGGCTAATTTTGATTATCCACCTAGTATTGATTTGTACTCTAGGGTGTGAAAGGAAAATGGAGCAAATACTAGTTGATAGGCATTGCAACAAGCGAGTTCAAGTTTACTAAAATCCAAAGGGGAGCATGGATCCATTAAGTAATGTTTTATGTTTTAGGGTCATTAATGATAATAAATATAGCTCAAACAAACCTATTGTTTTGAAAATAATAGATTTGGAATCAATTTCAATGGTTTTATTGGCCATAAACATGGGCTTGTGAGATGTTTTATTCACTTTGTCAGAATGGTAGCTTCATGAAAAAATGGTAAATTTGTCAAAACCGATGGTGAATTCATTAGAATCTATGGCAAGTTTTAAAAAATGGTGAATTCATTAACATTTTTATGATTTATTTAGTGGTAGTTTAGAAGATGAAATTTAAGATATAAGTGTCATCAAATACTACATGATTAGGTAAATAATGATTGTTATAGATTAATATATGATACAAAAAGAGACTAACATTCTGATTTTTAAATATTTAAAGAGAGATGGCCTATTCTTACCATGTGGGAGAGGTTGTTGATTTTCCTACCATTGATGTAGAGGTTCACAAATTATAAGGTGGGTGTATTAGAGGTAGTGGTACTAGCATATGTGGAATAGATACCTAAAATTCATGTAGCTAGATAACTACTAACAACATTGGCAGAGCACTAGCATTATGAGACTAGAAAATTCCATTTACCAATAGGGGAGATGATTGTGACATTGAAGGATGTATAAAAGATACTTCACATCTTGATATAGGTTGTGAAGGTTTACTAGAGGAGAGAATCCACAGGCAGTATCACTATCTAGAGTGTTTGGAAAGGAAATTATCCAAATGATCAACTATGGGATAGATTTAGATGTCTACATGGAATTAAAGGAGACATATGGATTGGCATTAGTATTGATGGATTTGTCGGTGGTGTACTATTACCAAACAAGAGTGGTAGATTGTTCTAGTAGGTTAATTAGGTGTTATTGAATATATGCTAGAGGGTTTTCATGGGGAACATGTGTGTTGGCACATGTGTATAGATACTTTCATATATTCATCTACTAGGGAGCTGTGAGCATAGGGTTACCCATAATATTAAAGGTGTGGGTTTGGGATAACATTGTGATGGAGAGGCTTGTTGAATAATTTGGGTAGAGGAAAGTATGAGAGTGATTTTTTTATGGATGGTCCATTATTATAAGAGCATGAAGGATACATAGGGGTAATTTGGAATTTTACAAAATGGCTTTGGATGAGTTAGACACCATAGATATCACATGGAAACTTTATATGGAGGAAGATCCACAGTGGTGATAATATTC
The DNA here is from genome assembly GCA_037957365.1 of Torreya grandis. Lineage (NCBI taxonomy): Eukaryota > Viridiplantae > Streptophyta > Pinopsida > Cupressales > Taxaceae > Torreya > Torreya grandis. The sequence continues at coordinate 884,397 of JARHVA010000756.1, read as the reverse complement.
ATGATACATGGACTATATGTTCACACCTTGTTACATTATTAGAAACCATGATTACACCATTGATTAGTATAGATTATATAGGATTTTACGATATTTTAGGATACATCAAGATGTACCAGTAGGGCCACAAGTCTTTGTGTGTAGTGAGAGATATAATGTTATGGGGAATAGGGATATACCCTAGGGTAGTAGAGCAAAGTTGGACACAAATGCAAACTGTACCATAACAACATAGGAGAGACATGTAAATGTAAGGGTGTCAGAGGCTTATATATCATGATGGGATTAGATGTGACCTATTAGATTTACAACCCTTTATGTGATACCTATGGCATGGAAATAGAGACTACATGTAGTATTTAAAGTGTGGCAATAGATGACAAGGTAGTATAAGGTACTTGTATAGGTAGTTATACTTGATGATGGAAGATAGGTTGGTGGGGAGGGTGTACACATTAAGGAGACATGAGTTACAGAGGAAAAGGATGAGGAGATAGCTATAGGATATACACATATGATTATTATTGATGGTGATGAGGGGGAGATGGGAAATATATGGTGATGCATACTGCATCAGAGAACCATATAGAGGAGACAATGATGTTGGGCCTTCAATATTGGAATAATCAATGGAGGATGAAGCCTTTATTATGAGGCTTCATAAGGATATTAGATAAAGATATGTAGATATTATAGGGTTATAGGGAGATGGAGGAAAGGGATCTAAATATCTATAGATATAGCCATATTACATGTAGAGGTGAATATATTGACATCAAAGGCTATGATTAGAAAAAAGGTTTTGGTGACTTTTGATTTAGGCACATAGACAGATGATGATCCTTTGATAGCATAGAGATATTGATGAGAAAGGGATGTAGCACAGACTAAACTATAGAGAGTAAGGGAGATACTAGCAACACCAATCCAACTAAAGGTCCTATTAGATTTGGTGAAGGTGATGGAATAGGTAACTTACTACAAGGGTCTCTATGAATGATTTTTTCCACTAGAGCAATAATTAGTTTTATTTAGAGAGTACTCTAGTAGTAGGAGATTTGGATTAGGGATGAGGATGGCATAGAATAAAACATTAGACAATAATGTTGGCCAGTCATCTCATCATGTGATGTGACCTCTATGGAGTACCCCATAATGGCTAAGATTTCATCCTACATAAGGACAAAGTGAGAGCTAGAGGATGGATGATAGAACATATTTTTTAGATGTACTTGAGATTTATTGATATTATTTACATGTTATATTTATGTTTCAAATTTCACCCTTTGGAAGGTATTTAAAGCCTTCTAAATTTGGTGTAACATTGAAACACCTCAATTTTTTGGGTACCCTATCGAAGAGGTGAATCTCTAGGTTAAATGGCTATCTCCCCTTGATGAATCACTTAAGATCAAACACTACTCTAACACTTTCTAAGAAAAGGGAGAGAAACCTACTCTAATGAAGGTGATGCAAAAAATATTAATTAATCACTACCAACCAACTATAAGTACACTTAAAATAAGAGACTAACCTGTACATGACACTAATCCAAATCTTATTCTCTACTTCAATGTTTCTCATGAAGGTCTGTGAAGCAAGCTTGAGCTAGGAGGACTAGTCAAGAGGTCATGACATGACACTAATGAAAGACAACTCACTAAACCCATAAACACTCCATTTGAACACTTTAAGAGACCTAAAAAAAGGATTTAAAACTAAACATAAATGATAAACAAGGACAAACATGCCAAGGAAACAAGACTATCACTTAACAAGGTCAATTAGTCAAACATGTATATTGAAAATAGTCCATAGAGAAGGTAAAACCAAGTTGTTATTTGTTGATAAAATGATTCAAATTGGTATGGATTAACCATACCCAGGTGGAGGATACAAACATATCCAATTAAGGCTAAATATATAGAAAAAGTGAGAAAGAAGATAAGGGCATAGGAGAGAGAGAGAGAGAGAGAGAGAGAGAGAGAGAGAGAGAGAGAGAGAGAGAGGTGTATCATGAGTTACAATCAAGAGAGGGGTTATGAAATTATCCCATAATGTCCTAAATTCCATGTGTATCTCTTCTAAATATTCTCCCTTATTTCAAGTGGTGCAGGAATTAGAATGCTTTCTTGACACATTACCTTGCTTTCCAAAGTTGCCTTTGTCTTGGCTTGTAAATGGATAAAAGGCACACTTCAATCATAAAATCTTCTTGACTTACATTTTCCCCTATTATTTTACACCTCTCATCAATTTTATAAACTCTCTCAATTAACATCTTATTATTAATCATCATTCATGTGATTAGGTGTCTTGAAACCCTTCATGTGCTTATGTGTCTTGAAACCCCTTCATATCACTAGGCCAATCTTGTATACAAGTGTCAAAAATTGAATTCATATTATCTAAATCATTCTCTCTCCATTTATGGTCTATTCAACTCATATTAGACCTACAAAAATTCATTTTTAAGTCTAAAACCAACCCCAAGAACTCATTCTCCACCAAAAGATCCATTTTGGCTTCATTCCTTATAGCCCTAAAATCATACAAATATCCTTGTGTATAGAATTGTATAGATGTAACTAATAATTTTTAGGCATATTTTTTAACCCAGTATGTCCTTACAACTTCATGTCAAATTTCATGTCCTAATAATGAGTGGAAGTGTCCTTCTATGTTATTTCTCTCTCCTAACTAGGTTTCAATTAGGCCTCCCTACCTAGAGACTTAAATTTGGTTCCACACATGTGAAACCCCAAATAAATTTTTGATTTAGTTTTAGGACCCCATGGATATCATCCATGTCAAATTTTGGTTCCTAACACCCTGTACGGACCTCCCAAGTAGCTTAAAACAACCTTCTTAAACATATTTCATACAATCTCATACCTATAAGTACCAACTAGTGGCATGGGGTGATTCTCAAGAGAGTTTTGTACATTATTAATGTCATTTTTAATTTCATCCCATCCATCTAGAGGCATTAAAACCATATCCTCTCTCATCAGGTTAGAACTGGTCTCTTTGGTAACCTGTGAGTGCCTTCCACTCTTAAGGATGATTCATAAATATTGGGGCATCAATAAAATAACCAAGACCAAAAATTTAAAGTAAAATATGGTAGATAAATGTCCCTATGATCCCAAGTTCCCATGTAATATCTTCATACTATAATGAGCAAGGAAAGATAGCTTCTCAAGGTAGCAGGTTGTATTTTGTGAGGTCTAGGAAGAAAACAAGTTTGAGAGAGATTTAAAGAGTTTGTCTTGAGTTGAAAATTAATTATTAAGGTCTATGACATTCTTCATTCCATGTCCAAAATATTCTTTCACTCTCCTTCTTCATCAAACCTCTTACAAACACCATTAGTTGATGTTTAGGGTTTGTGAGTAAAGCAAGGCAATAGACCCTCACGATTGTGTTCAATCCACTTTGTCCACTATCAAAGGATTATAAGTTTAAGGAGATGTTTATTTAATATAATAACACTTACTCATATTCATTATGGTCTTTTACTATCTCAATATACCAGCTCCTCATCACTTTGAGACACACAAGCGTGTGTGGTCTTTATTGAATGCCATGACTGAGTTGTATGTGACTGCAAGGTTTAGAGAGCCTTTTGGTTATTTTCCTTTAAACCTCATCTTTAGGTCTTTATGAATTAAAAATTACTCCTACACTTTGTCATCATCTTAGCCAAACTCCAACTCCATCACCATATATTGACTACCCTTGTAGGTTTGTATATCTAATTGGGCTTGTTAGGCCTGAATAGAGTTTATCAACATTTACTTTACTTGTTTCTTGATTATGAGGGGTATTATGGGATCATGTCATAACCATGAATTATATAATTTTATTCATCTACCCTTTTGTCTCTTTTCTTCACAAGCAATTTTATCTTGCCAAATAATGTAGGCTTATAGCTCACATTGGCTGAGTAGGTAGGGGTTTGAAAAGGGTCTTATGTACAGTCAATTCTCCATGACCTCCTCTTTGTTTTATTTAACTTCAACTAATTCCTTGAACTTTTTTGGTGATCCTAATTAGGTTCTAATGCTTTCTTACACACTTTACCCCTTTTTTAGGCTTGAAACTAGTTAACTGACCTTATAACTTATAGGTGTCTATAGGAGTAATCTGAGTGATTTTGAGGGTTTAGGATCTTCTCTCTTCCAAATAGTGACCATCTCAAGATTTTTTATATTTTTTATAATCTAGAAACTTCTCAAACTACTCAAAAAATTACATACTTACCTAGCACACACTATTCAAGACAACCTTCTTAATAGATGATTGTAGGTGGTCATTAGAGGGGTTAGAATGCATCTAGTTTTGAGCTTGTCCTTCACAACTCCACCATGACACATATAGTATACAAAACTCGTTGATTTATTTTCCTCACCTTATAATATGTTTAATTCCCCTTTTTGTACCATTTTCAAACCTTTCATCCAACATCATGTGTCCTCTTTCTCTTGACTGCATTTGTATAATTGTAAGTGGCCATTTTGGTGATTAGAGTGTTAAGTACATAGAGTGTGACCTTATTAAACTAGGTAATTAACCACATTAAATTACTAAAACTCATTTTAGGTCTCATCTCATTGCATTATATATAATTTTCAAAGCATTTCATAACCTTTGTCTTCATTGTCTCCATACAAATTTTAGTGTAGAAGCTTTAGGCTTGTTTACCCTGTCATCAACTCTCTTTTAACTTCAAATGTATACATATATTCATTGGTATATGACATTTTCCAACCTATATCCATCATAATTTTTTCATTCTTAGGTCCACAACTTTAAATATTGACACACCATTGGATTTCTCTTAAAGTTGCAAACCTATAGGTCTACAACCCTGTGTTTTAAACTTTGAAAATAGAAAACATGATCATTTGTAATAAAATATAATTCCTTACTTTCATAAACACATTTATAAATAATTAATAACTCTCAATTTCTTTTTAAATACATATTTACACCTACTCAATTCATCCTATTAAACAGGCAAGTCTAGGACACAGTCTAAAAGGTAGGTGATGATATGACCCTTTTACAAGTAGTATGGAATGCTTAGATAATCATAGGGACTTTAAGGATTTATAGGATAGGATAAGATAATTTATAATCACTTGGATTCATTAGGCCATGTGGAGAACTCTGAAACGAAAGAAACATTGGCATTCACTTGCAAACTATACAAAAGACCAGCTCTCTTTGCCAAATGACTTCCCACACATGTCAAACTAGTGAATTAAAGTGTAAAATAAATTTATAGACCTTTGAGGACCCATAAAAAAAAATTCATGCATCTAAAAATTACACGCTTGCTTTGGAGTTGCACAAAACTCATCCTATGGGGATTTAGGCCTTAAAAAAACACCTTAACTCCTTAGAGATTGTTCATAAAGATAAGGAACTCAATCCAATGACAAATTCCATGAATTTTAATCCCTAGTGGTACCCAAATTTGGGTAAAATATTATCCCTCAACTCCACCTATATGACATATACCATGCATTTGAAAATAACCTTCATGAATTTGTGAAGGGAGCAATGGAGGAGAAAGAGAGTTTAGTGCATTTGTTGAACATGAAACTTGATCCCAAGCTATAATATAACCTATGAAATATTAATGGACATTCATAACCTATTTTTACCTATAAGTGATTCAACAAGTCTGTACAAGTCTCTTAACTCCCTTTTAAAGCATTGAATTTCAAGATTTTAACTTGCTGACAGGTTCAGTAGTTATGTAACTACTCCAAGGTCCTTGGAAGGTTATTGTATGGATTTTACACTTGGGGAGCTTTTACATACATTGGATTTAGTCAAAAATCTCTTTTTCCTTCATTATACACTACTTTAAGGTTTATAAATGAATCTTAAACACTCCAAAACATCATGAAATGCTTATATAAGTTAATTAAGGCTTGAAATGACCTTTAAGGAAACCTAAAGACTTATGACACTTATTGACTAACTCTCATCACTCTAGGACAAGACTAGACCACCATAAGACCATTATAGGACTTTACCTTAATTTCTCCAAAATTATCTTAAATAATGCTAATAAGGATTTATGAATGCTTTTTGAAAGCTATATAAGGCATGACAAGGCCTTAAACTAGGTTATCAAGACATGACCAAAAGTTTTCACGTATAGGGGTTGATATTTTGACCTTGGGGGTCAAAATTGGTCAACAAATTGGTGATTTTATGGGGGTAGCATGCCTATAATGCTAAATGGACCAGTAACCTTGTCCTTCCATTGGGAAATGGAGCCATTTACACTTAGTTTCAGACCTTGACCATGACAAGACAATTTGATTTGACCTTCAAATACACAAAAAATAGGACAACAAGCCATAAAGTAAACAACAAGACACACACATGTGCTATCATGAACTTAGGGAGCACAACAGACAACTTGAGAAAACTAAATATATTTAGCTAACTTGGAAACAAATTCTTTCTCTTGTATCAAAGGGTAATCTTGTGTTATCTCTTGTTCCATGAAATGAAGGATGACATGAAACAAGTTGCCTCTTGAGCCTTGCTCTTGTTGTCTTCATCTTCTTTTTGAATGCCACTCCTTTTGGCATGTTCTCAAATGAAGTAATGGTAGTTATAAACCAATCACCTATGAAGGTGAATTCATATTGTGGCTGAAGATCTTTCTCATACTCATTCTTAATTAATTGTGTCTATTTCAAACATGGCCATCTCTTGGCTTATAGGAGCAGCCTCAAACATGGTACCTTGGAGGTTGTCATATTGTCCTTCAATAAGCAAGTTTTATTCCCAATAGAGGGTGTAGGCTCTTAAAGAGCCTCAAACTCATAGCATATACCCAAATACTCTTGCCATAAGTCCTCTTGGTCCATGAAGGCATCAACAGCCTTGTCTTTTATTATATTTTCAAAATCAATCTCTTGATCATCTTTATGAGTGTCATAGTCATCATAGATTGATATATCATGTACTTAAAACTCTTGGTGGTGTTCTTTAAGACATGTTTTCTCAATAGGAACCTTACATTCCTCTTCAACAATCTCATTTTACTCTCCTAGAGATTCAAACTTCTCAAAACCTGCATACACTTTGAACTTATATAAATATATCTACCACATGTCCTTCAAATATTCTTAAACCTACTCATGAAACTCAAAAAACTTATCTAATATGATGTTCCTCTCAAAATCCTTTTCTTCCATGTCTTGATTAACCTCTTCATTGGCCAAGGTAGCAATCTTGACACTCTCTTCATGGGTAGATTCAACCTCATCAAGATCATCTCTTTTTTCATTCAAGAAGACCGATTTGTGCTTATCTTCACTAAGGGGAGTAAAATATTTAACTATTCATCATATAAACTTGAATCATCTTCACTAGTTGTAACTATATCTTTATACTCTTCACTTATCTCCCATAGGATAGGTTCCTCTTCAAGAAGGGATGTAGTGAGAGGGTGATGGGCAAGTTCATGAGTTGGAAAGGGAGTATGAGGTGTGGTGGATGGCTCATGGATAGGCTTTAGAATGGTAGATTATTGAAGGAACTCTTGTAGGGAAACAAATTGAGTTGAGAAATAGAAGGGGCATCTTTTTCAATAAGAAATTCATTTTTTGCATAGCCTTCTTGAAGCTCTTTAATCACTGCAACTTTATCCCCAACCTTTTCAATTAGAGTCTCACTATTATTTTGAATCCACTCTTAGATAGACCTCCAAGATGGAAAAGCTTTATTTACTTAAGGAGTGTGCAATGAGTTTTGAATAAGCTCAATGTTTTCTTTGACCTGAATATCTTGATCTTGGCTTGATTCAAGTCCTTTCATATTCAAGTCTAGCTCTTTGATTTGCCTATCTATACTCTATTAGAATAGCTTCTCTTGAAGGTGATTAGTGGACTTTTTAAGATAAAGAACACAAGAGGGATGATATGAGGTACAATAAGACTCTTGAGGAGAGATGAGAGAGACTTTCATAGGTTTATATTCTTCCTTGACTTCAATTCCCCAATCTATACTTGTCTCACCTTGCTCACTCCATGACCTCACCACTTGATTCCTGCTTGGAATATTGAAAGACTTCTTAGGAGCTGTAGTCATATGAAATGTCAAAATTGGTAGTTTGGGTGTGACTTGTGACACCCAACCCATAGGTCCCTCTTGCATGCTCTCATGACCTTCTAGACATCTTTTTGCTTATAACCGGTCACCTGTAAACTTCTGAGACCTGATTCCAGCTTAGCCAAGATACATATAACTTGCTAGTTTCATCCCCTTAGGTCTATATCATATAAGATAGGAGAATTTGGGTTTGAATATAGCATTTGACCCTAGGGTGTCCCATTTCAATGCTCTTGTCCAATCACATTTTGAGCCCAGATGATTGTTTCCTTTTGATTCCTCTTCTTCATTATGTCAGCCTAGGGTGAATACATTTAACACATGGCCAATATATCTCTATAAAATCCCATTTAGATTTCATTTTAAAATGGTTTCCAAATACTACAAAAGCAAGAAAAAATACAATAAAGACCACTAAAGCAAATTTCCTTATTCTTTGTATACAGCCATCTAATACAGCTACTAGCATATTCAAACCCTCACACTAGTCCCTAGCCACCTCAAGCACTCTCAATTTGGCATTTTTTCATCCACATAACACTATTTCATAAAGCACATCAAGTAAGAGAACTACATATAGCTTGATCCCTCTTCAAAGTATTGGTATGTAGGTAGTGTGCCCACATAAGGGGTGTGGATACAAGTTTAATGCATCATACACACACTAACCCCCCCCCCTTTTTCTTAAGTTTTATCAAGAAAAATGAAGGTCTAGGGTTTTAATATTGAATTAGTTCTACAAGGAGCTCCATCGATATTCAAAACTTGAAATTTCATAAGCAGGCTTACATAGGGACAATAGACCAAACCCAAAAAACTCAGATCTCTATGACTAGTTTGGACAATAGTGGTAGGACCTAGACTATAGCACCAGACCCCAAAGTGTCTTGTTTTTATCACTCATAGCCTTTCATCAAAAAAAAACTAGATCCAGGTTCACAACACTATCCTAATCTTGCATAGCCAATTTTAGCCTCTATCTTAGCCATCTCAGTCCAGTTTTAAGTTAAGTTGTATTTCTCCTTATCTATTGTTATTTTTAGAAAGGTTCAAAAGGAATAGTAAATTATACAAATTATTATTCTAATTATTTAAATATTACTTACTGATTTATTTATTATATACCCTTATCTAAATTAGGAATAAGAGTTCAATATTCCCAAAATTGTTAAATCATTTGGTGAACCCGACTTACAACATTTGCACATAAAAACCCTAGAAACCCTAGGGTACATTCCTTGCTAATTTTTAAAATATTTTTTGACTTTTTACTTGCATATTTAAATCAGAAATTCACATTAATTTTTAAAATTCCATAGTAATTTTAAAAATCATTTATTCTGAACCCTAGTTGAATTTACTAGGTCCTTTTATGCACAAAAACCCTAGAGACCCTAGGGAAAATTTCTTACTAAATTTAGAAATAATTTTTTGATTTTTTTTACTTGCATATTTAAATTATAAATTCACATTAATTTTTAAAATTCTATAGTAATTTTTTAAAAAAATCATTTTTTTCAAAAACCCTAATTGCATATACTAGGTCCCATTGCTTTTGAGGTATCACCTTACATGTTTGTGAGCTTCATATCCTTTTTATGCATTCTCTAGTTTGTTGTTTTTAAGACTTTACATTTCCTATATTTATTACTTTCCATCCATATCACTCTACTTATTACAACTTTTTACAAAAAATTCAATCAATTTTTATTTTGTTTTCCTATTTTAACAATGGCCAAATACATTGGTTTTGATGAAACTGCTAAAAGATAACTTCAAGAAATCTTAACCAAACACCCTAGCATGCAAGATGATATGATTAAATACTACAAGAAGAGCAAAAAAAATCAAACAATGGTCAACCCTCTCAAACCATAGAGTAACCAGTTGTACATGACACTACGAGGGCAACTATGTCTCAACAACCCCTATAGCAACCAAACCTTCCTATGAGGCACCACTAGTTATGGTTAGTACATCTTTGTCTCCTGATGTGGTTGTCCTTATATAAGAGATAAAATCTCTTCAATCCTGCTACATCTTGAGCAAGGTGCCTCTAGACCTACACAAGCCTTAGATTCTTTTGCTCTACTCATACACCATTGGCATGTCATATTGCTTCTACACCCTTGCCACCAGGTTTTTTTTCAACCCAAGCTCACTCTATGTGATGGAAATGGTGATCTAAATACACATTTGAGATATTTTCATGATGCATGCTTGGATTATGTGTCAAATGATTGGTTATTAACCAATTTGTTTCCATGGAGGCTAAAGTATTATGCTTTACAATGGTTCTATAGTCTACCAAATCAGTCGGTCAATGCATTCAATCCTTTAGATGACATGTTTCTAGCTCATTTCAGCATTAACATTGGTGATAAGATTTTCTATGCCCAAGTTGAATAATATAAACAAAGTTCAAATGAGCATATCACATATTATGTTCTTCGATATAAAACTATCTTGGCTAAGATGACTAACCCCATGGTTGATCAAGAGTTATAATATATCTTCAAACAAAGTCTTTTACTAGCTTTATATGAATCAATAATGTTCAAAATTTTCACTTCCTTCACTGAGTTATATCATACACTAAATGAAAGGGAAGTAAAATTAATTTCAATGGGTAAACTCAATTACACAAGTATATTAGAAATAACAAACAAGAGTAACAGTAAAGTCCCATACAAAGTCAAGGTCAATGATAACAAAATTCAGAATCAACCTACAATTAATTTGGCTTCAAATCCCCCTTATCAAGTGGTTTTATCAGCACCTCCTCAATGAACTTTTACCAATCTACCAGTATCTCCATCCAGAGTCTTATAGAAGTTATAGGAATGTAATAGCATATCTCTCCCTCCTATTTAGGAAGTTGATCCAATGAATCCTATTCCATGGGGATATGATCAAAATGCATTTTTAGATTTTCATTGGGCACTAGGGCACATGATAAACAAATGCATAAGTTTGAAACACAAGATATAGGACTTGATAGATGGAAACATTATTGATCTTGGCACTCTAGTTGAGCCTCCTCAGGCAAAGCAAACATAGGAAAAAGTTTTGTGAATCTTCTAAGATCTTTTCCCAAAACATTCTAAACAAGAGACAAGGGATACATTAGGTATTCATAATGTATACCATGTACATCCTCCACTAGTTACATATCATGCACCTTCATTTAAGACACATCCTTTAAGCAACATGATTGGTGTGTATAATTCCAAAGTTCTAGCTAGACCTTCCATCTCCTTCTCAAAAAAGGAGATAGTTGAGGATGATTCAGATTACCATGCACTCTTTATCAGAGCCTACATTCATAATAAGCCCATTCATAGTGTTCTCATAAATAATGGATCCAATTTGAACATGTGCACTATGGCATTACTATAGCATTTGGGATATTTAGAGTAGGATATTACCCTGATAGATTTAGTGGAAACATATAGATTTCATTGGTTGAGATTGTACTTCCTCTATAGGTTGGTCTAACACATGTGGCCATACCATTTACTATTATTCCCAATGCTAGAGTTTTTGATATGTTACTTAGTTGACCATGGATTCAAAAACTTTAAGTAGTACCTTTTATAGTTCATATATTAATGAAGTTCATTCACACTAATTAGTTTGTTATAGTTGGTGGAGTTCCATATGAGTTACCACTCCCCACTTCAGAGCCATATCCTACTTTGTAGTCACTAATTTTAGCTTCTCCACCAGTTACAGTTCTTCCTCCAATTTAGATTTAGAAATAGTCAAGGCCTTCCTTGCTAGCACAAAGAGTTCATCTATTTCCATGGAGGCCTCTTTTAGATCAGCAATAGTTTTAAGAATCTAGACAATTACCAACTACAGTGTTCATTGAGGTCTCATGCCTCAACACATAGAGCACATGTTTAAAGAAATTTTCCTACTATTAGATGGGTCCCTAAGAACCCTATGATTGTATCCACTTCTCAGAGTTATGAGGGGCCCCATTGTTGGTTTCCACTATAGAGATTTTAGAGCATTTATAGTAGACACAACTTTTAGAGCCACAGTCTTAGCATTTCCATCATGCTTCATGATCACGCATGATCCCTCTCCTTGATATAGGACACCATGATAGGGAGTCTCCCATGAGATTCATCGGTTAGTATCATCTCTCTTCATCCTTAATATACACAATTTGTTTTTGATTGATTGTACATTTCTCAAATATAAAAAATACAAAAACATTCAAATAATCAAAAACACCAAAAACATTTCAATTGTATGCATTATCCATGATTTACATTTATACTACCATGTTAGACTTACATTTTTTGTTCTATACTATTATTTGTTAATTTATCTACATTACCATGCTTCACTTGATCTTCTTTGAGTGTGTGTAGTATCATCCAAATCCTTAATTGCTTCACTCTACCCATTGAGGGGGCATCCTACTTATACATTCGATACATACATCGATATATTTACCCACTGGGGCCATCTTCTACATGACTACACCATCTAGGTTATGTCATCCCTACACCACACACTCTAGTTATCATGTCGATATACATTACTTACTAGCTTACTCAAATTATTCTATCGACATTCACTAGTATATAACACTTGTGTATTTATTAGCATATACCTAGTCTTGTACTACATGTCTTGCATACTTTCACTTCTTTCTTTGATTAGTTAGATACGATTGTATTTTTAGTATTTTCATGCTTTCCTTTCTTAATTTGCATAGCTATATGTGATTGCATTTTCTTGATACTTGTCTTGTCTCTTGTATGTGCCTTAGGACATTTTCCATTATCCTTTGCTTATACTCTTCTATGTGATTGTGGCCCTTGTGCCAACCTTGCATGTTTTCAAATTGTATATGTATATGGAATTTGAATAGGCCTTGTATGCTTGATTTACATTTTGAGTGATATGTGCCCATGTCCCTTATTTTATTGGCCCCTTGGCCTACTCCTGTATGATTTTTACTTCTTGCCTTGTGTGCTTGTTTTAGATTAAGGTAAAAACAAGTTTTGAAGGGACCCCGAAACCCTTTAACAGAATCAAAATAGATAAAGCAATAACATGCACCAGGATAAGCAATCCTTAAACCTACTAAAAAGTAGCTAAAAAATTAGGTTATCCAAGGACAACCTCAAAATCTAGTTTGTAATCAGCCCCCTAATATCCTAAATAATGATTTAATATCTATTTTTTAGGGGTAAAATCTAGAATAGTTGCCTGTCTACCATCAGCAATATTCTACATACTTTCTAGCTCTCTAGTTTTCCTAGTGGGTATTCTTCTAGGTTTGTCAGGAGAACCAACATCTAGTTTCAGCTTAAAATGATGTTCATCTCTTTTTTTAGATTTATCCAGAGTAGAAGCAACATGTTTCGCCTTAGTTTGCTGGTCTTTTTTGCTGCTTCTTGTTTTTACCCCCTTAGTATTGGTCTTTTTTTCAACCCTTTTTCTTTGGTTTAGAATTTGCTTTAAGTTTTCTCCATTATCATACACAGGAAGCTCATTTAAAGGGGAATCATTATCAACCAGAATCTCCTTGGACTAAGAGTAAAGAAAGTCTCCCTCCTCTAATTTTTTTCCAGCTTCAGCCAAGAATTCACCTTCCTCTGGCTCATTTTTGTCATCAACATCTCTCCATCGATCTTCTATCCTTTGATAGGAAATAATTTGTTTTGATAGATCTGTCAAATCATCTATTCTTTGTACTGGTATTATGGTATCTGATTGCAACCCATGTCCTTCTTTCACAAAATTTTCTTTCTCAAAAGGAAGCTCTTATTACTTGTTTGCTTCTCACTGTTTTCAATGCCATGATCCTTATCATGCATTTTATTCATTTATTGGATGCCATGATGGACATCATGTTCCATCCCTCCTTGATAACTAACAACTAAAAATTTTAGTTTTAATTCAGTACATTACACATGATATTACATTGTTATATCTATCTAGGCATACCCCTGTTGATCTAACAATCTCCAATACAAACCATATTATATCTTGAGACATCATTTTGATTATCATTGCTATATCATGTATTTCATAGCATAACACACTTGCATGGCTCTTTCTTCTGATGGTATTCATTATAGGGTCTTCATTCCTACCCTAAAAATAGGGGGCAATAAATAGGGGTTTTTTCACAGAGATTAGAGCTCCTACTAGTTAAAAAATTAGTTTTTAGAACAATCATAATAGTAATCAAAGGTCAAAATAGGTATAATAGACCATAAATATAGTGAAAATTATAGAACAATCATTAGATTCAACAAAGGACAATAGTGCTTGACATGGAAAATAATGCCAAATAGTAGGGTGTCTTATTTTTGGTGCTCCTATCAAAATAGCAGAAAACCCAAATTTTCAAAAAATAATAAAAAAGGTTAGCTCATCTACAATTTTTTCACATACAAACCAGTTTAGACTTAGTAGTTTCATTATATTTTCTACTACCATGATAGACTCACATTTGTTGTTTTATACTATTGTTTATTGATTTATCTACTTTACCATGCTTCACTTGATCTTATTTGAGTGTGTGTAGTACCATCCAGATCTTTAATTGCTTCACTCTACCCATTGAGGGGGCATCCTACTTATACATTTGATACATATATCGATATATTTACCCACTGGGGGAATCTTCTACATGACTACACCATTTAGGTTATGTCATTCCTACACCACACACTCTAGTTATCATGTTGATATACATTACTTACTAGCTTACTCAGATTATTCTATCGACATTCACTAGTATATAACACTTGTGTATTTATTGGCATATACCTAGTCTTATACTACATGTCTTGCATACTTTCATTTCTTTTTTGGATTAGTTAGATACGATTGTATTTTTAGTATTTTCATGCTTTCCTTTTTTGCTTTACATAGCTAGATGTGATTGCATTTTCTCAATACTTTTCTTGTCTCTTGTATGTGCCTTAGGACATTTTCCATTATCCTTTGCTTATACTCTTTTATGTGATTGTGGCCCTCATGCCAACCTTGCTTGTTTTCAAATTGTATATGTATATGGCATTTGAACATCCCTTGTATGCTTGATTTATAGTTTGAGTGATATGTGCCCATGTCCCTTGTTTTATTGGCCCCTTGGCCTACTCCTATATGCTTCTTACTTCTTGCCTTGTGTGCTTGTTGCTTATTTGCTTCTCACTGTTTGCAATGTCATGATCCTTAGCATGTAATTTCTTGCTTTCTTGGATGCCATGATGGACATCATGTTCCATCCCTCCTTGATAGCTAACAACTAACAACTAAAAATTTTAGTTTTAATTCAGTACATTACACATGTTATTGCATTGTTATATCTATCTAGGCATACCCATGTTGATCTAACAATCTCCAATACAAACCATATTATATCTTGAGACATCATTTCGATTATCATTGATATATCATGTATTTCATAGCATAACACACTTGCATGGCTCTTTCTTTTGAGGGTATTCATTATAGGGTCTTCATTCCTACCCTCAAAAGAGGGGGCAACAAATAGGGGTTTTGTCATAGAGATCAAAGCTCCTACCAGTTGAAAAATTAGTTTTTAGAACACTCAAAATAGTAATTAGAGGTCAAAATAAGTAGAATAGACCATAAATATAGTGATAATTATAGAACAATCATTAGATTCAATAAAGGACAACAGTGCTTGACATGGAAAATAATTCTAGGCAATAGAGTTTCTTATTTTTGGTGCTCCTATCAAAATAGCAAAAAACCCAAATTTTCTAAAAACAAGCAAAAAGGTTAGCTCAGCCACAATTTTATCACATACAAACCAATTCAAACTTAGTAGTTTCATTATATTTTATACTACCATGCTAGACTTACATTTCTTATTCTATAATATTGTTTATTGATTTATCTACATTACCATGCTTCACTTTATCTTCTTTGACTTTGTTATGTACCATCCAAATCCTTAATTACTTCACTCTACCCATTGAGGGGGAATCCTACTTCTACATTCGATACATACATCAATATATTTACCCACTGGGGGCATCTTCTACATGAATGCACCATCTAGGTTATGTCATTCTTACACCACACACTCTAGTTATCATGTTGATATACATTACTTACTATCTTACTCAAATTATTCTATCGACATTCACTAGTATATAACACTTGTGTATTTATTAGCATATACCTAGTCTTGTACTACATGTCTTGCATACTTTCACTTCTTTCTTTGATTAGTTAGATATGATTCTGTTTTTAGTATTTTCATGCTTTCCTTTCTTGCTTTACATAGCTAGATGTGATTGCATTTTCTCAATACTTGTCTTGTCTCTTGTATGTGCCTTAGGACATTTAACATTATCCTTTGCTTCTACTCTTCTATGTGATCGTGGCCCTCGTGCCAACCTTGTGTGTTTTCAAATTGTATATGTATATGGCATTTGAACATGCCTTGTATGCTTGATTTACAGTTTGAGTGATATGTGCCCATGTCCCTTGTTTTATTATCCCCTTGGCCTATTCTTGTATGCTTCTTGCTTCTTGCCTTATGTGCTTGTTACTTTTTTGCTTCTAACTATTTGCAATGCCATGATCCTTATCATGCATTTTCTTGCTTTCTTGGATGCCATGATAGACATCATGTTCCATCCCTCCTTGATAACTAACAACTAAATTTTTTAGTTTCAATTTAGTACATTACACATGCTATTACATTGTTATATCTATGTAGGCATACCCCTGTTGATCTAACAATCTCCAATACAAACCATATTAAATGTTGAGACATCATTTCTATTATCATTGCTATATCATGTATTTCATAGCATAACACACTTGCATGGCTCTTTCTTCTGAGGGTATTCATTATAGGGTCTTCATTACTACCCTCAAAAGAGGGGGAAACAAATAGGGGTTTTATCACAGAGATCAGATCTTATACCTGTTGAAAAAATAGTTTTTAAAACACTCAGAACAGTAATCAGAGGTCAAAATAGGTATAATAGACCATAAATAAGTGACAATTATAAAACAATCATTAGATTAAATAAAGGAAAACAATGCTTGACATGGAAAATAATGCCAGCTAGTAGGGTGTATTATTTTTGGTGCTCTTATCAAAATAGAAAAAAATCCAAATTTTCCAGAAATAAGCAAAAAGGTTAGCTCAACTACAATTTTGTCACATACAAACTAGTTCAGACTTAGTAGTTTCATTATATTTTTTTAGAGAATCCATATATATGGAGCTTCATGCACAGCATGATGACTCTCACTTCTAGTTTTAGATTGGATAGCTAGTATAACTTTCAGATCATAATCCATGTTATAGACACCAGTGATTGGGGGTAATGTATGTGGCACATTTAACTTCATTTTTTTTTGAGTTCAGTATATTACTTAGGAATTCTCAGTAGTTGCATGCCTTATTCTATATACAATTGGTTGGCATCATTTCAAAGTGGCTTTCATCCAAGCTTAACCTTCACATTCTTGAGTGGCTTCCACATAAGCCTAGCTTCTAGTTTCAAAGTGGCTTTTATACAATCCTAATCTTCTCCCTTTAGAGTGGCCAAGATTGGCCTAGTTTGCAGTACACATTTGGCTATTCATGCCACATTTTTAGATTAAATATCATTCATGGGATTTAAAATACATCTCATATGACACACATTCATATTAGTATAATTTCATAGATTCACTTAGTGGGCAATTATGGAGCTAAAGGTCTAACTAGCCTTTGTATTCTTGAGCCACCTACTCAGAGGGATTGGACACACAATCTAAACATCAATTAACATATGCATGATTACATAACTTTACTTAGTAGGCAACAATGGAGCCAAAGGGCCAACCTTTGAATTCTTGAGCCATTCTCAAGGAATTGAGCATTCATATCCATTTGTGATATTACATTTGGTACAATACATACCCAACACACATCTAGCATAACTCAGTATCACAACAGCTTTTATATTGTTTCATGTACCTGGTGAGGTGTATTCATTTCTTTATCTTCCTCTCTCTCTTACCCAAAGTTTTACATTATTATTTTAGATATATAGTATCTAGTAAGAACTAATCTACTCTTTTTTTTCTCTTATAGATTTACATTTCACAATGTGCTCTCTCTATGCACACTCAGCATCACATAGCTTCATGGGATTCACTCTTATAGATAAGTTTAGGTATGCTCTCTACTTTTCCTTTATCCTAGTATTTTGCTTTGTTACATCACTAGAATAAAGAGGGGGCAAATATAGTCATATAAAATGTCAAAATTGGTAGCTTGAGTGTGGCTTTGACACCCAACCCATAGGTCCCTCTTTCATGATCTCATAACCCTTCTAAACACTTTTTTTATTATAACCAGTCATCCATAGACTTTTGAGATATGATTACAACTCAGCCAAGTTGCATTTCTTATGCTAGTTCCATCCCCCTAGGTCTTGAATCTGTAGGATAGGAGTACTGGGGTTGGACTATAGTGTTGGACCTTAGAGTGTCCCATTTTTAGCGCTCTTATCCAATCACTTTTTGAGCCCAGATGATCATTTATTTTCAATTCCTCTTCTTCATTATGTTAACCTAGCCTGAATACATTTAACCCATGACTAATAGATCTCTATAAAATCTAATTCAAAGTTCATTTAGAAGGGGTTGGAAAATGTTTTAAAATCAAGCAAAAATACAAGCAAGACCACTAAGGCAAATTTCCCTATTTTTTGCATACATCCATCTAATACAACTACCAACATATTCAAAACTTCACACCAGTCCCTAACCACTTTAAGCACTCTTAATTTGGAATTTTTGCATCTACATAACACTATTGCATAAAACACATCAAGTGAGATAACTACATATGTCTTCATCTCTCTTCAGAGTATTGGTATGTAAGTAGTGTGCCCATACAAGGGGTATGGATACACGTTTAGTAAATCTTACACACACTAACACCACCCCCTTTTTCTCAAGTTTTATCAAGCATAATGAGTGTCTAGGGTTGCAATATTGAATCAACTCTACAAGGATCTTTGTCAACATTTAAAACTCAAAATTTCATAAGCAAACTTGCATAGGGACAGTAGATAAAACCTAGAAAACTCAACTCTCTATGACCAGTTTGGACAATAGAGATAGGACTTGGACTATAATGCTGGACCCTAAAGTGTCTTATTTTTTATGCTCCTATCCTTTCATCAAATGAAAGTTAGATCCATGTTCATGACACTGCCCTAGTCTTACACAGCTAGTTTCAAGCTCTATCTTAGCCATCTCAATCCATTTTAAAGCTTAGTTGCATTTCTCCTTATTTATTATTTTTTTTAAAAAGGTTCAAAAGGCACATTAAATTATACAAATTAGTATTATAATTATTAAAATATTACTTACTAATTTATTTATTCTATACCCTTAACTAAATTAGGAATAAGACTCCAATATTCCCAAAATTGTTAAATCAAGAGGCTCTTAAGGAAAAGAAGTAGCATTTTAGTTCTCAACAATAGTTTCCTCCCTCTCTTGAATTCTCTCTTGGATGGAATTCCAAGAATGTAGATTTTGAGGAACATATGAAAGACTTGAAACACCTTTAATATCACTTGGAAAAGGCTCTTGGGAAAGAATAAGTGGCATATATGAGGGATGAAAGGATTAAACCTACCATCCTTCATGAAATCTTAGAATATCTTCTATTTTTGAGTGAGACCACTTACATCTAACATTTCACTTGAGATGCTTTGCCAATTTGCTCTCTCAATAGGTCCCCATTATTCTTTCATTGGCTACAATGAATCTATCATATCATGAATGAGGTGAATAGGGGTATCTTGACCATATTCTCTTTGGGTATTAAGGTCTAACATGTACCTCTCATATCCTAATAGAATTTTTTTCAAACTTGAAATAGATTGGTTTGAGGAATAATTAGGGACATCTTGAGCTTGATAAGGTTGCTCATATACAACATCATGGTCATGTAAAGGAAAAGTAGGCTAAAAATAGGACTGATATGACTCATAAAGAGGGTAACAAACTTGATAAGGTTGTTAAGGCACATAGTTGGGGTCATAACAAGGCTGATAAGGAGGTATAAAACAAAATCTATATTCATACTCAGCCATCACAACTTCATGAGTCAAAGGAAAACATAAGATATTATCAAATAATTTTCAAAATAAGTACATGGGTTGTTGGAACTAGTTGATTGCATTTAGATCCATTATTAATGTTTTTTGAATGCCTCCAAATGCTAATAAGTTGAATAACAACACCAAGAATTCTTCCACAACTTTGGACCTTAGTCCCACCGAGCATACCAAAACTATTATGCATCAAATTTACATGATTTATAAGGTTGTTCAAGCCTTCAAAATTTTATGTAACATGGAAATACCTCAAGATTGTGAGTACCCTATTGAATATTTGAATCTTGAGGTTAAATAGATAGTTCCCCTTGATGAATCACTTAGGATCAAACACTACTCTAACACTTACTAGGAAAAGGGAGAGAAACCTACTTTAATGGAGGTGATGTACCGAATATGAAATGATCACTACTAACCAACTAAAATTACACTTCAAATAAGAGACTAACCTACACATGACACTAATCCAAATCTGCCTCTCTACATCAATGTTTCTCATGAAGGTTTTTGAAGAAAGCTTGAGCTAGGAAGACTAGTCAAGAGGTCATGACATGACACTAATGAAAGATAACTCACTAAACCCCCAAACACTCTATTTCAAGACTTTAAGAGACCTATAAAAAGGATTCCAAACTAAACATGAATGCTAAACAAGTACAAACATGCCAAAGAAGCAAGATTATCACTTAGCAAGATCAACTAGTCAAAAATGCATATTGAAAATAGTCCATGGAGAAGGTGAAATAATGTTATTCATTATTGATAAAAGTTTTCAAATGGGTATGTATTCACCATACACATGTAGAGGATACAAAATTATTCAATTAAGGTTGAATATATATCAAAAGTGAGAGAGAAGAAGAGAAGGGCATAGGAGAGAGAGAAAGATAAGTGTATCATGAGTTAAAATGAAGATAAGGGTTATAAACTATCTTAGTAGCTCCTAAATTCCATGTGTATCTATTTTGAATATTCTCCTTTGTTCCAAGTGGTGTAGGAGTTAGAATGCTTACTTGACACATTATTTTATTTTCTAAATTTTCCTTTATCTTGGCTTGTGAATGGACAAATGGCACACTTCAATAATCAAATATTATTGAGTTACATCTACCCATATTATTTGACACCTCTCATCATTTTTATAAACTCTCTCAATTGGCATCTCACTAGTAATCATCATTCATGTGCTTATGTGTCTTTCAACCCTTTCATCTCACCAGCCCAATCTTGCATACAAGTGTCAAAACTTGAATTCATCTTCTCCAACTCATTCTCTCTCCATGGATGGTCTATTAAACTCATATTAGACATGTAGCAATTCATTTTCAAGTTTAAAACCAATCCTAGGAACTCATTCTCCACCAAAATTTCCATTTTGGCTTCATTCCTTATAACCCTAAAATCTTACAAACCTCCTTGTGTAGAGAAGTGTATAGATGGTACTAATAAAATGAAGGCATATTTTATGACCTAGTATGGCCTTACATCTTCATGTCAAATTTCATGTCTTGAGAGTGAGTGGAAGTGTCATTTTCTATTATTTATCTCTCCTAACTATGTCTTAATTAGGCTTCCTTACCTAGAGACTAAAATTTTGTTTCACATGTGAAACCCCAAATAAATATTTGATTTAATTTTAGTACCCCCTAAAGATCATCCATTTCAAATTTGGGTTCCTAACACCCTATACGGACCTCCCAAGTAGCTTAAAACATCCTTCTTTAGACTATTTTGTATAGTTTCATACCTTTAGGTACCAACCAATGGCAAGGGGTGATAAATGGGATAGTTTTGGACATGATTCAGGTCATTTTGAAGTTCATCCAATACATATAATGTCATTAAAACCATCTCCTCTCTCAATAGGTTAGAATTAATCTATTTGGTAGGCTAGAGTGCCTTACACTCTTAAGGATGATTCATGAAGGTTGGGGCATCAATCAAATAACCAATGCCACAAACTTAAAGTAAAATAGGTTAGATAACTCTCCCTAGGATCATAAGGTCCAATGTAACATCTCCATATTGTACTGAGCAAGGAAAGATAGCTTCTTGGGATGGCAGGCTATATTTTATGAGGTTTAGAAAGAAAACAAGTGTGAGAGAGAATTCAAGAGTCTATACTGAGTTGAAAATGAATTATTAAGGTATGTGACATTCTTCATTCCATTTAAAAAATACTCTTTCACTCTCCTTATTCATCAGACCTCTTGCACACACCATTAGTTGATGTTTAGGGTTTGTGAGCAAAGTAAGGCAAGAGACCCTCATGGTTGTGTTTAATCCACTTTGTCCATTGTCAAAGGATTATAAATTTCATGATATGTTTATTGAAGATACTAACACTTCCTTATATATTTTATGGTCTTGTATTATCTAAACATACCATCTCCTTATCACCTTGAGGCGTATAGGCCTATGTGATCTTTATTGAATGTCATGACTAAGTTGTAGGTGATTGTAGGGTTTAGAGAGCCTTTTGGTTATTTTCCTTTGAACCTCCTATTTAGGTCTTTATGAACTCAAAATTAATCCTTCACTTTTTCATAATCTCACCAAAAATACAACTCTATAACCATGCATTGACTTCCTTTGTAGGTATGTGTATCTAATTGGGCTTGTTAAGCCTGAATAGAGTTTGTCAACATTTTATTTACTTATTTATTGATTCTAAGGGGTCTGATGGGATCATGTCATCACCATGAATTATCTCAAGTGCTTCATATTTCATTTTTTCTCTTTTCTTCACAAGCAACTTTGCCTGCCAAATAAGGTAGGCTTGTAGCTTATGTTAGTTGAGTAGGTAGGGGTTTGAAAAGGGCCTTATGTACAGTCAGTTTTCTATGACATCCTCTTTGTTTTCTTTAACTTGAACTAATTTCTTGAACTTTTTTGGTGATCCCAATCTGGTTCCAATGCTTTCTTAAACACTTTTCCCCTTTCTTTAGGCTTGAAACTAGTTAACTGACCTTACAACCTATGTGTTTATAGGAGTAATCTAAGTTATTTTGAGGGTTTGGGATATTCTCTCTTCAAAATAGTGATCATCTCAAGATTTTTTGGGTTTTTGAGAATCTAATAACTTTTCAAACTACTCAAAACATTACATACTTACCTAGCACACACTATCCAAGACAACCTTCTTAATAGATGGTTGTAGGTGGTCATTAGAGGGGTTAGAATCCATCTTGTTTTGAGCTTGTCCCTTTCAAATCAAAAATAACACATACAGTATCCAAACCTCATTAAGTTATTTTCCTCACCTTATATAAGGTTAAATTCCCATTTTTGTAGCATTTTCAAACCTTGCATCCAACATCATGTGTCATCTTTCTCTTAACTACATGTATACAATTGTAAGTGGCCATTTTGGTGATTAGAGTGTTAATTCCATAGAGTGTGACCTTATTCAAATAGGTCATTGACCACCTGAAAGTGACTAATATTCATTTGATGTGTCATATCATTGCATTAAAAGATCCATATATCATTTTCAAAGCATTTAACAACCTCTATCTTCACTATCTCCATACACATTCCTGTGTAGAAGCATTAGGCTTGTTTACCCTATCATAAACTCTATTTTGAATTTATATGTCTTGGTATATTCATTGGTATCTTATATTTTTCAGCTTTAATCCATCGCAATGCTTTCATTCTTAGGTCTACAACTTTAAATATTGACACACCATTGAATTTCTCTTAAAGTTGCAGACCTATAGGTATGCAAACTTATAGGTCTATAATAGTATGTTTTAGACTTTGAAAAGAGAAAAAAATATCACTAGGACTCAAATATCATTCCTTCCTTGCATCAAAACATTTATTAATAAGTTTTAACTCTCAATTTCTTTGGAAATATAGATTTAGACCCACTTAATTCATCTTGTTAAGCAGGCAACTCTAGGACACATTCCAGAAGGTGGATGATGATATGACCCTTTTGTAACTAGTACATAATGTTTAGATGATAGGAGGGAATTGAATGGTTTGAGAGGATATTATAAGATAATGGATAATCACTTAGATTCATTATTCCATGTGGATAACTCTAAAACCAAAGAAACATTGACAGTCACTTGCAAACTATACAAAAGAGCAACTCTCCTTGCCAAATGAATTCCCACACATACCAACCTAGTGAATGGAAATTTTAAATACATTTATATACCTCTAAGGACCCATTCCAATTGTTTTCATTTAGCCAAAAATCTCACACTTGCATTAGAGTTTCATAAAACTCAATCTGTGGGGATTTAGGCCTTAAAAAAGCACCTTAGCTCCTTAGAAATTGTTCACAAAGCTAAGGAGCTAAATAAAATAACCAATGTCATTAATTGGAATCCCATATGTTCCCAAAATCTAGATAAAATATTATCCCTAAACTCTAACTATATGGCTTGTATTGTGCATTTAAAAATAGCCTTCATGAGCTTGTGAAGGGAGGGATGGAGGAGAGAGAGAATTTAGTGCATTTGTTGGACCTAAAACCTAATCCCAAGATATAATATGACATGTGGAAGATGAAAGGATGTTCATAAACTATTTTTACCTACAAGTGATCCCAAAAATTCCATACAAGTCTCTTAACTCTCTTCTAAAGAGTTAAATTTCAAGATTCTGACATTTATCTAACTTGTTGACAAGTGTGGTAGTTACGTGACTACTCCAAGGTCTTTTGAAGGTTTATTTTACATATTTTCCACTTAGAGTTATTTTACATACATTGGAGTTAGTCAAAAATCTCATTTTCCTTCATTATACACTACCTTAAGGTTTCCAAATGAACCTTAAACACTCCAAAACATCGTGAAATGCTTATATAAGTTGATTAAGGCTTTAAATGACCTTGAAAGACACCTAAATACCTATAACACTTCTTGAATAACTCTCAGCACTCTAGGATAAGACTAGACCACCACAAGACCACCATAGGACTTTACCTTAATTTTTCCAAAATTAGCTTAAACAATGCTAATAAGGCTTTATGAAGACTTTTTGAAATATATATATGGCATGATAAGGCCTTGAACTAGGTTAACAAGACATGACCAAAAATTTTCACCTATAGAGCTTGACATTTTGACCTCGGGGGACAAAATTGGTCAATAATATATATAGGAGACACATTTGATGTATTGATTGGCACACATATATATATATACATGGTTTTTTTGGTATGTGATTGTGTTATGGATTCACTTTTGTGTTTATGAAAATGATATGGTTAGGACAACTAATTTTTGTAGGATTTTATTAGAGTTATAACAAGATTTTATTCTGACATGAATTGAGTAACCTGTATTTTTATTTTGTGTAAGACAATATGCACCAATGATAGGGGAAACCATGATGTCTATTGTGTTATACGCATAAGGACTAATCGATTCACAAGTGCAAGAATTACTGCATCATGATATGGAAGATCACAATAACATTGTTTATAATGATCGTAATGATCTAGATTCAACAAAGAGCAACAATGAAAACAAAATAATAAAAACTAATAATAATAATTTTAAAAAAATGAAACCAAGTAAGGCAAAACAAAAAATAAAATAAACAAACAAATATATAATAAAGTAAGCAAAACACATAATTTTTACAAACAAGAAATCAAGTAAACAAGAAGTAAATAAATGCCTTTTTATATGTCCTTAGCTAGAGTAAAACCCTTTGAGGTATGAGATAATTGACAATGTTAATTGTCTGATGGGTAATCTATGTAAAGGATAACTAGGGTATGTAACTTAAGATATGGGTTTTAAGTGATTTTTTTATATTTTTTGGATGATGGTGGTGGTTTATGAGCTGACCTTATATACCCCATGTAAATGAGTGTTTCCTACATAGTTTGTGTGAACCTCAAGCCTATGTAGTTTTCTCAATAAGGGAAGAAATGGAAAGTGGTGGTATTAGGTAAAATGATGATGATTAGATGAAATATACCCCCCCAAGAAATTATGATGGATGATGGGGTTCGGTTATGAATAATTATTATGGTGGTGTATGGATTGGTGTTTAATTTAAGGATAATGTACAAGAGTCTACCGAAATCATGAGCAAAGGTGTAATTACATAACTGTGAAGATCAAACCTTAATTAAAATGTTGTAGGCAACTAAAAATATGGGATATATAAAAATGAATAGGGATATATAAAAATCTATGAATGGGTAATGTTAGGGGATGCCCTCAAGTAACTATGGTGTATATAGAAAATAGCCTATACATGGCACCAAAAATTGGTTTTCACCACGTTACTTGTCCAAAGCGCCATAAGAATGGTTTTCACTTTTGGAAGAATTGTTTTCTTTCCCTTTTTTTTATTTTTTTTTATTTTTTGATTTTTTATATACATATCTATAGTAGCACTATATTATTCTAGGCATGGAAGTGCTTGAGGTGCATGATTTTTATAGGTTCATCAATCTCTTATCCTTCTTTTGTTACTAGTTTTTAATCATTTGATCCATATTTGGTAATGACGATGTATGGACATAACCAATTAAGTTCAAACTTGTCTTTATTTTTACTATTGGCATTGATATTCCATTAGTTTTCTATCAGAATAAGGTCTTTGATTTCAAATTCTCTTTCTTTGATTCTCTTATTATAGCTATGATAGAAATAGTTTTCATAGGCTTGAAAATAGTTAATGGAATTAAGACATTTATCAACCAAAATATTGAGCTCATATATCCTTGAGATTCAATATTATTCTTCATTAACAAAGTTTTATAGAGAGATTTTTAATGATGGAAGATCAATTGCAATAGGTAAGATGGACATAGTGCCATAAATAAAGGAATACAGGGTTGCCCCCATGGGTGTGCAAATTCTAGTATCATAAACCCATAAAATAGGGTAAAGTTGTAAATGCCAATCATGACCAACATCATTGATAATGCACTTAATGATTTTGAGGATATTGTTATTTGATGCATATGCTTGATAATTACCTTGGGAATAATATGGTGTGGACTATTTGTGATTAATATGGTATGTTTGGTAAAGGATCTTCACATATTTATTTTTTAAGGATTTATCATTATCTGATATAATGGTAGAAAGGATACTGTAATGGAAAATTATGTGATTTAGGATAAACTTAGAAATTTGTTTTCTAGTTGCGTAGGTTAGCAAAATGGCTTTGACCCACTTAGTAAAGTACTCAGTGGTGGTGATTATATATTGGTGACCATCTGAAGAATTAGGATTGATCTTTCCAATTAGGTATAACCCCCATGTGAAAAAGGGCCATGGAGTGGTAATGGGTTTCAATGTTTATGATGGACCATGGATTAGGTTACCATGCTTTTGTCATAGGTCACATTTCTTGACATATTAGCATGAATAATTTTCCATCCTAGGCTAGTAATATCCAATACAAATAAGTTTCTTTGAAATGACCATGCCATTAGTATGAGCACCACAAATACCATTGTCAACTTCCTTAATGACTAAGGCCACCTCTTCAAATTTTAAATACCTTAATAATCTTCCATCATAAACAATACGATGTAATGTATTTCCAAGGATGGTAAAGTGAGAAGCTCATTGGATTAGATTTCTTTTGATTGGGAGATAAGTTGGGAGAGATTACATTGTCATGGATGTATATGTATATATCCTATTACCAAAGGGAATCAGGACCAAAAACCTCACATACCATTTTATATTTGGGAGTGTCATATGTTGAACACATCAATTGTTCAACAAATGGCATAAATTACCCTATTATTGAATCTATTAAATTGATCAAAATATATATGCTGAAAGATTTTTTTAATATTATCCTTCATTCTTTTATAAATAATTAGCTTATCATCTTTATCTTGGTATTCAATGGTTACTTCTTTGATGATTAGTTGTGAATCCCCAAAAACTAAGAGATGTTAAATTTTCCACTAAATTATGAGATTGATACTATACATAAGAGCTTCATATTATGTTATGTTATTGGTATAATGGAATCCTACCCAAAATGCTTTTGGAATGAGATCATCATGTGGAGTGATGAGAAAAATACTTTCCCCTGAGCCATGACTTATGAAATATCTATCGAGTATAACTACCATTCTAATTATACATTTAAGTACATGATAACTTCATCTATAAAATCTATGATGAGAGGTTCACATCTATCATGGTGGTTCTACCAAGGTATTTACAAGTAATTGTCCTTTGATATCTTTTTGATTGACATACTCTATATCAAACTTATTGATGTGGGTTTTTTGCACACCTGATAACAATCATGAGGTAACATCTAACATTTTGGGATCTCAGTGAAGATTGAAATTACTCTAGGGCACAATTTGTATGTATTTGGTCTTATAGTGACCAGTGATGGAATAGTGGTAGGCAAAGCAACTGTTAACTGAGATGGTTCTGATATGGTTTTGATCCTAAATTCACTTGTGTTAAATAGAATGGAGATGGACTTAACTAAATTGGGAAAGATTTAAAGAAACTAAAGATGGAGGGAAGGTTAAGGAAATAAAGAGGATATATAAACAAATATCATGAATTCTTTATAACTAGATTTAGAACAAGGACTAATGCTTTCAACTTGTTGCTTTAGCATGCAGAACTGACAAATATAGTAAAGAGGTCTAAGGAATATAATGTAATTAACTCTTATTTATCAAATAAAGTTTTTCATTAAGACTATTATAGAATTTATTAATAAAAGGTTGTAGAAAATACCATAGAAAACCTTTGACTAGTTATAGCTCAGTCTAGGAAGTTGCATCAAATGGCATTTATACACAAATCTAAAGAGTAACCTAGCAAACTTGTTACAAAAAAATAAGATCTATCAACCTAAAATTATTACTAAACATTTTCAATTGATAAAAAATATTTCTAATTAACCACAAGCTACTTGAAACTGTTATAGCACATATCAAGGAACTAAACTACCAATTAGATAAAGTGCATAAAAAACTATAACACAAACATGACAGAGAAAGCTTTGAAACACAAATTTTTCAAAATAACCAAAAAGGTCTATATCTATATTGAATACCAAAAATTTTCCTCCCTTTAGAATGTGGGAGATACATGTATATATAGTCTTAGGATGGAGATGTTGCATCCTTTAAGCCATGCTCAAAGTTTCATCATCATTAGGACATACATGGCCATGACATAGCCAATCATTCATAAGAGAAAAATTTGTTACAACAACATTAAGTTATAATTAATTGATGTAATTACAAGGTAAATTTATTATGAAGAGTTCATTGTATTTGTAACCAGAGTTGCAATTGTGGTTATCTAGGGCATCTGAGAATCAATTATAACTGAAATAGTTGGTGTGGGTAGGGTAGCTAGAGATGCCTACCTATTCACCTAAATTTGTAAATAAAAGGTGTGACTTTCCTTAAAGTCCATTTAAATTTCCTCAAAGTCAAATAGAGGTATTTTGAAGAGCTAGGGGATTCTATCCATCAATTTTCTATGTGCCTTTAATGCATCCCCAAGATCTACATAAAGAGTCTATGTGTTAACAACCTAGCTTCTAGCAAAATTTATCAATTGTAGTGTTATGCCCCCAACTTATTGTATGTATTGGGATAGGAATATATGACTTATGGATTACTTATCCCTCTTTGATGTTATATATCACATTTATCTATGCATTTATTTGGTTAATAAGTTAGCCTATGGAGTAACCATGACCTAGGTAGACTATAAATAGAAGGTAGTGGGAAGTTGTTTAGGATCATATTAAAAATTCTACTGTTATTAAGTCTTATGTAGATTTCCCCCTCGAATTTGATTGTCTTTTATACATATATTATGATATATTTCAATCATATTGTGATATATTATTGTTATTATACTTTATTGTTGAAGTAATTTCATTACAAGTGGTATCAGAGTTGTAATTTGGGAAATCTTGTGGGTGAAACCTTAATATTAGATATTTTTGTATATCTTACCATCCACTATGAATTTTACTTCATTTTTTACTAATCTTGGGGAATCATTCAATCACATCATAAAAAAATAGCATTTGGAAGTCAATTTTGTGTGATTTATTTTAATTTTAGTGTTTTACATAAATTTTCTCTATAGTGTTCAATTCAAGGAATTTTTCTAAGTTATTTACATTTTTTGAGAGATTAGAAAAATCTATCTAGTATATGTTCTTTATATTTTTTTATTTTAGTCTGATATAAGTACAAAAAAAATTGGTTAAATTTTGGTCAAAAGTGCCAATCAAGATCAACACTGTCAAACCCTTTTTATGGTAGGATTGTAAACTAGGGACCAAAGAAAGGGTGCCAAAACTCTAGGTAAAACTCCTCAGAAGGTAGATATGGATTCATAATGGGGAGTTACTAGATATTTTGTATCAAGGTTCTCTGAGATAGATCACAAAGTGATTCAAATTGAATATAGTGTGTAAGGCATTCAAAGTTATATGTAAAGCATACAATCTGATATGAAAGCCGTATAATATAGTTTGGAAAATATATTTATGGTTTTACAAAATAATTATCCAAATCATACATTTATCACTATTGTACAACCCTAATATATTGGATCTCCCAAGTAACCTAATCCAAATCCAATTACCTTGCCACAAAAGAATTTGTTACCAAAGGTAGATATGCATAAATTTGATGGAAAGGATCCATTTAATTGAATCAACCAAATGGAGAAATTTTTTGATCTGCATCAAATCCCTTATGGATATAAGGTTACCATGTCATCCTTGTATCTATAACTTGAATAATTCATTTGGTATTGATGGTTGTGTGTTAAACATAAAAAGATGACTCTCGGTGTCACATGGTCATTTTTTACAAAGGAGCTATAATTACATTATAACCATAGTGTGATAGAGAATTACTTTTGCCAACTAGAAAAATTGTGAAAGACTAGCTCAGTCAAGGATTATATTCATCATTTTTAGAGCCTATCTTTATGTGTGGAGATAATTTCTGATGAGAACTTGAATGACCTATTTTTGGGTGGCCTCAAGGACCACATTCACCATGAGGAACACATGTTTAATCCACTTAAGTTTTTTTATTCTATTATCATGGTGTGTAGGATCAATGAAAAATTCATATCCAACAAGAATTAATCATTCACTCACTTTAGAGATCATAACACACCAACACCATCATTTCCTCCACCTATCAGACCAACCCCTCAAAAAATTGAATAGAAGCATGTAAAAAGATTATATTTTAGCTATGATGACAAGTGGATCAAAGGACATAGATGTGCTGAGAATAATATATTATAAATTGAGGATATAATTAATATGATGAAGAGGATGATGCCTCCAATGATGATGAGGAAGAGATAAATGAGGTACCTAAATATTCCCAACCTACAATCTCTTTTCGTGCACTTTCAGGTATTATCACTCCTCAAACACTTAAGGGTGTGGGTTTCCTCAAGAAATATAATATGATAGTGTTGATTGACTCATGGAGCACATATAACTTCATTTATCATAATTTGGCCACTCAATTGAACTATTTCATTTACCCAACACCAAAATTTTAGGTCATGATTATAGATGGTGGTAAAATCAATTGTTTAGGGAAATGCCATAGTATTAAGCTTGTTATGGGCAAGTACAATCTATATTATCCTATGTTTACTATTCCCATGGGTTGTGCAGACATTATTTTGGGATTCCAATATCTCACAACCTTAGGTACAATTGAGATGAACTTCCAAAAACTATTCATGTGTTTTCATTCTAAAGATAGGAAAATTGAATTACGTGGATTATGGGCAAAATCTTCATAATTGGTTAGTTCACATCAGATGATAAAGATGCTAAAAAGGGTGAAGAAAGATTTATAGCATGTTTATGTTCCATATAATTTCAACCCACAAAGGCATCTACACATCCTAATCTAAAGATGATTCTTGATGACTACCCATCTAGTTTTGGGGCCATGAAAAAAAGACTACCACCAAAAATAAAACATGATCATGTCATTCAATTACTTCTGGGAGTCAACCACCAAATATCATGGTCCATGACATGTTGGAGGCAAGGATCATGAGGCACAACTAGAGTTCATATTCATCACGAGTGGTCATGGTGCATAAGAAGGATGACACATGGAGAATGTGCCCAAATTATAGGTATCTCAACATGTACACCATCAAATATAAGTTTCTTATTCTAGTAATTGATGATTTACTTGATGAATTATATGGTTTTTTTTATTTCACAATTTTTTTTTTTAGGGTACCATTAAATTAGAATCAGGGATGAAGATGTTCATAAAACTACTTTTAAAACTCATGAGGGTCATTCTGAGTTTTTGGTAATGCCCTTTGGTCTTAAAAATGCACCATATACTTTTTAGAGCTTGATGAACACTATTTTTAGGCATTTTTTAAGGAAGTTTGTGCTCATTTTCTTTGATGACATGTTGATTTGCTATAATACATGGGAAACACACTTGCAACATGTGAAACAAGTGTTGATAGTTTTAGAATAGCATCAGCTTTGTGTGAAGCCATCCAAATGTGTTTTTGGAGTATAAGAGGTAGATTAAATAGATCACATTATATCCCATGAAGGTGTCAAAGTTTATCCTTATAAGATCAAAGCTATGGTGGAATGGCCAATGCCCAAAACTCTCAAAAACCTCTGAGGGTTCTTAGGACTAACAGGTTACTACCAAAGATTTGGTAAAGGTTATGGTAGCATAGTAGCTCCACTCACTGTATTGATAAAGAAGGATGACTTCCATTAAAATGATGTATCTAATAAAACATTTGAGCAACTAAAAGCATATGTGTGTATTACCCTAGTTTTAGCTACTCCAAACTTCTCAAAAACATTCATTATTGAATGTGATGCTTTTGACTAGGGTTAGGAGCATTACTAATATAGGAAGGAAAACTCCTTGCATTTTAGAGCCATAAATTCAAATGTATGAATCTACAAAAACAAATCTATGAGAAATAAATGATGGTTATTCCTTATGCAATAAAACTTGAAGGCCATATATGATAAGTAGACACTTTAAGTTGAAAACAAATCATGATAGTCTCAAATACTTTTTGGAGAAAATATTATCATTTGAGGACAACATAAGTGGGTAACAAAAAATTTAGGTTATGATTTTGAAATCATATAAAATAAGGGTAAAGACAATGTAGTAGCAAATTCACTCTCCAAATGGGGAAGAGATATTCAAAAATGGCCCCAAAGACCAATGCCTCAATTGGGTTAATCACACTGTTGATTCTCATTTCCCCTAAAATTGTAATGGTTAAATCTTCATAGATGATTATTTTTTGAACTAAATTTCATGTTTCTTAATGACATCTAATCAAGTTATCTCTCCTAGAAGCTATGTAGTTCAAGTCCCATGGTGCATCCAAAGTAATTATTAAGTATAAGTGGTCATAGCTTTGTTTTAGGTCATTTGGCTTAATAAATAGAGTCTAGGCTTTATTTTCTTCATCTTATTAGCAAGGGTGAATACATCTCCCCATTTGGGTTGTGACTCCTTTGCATTTCTTACTAACTATATAATTTCATACAACTTTTGAGTTATTCATTGCATGTTATCCATGATATCCCTCAGAGGTTTATGGTATTTATTCCTTGCAATTCCTCCATAGCTTGATCAAAATCTATAAACATTTAGTTTATTACTCCCCCTATAGAGTATAAAAATGTGTAGGGATATTCTATGTAAATGATAATATCATAAGGGAGAAATTTTCTTGTCTTTTTTAAAGAGAAGACATCTTCTTTCTACTTTAATTTTACCTTCTGTCCTTTATCCATTATATTTTTCCTTTTGACCTTCCTCATAGTCTTCATTTCTCTATCAAAATGAAACTTGACTATTGCTTGTTCAACAATAACATGTCCTACCTACCTTCTTCTACCTATTACATTTTCTGGATCCATTCAAGAATGTTTAGGGCAACTAGTTATTATGAAGGTTATGCCTACTTAGTAGTAGTTGAAAATGGGGATTGCCTTAGAGGGAGCATATGCCTCAAAAAAGAGGTTGTCAACTGAGGGAAAGGGGGAATAACTCTTCTTAAACTAGTGACCTTCTTTGGGGTCATTGTGTCAATTATTAGATTTCCTTTCTCTGACCCCTTCTGTGTTGTAACGGTTTCATCTTCTATTTGGGATACATGACCAATTGGTAGGCCCATTTGCATGGATGGTTAGGAGGGAGTAAATGGGGAAGCTAAAATGGTGGTGGAAACCAAATCTTTGAAATGCACTTGTTTATTTATTCCAAAGCATTGAGGGCTTAAGGAAGCAAAGAATGAATAGGTAGGAGGGGTATTGAGAAAATTTTAAAAATAATCCATCACAGATGTGAAAATAATTGTAGTAGGGTATTTTGATCGTTGATTGGGGGGTACCATACCCTTTATTACAACTAAGAGGACTGGGACTTATAGATTTGACATTATAATAGTTATACTAATTATAATAATAGTTTTAATAGTAGGTAAATAATGAAGAGCTTGTGTACTTACCACTTAAGGAGTGCCAACTAGGGGAACTATTAATGTAGGTGTCATTATTATGTTGGAAGGTGTTGAGGCTAGAGATAGGTTCACTAATTATCCATGTGTAGAAGCTAGGGGCTTAGACTTTGCTTCATCTACTTTGTCTCCATCTATGCCCCAAATCAATTCAATTGAGACTGAACTAGTCTTCAGGATCTTAGCGTCACCCAAGTAAGCCTCCTCTGATAACAATTCATCATCAAGATCACTTTTTTTGGTATTTTAATGGTTTTAGACAATGATGTCTTTGTTTTATCCTCCCATTCCTACTCAGTAAACCACTCCTTTTCACTATTTATCACCTCTATAGGTTATGATGTTTTATAAACTTTTCTTTTATTCAATCCTCCCTCTAACTTTTCATGTGAAGTCTCCTTTATTGATATGTTCTAAAGAGAAACTAAAAGATCTCCCTACTTCCTCTTATATACAAGGGGGGTCTAGTAGGAGTAGAAGTTGAAGTTGGAAGGGGTGAAATAGTAGTAGTTAAATGGGTAACAAGTGGTGATGAGGTGAGAGTAGCAATGACTATTGGGGGTGAACCTACGGAAATGAATACTTGTCCAAGGGAAGGGGATATTGATGGAGGTGATGGTGTAATTTTTTGGACTAGGAGTATAAATGGAGCCAAACTAGAAATAGAAGGGAGAAAAGATGAGAGACTCACCTGTTAAACTATTGTGAGTGGAGGAAAGGTCAATAATAACCCTTTAGAGTGAGTTATAGATGTTAGACCCTGATTAGTGGTCATTGGCTGAGGAAGGGTGGACACTAGGGTGGTTGTTACAATTGTGACCACTGGGATAGGATGTTAGGGAGGCCCTTGGCTGATTTCTTATCTACTTCCCATAGGTGCTTGTCTTGATGGACTATCATATTTTTGTACTTGGGTTTGAGCCTATGGGAAAGATCCTTTAGGATTTTTTGAGACCCAATACTCTACATCAATTTTCTTATCTTCTTCCTTGATGGTTTTTGGATGATATTACATGTGCCTAGCTACCACTATGGACATATTTACCTAGTTCATTATTGTGTGGACCTATGTATCATTCAAAACATTCATGAATACTTCATCAAATGGATATGATACATGGTTATAATCAATCTTTGCCTTTCCCTTGACTCTATTCAAGTGTTTCCTAACCGTTTATCTTGGATCCCATTGCCTATAAGATGCCCACTTGAAATCATAATGCATTATAATTTTGATCACTAGATGGAAATGCTCCCATTTGGTGTATTTAATTCTACTAATGTTGATGGGAGGTGGGTGGATAGCTCCTTATTTGGCACTCCTTAGCTTAACATCCATAGAGTGAGCTAGTTATGTTATAATTTCTTGTTCTACCACCTTGTTTGGGACTAATTGGGGTAGATATATAGGAGGAGCTCTAGTTCCCTCTATTCTAATGACTGTATAGTCTAGATAGAACCAATAGTCACTAATA
Source organism: Torreya grandis (assembly GCA_037957365.1). Lineage (NCBI taxonomy): Eukaryota > Viridiplantae > Streptophyta > Pinopsida > Cupressales > Taxaceae > Torreya > Torreya grandis. The sequence continues at coordinate 848,100 of JARHVA010000756.1, read as the reverse complement.
TTTACAATGGTTTTTTAGATTTAATTAAACATTATAGGCATATCCTTACCATCAATGGTTTGGTATGCCATTGGATAGAAGGTGTTAGTTAGTTTGGTCATATTCTTCTTGAATTTATGTATATGAAGAATATTGAATTAATTGTAAATTTGGTTCTTAGAATACTCAGTTGATGGCTCCCAGGGTTCCTCAAAAGTTGAGTAAATAGTCCCTATTATGGCATTTACTAGATACGACATCATATAGAAATTTCCTTCTGGTCTATTTACTTAATTAAGGACTTGGATAATCAAATTGGAACTAAGAATCTTGTTAATATATATGACATTGGTGGAAGTGAGGATAGTGTCCAACATGGGAATCCAAATCTCATTAACATAGGTTATACTAGGGAAACCATAAATTTGGTTCAGCAAAGCCATATCAATTTTGATTCCAAGCCTAAATATGGCAATGGGGATTGTAGAAATAAGGCCCCTAACTATGAGAGTTCTAAGGTCGCTAGTCCATTCCTATAACCATCATTACTTCATAGTTACCTATTATTGTGATCCTCCATCACAATCTTACATAGGTGATATATTTATCATGAAACTATTATTTCTATATCTCATATCATAATCCTACATGTCTTATCTATCCACTTAATCAACTTATTTTCTTCTCTTTTAGATTTTTAACCTAAGCTCTGATACCACAAGTTATAGTTGTGATTAGGCGTCCTAGTGAAAGGATTCATCAAACCATACAACTATATATACTCACATGCATAAATTATCTATAAACCCTTAGTTGTATTAATAAAATGATATGTTATAAATAATCTCAATGTAGCCTTACTATCTTATGGTTGCATGTTTCCAAACTATTATAATAGATCCCTTGACTCTTTAAATTATATCCCTTAGTCTTGGATCTCTCTACATCCTCCTCACACTCATATCACCTCTTATTTTTGAAGTGGATCTCTTTCCTTGGTCTTATAAAATTTACCCTTTATGACTAAGAATTGAATGATCATTGATTGATGTCCCATGCCTTTTGAACATGCATTTATATATGATCCTCCAAGAATGATACATATCCATGTAAAATCTTGTACAAAAATCCATGTATCCCCAATGGTTTTTTCTCTCCCAATAAGTGTGAATGATTATCATGCGTAATGGGGATTTATCTCCATTGATATTGGAGTCAATGGCCAAACTACCCTTATTCTACACCAACATTTCTTCCCTTGCATTGTCTTCATAATAAACTAAGATCATCATGTGATTCCTTTTATGCTTTGTAATATTTTTCACACTAATGTCTACACCTATTGTATTGAATATGTCTTTAAATAATCATGTGCTCATTTATAAAAACTTATCCACTCATTCTATTAATTTCCAAATTCATGCATGCTCATTGAGCTATGCACATCTATGTGTTAAATGCTTCCCTATGTGCCTCAGTATAAACCAAAATTTTGATAAACCTATTTTAAATTACTTTTAACCTCTATGAAAAACTCTTCATGTAATCATGCACCACCATCATTAGTGTGTATTTTTCAAGCTCTGTTTCTTTTTCCTCTTTATGTAGCTAAGACATTTTAGTTCAAAAATTCCTACTTGGATCCTCAATGCATTTCAACCCTAATGAATAATATTAACATAATACCTTCTATATATATGTGCTCCAACACCATAATTGTAAATATTTAGATTTTATTTATTCATTATTACACAAGCCAACTTTTTCTCTTTGCTCTTGTATTTCCCTGTACAGTTTTATCTCCCATACAAAGACAAATGTTTCCCCTCCTTTACTTAGCCAAAACTTTACAAACCTAATGTTTAACTTCTACATATCTCCATGCTACATCTTTCCCATAAAATTAAAATATTATGAAGTGTTGAATAGCTCATGATTTATTGGTCCATGTAATTAGTGCACAAGTAAGTTGGAATTATTCTCCTAAAAGTGCCTAACTCTTTTTGGTTGATGAAAAAAAATTGATTCTCCTAGTATGATTTTGAATCAATATGGTACATGTGTATACAATGTATAGAAGGCTAAAATTTTGGATCCTATATGCTCAAAAATTAAGAAATACTTCATAACTTGTTTTCTTATACTAGAATGTGAATAGATGACAATTAGTTTCTTGTCCCTATTGGGTTCAAATGACTTATAATATATAATTATAAGAAAAAATTAAAAAATTAGATGATTAAAAAATGATTTAACTTCTATAATGGATGACATTTCATTTTCATGTAGGTGTGATGGTTTGACTAGGTGTCGTGACAAGGTGAAACCTCTAAAAGTGACACTTGACATGGCTCAAAGTCTCAATGTGGCCAGTACATGTTCATGATGTTTTGCATGGGATTAAGTTACTTAATTTATATGTTATCATTATATATATGGAAAAAAATTCATAAAGGATATGCAAAATATGTGAGTTAGAGCAGTGTTTCATAGATGCATGAATTACTTAGGTCTCCACATAATGCACATGTATGTGTGGAGTGTGCATGGTCCTCTCAATTAGAATACATATCAATGAAATTTTTTTTGGATATCTCTTTAATTCTTGAGGAATGATGACACCATATTGTCTTTAGTTACCTACAAAAATTAAACTTGATGATGCTAAAGTTATCCCACTTATCTTGATTTGTGCATAGTGGTATACCACACCATAAAACTCTTTTGAATTGATAACTTAATTACATTCATTAATTACTTTGATAAAATTATTAATTACACTTTAACTTTTAGTTAGTTCTAAAAAACTAAAACTATTTAAATGATTTTTTTGGTCTAAGTAATGCACCTAAAACAAATCTAACGATTAGAAATGTTGATTTTAGATGACCTATGGTTAACCTTGGGTTAAAATATCAAGATAAATATGTCCTAATTAATTTATTCCCATAAAAAACTAATTTTTAATTCTTATGTTGTAGTGAATTAAATCTTAGACTGAAACATTTTTGAAAATATATTAGATTGTAGTCAACTAAGAACATTATTTCTCACTATCTCTATCATTTTTAATGGCCCATGCATGCCACTACATTTGCACCTAAAATTTTAATGCCTCTACATTTTTTATTAAGTAATGTTTTCAGAAAAAATCTATTCTGTAGATTATTTTTTTGGAATCTTGAATAATTTTTAACAAATTGCATTTTTTTTTTTTTTTTTTTAGGGTTGTCACTAGATCAAAATTTATGGCTTGTTATTTTTTATTAGGTTTATAATCTAAGCTTATAAAATTATGTTTTTTTATCATTGTTTTGTTTAATTGTATTAGTTTGACCTAATGTGAGGTATTTTGCATGAGTTTTTTTAATAAATATTATGTTGCTCAAGTTTACTCAGGGATTTTTTCAATCTGATATATATATTTTTGTATTTATTGTCATGTAAGTTTGGTCTATGTAGCAACCAAAATTGAAGGCATGTGACTATTTGTTTATTTTAGGTTTTAATTTTTTACACTAGAAGGAATTGTATGTGTTATTAATTTTTAATTTTTATAGAAGAGCAAGTAAATCAGGTTGAAAGTAAATACTTCAAGCATTTCATTGTTGAAAATGATTGTCATTCAAAATAATATGTTCATTTTTTTTAGTGTCCAAGAAGTGTAATGCAAATGTTTTCATTAATGGGTAGTTTTACAATAAATAAAAATTATTGTATATTGTAAAGTTCCAAATCATGTCCTCGTGTATTATCCTTTCTTAGGTATCTAGCCTTTTCTGATTGTTATATAGTTATTAATATTCTTCTAAGGTTACATGTAATCAATGGGAATCAACCATTCTTTGCCCACTAAAATAAATAAAGTGCCTCTATGAATTTTATAAAAATAACACATTACATTCATACCTTTAAATTAGGTAATATCGTGAAATATTTTCAATTGCCTAAAGTGTCATAATATGATACACACTTCATCTTATGTAGAGATTCCATGTTTATATGATATCTTCATGACTATATTTAAATTAATTGTTATTCATGCAGTGCCTCTTAGCATTGTGAATAAAAACCTCTTTGTGGAGTTTGTTTTGTAAGGCTAAGAAAATCTCAAGGACATTGTATTTATACATGCTCCCCTTTTTTTTTGAAATGGGTAGAAGAAACAACAATTAAATTTTATTATTTTCATGATTACATCCACCCTTGACTGTATTTATAATTTTTAATGGGATGTGCAGAAATAGATCAATTCTCTCCATCTTGAGTCATAACCATTCATGATTTATAATAAAATGTGTTGCAGTAATTCAAATTATGTTTATTTATTATATAACTAATATCTGGAGGTGTGAAAAGACACTAGCATTTTTTTATTTATTTATCTTTCTATTTTTTAAGAGGCTAAGGTTGATATTCTTAAATTTATTTTATTAAATTAGACCTCATATAGAGGAAAATTCCATGGCTCCTTATAAAATCATTTAGATTCAGTCAGTCTTCTGTAGTATCAAATCTATGTGTAAAGGGTTTTTATTTATAAAATCTCTAAGTGTAGGTTTGGTATTTCAAAAATATGAGTAAAACTAGAATGGCGACGAAGATATAATATCTTGTGATGTAACAATTTTAAAACAAGAATATATTTGTTTAAAGTCTAGGATAACATATTAATGTATGAGAACAAATCTTTTGAGAAAGTTAATAAAATAAAAAATCAATTATATGATTCCATACATCACTAAAATATAAGGGACAACTAAATGAATTCTTGAAATACATATCTATAACAAGATATATAATACAAGGTTCATATAGTTTATTAGTTTCATAACGTATAAATAGATTCTAGAAATTTTCCATGCATTCAAACAAGTGACTTGGGGGGTTACTATATTTTTGCATCTAAAGGGAAATCTATTTTTACCACAATCCATTTGTGTTTATAATTATTATTAATAATTTATTTAATATATGCCTACATGATGTAGTGGAGTTGTGATTGCATTGAGGGTTGAAAGGAACATATTTCAAGTATTCCAAACATAAAAATATCAAATGCATCACACCACATGTATCAAACATTTGGTATGAAAGCTAATGTTAAGGGTTATGGTTGTGATATTCCATATCTCAAATTAATGATTTTTTTTGTGAACATGTAATTATGGTGTTTTTTTATGAGTTACATATTACTAGTATTCAAATATGATGGTGAGATAGGATATTCCCTTACATTTAATTCATGATTTGTATTATTTTTTGTCTACTTAACCATCTATTAATATAATTATAAAATTTCCCACATTGTACTAGTATAATTTATGTTGTTATGGTAAGGAGACTCCTTTACATTATGCGTTTATTTTCAATTATTTACCTCTGGAACTTTCTTGGTGATTTTTGTCTCTCCTTCATTATATATATATATATATATATATATATATATATATATATATTTTAATATTTGGGTCCTCTATAATCATCATATCTTGTTCCTTATTATTTTTTAATCAAATTTTTAGGTTGATTAAATATTATATAAATAATTTAGTACATTTTTTCCATATTAGGGTCTAAAATATGAACAAAGTAAAAGCTTTACAATAAAGCTAGGATTTATTGAGTAGATTTATAATTAAGAACCAATGTATAAGGGGAAAGATCAAAATTTTTTCCTCTGTATTGAGGTAAATGATTCAATTTCACATGATTTATGAAACATGTTACAATGAAAGGGTGATTGGTCTTTGTATTATTTTCACTTGTTTCATACTTCAATATATCATACTTTAAATTTATGCCTAGAAAATATGCCATTTAACTTTATTCATAATCTAAAGTTATTACAATTTATATTGTTCTTTTCTAATTTCCACATTCACTTTCAATGGGAACCAAAATATCATTATATATGACCATGTGATCATTGGAGGTAACCCTTCATCTAAAATAAATATATCGGTAATTCCATGATCATTGATTTTTGTCCGCCCAGGCTTCTTTTAATTTATGTGGTAGTGATACACAAGCATAGATTTATGAATTATGAAAATAAAATCTATAAATTAGGTATCTATAGGGTAAAAACTCTCATGTTTATTTTTTAAAAGGTTTATTTTCTTATGTGGACAAACATTCCTCTCTAAAAAATGGAGTATAAACCCCGATTGATCAAAGAGATCCCACAATATTATGAGGTGACAACATAATAATTCAAGGAAAACCCACACCCATAATAAGATTATTTACTGGTAATACTCTATTAAAAACCATTATCTTTATTTTTCATTCATGTACCCTCTCACAACCCATGCGAAAGCACCCATTTTTTGAGTTTAGGTATTTTACTTACGAGAAAAAAATATAAAAAGTGATGTCATTACATGGTAGACAATGATATGTTTATTTATTTATTTTAGAGTTATCATATTATCCAAGAAGATAATTCCTCTATATAAAATCTATATAAAAATTTTGAGTTTCTAAAACTAGGTGAAAAACTGTAAGATCCTCACCATATATATACATATATAACAACCTAAGATCTTTATTTTAAGCATAAAAATCTAGACAAAGAGACTAAGATAAAAATAAATGAAACCATATATATGATATTTTTTTTCAAAATCTACTATAATGCATCATATAATGGTGTGGGTGCTCTCAAGGACTCAAAGAGTTTCCTAAAAGACTCACATCTCTCACAAATGACTATGGATGTTATCAAAATGATATCCAAGTAAAGGAGATGGTATAAATATATAATTTATAAGTATTACACTATAAATAACCCTATTTTATAAGTGACATCATTCTCACTTATGATTATCCCAAATAATATTTTAATTATGATTGGTTTGCTTACTCTCAATCCACTTTTCTAGTTTCCTAATTAACAATGAATAGGAAAGTAACCTAGTATTATAACTTAGGTTATAATATATATCATAATTAATATTAATTCTAGTGTGAATAATAATAAATACCAACACCCCCATTAAGTGAAACCAAGGAGGTGTTTACAAAAATAGTATTGAATCCTCTCAAAATGGGTCCCAACACTAGGCTTGATGAGGTAACAAAATAAAATCCAAATGTCAACAGTTTCATAAAGGTGTGGGTATACTTATAGAAACCATTCCATATATACAAATACATGGATTTCCAACCATTTTAACTACCAAATCAAAGAGGGTGTGGTACTAAATACAAGGATCACTCTAAATCAAGAAAAATCTTGAACAAAGTGACAAGTGTTGGGATTGCTAGTATTTCCATAAAGGAAGTAGACCACGTGTCTCAAATAAGAGTAATAACTCCACAAGTAACAAATTTTAATGAGTGGTATAAATCCACTACTCAATAAAAATGAAACTTAAAAATGTTAGGGATACCAAAAATCACTCGATAAAAGGATAATATTCTATTGTCAATAGTTTTGAAGATGTATAAGCAATGATAATGAATGATGGTATCTCCATGAAAATATTTAAATGAGGTCATTTATCTCAATGGATAGGTAAATCAATCACTTAATCATGTAAAGAGGCATGGATGTGTTTATTCATCACTAAAAAAATTAAGAAATTAGTACACATGGATGGATTGATCCATTGATCAAACTATAAACAAGGCATAAATGGGTTGATCCATAACTAATTTTTTTCTAAGAGAAATAATAATTTTATCGATCAGTTAAATTGATAATAAGGATGAGTTAATCCATCATTAAAAACTACCATTAAATTTTTCATCACACTAATTAAGAATTTGATACAATATCAATAACCCCTCGAGATGTATAACTGGGGTGATGCTTAAAGGAAATGCAAGGATGATGTTGAAGGAATCTAAATCTTCAAAAAATAATTTATTGGTCTTCACAAAAAATAGCTTCATGCATGGATGGTAAACTACACCACTCAAAAAAATATTATAAATAAGGATAGTTCACCAAGAAACATCTAGCAAAAAATTACCAAATCACACTAAAAATTATAAATGGATGGACTCATACCACCACTCAATATGTACATAAGTTTAAAGATGATGCTAGGAAGGAGGCTACATGGTTTTTTTTTTGTAAATTATTAAATTAATGTGTATTTTTCAATGTTTTGTCTCAAAAACTAATTAAAACCTATCATATAGGAAGGAACTAAAAATCCTTATCAAAAGCTCCCCAAGGAGGAGCTTTCCTAAAACCTTAAAAGTGTTGTAATAAATGTCCAAGAACATGGCACTAAGAACATAGTGTAAAAAAATGTTCCCTAATATGAACAAGGCATGAAAGTACATGTGCCAAAATATTTTTTTCCCAAAAAAAATTAAATTTATAATTTAGTGTAATACAATAAGTGTTTCTCATGAAAAATACTTATAAAAATGCAATTTATAAAAATATGAACCATTTAATTATTTTTGCTGAAAATGGGAAATAGAAAAAAAAACATTATTTCTATACAATTTCACTAAATTTTACTACATATATGGACTTGTTTAAAAACATTATGTACTTCAAAAATATATAAAAATGGTATTGAGCTACAAGTGAAAAGATATGCCATGTTAAAGTTTCAAGGTAAAAGAGGTCATGACAAACCTTGGTAGAGGGTGAAGTGTAATGAAGGACTTGAAATAAATTTTGAGATATAATTTTGAGGATTATGGAGGATGGGACAAACTTAGACCAAAGGTCATTCTAGCCTCAAAAAAGTTTTTTGAAAAAAACACAAAAAATAATTTAAATATTCAAAAAGTATTTACGGTAAACCTGAGGTAGGGGATCCAAAAGTTTATTGAAAATACCATCATTATTTTTAGAAAAAATATGTATACTTTTTTATATATGTTGTAAAAATAAAGTAGATAGAGTTTTTTTTTCATGTTATTTTTTCAATAAAAATTGAAAAAAATATATATAAATACATGTATGGGTTGATCTTAACAAGCTCTCTGAAACTTTTAACTCTTCAACAATATATGGAATTTGTGGGTGGGGGTGATATAAAAATGTGCCTTGAATCCTTTTTGATAATTTTCTCAAAAAACACACATTTTTTCCTAAAAAGCTTGTGGACTTTGAACTATCACTAACGTTGAAAGACTTGAAGCACCCTTAATATCAATTCATAAAATAATATCAATTTTGTTTTGTAGAAAAGAGATATTTTAAGAGATAAAAGAGAGAAAAAGGTAAAGTTTCTCCTGAAAATGGGTTTTCATCCTCTTAAAATATTAGAGAATGCAATGAAACTACTTGGTACCATCTAGAATTTGGTAAAGGTTCTGAAACTAGGTGGACATCTAGGAAAACCTTAAGACCTTTATCAATTTTACAAAAAACAACATAAGATCTTTATTTTAAGCATAAAAATATAAACCAAGAGACTAGGTGAAAAATAAATGGAACCCTATATATTAAAAATTCTCTCACAAGCTACTCTAAGATGGCTTACAAGTGCCTAGGTGCTCTCAGTCATTCATAAGACTTCCCTACATGATGCATCTCTCCCAAATTATTTTTAAAGATATTATAATGATCTTAAAGTGAGGAGGATGGTATAATTCATATTTTTTAATTTTGGCCCTAAAAACTAACTTTTTTCCCAAATGACATCATGCACACTTCTTCTTGGCCCATGTACTCTTTGAATTCTAATTAGTTTTCTTGCTCACAAGTCACTTTTATCAATTTATAACTAATATTAACTAGGAATAAGTCTAATATTTTAACTTAGGTTATAATATAATCCTAATTAAACTTAATTTTTTTGATAATAACAATATGTACCAATAAAATGGAGGATACCTATAAATTGATCAAGGAAATCCCATGTGAGGTATAAACATGATTACTCAAGGTAATCCCCTCAACTTTTATTTATGTAACCTCTCAAGTGTAATGTGGAAGTGATCACTCTAAAATCTTCTCTCTTTTACTTATGAGAGTGACATATAGAAAACAGAGTTACCACATGGCAGACACGGATATGTTTCTTTAGGCCAGGGTTTATTCTATTATGTAGGCATGCATGATGATGACCATTGATTTTAGGATGGATTGGATTAGATCATGATAGTTAATTTTATTTAAATGAATTATTTTTGGTTTTTTGACAATTTATAGATTTAAAATATCAACATGTTGAGAACATGCAATGCAATATTAACCATAGATATTAAATTTGTTGAACATTGATCATTGATTTATGTGGAACTTTAATGTAGTATGATTTTTTATTTGTGATGTCAAAAATTTAAAGAATAAACATATTCAAAACTCATGATAGAATGTGGATTATGGATCTTTAAATTAAAAATATCAAACATAGATTATTCTAAAGTACATTCACTTTTAGTAAGGACTCTATGTGGCATTTTTCGTTTAATAAGTGAGAATGTTGACAACCCATGACATAAAAGGATTGTTGATCTAATATCATAGCAAATCTTGACTATTGATCTCCTCGATTGATAACTATATAGAAAAAATTATTAGATATTTTCCAATTTAAAATATTTACATGTTGATAAACCAGGAAGCAATGACAACCATTGATTTTATCAATATTAGAAATTTTACTTATGATAATGACATCTAGAAAATGAGGTTTTCACATGGGAGATACTAATATGTTTATTATATTATGGGAGTTGATCTATTATGTAGAAAAGTATTACACTACATAAAATGGAGGATACCCATATACTAATTAAGGTAATCTCATGATCATTTGAGATGAACCTGTGATCTTAAGAGGTAAAAACATGATCTTACAAGCTAACAAGATGATCTTTGAGGTAATCCCATGACCACAATAGGAGTATTTCTCAATTAAACTCTAATTAAAACCATGATTATTGGTTTTTATTTGAGAGACCTCTCTTAACTTATAAAAAAATGCTCACTCCATAAGCTTATGTCTTTTACATTTGAGGAAACAAATGGAAATTGCAGTTACTACATGGCAGACATTGATATGCTTGCCTTTTTAGGGATTTATTCTCTAATGTAAACAAGAATTACTCTATATAAAATAAAGGATACCCATCAAATTATTTATAAAATCCCATGAAAAATTATTGAGATTCCACAATCATTGGAGCTAATAACATGATCATTTGAGGTAACCCCACAACCACATGTGGATTATTTCCAGCCACTAGTCTACATGAATCAGTGATCTTCAGCTATTATATGAGTGGCCCTTCACATGGAAGGTTTCATTATGTATGCTTATCTATTTTAATTATGAGAATAAAATTTAAAAATTTGGATCTCCATTTGGAAAACAATGATATGTTTATTTTTATTTCAAATGTTATTCGATAATACAAACATGCATTCTTCTAAAGAAAATAAAGGATGCCCCTTTATTGATCATGAAAATTCCATGTTCATTGAATGTGAACCCATAATAATTTTAGATGATACCATAATAATTTAATGCAATCCCATGATCATTCAAGGACATCCCATGATCATTCAAGTAAATCCCATGATTATTTAAGGAAATACCATGATCATTCAAGGTGATCATGTGATCATTTTAAGTAACCCACACTATGATAGAGTGTTTCCTAGCATTGCAGAAGGGAATACCATGATCATAGTTTGTTCTTATAACATTATGGATTATGGAAGAAGAAGAAGATGATGATGATGATGGTGGTGGTGGTGGCGGTGGTGGTGGTGGTGGTGGTGGTGGTGGTTGGTGTTGTTGTTGTTGTTGTTGTTGTTGTTGTTGTTGTTGTTGTTATTGTTGTTGTTGTTGTTGTTGTTGTTTTTGTTGTTGTTTTTATTGTTGTTGTTTTTGTTATTGTTATTATTAGTATGGATGAACATCATTACTATTTTTCATTCTATATTGAGTTTTTATTTGTTTATAGAAAAGGTCTTTGTAAACCTTTTCCCAGAATTAAGTATATTACATCAAAGATTAGTCAATTCATATTAAAAAATAATAATTGTGACTTCAAAAAAAAATTGTGTTTGAAAATAATCCATTTTATTAAAATTTGAAGTGATACTTAAACACTGCTTGTGTAAGCTTATTATTATTTGTTAGATTATAGTTATATATTATATTCTCATTTTAAACAAATTTAATTCCACATAATATAATTATCCAAATTGAGATTTCAATTTGGAGGATAAAACACTAATTGTGTCTTATGGTAAAAAAATATTCTCTACTGAGTTGAAATAGATTGCAAGAATAAAAAATGGATATTTATTTAAAAATAATGATTTTTAAAAAATAAAATAATATTTTTGGAATAGATGTATATAATCCTCTTTGAATTACATTGGGGGCATACACCTTATTTAATATCTAAAAAATGATGAGTAGGAATTTTATTTAAAGCTAAACAAAGTTGATAATAACCATTCAACATGCACATGCACGTGAATAGAAAATTTCATAAGTATAATAAATAGACTATAATAATAATTTATAAAATATGAATTGAATATAATAATAATTTAGAATAATAATTATTTTAAAATGGTTATTACCATCACTCTTACTTCTCCTACCATCATAGGTGTAGGCACTTCTCCCTAAGCTACTTATACCTATGCTATGAAGGATATTGCCTTAATTTTAAGATTTAGTGGGATCTCTTGAGTTTGTTAATGACAAGGTTAAAATTATGATATAAAATTAATTATATTTTTATCTTGTGCTTAAATAGTATATTCCCATCCTATTTTCTCTCCTTTTCCTCACAGAGATCATTTTTTCATCCGATTGATTCTAATATGGCATAACTTAGTCATAGTCTAAAAATAATGCTTTGGAGGGACCTGCTCTACATTTTAATCACTGTAAAGTTATATCTCTTTATAACCTTATACTTAGGGTAATGTTTGCTTGGGAGGTTAGTTTTTATATTTAAGGGCATGGATCTTTCTCCCTTTGTTTGATTTATCTTGAAATTCATTCTTAATCTATACTTGACTGAATATGGATGCAATTTTAGGGGTATAAATTCCTCTTTTTTCTTCATAATTTTGAAGGATCTTATTTTCTTAAAATAGACTCTCAACCTTTTGCCTTTAAAAGCTTTGTCTCAACATGGGTGCTTGATAAGATCATATTTCAATGCCTTCAAAAAACACCCCTTTATTTCTCAAATTTTAAGGGGTCAAAAATATATATAGGTGGTGAAATATAAGTTTAATAATAAGGGGGAAACTAATGCGGGGGGGAGGTTTTGCACAATCCAAATGCAAGTTTCTTCTTCTAGGCCTAGTCTCTTGTAGCCCTTCCGAAGCACAAACCTTGTTTGTTTGAACAAAATAAAAAGTCTAAAGAAAAACTAAAACCATTTTTTAGTACCCTTTATCCCTTTACAGCTTTTAATGACTCTAAAAAAAAATCCTCTAATTCACCAAGCCTTTCTAGTAATTAGGTCTCCATTAGGCCTAGTTCAAGAGCACTTCTTTGATTCTATATTTTATAGTATAGTACGATTATAAAACCTCATGAATATTGTAGATCATAACAAATTACTTCATCTCTCAAAGTTTGGAGAGTTTTGACTAGAGGAAACAAAAGTTATTCCATTTTCAAATTCTAAACCCTAGTTGAGGTTTATCCATCCTATAGGTGCCTGAGATCCTTTTAAAAAGGCTAGTTTGAGTACTAGACAACTTCAAACACTTATAAGACAAATTTAAGTATTTATTACCTTATTACAACTTTTCCAATAGTTATTTTGTCTGGAACAATCACCATAGGGTCCTAATATATAGGTTTGTAGAGTTTTGGGTCTCCTTTACAAGATTGTGTAGTTTGAACGGGAAATTTAGTTCAATATTCTCACTTGTAAGTGTTTCAAAGGTTCATTAATATAAATATAGATACTTCACTAATATTAAAAATGTATACAAACCTAGATAAATATTAACAACCTTCAAAAGACTTTATTGACCCTGTTTCCTGACTGTGTAGACATAAAATTCTACATGTTTTGATCATAATGTAACTTGCACTTTATATCTTGAAAAATAATTGAAATGGAACCAAATAGTGACAATAAATAATGTTTTATAATCATTAATATATATAAATATTCATAATGTTCAACATATACTTGATAAGGTATATTTTCATTTGTTTTTTAATAAGACATTACATCCCATACACACCTATATCGGAACAAAGTGCTTTTATCAGGTTCTTGGTAATTTCCTTGATCCTTTTATTGAATTTTCATTTTTTCCACCTATATATCTCTTTAATGATACTCTCTTAGATCCATTTCACACTTTTTAACTCCTATAATATCTCTAACGAGTTCTTGATTTCCTCCAACGCATGTAGAGGTCTTGATAGATCAACATGCTTAGACATTTAGACAAGATTAAAAATTGGAAACTCATGCCTAAGAGAGTGTTAAAATATTAATAATAATTATTATATATAAATTATCCCAAAACACATGAATTTACATTATTATAACCTTTTAAAATCATGAATAAGTCCCTACAACACTTGAAAGAACTTCAAATTTTTAAATTGATTATTTTGGTAGGAAAGTTCAAAATGCTATCAAATGATCTAGAGAAGCTTTAAAAGCATGGAATTTTATCCTTATTGACATATAATTACCTATAATGTATATTAAGACCTCTAAAAACTCAAGAAAAATCCAAAATTAAACAAACTATAAAGCAAAAGTCTTTCTAGGTGATGTTCCTGCATTATACTCCCTAAGCACAAAAATTAACTCATGAACTTCTATTCATGAGGTATTAAAGAGTACCTCAATTCTTTATTATGTATAATTTTTCATCCAAGTGGCATATTAGATAAGATGATGTTTCCACTTCACCAAGTATTGGTAAAACTCCTTTCCTCTGGTTCTTTTACTAACCTTCTTGTCCAAGATGAGTTCAAGTTCCTCTTTCTCAGCTTGTGATAACTGATTTACCCATTCTTAGACTGTTGTTTTTTCATTTCCAATTGTTTTATCACTATAATACCCTTATTTTAATGGATACAAGTCTACGACATTGAATATGGGAGTTATTTCCACACTAGTAGGTAATTATATCTCGTATACATTATTGGAGAACTTCCTAATAACATTTAAAGGGCCAATATTCTTCATTTTTAGTTTGTTATACTCACATTTTGGAAACCTTTTTTTCCTTAGATAATATAACACCATGTCTCCAATCTAAAAACTAACTCTCAACTCCAGTTTCTTCTTAACTTGCTCATGCACCTCTTGCTATCAATAGTAAACTCTTCTCCCTTATCACTTTTTTTTTCCATCTTACCTAGGCCTCTTAACTCAAAGACTCTTGTTGGGTGCATACCATATAAAAATTTAAATTGACTCATTCTTATGCTTCTATTGGGTGAATAATTATAGGAAAATTTTGCTTATGATAATTCTAAATCCCATTATTTAGGACTATCCCTTGTGAAACACCTCAGTAAATTACCTAAACTCATATTAACCACCTTAGTTTTTCCATCAATATGAGGGTGGTAGGCTAAAATAAAGTTCAAGTTTATTCCTAATTTCTTCCATAAGGTCCTCCAGAAGTGCCCCATAAACTTAATGTCTCTATTTGAGATAATGCTCAATGGAATTCCATAAAATATAACCACCTCTTTGAAAAATAAGTTAGCTACATGAGTAGCATCATTAGTTGTCTTGCAAGGTATGAAATGGGCCATCTTTAAAACTTTGTCCACAAATATAAAAATGGAATCATGTCATCTTTAATTTCTTGGTAATCCCATTATAAAATACATGCTAATGGATTTCCAAGGTCTATTCGGAACTAGTAAGGCCTGATAAAGACTTACATTAGTGTTCTTTCCTTTAGAAAATTGACATACCTTACATATATATACAAATTTCCTTACATTTGTTCACATTCTAGGCCAATAATAATGACTACTTATCTGATCCAAAATCTTGTCAAGGCCAATATGACCTGTTAAACTCACACAATGTTTTTCCTTGATCAAATTATCTCTCATGAAACTCCTTGGCACACAAAGCTAAACTCCCTTAAATAGCAAACCATATTATAACATATACTCCATCCAAGGCTCTCTATATCTAGTAATTGGATGTTTTCAAGCCTCATATGCTTCTTGGAAGTTTAAATCAATTTCATACAACTTCTTGAGTGTCTCTATTCCCCCACTCTCAATATAAATTTATCTTATGAACAAAGCCCTTCTATTTAAAGCATTTGCTACCTTGTTGGTTTGACATTTTTTGTGTTTAATGATAAAAGTGAAGTTTTGTAAATACTCCACCCACTTCATATGAATTTGACTTAGCTTAGGATGACTAGTTATAAACTAAAGTGCATGATTATCTATGAATGTGATAAATTCCTTTGGCATTAGATAGTACTTCCACTTCCTTAAGGCTTGAACCATATCATAAAACTCTAAATCATAAGCATAGTACCTCTTCTTGGATTCATTTAATTCTCACTGAAGTATGCTACATGTCGGCCTTCTTTACTTAGGACAACTCCAATGGCCACCCTATTTGTATCACACTCAACTTGAAAAAAACTTATTGTTGTCAAGAAGCACTAACACAAGTTTATTTATATTTCTCTTCTTCAAAAAATAAATTCTTCTCAACAAGATCATTCCACACAATTTTATTTTTATCCCCTCTTACGGTGTCAATGATGGCTACACAAATTCCACTAAATTTTTTAATAAACTTCCTATAAAAGCTTATTAAGCCATGGAAGCTTATTATCTCATAGGTTGTCTTGGGAGTTGGACAATCAATGATGGATTTTACTTTATCTTTGTCCATCTTCAAAACACCTTGGGAGATCACAAACCCAAGATACACCATCTTTATCTATATAAATAAAAAATTATTAAGGTTAATCAGTAACCTCTCCTCCTGCAACTTTTTTATCACCATTCTTAGGTGCTAAAGATGTTCTTCTTTGCTTGGGTTGTAAATCAATATATCATCTAAATATACAATGAAAAACTTACCAATAATATACTTTAAGACTCCATTCATGAGTCTCATAAATACTTTGGGGATTAGTGATACTAAATGGCACAATAAGCCACTCATACAACCCCTCATTAGTCTTAAAGGTAGTTTTCCATTCATCACCTTCCCTTGTCCTTATCTAATGATAATCACTCTTGCGATCCATCTTAGATAAATATTTAGAACCACTCAAATAGTCCATTAAATCTTCAAGTCTTGGAAGAGGGAACCTATACCTTGTTATATTGTTGATTGTTATAGAGTCAATGCATATTATCTAATCTTATATTATCTAATCTTCTTCTTTCTTTGGCACTAGTATAGTTGTTACTACACATGGGCTAAGGCTCTCTTTGATAAATCCTTTATCCAAGAGGTCTTATATTTGCTTCTTAATTTTTTCAATCTCTTAAGGGGTCATCTTGTAGGTAGATTTTTTGGTCAAACTTACACCTGGTACAAAGTCAATATGGTGACATACTCGTAATAGGTGGCAGCTCATTGGACAGTTCATCCACAATATAATCAACAAATTCTTCCAACATGTTTTGTACCTCTTGAGGTAGCTCATTAAACTTGGTGGTTGTTACAAAAATATTTGGTCTAATTACTACTCCAAAACCTAGATATTCCTCTTTCATAGCATTCAATAACTCTTTCTCACTCACCATCATAATAGTTGCATTAGTCCTTTGTCCATTTTATTCTTATTTTAGAGGTAGTAGTGTGTGACTTGTTCCATCCTTCTCCAAGGTGTAAACATTCTTCCTTCCATCATGATTAGTCTTTCTATCATATTTCTAAGGCCTCCCAAAGAGCACATAGCACACATCCATTAGCATTATATCACATAGAACCTTGTCTTTATATCCTCCAATATTAAAATCTACCCAACATTTTTCATTTATAATAACTTGTTGTCATTTCTAAATCCATGATACGTTATATGGGTTTGGATGTGGTATCCTCTTTAAACCAAGATTTTCTACCATCTCTACTGACACTAGGTTATTAGTACTACCTAAATCAACCACCAATTTACAACACTTACTTTGGGATTTGTAAGTTATCTTGAATAGTTTCTTTCTTTAGGCAGGCTCTTTCTCCTTGGGTGGTTTATCAACACTCTCCTCATCAACAAGGACTTGTCAACTTATGGTTATTCTACATGAGATGGAGAATCCACACTTTCTTCCTTTGCTTCGACTACTTGATTTCTACTTTCATTTTAGAGATTCTAGCTTGAGAATTATCCAGACACTCCCAAAATCTATGACCTATAAATTTTTTGTATTTGAAACTATTAGTAATTTTTGCCTGTCAAGGCCAAATTACTACCCTACCATCTGAAACTTTCCTAAAATGGTCAATTAGCCTTTGAAGCTGGTCAAAATGGTCATATATGGTCAAAAATGTGTCAAAAGCATAAAAATGGTTTCAAAGGTCATTAACTTGTCTTAAAGTTCTTTAAATATGTTCAAAGGGGTTATTTTATCCTAAGTCTAAAAATTTAAATTATAAAAAGGTCATTTGATATGCCAAATAGCCCCAATTTAGCTCCCACATGACATATTTGATATTATTATTAATATCCATATATTTTAATAATTTTAAATGTTATTTCATCCAAAGAAAATTTTCAACACCAAAAGTGGAATTCTTGCAAAAACAAGAAAATTAAAATATTCTTGAAAAATATTGTATTAATGTTGAAAAGAAAAAAAGAAATCAAGATGATTCCCACTTCAAGAAGGAGAAGCATGCAAGTGGAGTTAGTTAAGGTTGACTTGTCAAAGCTTGTTTCTTGATTTCCATGCAAAGGGGAATCTTTTCTTATTACAACTCAACTTGCAAGAAACTCAAGTGGAATTCTCCTTGAAAATATGGCATAGTATTTTTGGAAAGGGTATTTACTTCTATCAAACTTGGGCCTATCATTCTTTTCAACGCCAAGATTTGGAGCTCATCATGCAATTTTTATGGAATTAAAGATTTAATGAATAAATTATTGTAAAAAGGAGTTAGTATTGAGTTGATTCAACTAAGACTAACCCTTATCTCCTCCTGTTTCTTGTTTCAATGCCAAAAAGGAAGGTTTCTTGAAATATATAAAGAAAGGAAATATTTCAAGAATGTTTTAATTAGTTTAAACTCAAAATTGACTTGAGTTCACATTCACTTGATCTTATCATATTATTTCAATGCCAATCTCCTGGATTTTTGTATAATTTTCTATAAAATGACTTTTTGGAAGTCATTTTAAAGAGGATATTGATATTCAATAATAGATTCCTAGAAGCTGGATAGAGGAAATTGATTCTGAGTTATTTATTTTTTGGGTTTTGTATGTGGATTATATATAATGTGTATTTTATTACGTACCAGTACTAAGTGGGATTACATCCCCTTTGGGTAGGTCCCTTCCACACCTATTACTTTCCATCTCATTTCACCTCTCTTCCCTTGCAGGTCATTTGAAGAGGCAGAGCCCTTCATCTAAAATATTTATGTAAGGGTAATATAGAACTCCATTTTCATTTTGATTAATAGTGCCTAAAGAATATCACAACATTTAGGTGCATCACCCCATTAAAATAAGTTTTCTTTTCTGATTTTCCCTTTAGTTTCCCCTGCCCCTTTTCCTTTGAGAACCAAAATCAATCAGATTTAATAGATAAATCTTAAGGGAACCAGCCCTCTCTGGAGGTTCTTCACAACACAAAGGCACCCACCCTCTGAGAAGATCCTATTTTTTTAACTGGAGTGAAGGTTTGTTGCTTTTGCATGTCTTCAAATAGCATGCAACTCTAGATTGACAATAGACACATTGACTAGTAAATCCATTGAATCCTCTTCCTCTTTGTGTGTATCCTCCTCTAAAACAAGATATCCTTCCTATGAATCCACCTATTGAAGTAGATGATTTTTATTGATACTTAATTGGTTCTAAATTTTTCCTTTAAGATGTACCTCTTCCTCCTTATTGGAATCTACCTCTATAACTTCTGCCCCTACCCATGTTTTGTTGAGTTTGTCTTCTATTTAGTTTATCCTCTACCTTAAAACCATATTGATAACATTCCTCAAGTGTCCTCGGGATGAATAAGTTGAGTTCATCTTGAATATTATATCTTAATCCTTTAAGATATCTAGCAATCTTCTCCACATGCCCTAATTTGATTATCAAATTGTAGAACTCCTCAGTATACTCCTTAATGTCAATCTCTTTTTACTTAAAATTCAACAATTTCTTGAAGAGGTTTGTATGATAGTCACTAGGTAGAAATTTATTCTTCAATTTTGATACCATCCTTCCCAAGATTTTATTTTGGCTTTACTTTTCTTCCTCCTTTTTTCCTCCTTTCATCCTCCTTTCATCCTACATGTAATCCCACCAAAGGATTGCATGTCCCTTTAGTTTTGGGTAAGCAAATTTGACTTTATTTTCATTTGGTACATTTTAATAATCAAAATATTTATCTAAATATATAATCCAATCAATTATTTTCTCACATCTAAACTACCTACATAATTAGGAGGTTCTATCTTTGGTTTAGACCCTTATCCCATCACTACTTTCAATAGTTTATCGATTCCTTCTTCATTCTCTTTAACTTATTCTTCCTCCTCTAGAGCTTGTCATTCATATTATCTATCACTTATATCCATTTTTATAAATCCTTCTCTGATTGGACTCTACTAATATAAGCTTTGCATCAAAAATTACCCTCAAGTTTCTTAACTCCTCCAAGATAGCATCTCCCATTTGGATACCTGCTCTTTCACCTCCTCTTGGGTTTCTTCTAGGTGGCATTTTGGAATATCAATTTAACTAAAATAATAATAATAAATTATCACTTAAACTCAAATATTTTAACCTTCCTTCAAGCCTCCTTCAGATATCCAACCTTCTATGATACTAATTTGATGCAAATGGAGAGAGTTTGCACAATCCAAATGCAAGTTTCTTCTTATAGGCCTAGTCTAGTGTAGCCCTTCCTAAACACAAAGATTGTTGGTTTGAATAAACAAAAATGGTTCAAGATAAAATAAAAACATTTTCATTACTCTTTATCCCTTTATATCTTCAAACAAATTTTCAAGTTAAGACTCTCAAGGGAAATCTTCTAATTCACCAAGCCTTTCTAGCAATTAGGTCTCCATTAGGCCTAGTTCAAGAACACTTCTTTGATTCTATACTATATGGTATAGTACAATTATAAAACATAATTAATATTATATATAGCAAAAAATTACTTTCAATCTCAAAAAAATTAGATTTTTTACTAGAGGAAACAAAAGTTATTCCATTTTCAAATTCCAAACCCTATTTTAGGTTTCTTAGTCATGTAGGTGCCCAATATCCTTTTAAAAAGGATAGTTTGAGTTATAAAAAACTTCAAACACTTATAAGACTAGGTTAAGTTATATATTACCTTATTCAAAATTTCTAAAGATTTCTTTGGTCTAAAACAATTACCACAATGTCCAAACATACGAATTTGTAGAGTTTTGGGTCTCTTTTACAAGACTGTGTAGTTTGAATGGGAACTTTAATTCAATATGCTCACTTGAAAGTGTTTCAAAAGTGCCTTAATATAAATATATATCCTTAAATATTATTAACAATTTATACAAACCTAAATAAATCTTTAAAATATTCAAAACACATTATTGACCATGTTTCTTGACTAAGTAGACACAAAAGTCTGCATGTTTTGATCATACTATAACTTGCACTTTATATCTTGAAAATCAATTGAAATGGAAAAAAATAGTGACAATATATAATGTTTTATAATCACTCAAATATATCAATATTCACAAGATTCAATAGAGACTTGATAAGGTATATTTTCATTCATTTCTTGATAAGACATTGCATCTCATACACACCTACAACAGAACATAGTACTTTTCTAAGGTTTTTGGTACTTTTCTTGGTCCTTTTATTATATTATCCTTATTTCCACATTTGTATTTATTTAATGAGACTCTATTATATAAATTTCACACTTTTTAACTCCTATAATATCTCTAACTTCTTCTTGGTTTCCTCCAACGCATGTAGAGGTTTTGAAAGATCAATATGCTTAAACATTAGACAAGATTGAAACATGAAAATCATGCCTAAGAGAGTGTTAAACTATTTAACCATACCTATATATAAATTATATCTAAACATATTAATTTACAACATTATAACCTTTCCAAAGCATGAACAAGTCCCTACAACACTTGAAATAAATTAAAAAATTTAAATTGACTATTTTGGCAGGAAAGTTCAAAATGCTATCAAATGATCTAGAGAAGCTACAACAAGAATTTAATTTTATCCTTATTGACTTATAATGACCTATAAAGTATAATAATACCTTTAAATACTCATTAAACAATCATAAATTAAACAAACTATAAAGCAAAAGTCTTATTAGGTGATGTTCTTGCATCAAGAAGCCTATAGATGTTGAGTTTGGGAAGAGTTGGAAGTGCACCAAAAAAATATGATTACATGTACTTCATTCCCTCATTATAATTCCAAAATAATAAAATAATCATGTGTTATAATTGGGTGTTGAGGTAAATTTTTAAAAAATAATATTATTTTGAGTTGGTATTATTCTTTAGATTCAACAAGCTTTGGAATTTTCTTCTAGATCTACATTTGTAGATTTCTAAGAATTGAAAAACCATTATAGTCAAGGAAATTTTAATGTAACCTTGCACATTGGGATATTTTATTGTGGTTTGTGGATGTGATGAGGATAGAGAACCCATGCTTGTTATCCATGATTATACATTACATAGGGTATTTGATATGTTATGTACTTGACATTTTTTGCTAACACATTTGATCTATGGGCCACTATGACATGTTTATATTGGTTTATTATGATTTTTCACTACACAATTCCTTGAGTGTTTTGCCTTGATTTTTAGATAATTTTCATATGATCCATCATATGTAGCCCCTATGCCTATGATTTCCTTCTTGGACATTTGAATATGTCGTTGCATTTTATATACATTTGACTAAGTCATGTCCATTCGATTTTACGACATTTGAACATGCCCCTTGTTTACAGTCTCCTTAGACCATTTCCTTTTCCATGGACATGGGGATAATAATTCATTTGCTTGAAACCTTAGTTTCTTAAGTTTAGTCGTACAATTCTTAATTTTTTTGTGGCTCTAGTCTATGTTAGTTTCCTATCCTTCTTTTGCATTTATAAGGTACTTCCAGTATGACTTCCATTGGTAATAGTCTAGTAAAACTCCTTTCCATCTCTCTGTAGATTACACATCACTCCAAACCTACTTTTTCTCAAATTTATTTTGAATTATATGTGTTTGAAGGACTTCTTGAAGAGATTGAGATAAGGTTTGGAATCACATTTGAAAACAATAATTAAATTATGAATAGGGCTTTCAAATGTAGATCATTTTTTTAAGGTCATATACTTGCCTTATGTCCAAATAAAAATATATTCTCTATTGATTCAAAGGTAATAATATGATAAATGTTACATGGTGAAAGGGGGTTGGGTATCAACATTAACAAGTGAATCTTGATTTTGTGTGTGTTGACAAGCCTTTGTAATCTTTTTATGTTATAGTAGTCTTAGATTCTTTGGTGCAATTTTATTTTTTTGACTCCACTTGTATATTTTAATGCTCCCTCCATGAAATTTTATTCTCCATTTCTAGGACCTATTATTATATTTAATTCATGTTTAGATCTTGGCCCAAATAAGGGTATTACTTTTATTGTAAATTTTGACTTTTTGTTAGCTCTTCCTAATGGTTCTTCTTTTTTAGAAGACTCTAAAGGTTGGACAATGATCACAAATAAAAAAATCATCTTCAAAAAGGTTTACTTTTGGGGATATGATCCTTATATCTCATCAAAATAAAAGGGTTGTTTACGTTGTAGCGAAAAAAATTTCTATTCTTTTTTTTATTGTAGTTTTTGCTTTTATTGCTAGAATGATTATTATGGAAAGTTTATGGTTGTCAATCTATATTTCGGGGAATATATACCATTTTTTTTTGAAGATCTAAACTTTGGTTGTAAAGTATAGTTTATATGAGTTTATATGTAGCAATAACCTTGGTTTGTGGCTGAAAATGAAATTTTTGGAATATTTATATTTTATATGCTTTTAAATAATAATTATTTTATGGTTATAGAAGACTTGGGACTAGCTATAGAATACCATTTCTTTATCATTTTCTTGTATGTTTGTGTCTTTTTTTTAATTGCAGAATGAATTTTTTTGGTTTACAATGGCTCTTGTGCTTCTAAACATCATATTTATAAGCTATTTGTATTTTAATATAAGGGAAAGGAACCCTTAACCCTCTTATTTATTGATCAAAAAATAATAATATCCAATCAACATACAAATATATGTGATTAGGAAGACTCCCAATAATAATAAATCTAATATAATAATAATGGCTAATAGTAGCTAGTTAGAATTGGCCACCTTAAAAAGGTCATGACCTTTCTGGGTATGCTTTAATTTTTAGAATCATTTGCATTTCTATAAATATTGACTCACAGTCTAGATGTCCAATATAATATAACACTATAATGAGGCCATTTATAACTATGAAAGCCTTAAAAATTACCATTTATATAATTCTAAAAAAAATTATAAAATCATATTTTTTTAAAAATAACCCAAAATTATCATGCAACAAGATTGAACTACTATTAAGACTAAATAATACCATAAAAAAATCAACATACACAATCAAGGAATTAAAAGGTTTGAAATAAGAATTATGTTATAATAATAATATATATCCTCTATTATTTACATTGCTTCTATTTTTTATGATTCCTTGATTTGGGATATTAATTTTGAGAGGAGTGTCTCCCTAACCTTGTCTACTCCCCTTTGCCATTCTTCATTACATTGTTGTTTGCATCACTATTGGGCTCCCTCTAAATTTTGTATTCCACCATCAACTAAAATATTTGAATCATATTTTTTTAAATGATGTCAATAATTTCCTTCATAACCAAATTTGTGTTAGTTGTGACACTAGGTTAGCATTATAATAGATCCTTGCATACAAGGTATTCTATGCAACTGTAAATTTTGTCCATGCTCCAATTAGCAATAGTGAGCATAAACTCCTCATCCCATTTATAAGGTGGAGGAAATATATATTTATGAATATCATGTGGTAGATAGGGATCTTGGGGTATAAAAAACATCTTCTATATGTTCCCATTTAACAACATTATATCCTTCATTTTTATTTTGTGCAACATTTGATTTATGTATATTTAAGTCCTTGGGAATAGGTTTGATTAGCTAGCTTCAAATTCCATAGATCCCTTATATAACTAGGTGTTGGTATCATATATTCAAATCCAACTTCCCTATAGATTGACTTGAGAGTAATATATATACAAATAGGGTGAGTTCTTATCACCCTGAAGTTATTGAAAATACAATTTGAATGAATGACATTATTTTTTACTAAGTTTTCTTTGTGGATACTACATAAAAATAATAATTATAATCACTAGTTCATATGTAATGGTGAGACTTAAAGGCAAAAATGTGGATGACCTATCTATTTTTAAAGTTTATTTGGCTTCCATATATA
Organism: Torreya grandis; assembly: GCA_037957365.1. Lineage (NCBI taxonomy): Eukaryota > Viridiplantae > Streptophyta > Pinopsida > Cupressales > Taxaceae > Torreya > Torreya grandis. Next base: position 822,474 of record JARHVA010000756.1, on the reverse strand, counting down.
GATTAAAATTTAGGATTTAAAGTCAAAATATTCATCTCTAGTTGGTTACATTCAAGTTGTGAAATTCTATATTTTATATATAAATGTAGTTGTGGAATTTTTTTCATAACTTTGTATGTTTGGAAAAGATCCACTACAAGATCTAAATACAAGAATGTTTGGACGATTGAGAAAATTTTAACCAAATCAAAAATAGTCTTTAAATGAGATTTATATGGGTATCATTCTAAGTGTGGAATACTTGAAGAAAAAATGTATTTTGGAAAAATATGATTTTGACATAATAGAGCATTTTTTTTTTTAAGTAAAGGTTGAACGCTTTTGACCAGAGCTATGACCTAAATATACAAAAATAAATATAATAGAATCTCAACAAAGGAAACAAAAAAATAAGGCAAATGACCCATTAATGGGCATTAGTAAGCTTAGGTAAAAGTGTTTGAAAAGATAAGACTTCCCAGATTTTTCCTCCTCCAGGGTCATTTAAATTAAATTTTGATGGTGCCTCAAGGGGAAATCTGGGTACTTCCAGAGTAGATTATATCATAAGGGACTATAGTGGTTCTTTGATCAAAGTGTTTTCAATAAAATAAATGGATGGCATGAACAATGAAGTTGAGGCTCAAGCTCTTTCAACTGGGATTGATCTAGCTATACAATGTAAAATTGATAATATTTTAATTGAAGGTGACTTTCATATCTTGATATTTGCTCTTAAGAAAAACTTAGCCATTTCCTAGAAGTTGGAAAATATTTTGTCTAATGTTTGGGATCGCTTGGATATTTTTCCTTTTTGGGAGTGCAAACATTGTTATAGAGAAGCCAACTCAGTAGTTTATTTTTTATGTAATTATGGGATTGATCAAAGGGAGGAACTGCGTGTGGACAATCATAGGTCTTCTTGGGAATATGTTCCTAGGATTGTTACAATTAATTAGGCATTTTAAAAAATAAATAAAAAGCTACTGATTATTTTTCAATTATGGTTGGTAATGGCCTTAATTATTTTTTTCCAACTTTAGTTTTTGGGTTGCATCATTTCTTCATAATGGCCTAACCCATGTGAATCAAGTGGTGGTCATTTGCATTAATGACGTTGGGGGTGAAATGATGTGCCTTGGCCTTGTTTATGCATTTTATTTTCTCTTGGGTAGAGCTTTGGTATTCATTTATGTCTAGTTTTTTGACACCATGGAGTGAAAGGTGGAATTGGCTCTTGGGACTCCAGTGGTCTATGGCAGTAAAACCATAAGGGAAATGGTGTTTAATGGTAGCATTTCCAAATCTCAAATCAAACACATTTTTCGGGTCCCTATCGAAGAGATTTTACAAGCCATCTTGACAGTCCTAGAAGATGATTACATGGTGCACAACATACACATTAGAGTCAATTTTGAGGTGGATGCCATGTTTGTGACCAATATTATGGCTCTAATGGTGGAAAATGATGTGGTTTATAAAATTGTGGTGTTTTTTGTGATGCCTAATCACCATCTTGGACTCTTGGAGGATCTTGGAAGGGTGGTTTTAGGCCCTTTCACCAAATTGCCTTTTTCTAACTTTAATGACATTAGTTTGGTGCCACTTTAGGCTTTTAGAGCATTGGAAACTAGGTTTATGATTTTGGTTAGTTTTGTGAAGGAAATCCAAAAGAAGGTTTGTGATAGTGATTCTATAAAGGGGCAGTTCTTGACCATACCACCTATGGCTCAACTCAAGAGCCCTATCCCAAAATTTACATGATGGAAGGAAGCTAGACATAATAAAGTTCATGTAGACACTATGAAGCTTCTTGAAAAAATGGTGATTTGAGGCATGGCTACAACTCCTCCCTGGTTGGCAGTGACTCCTAGATGGGTGGTTATGACAGCTATGCAAGGTTGCTTGGTAAGCAATAATGTGGTAGCTTCAGTGGGTGGTATCAAACTTAGGCTTCGTGGGTCAAGGAAAAATTTAGTTGAGAGTTATATAATGGCTATAGTTCCAAATGAGGAGGTGGTAGTGCTGGATTATAAGGAAGACACAGTTTGATCGCTATGGAGCTACTTATTTTTTGGGTAAACTTATTGGTTTTTTCCTTTTGTTTTAGTTGGAAGGCTTGTGGATTTTTTAGGTGTTTTTAGTTTTTTTAGTATGTTTTTTTTTTTGGTATTTATTTGATGTATGGCACACCAGCTAGATTGGCCTTGCCTTAGTTTAGGTTAATAGCTTTGATAATCAACTGCTATTAATCAAGTTGACTACTTTTTTGTGCTTCTCTTTATCTATGGGTAGGGGACCATTTAACCCCAATATATGTCCCAAAAAACATAGGGAAAATAAAATCCCAACCAATGGTAGGGACAACAATCATACAACAAGTTGAAAGGCCATGTCTAAACCAAGAAAGAACTTCAAACTAGTCAAGGACTAGAAGGGCCAACCAAGAGGCCTTTAAGTTTATTTTATTTGTTTATCCTCAGGGACTGAAATTCTAAATCATTGAGAATAGAAATCCCAAAGAAATAATTTTTATATTTTAATCTTATAATATAATATCTTGGGACTTTAACTTATTTAAGTTGTTCATTTACCAAACTATATTTATCTTCAAATTTCTCATAATCAAACATAAGTGAAACCTTAGAACTAACTGGGCCTTCCACAATGTTCTTAGGATGGATCCTCTACTAATCATGGTAATGAACCTCAAAATGAAGGATTTTCTAATTCTTTGATATGTAAATAGGGTTTGAATCAAACATCTTTATAATTGATTCCTCACTAGGTGACCTTTGGTCTTTCCTAATCATAAACGAGGGATTTATCTTCTTAGATTTGAAATTGTCATTTTCATTGCACTTGTTGGTATTTGGATATTTCCTCATAAAATGACCAATTTTTTAGCATCTGTAGAAATGAATGTAGAGATCATCATAGTCTAGTGGTTGAATCCAACTGCCCTCACTTGATTGAATATTTATATTATGTGGCCCTGGTATTGTTTCATTCGTCAAGACCACTATTCTATATTTACTCATGTTAAGATTAGTTTTCAAGTTATCCTCTATTTTCACATCCATGTAAAATTATTCACCAATGGTGTTCCTTATTTTTAAGAATATAAATTCTCCCCAAAACTCTATAGGGAGTTATATGGACTAACCCAGATGAGGACTATGAATTGAATAAATCTATGGATAAAATCTATAATAATTTTTGTTATTCTTAGCTTAGGTTTAATATATTATATTTGATTTTATAACCTAATGTTTTTATTTTAAAATAATAAAAATTGGTTTCATACGTTGTGATGTTTCATACCATGCTTTATGTTTTCAAATGTTATGATATTTCATACTATGTTTTTAGGTTTTATACCATATCATGAAACATTCATACTAATCTTGAATGTTTACTCTTTGTAGGCATGGAATTTCCTAGATGAAGTATATTTTAACTTTTTTATTCTTAAATAGTTGTATATTTGAAAATTAGAATCTAGAATAATCCATAGATTTTATTTATAATAAATATATAATTTTATCTTTTCATTATGCTTTAGTGAATATGACAAATTTGTTAGCATACCATTAATTTGTAATATTTGGTTCTATAATAATATACGTTCATACCATTAATTTTTAATATTTGGTTCTAAAATAATATGCATTCATCTAATAGCATTCTTGTATATATTCTAAGCAAATTATGACTACTAAATTATTTTCATACTTATTTGTGGGGGATTGGTTATTGGTTTTTTTATGACTTATTCTTTTACTAACTTTCAAATAAAAATATCATGCTAAAATTATTATCTCCTTACTAGTTTATATATTTCAAATGTTTTATAAAACTTAGTAAATTAGAATTTTTGGAATTATCTTACTGAATGACAATAAATAATGAAAAAAAAATGACACCCTAATTTCTTTCTAAAAATGTAAATTAAAATAAAATTAAATTATTTAAATGTTATTAAAGTTCCAATTAAAAGGTAAATTATAGGCATAGCCTAGACTATAATTATAATGGACTCCAACTAAGCTCCTTAGATGAAACAGATCCAAACTACTTCAAAATAATAAAATCCCTTTACTTCTTACATTCAAGCTCACACTAAGCCCACACCTCCATGGCCTCCAATGCCTACCCTTGAATGGCTCTCATAGATAACTCCACCATCACCTTCATTTCTTCCTTTGTCTATGCTTAGATGTTACAATAATCTTGCCAATACATTTACCAATAGTGATTTATCATCACCCTCAACATTATTGTGTTTCACTGCATCAAGTAGTGAAATAAATATTGTTGCACATCGAGGTTTTGCGTTACTAGAGGCATGGGTGACTATTCAAGGATCTGATAAAATTGGGACCAAGACTAAGCTCAAATCATTGACTCACCCAATAAGCTTTGTAACATCTACAATACTATTTTTTCTGTTCTCCCCACTTTCCTTGATTTCACTCACACTAATTGGATCCTTTTTATTTATTTACTTTCCCCAAAATATTTCATGATATCCACCTCATGAAAACATTTTTTAATATAAATACAAATAAAAAACAAGGGGACAGGAGGTAAGATAAGTGTTTCTTAAGGAGGAAGAATCGCATTAGGCATATTCTAATCCCTATAAAGTACATTTGTATTGTGTTACCATTTGAGGTGTCCCATGTATTTTAGGATACCTCAAAACTAATAAAAGATTTCAGTTTAAACATATCTCATCCACCACTTATATTTGACCTTATTTAACCTCATTCATTTGATAATCCTTATGATTAATAGAGGTTACCTCATGGATGCTTGAAGTGACCTTACAAAATTTCAAGATCTTTTAATGATTATTTGAAGTTCCCCATTAGTTCTTTAGGTGAACCCATATCTTTATGATTAATATAGGTTACCTCATCGATGCTTGAAGTGACCTCACAAAAATTCAATATCTTCTAATGATTATTTGAGGTTTCCCATAAATTATTTAAGTGAACCCATAAATATTTGATCATTCCCCAAAAATGCTCAAGTCTTTTCTCACTCAATAATTACTAGTTAGTGTATGTGTTGGATAATTCTAATAGCAATGACTAGATACATTTCATGACTAACACGAGGTAATTAAAATTTAGTCACTAAATTATTATGAAAAATGAAATGAGATATTTGATGCATCCATAATCCATGATAATGAGAGTAATTTTTTATGGAAATGAGAAATTTTCTTATAACTCTCATGGGTCTAGTAAATGTTTTACACTTTATTGTGGGTACATCAATAACAATTGTATAATATTACCTAAGAAGCTACAAGAAAGTATAAATGTAGTTGAATTACATGTACACGACCATGTGTTAATGGATTATTTGAGTTGGTAATTATGTAATATCTTTATTCATCTATTACTTCTAAGAATGAACATTGTTAGGGCTCTAAACACTTAAACTCAATATTTGAGATGAAAAGCACCTATGTTCAATAGAAAATGATTCAATGAAGGTTGTTTGATAAAAATGCTTCAAATAAGGTTTTTTTAATTTGAAATTTAGGTTAGGGATAAAATTAGAGCATGTTTAGGCAAACTAGGCATTTAATAAAGGAGACACCTGCCAAATGGTTATATCTAATGATTGAAACAAGCCATTACTAAGACTTGTTATATACTAAGTCTTATTTATTGATGTAGTGGGTAAAGTTTCATATTTTAACATTGTTACTTGAATTAAATATTTTCAAAACCATTAGTATTATAAAAATATGAGTTGATGTGTAAAAACAATTATTGAGTTTACAAGTCATGGAAAATTAAAAAACATTACAAAGGGGTGGACAAGGATGGTCAAGGTGATTGAGATATAGAGATAAGATAAACATGCTAGCATCATTACTCTTATAAACAAAATATACATAATGATAATCACCATCATGAGTGGTGGATTAGGTGTAGTGTTGGAGGTACGATTAGAAGAGGTAGTGGTAGTAGGGGTAACAATAGTTAAAGAAGTAGGGGAAAACAAAGTGAAAATATTGCAGGCCTTGCAGATTAGATAAGTATCACTAGGAAATATAGTTATGGAATGGGATCAACCTCAATATTGTATTCTAATCAAACCATGTGTCTTTAAAATATAACACAAAGACCTTAGTCAACTTAGCCATGTAGATAAAAATGGATTTATATGTCTCTAAAATATAACACAAAGACATATAACTCCATTTTTCTCTACATGGCTAAGTTGACTAAGGAAATTATTAACAGCCTAAGCATCCTCATAGAGGCCATATGTATCAGCCTACCATCCCCTGATAGTGGCAATGGAAAACACCTAAAATAATAATGGCATCAATTATCTTCTTGTGACCCTAAGGATGAGAAGCAGATGGGTAATTATGGCATCTTTATATTTTCAAGTTTCTAGTTACATGGCTCCATGTTATACTTTTAACTTTAATATTCCATTTTGATGGAAGTAATAACTAAAAATATGGACTTATTTTAATATTGTAATGACATTAAAACCTTTTTAATTCCTTAAATTTTAAATGGTTTTATCTTTATGTTTAATCTTTATATTTTAGTGTTTTTTGCCTTCATTAGTTAGCCTAAGCTTATGTTTACTAGGTAGGGTTCACTAGTGGCATTGATGTTGAAAAATTTAGTCTTTCCAACTAGATTTTTATGTCTTATTTCTAGTAAATATCATGTGTTTTCCTTGGTGACCCCCTCTTTTCCTTCCTTCCATATTCTTCCCCTTGAAATTCAGTTTTGTTTTTAAATCTTTTCAAGTCTTTTGTACTCCCTATTATTCATCTCTTTCAAACATGGTATTAATATGGCAGTTTTAGATCTTCCATCTTTAAAATAGAAGTTACATATTTGAGTTATTATGAGATGATCTCTTAGTCATTTATTATCTTTCTAGGATTTTTCATATTTATATTTGGGACCTGAATTTCTCTATTCGCTTTGTGGACCATTTGGTTTTATTTTTCCATTTCATGTTTTCACATCTTTGTTTGAATATGGTTTGTTACTACGCTTACATTTGATTTTTTTTTAAACCATAAATCAATCTATGTGTCCCTAGTTTGATTTGGATTATTATGAATCTTACTTCAGATGCATTTTGGGATTGTTTTTTCCTAAGTAGACACAGCTTTATGGCTTACCAATTTTCCTTTGTTTCTATTCATTTTCTTGGAGTTTTGGATCTAACATAGCCTTATTGATATTGGCTTGCCAATTTTCCAAGTGCTCTAATCAATCCTACAAGTTTTTCATAGACATCCATTATTTGATCATCATATGTTTATACACTTTGGTTTTATCCATTATTAACCTTGTATCCATAGAGTTTCTTAAATGCAATTATTACACCCTACACAATCATGAATATTTTATTTTCATGCAACTATTCCACAAAAAATGTAAGTCAAGGTATGTTTATGGTACTTTCATTATTCATTTATCACTAATTCTTTCAAATTTTCTTTTCAATTATGCCTTTTTATTGTTATTTTTCTTTTATAAATCACCATCCCACATTATTTTTTGTGATATGTGATGATTTTAGGGTGGGGCCTATATATACACATAATATTTTTCACTTTATCACTCACTAATGCTTTCTCTTGTAGTGTCTTGTCAACTCATCGATCTCCATGAGTGCATCTCTTAATGTATGTAATGGGAATGGGGTAGGAAAGGATCATGGTGATTTATGAGAGATGTTATTCCATCCTAATTACATAATTACTACCATAATTTTTACCTCCTCTAAGTGTTTATCCATTTATCTTTTTTATCTACTTCTTATCTAGATTTTCTAGCTTTTATATATCCTACAATACAGCCTAGATGATACCATTGGTTTCTTGCCTTTATCCTTTATGTTTTGTATCATCCAGCCTAATACAATTATAATCTTATCTTCTAACATTTGTACTAAATCAAATAGGCTGATGTCATTCTATGTCAGCTGACATCTTCCAACTATATCAGTCAAGATAATACGATCATCTTAGAGACTAGAGTTAGTTTTGGTTATTGGAAACATATATATAGGGGTCACATTTCATTCATATTACATCATACATCACATATTTCTCTCTAATTTCACACTCATTTCTTCCCTAAGTGCCATTTAGGAGAGTTAATGTCTTAGAAACTTATCTTGAGGAGTCTTGTCTTGTGGTGTTATTGAAGCTCAATAACAGGAGTCATTAAGAGTTACCAGCTGATAACTCTTAATGACTCCTGCTATTGAGCTTCAATAACACCAAAAGACAAGACTCCTCAAGATAAGTTTCTAAGACACTAACTCTCCTAAATGGCACTTAGGGAAGAAATGAGAGTGAAATTAGAGAGAAATATGTGATATATGATGTGATATGAATGAAATGTGACCAGCTGATCATATATATATATATATATATATATATATATATATATATATATATATATATATATATATATATATATATGTATATATATATATATGTATATATATGTATATATATGTATATATATATGTATATATATATATATATGTATATATATATGTATATATATATGTATATATATATATATATGTATATATATATATATATGTATATATATATATGTATATATATATATATGTGTGTATATATATATATATCTATATATGTATATATATATATATATGTGTGTGTGTGTGTGTGTGTGTGTGTGTCTTCATCAAACTATTTGAGGTCTTCAACCTACAACATCCTCTTGAAAATCTCCACTTGAGCCAAGGGAGAGATTGAAGTGTTGAGGGTCCAAATAAAGATAAGCATTTTTATTCATACACCCTTTCCTTTATTTTGAATAGATTAGATATTATTTGTTTCTTTGTGGATGAATGCATGTATATCCTTTTTTAGGCTTTCTCTATACCAAATAAATTGTTATATCCATAGGATTTCTTAGACTTACCATAAATCACTATAGGTTACATAGACCCCCATTTGGTTGACCGTTGTACTTTATCATTTTACAACCATTCCTATTGGCATTTTATGTTGTAGGTTACCCTCTACTATATCTACATAATTAATTGGCCCTTACTTGATCATCCAAGCATTGTAATCACTATTTGATTAGCCTTATTCAAGTCCTAGTCTATTGAGAGAAAGAGGATAATTATAAGTCATCCTAACCCATGCATACAATAAGTTATTCTTCTATAGATGCCTACCATTTAAGATGTTTAGAAGCTTTGTGATAAGTCTCTAGATCTTGTGTCACTTTCAATTATGAAAAATATGAAACACAATAAGGATGTTATGATCTCATCATGCTTGTATCTATTAGATCCCCTGCTAATGCACCAACCTCATTATAAACCTTGCTAACACATTTTGGTATAGGTTGTGTTGGTTGTGTAGGTGCATGTTTAATGTCTTCTCAAACTAAAGTTGGAGGTATGGGTTTTCCCCCTTATGGTTCATCATATACATTATAAGAACTATCAGAATGGGAGTCATCTAAACTATCTTTTTCTTCATAATATACATCAAAAGTAATGTCCAATTTATAAGAAGGTAATGGAGGAGTGGGAGTAGGATATGTTAGCATCTAATCCTCTTATTATTCATCAAATAACACATCCCACTACTAAATCACTTTAGTGATTCCTAGAACAAGAAGACAATATGCCTTCACATATTCATAGTATCTGAAAAAGATACAAGGATGGAACTTCCATTCCATGAACCTATTCATTACATCCAAAAACATGGAAATCAAAAGCATATAGCTTGACACAAGGCCATTTTTATTCAGAAGTCATATTTTGAACTACAAAGTGGGGAATGTGATTTTGGATGTAGGTTGCACATTGAGTTACCTATACACAATACTTTGGAGGAAAGTCTTTAGAATGTACCATGAAATTGGTTATTTCCTTTAGTGTGTGGTTTTTTTGTTTAGTTACACCATTTTTTAGGGGTATAGGGTACAATGTGTTGAGATTGAATGCCTGCCTATTCATAGAATCTAATCATTTGATTATTGAAAAACTCTCCCTCATTATATATTTTAAGACAATAAATTTTTCTATCTAATAGGTTTTCAACAAGGGCCTTTGAATTTATGAAGTGCTCAAAGGCTTTGCCTTTATTTTATAGAAAGTAAACCCAAGTTATATGAGAGAAATCATGAATGAATATAAGCACATATTTATGTTTATGAAAAGAAACATTGGGAAAGGACATAAGATCACTGTGAACCAATTGTAATTTTTCACTTGCCCTCAATGATTTACCTTTGGGAAATAGATCCATGTGTTATTTTCCAAGTAAACAACCTAGATAGATACCATCTTTAAAATAAAATTATGGAAAACCAATAACCTTGTGATGTTTACTAAGGTCCCATAATGAGCGATAGTTGAGGTGACTAAAATGTTCATTCTAAAGTTTACTGAAGTCATTAGCATGTGAAATCATGACTTGTGAAAGTTGAGTGAACACAAATTTATCAAATTTATGCAATCATGCTAGATGATCAACCTTGTCAATGGATATAATAGTGGACTAGTATTTAATATGTATGATGACAACATCAATAGGTATAAACTCAATGGTTTTGCCTTAATTGGAATGTGTAATCTGATATATGGAGAGAGGTTCATAGATAATTATGTAACATGGATTATTTTTTTAAGTAAGTCATTCTCCATCTCAACTATCCGTAAGTCATTCTCCATCTCAACTATCCTTTCACCCTGAACAACTAGAGGATTAGAGTTGTCCACCAAAAGAATTGTTGAGTATAATTGGTCAAAATTTTCAAATAGTAAGTCATTACGTGCCATATGGTGGGATTCTCTTGAATCCAAAATCCATTCAGACACAAGTGATCCTTTTTTTACAAAAAGTGTTTCTCCTATCTTTGGAAGGGGAAGTTACATTTTTTTCATATTTGATTCTATGTATATCAATTTCTTCAAACCCTTATGTTTAGTATGGATTGGATTCTTACACCAATTACAACACTCTTGGTTTCCATTTGAATTTACTTTGCCTTTGCCTTTGTTGTGACTTGGGGAGGGAGTCTACTAAGTTGATTGATTTACCTTAGGCTTGGGATTTGCTTTCCATTTTTTCTTGGTAGGGCCCTTGTCTTTACCAAAGTTGGGTTATGACATTGCATTAGTATAATTAACCACTAATTATTATTGATTTTTACCTTTAGGTCAGATTTCCCCAATAAAAATTAGTTCTATCTATTCTCTCTAAAGTTGTTCATAGAACTTGTCAAAATTTGGTGCCACATATACATATCCCATTGAGTCTTATTATGTGTAGTAGTTTGAAATAAAATCTAAGGGCATCCCAATTTAGATAAAATAGTTATAATGAGTTTTTCATTAGTCTTTATTTATCTAGTCTCAATAAGTATAAGCTTCAAATGCTTGAATTTAGTGATAAAGTCCTTAGTGTAATGATATTTGTCTAGACTAAGAGCTGTGAGTTATTTTTAAAGTTGGCATGCCCTCATCTTACTGTGATTTCTAAAAAATTCCTCCAAGGTATTCCAAACTTTAGAAGGTTCCATGATGCCCTAAAAATGAAACTTCAATCTAGGGGATATTTTTTAACCAAAGATGCCTCTAGCTTTGTGATAATGGTTTTGCCAATTTTTTAATTTAGAAGATCAAAAAGTGCAGCTTCTTCATTCATTACAATGTGGTAGAGGCCTTTCCTAAGGAGCACATCAATAATGTATCCTTTCTAGTTAAAATAGTTAGAACTTGAGAGGGTTGTCTTTTTTTCACCACTGCTAGCACAAAATCTTGAGTGTAAATAACCCCTGAAAAAATGTACGCAAACAAATTTATGAAAAAGTGTTTCTAGAAATACACATTAAATGATTTTCTCATCAATAAAATCATAATGGTAAAATTAGCATCTAGGTAAAAATTATGAAAAATTACTTCTGAGATAAGTGAAAATAAAAAGTATATAATTTATTTTTCAAAAATTTGAAATTCTCATTAAAATGATCATCTTTATGAAAAATCATCGCGATGTAGTCTCCTTATGGCCCACCAAAAAATCTACTTTTTTTATTCACATGAAAATGTTGGTCTATGGCCTTCCCACATGGATCAAAAAATTATAAACAACCCATTTCTGCCAAAAAAATAACCTCTACTTTTCCCTTTCACTATTATTTTATGAAAAATAAAACCCTAGATAGAGATATTGAAAATGAATTTGGACAGGGAATACTTTAATTAAAGTTAAATAGAGATTATCACAATAGTGTAGATATACCAAATATAACTAGAGTTATTTTTAAAAATGCTAGGATGAGGTGTGTTTGATTTATAGGCTCTTTGATATATGAATCCAAACTTGTAAATAGTGAACATTCCCAAAGGGCACTGACGACATAGGTTTGCACCATATCATAACTGCATTATCTTGTCTTTGAGGTATGTATAGAATAAATTATTGAGGCTAATAGATTACTAGTGTACCACAGAATCAAACAGGTGAGAGGCTTCCTATTGGAAAAAATAAAAATCCTATGCACTTCTTATATACTATGAGGTACATGAAAGATAAGATTTGTATACAGTGTTATTTGATGGCTTGAGTATTGGGGCAGTACCACTCAGACCACATATCAAATTAAATTTATAACCACTTTGCCAAAAATAATAGGTCATGTAAGTTTTATAAATATCATAACATAGTTCTAACCTATAAAATTTATATGAAATAATTTTACTTCAAACCTTAGTACCCCACTACATTAATTATTTTTTATCAACCAAGATCCCATAATTTATAGTAAGCTACTAAATTTTAGCTTGAAACCTGAATTTCATAAAAAAAAATAAACTACGTATATTAAAATTGAAAAGAATACAAAATATACATAAAAAATGTAAATCCAATCTTTAAACTTGCATATAGAATAAGGTGAAGCTTATATGGCTCTAATACCATATTAAATTATTTGGATAGGGTCCATAATCATGTTCACTACCATAATACAAACACCCATAGTACATGCATAAATAAATATATAAAAGCCAGAAAAATAGCATAGATTCGTCCAAGTAGCATAACTACCTCTTTTGATTAAGATCATTGGCCTAATTCTTCCAGTTTAACAATAACTCTCATCTACAATTTCCCTAAACCACTAGCCCTATATTTTCTTTTATATATATATATAAGAGAGGAGGCTAGGGTTAGGGCTTTTATGAGTGGTTATAAATAAAATAAGACATAATTTTTATTAACATAAGTCAATTGAGAATTTACTTAATTGATAGTCTTCTCTAATAATAGGTTGTGGATAATTATGCACCAATTAGTGTGTACCGTACAATTATAAATAAATATTACTAGTGCATATCAAAATTATAAAATAGTGTATGAATAATTTAAATACATTAATAATCACTACCTAATAATGCTCTAATGTGAACCTATTGAGAAGTGTTATATATTCATCACTTGTTATAATGGTGGTTGCATACAAGGTGTTACAAGTGAAGTAAAGTGTTGATTATAAGCACGAGTATTCTCATAAAGAATATGGATCTAATGTAGAATATTGAACTGGAGTTTCATCATATATATGTGATAAAGGTTTTTACATCTTTAATGCACATAATAAAGTGTGTGTGTGTATAATATACAATAAGGTATTGTATGAAGGTCTTAGAACATTGTGTTTAATTTTATTTTTTATTTAATATTGAAATGTTAAGAACAAATAAACTATTAAAAGCTAAATTATATCTACATAATATACATATATAAACATGATATATAGTAATTTACAAAATTTGAAATGAGCTAAAAATAGTAAATTGATAAACAGATATGCAAACTTAGCTTAAATTAAATTTTTGTTGACTATGCAGAGATACTATTGATGAAAATTGACTAAAAGGACCTATGAATTATGTTTTAGTAAAAAATAATATTTCAAACTATGTTGGGACAAAGCTACACCAGTAAGATAGGGCCACATTATGGCCTTTTCTATTGACTGTGGTCGCATCCTAGTTGACTATGTGACCAATTTTTAGATTTGGGTACATGCATCTATCTGTGACAACTTTTGATTGAATGTGTCCCCTGATTTACCATGCCAAATATTTTTTTATTTCATAAAAATAAGCTAGTTTTACAGGAGTCCAACAACCACAAATCTTAAACAATAAAATCAAGACTCAAATTTAAGAGATAAAGCCACATGAATTGTAAAATAAACAAGGAATTCAACCAGTCATAAAACAAAAACCATATTAACAATGACCACATGCAACATAACCAACAAAACTTAAAATAAAAAATTTGAACAGATTCAAATATATCCTCGAAGCCTACCTAGTCCTTAGGGGTAGCACATTTCATCTCCTCACCCTTGTTTTGTAATAAGTCCAACACCACTCTGCCCCATGTATGTTTACTTGAGCCTTCCATGAGACTCTTAATGGTTTTATTCTATGGATTTTTAGGAACCATTTTGTCTTTGAGAATTAGCTAAGAGTCCTTAATAACTTCTAGATCAGTCTCTACACTAGTAGCTTTTATATACAGGGGGTTTTCTTTTTCCTTTTCATTGACAAAATTCAGCTTGAGCTTGTCACTCTCAGCCTTCATATCATTCCATTCCCTAATAAAACCTATCATATCCCTACCCATTTCCATCATCTTCTCCTCAAATCATGAATCTTTCTTTTACATTCCTAATTGGGATCATCTAGGTCACATACTTCCTTGCCTTTTCTACTATCCTTCTCACCCCTGGAAATGCCAATGATTTTGGGTTTTTTTACCCCTAGGAGTAGGGGTGTTTATGCCCATGTGTTTTCTATATTTGGTTCCTAAGGGGGATTTAGAGAGGTGGGTGCTAGCAAAAGGGGAGATGGGTTGAGAATTATCATGGGTAGGGGTCATTTCCTCCTTCGGGAGCCCAAATTCCTCATCAGATGAATCTTTCACAGGGGTGGCTTGAATTAATTTGCCTCTCAAGGGTTCACCATTTAAACTAGTAGGAATATCAAACCTTGGTGATTTATATAATTATCATGGCTAATTTGGTATGCGATCATGGTTCTCTCCAAATATTTCAAGAGATAGAAAAGGGAAGATAATATTCTTAACCATGGAAATGATTTAGTAGGAGAAAATGGTGTGAAAATATCAAGGTAAAATTACATTCAAGTGTCAAGTACTTCATTATTTGAAGATAAATCTTGGGCCACCATCGATGTAGATTCTACCTAAAAAATCTATTCTTTTTTAACTTCAAGGTTGTGTCGGTGTAGAAGAACTTCTACATGAGTTCTAATTTCTTGATTTTATCCTTAAATGCTTTTATCTACTCACAACTCATTCCAGTTACTTCACTAATCCATTCTTTAGTGACTATAATTTTTATACCATGCATCCTAATGGTATGTTTATTCTAAGCCAACATAAAATCCTTCGACAAATCTGCATCATGTCCTATAATTATTTGCATGAATTCAGTTTAGCCTCATTTTTGAAGCTTCTTCCATATTCATGTATTACCCTAAGCCTCCACATAGGATAGTGGTTTCGGTCTATCTATGTCAACTCCCAAATATTAAGTTTTGCATAATAATTCAATTTTTGTCTATAATAATTTTATGCAAGGCTCTATGCAAGGTGACTACTATTAGTGGTGCCTATAGGCACCTAAAATCAAACACTTCACATTGATTTTAACTATTTTCTAATTCCCAACTAACATCATCCCAAAATGCCTAAGCAACCCTCTATTTGCACTAACATATTCACTATTCATCCCCTTGATCAATTAATCATTTCTTCCTCAAACATTTTCAATCCCATAAAAAATCCATCATCCATCTTCATTAGTTAATTAACACAAATTAATTAACTAACCTTCCTTTAATTATAAATTACATAGCATTTATAAATTCACATTTATCTAAATTCATAAAGCCAATTAATTCTCACATCATGACATCATTCCCATTTTCCAAGGCAGATTTAATGTAAAGAGGCAAACATGCAAGCAAGAACTATGGCATTCTCTTACACACTCTAAGACTTCATCATTGCATCCTCTAAAACATTCCAACCTTCTTACACACTCAATCATCTTCATTTATGTGTAGAAGGACCAATCATCTACCATTGACATCTAACCAAGGTCAATGGCTCTCATCAATCAACCAAATCTATAAATAGAGGGTTCCTCCTCCATTCTTAGTAAGTCTTGGAATCATAATGAAGTGTTATCAAAAGTAAATCTCAACCAAGAGATCAACCATCAAGCATCCAATCAAATAATCTAGTTTGAAAGGTGGTTATGATGTCCATTTGATCATGCATTATTTGTCATGAGTTGGACTACATCCATCACTTTTGAGCACATTTAATTGATAAGAGGAGGAGCAAGGTTGTATTTACTAATTAAAGGTAATCATATGTTTGTTTTCATCTTTTTATTGCTCAATCTAAGGATACTTACTTGATTGGGTATAATTTCAATTATTTTGATTATTTAACAAACTAACCCTGACATATGACATGCTCGTTGGGACCATTCACACCCCACATTCACCTTGTAAGTCTTCTAAGCCTGATTATCCTATAATAATTTACCATTTTAGCTAAAATTCCTCCATATTTTCCTAAAACCATCAAATTTTCATTCCCATAATCCTAAACGATTTGCTATGTGTATTGGCAAAATTATGAATGAAATCAGTGGAATAGCCCTCTTAATTGGTATAATCATGTTCAGTCTATAATGTATTGTGTTTCAACCAAAATGCTTCTGTATTTTTATCTATTTTTCAGTGTATGTGGCTGAATTAACAAAACTTCTATGAATTGCTCTAATTTTGATGAAACCATCTCTATTTTTTTTATAGTTTGTGTTTGCAGGGTGTTGGAATTTATAAAACTTCAGTATAAATGCTCTTATTTTGGTGAAATCATCTCTATTTTTCTAATAGTTTATGTTTTCAAGGTGGCAGAATTGACTAACTTTGGTGAAATCGTCTCTATTTTTTTATAGTATGTGTTTACAAAGTGGTTAAATTTATAAAATTTTGGTAAAATCACTCTTATTTAGATGAAATCATCTCTATTTTTTTGATATTATGTGTTTGTAGGGTGGCAAAATTGGCCTAAATTTGATGGAATTGCTCTTCTTTCAATGAAATCATCTATATTTTTCTAACCATATGTGTTTATAGGGTGGTAGAATTGACCTAACTTCAATAAAATCACTCTAGTTTTGGTGAAATAATCTCTATTTTTTTTTAAATATATGTTTTTATGTGGTTAAATTGACCTAACTTTAGTGGAATCACTCTAATTTTGGTGAATCATCTTTATTTTTTCTAATACTATGTGTTTGTAGGGTGGTAGAATTGACCTAACTTCAGCAAATCACTTTGATTTGGGTGAAGTCATCTCTATTTTTCTAACATTATCAATTTTGATGGTGGTGGAATTGACCTAAATTTGGTGGAATAGCTTCAATTTTGGTGAAATTATCTCTATTTTTGTGACAGTCTATTTTTTGGCATGGCAAAATCGACTGTGTTTTGATGAAATTGATCTGATTTCAATAGAATCATTATTTTTTGTGTCTGATGGTTTATGTATTTTACATGTTTTGGTAGAATTGACCTATGTATTGATGGAATCATTATTATTTAGGTGAAATTTTGGACAATTTGTGATTTAACAAGTTTGTGCAGGATTTTATGCTTGTCAAAGATAAACAAAATAAACTATTGATCTACTATTTTCTAGTTTTCACCCGTCAAAGTTTTAAATCAATCAAACAACCTCTTATATTTATTTTTAGGCTTAAGAATTGAGCACACATTTTGCTTTTGGGTACATAGAACAAGACTTGATTTTTTTTTTCATTTTTTTGGTTGTGTGTGTATTTGTGCAATCTAAAACCATGTATGTTCTACCCTTGCACCATAAGGTAATTCTTGGGAATCATAAATGGATTTTATTGATTGTTTTTATCCTAAATGGATGTTATGTATGCTCTCCCCTTGCACCTTAAGGTAATCTTAAGAATCAGAAATATTGTGAATCTCTTTTATTTTGGCTGGGTGACTTGGACCTTAATCCCCAAGCACAAGTCTTCAGCGTTCAGCAACAAAGATTTCATCTCATATTGTTAAAACCAACCCCATATTCTAGATGGTTATAAAAATTAAGGAAAGACCTATCGTTATTGGTTGAGTGGTGTCATGTATTATGCACATTGTGATATGAGGGACTTTCATGCTTCAATACCCAAACCCCAAAAAACACCCCTCAAGGAATGGTTTTTCAATAACACTTCACTGAAATCCTATAATGGAATGGGTGGGAAGAGACTATAACCTCTCATGTATCCCATTAATCATCCTCTTTCATGAACTTGGGCCCCTTATACCATAAGGTATTTAGGGGATGCACCTAGATATCTTTGTACAACTTAGATTAAGACTTTTTGGATGTAAACAAATATCATTTCATGGGAAATAACATCCTTGAAGATCACTCACCACATACAAATATAAAGTGAGGATTGGGAGACCAAACTAGTCACCACTTTAAGTGAGTAGATTAGTGGGTTGTTGGTAGAGTTGTACACCTTTTATACTAAGAATAGGGCTTGTCATTTGTGTGTTTTTTGTTTGATTTTAGTTGAGGCCTATATTGATTACAAACTTTAAACACTTCAAACAAATTAAAACCCATCAAAATTCAAACATCAACTATTCAAGTCAACTTTCCTAATTCAAATGTCAAACATCAAAATTCAAAAGTCAAATCAATTCAATCTTTCAAAGTCAAATCAATTCAACTTTCCAAAGTTAAAATAAGTCCAAGTCCATCTACTTCAAAAATAATTCAAATATTCCACCATCAAATCAAATCAAATCAAAGTCAAAGTCCCAAATCTTAATTAGTCCAATCATAATCCCACAGTTGAGCTTAAATACACACATCAATAAATCATAATCCACTCAAATCATATCCCCATATTTCCATTCAATCTCCTATAACTTTTATATTGGTATTGATGAAATCATGGCATCCATCATTTCTCCTATCTAAATCAAGTCTAACTAACCACATCAAAACATAAAATCAAACATCAAAATCACATAATTAAACATCACATGTCAAACTTAACAAGTCATATTTGTATCCAAATTCAAATCCACGTCCAATATAACCCAATAGCATCCCACATAAGATATCTAAATCCCCTACCTACTAGTAACCATCTAAATCCCAATATCCCCCACAATCCCAATTTGGTTTTGGCATCACCATCCCAATTTTAAAATGTAATCGACCAACTCCAACATTTTAGCCAACAAGTATCCCACATAGCATCCCTTATTGATCCTTCATTCACCAATCCAAAATCCAATCATGTCCTACAATCATCCATACAATGATCTTTGTCTATTAGATAATAAGATACATCCAAGTCCAAAAATCATCTATTGTGGATATGTTAATATCCCCTTCCAAATCACATTCAAACTCCACTTCCAAGTAAATGTCAATGCATTCACTCCATCCTTGACCAATCCATCTTTGATGAATCCATTTTTTTTGAATCACCCATATTTGACCAATCCCAAACCATTTTTATCGCTTTTATGAAGGACCCATATTTTATGAGTCAATCCTTGATGAACCATCACTTGACCAATAACCCACCCTTGGTCAATTTGTCTTTAAACATCCACCCATCTTCAACAAACCACCAATCCTTGATGAACCTATCTTTGATGACACTATCTTTAGTCTATCATCTCATCTCCCATCACATATTGAAACCTCCATCACCCAACACCACATGCCCCAAGTGACAATGGTACTCATAGATAACAAACACCAACATCAAAATGCCTTCCATGTGGACAAGCCCATCTACACAATAAATCAACATCAATATTAAAATTAGAACCAACAACAACATTAACATCCTATCAGTTTATCAATATGTCATTTATCAAATTTGGCATCCTCACAAAAGAGAAAATCAATAACAATCAATCATGGTTACATGGAGACAACCCTATGGCTTGTTTCCAAAGTACCAAATATCTTATAGCAAGAAGAATCCTTGAAAACATGAAATATAATGGGAAAAGCCTTGATCTCCATGAGTAAGGAATCATCAAGCCCATCCATGTACGTGCACACATAGGATCTCATAATATTAGTTATAAACCATCTTCTAATAAACATGAATATGTTTGTGAAACTTTCACAATTTCTAATAAAGCCTCATCCTACATTGAAATAGACTCCATTCATAGTCCCTATGAGGATTGTTCTATCACCTATCCTATTATGAATGCTAACCATCCTTTCCACCATCTTGAAATTAAATATCCCACACCCATTGATTAGGACCGATAAAATCGCTTATTGTCAACCTTCTTCCATAATTATCAAATAATGATAAAATTCATGATTGGTATCCAACCATAAGAGCATAAAGCAGCATTATCATATCCTGGGGAACATAAAATTTTCTTCAGTCAAAATGAATCCAAAAATCTAGAAAATCACTAAAATCAATGTCCCTTAGTGAAAACCTATTTGAGGAACTATGGGACAATATAAATCAAAAGTAAAATTAAAAATCAATGCCCCTTAGTGAAAACATCTTTGAGGTGCTACCAAACCCACATCAAAATCAAAATCCAAAAAATAAAGAAAGTGAATCCCTTAGTGAAAACCTTTTTAAGGCACCAAGGGATGAAGAACTTAGTCTACCTCCTGCATTGGCATAGTTGTAGGATAATTCTAAATCATGAGTTGAAAACACTATCAGTACAAAAGGAAATCCCCAAAATATCCAATTAAAAGATATTCTCAATCTTTTAGGATGTGAGATTATTGGCCCCAATCCCCTTCACATTATGATCACATCCCACCTCCAAATTATTCGCATAATCAGTAAACATCCTCCATCAAATATGCCTTCTACTTCACCATCCTTGGCATCCTCTATCATGGGGTGCTATGAAAACATCTTGATAAATTTGGAAGAAGCCAACTTATGAATTAAAAAAAATCACAATGACATCACTGGAATGCACACTTGAAGGATTTAATGTTGCAAAAATAAATTCAAACAATAAAAAAAATCAAATCTAAATAAATCAAATGAAATGAAAAGAGAAAGATAAATAATTCATCCAATGGTGAAAACCATGCTTATGGTTCCTTAAATAAGTACCATGATGAAAACTAGTTTTTGGCATCATGCATAAATAATCTATTGTCTAAAATTACTTCAACACTTGGGGGAAGCCTCATTTCCATCTAAATCCTTCATCCTACACATCCATAATCATATTCAACCATCATTATCCATCCTAAACATCTTACATCATCCTCATATCCATCTTATTGTGTCTATCCTTTCTTCACATTTTGACCTTGATAATTAAGTGGGAGAAGTCTTGAGACATGTTCTAAAATCATCTTGGCATAATCCTCTATGATACTTTGATGATTGGACACTTGGTTCCTACATGACATGGTCCTTGGAGATCCCTAATCTATCCCTCATCATTCTTAATTATTCCCCATCCTCATCCAATATCATCCAATATCATCCAACATCATCCTGAATCTATTATAATCTTTCATACTAGTGCTAGAACAAGTTTTCCCTTCTTTAGTATCCCTTGTCCATATACCAAAAAAATCTAAAAACATCAAATGATCTAAAAATTCTAAAAAAATCAGATAATCCAAAACATCTAAAAACATCAAATAATCTAAAAAGTCCAAAAACAACATATAATCCAAAAACATAATAAAATCATAAAAATCCAAAAACATCAAAAAAATCCAAAAAATAAATCCTTAAGAAATTAGAAAATCCAAAAATTTAAAAATGATATAAAGCCACAAAATCCAAAAACACTTGTCTTCTCCTAAATCCAGTCAAAATCCTTGATCACTTTTTAATCAAATCATTCTAGTTTTTTTGGGATGTGTCATTCCCATATCCATCCCCTTACATGTATCCTTTCATGGGAGTATTATTTATCTCTCAATATCATCAAGCCTTCACACGTGGATTTTAACTTGATTTATGACAAGATGTTTATGTTACTTTTATTTTCAAGTTTGTGCATGTTTTCTTGCTTGCTTATTGTTTACTTTTCCTATTGTGCCTTGACTCAGTCTATATGTATGTGACAATAGGGTCAATATGGTTTTTCCATATCATGGTACCTCTTGTCATGCACTTGTACTTAATTCCACCATCAACATATGATGAGTCATGGTGCATTTTTATCATTTGTCTATTACATCAGGGGTTAATCCTTACACACACTATGGCTAGGTCATCATGGTGTTCTATATCATGGTGCATACTATAATGTGAAAAATCAAAAATCATGTTGCAAATCATGTTGATATTGCACTAAAATGAAGATATATCCCCTTTCAAAAATCTAATCCAATCATATTATCCATCTTCTACGAAGTCAAGGTCAAATCATCTCTGCATCTCTATTATTCTTCATCACATTCCTCCCTTCTTTAGATAACTACATCAGCTTGAAGTCCATTTAGATTATGTAGGTAGCGCTCAATCACATGGCATTTCTAAGGTTAGCTCAATCATTCTCATTCTCATTCTTATTCTTATTTCCATTACCCCTTACTTCAAAGTAATTGTACATGTCTAACAATCATCCCCATGACCCATGTGCACAAATGTCACTTTGCCACATCCCCTATCCAATACAATTTAATCATTTTCTCATCCAAAATTTATCCAATTATCTCCAAATCTAATCACATAATTCTTTAATACTTACTACATCACTTGGGACATCCTCATGTGCCCATTTTTTGTGGCATATTCATTCTTTATAAAGTCATTTTACTATCATCACGCACTTATACATCAACCTATCAACTTCTTATCATCATTAATCTTGGAAGTTGGTTAAATCTTTGATCTATGATTGTAAATCAATCATTTTCAATCATCCATCCAATCTAAGCTTGCAGTTTCTACCCTACTTGGGGAAAATAAAGCATGTAACTTAGCATTAGGATAGATTGTTCCCAAATCCAAACATGCAGATTTTTAGGACATTTCATTCCCAAATCCACCTTGCTTGGAAAAAATCAAAGTGTGCAACTTATCTCAAGATATATCATCCCTAGTCTTCTCCCTCACATATATCCTTGCTTGGTGAAAATCAATCCATCATCGCTATAAATCAAAGCATGCAAGCATTAGCTCAAGTGGGCTAATCTCATCTATGGGTTAATCTCATATATCCACAACATCGTTTCATTTTCATTCCTTCTTCTATGTTTTGAGAGCATGTTTGCATCCTTCATCCCTACATGCCCTCTTGAGGGGGCATCATCCATAAAATTATTTCATCCATCATATAAATTTCATCCACCTTTTTTTGGGCTTCTTCTTTATTTGAAAATTCATTACTCCACCCATCATGTCTTGTAACACACTTTTAAAGAGGGGGAAAATGTAGACACCTAAAATCAAACACTTTGTGATGATTTCAACTATTCGCTAATTTTTCACTAACATTATCTCTAAATCCCCAATCATTCCTCTATCTGCACTAACATCCCTAACATATTCACTATTCATCCCCCTAATCAATTAACCATTTTTCCTAAAACATCTTCAATCCCATAAAAAAATCCACCATCCCTCTTCATTAGTTAATTAACACAAATTAATTAACTAACCTTCTTCTAATGAGAAATTCCATAGCTTTTGTAAAATCATATTTATCTAAATTCATAAATCTAATAACTCCACACATCATGACATCATTCCCCCTTTTTCCAAGGAAAATTCAATGCAAAGAGGCAAGTGTGCAAGCAAGATCTATGACATGCTCTTACACACTCCAAGCCTTCATCATTGCATCCTCTTACACACTCCAAGCCTTCATCCTGACATCCTTTTACACACTCCAACCTTATTTTTACACACTTAATCCTCCTCATTTATTAATAGGAGTACCAATCCTCTATCATTGATATCCAACTAAGATCAATGTCTCTCATCAATCAACCAAAGCTATAAATATAGGGATCCTCCTCCATCTTTATCAAGTATTAGAATCATAATGAAGTGTTGTAAAAAAAACTTTCAACCAATCAATCAAACATCGGCATCTAATCAAATCATCTAGTTTACAAGGGGGTTATGATGTCTATTTGATCACATGTTATTTGTCATGAATTGAAACTACATCCATCACTTATGAGCACATCTAATTGAAAAGAGGAGGAATAAGGTTGTATTTGGTAAGTAAAGGTAATCACGTGTTTGTTTTCATCCTTTTATTGCTCAATCTAAGAACACTTGCATTGATTAGGTATCATTTCAATTTGTTTTCATTTTTAGTAATGAAACTAATATTTTTTCATGATGTTAGAGTGCCTACACCAACTATAATATTGGAACTAAGGGTGTTTGGTATGATTTCATGGAATAAATTATGAATTATATGGTAAATGATTTGTATGATGCTTTGGACCAAGGACTATTATGTTTTAGGGGTCAGTTTTAATTTTATATGTTCTATAGTACTTGGGTTGTCCTTAAGATAAAGATAGTGGTGATGTTATGAAGGTTACCTTATAAAGGTTCACTCATTTATTCTACCTTGTTTATGATATCCATTGAGAATCTATTGAACATCACCACCTTATAGATACATAGGATTAAGTTATCAAGAAACATTTTTAAAATTTCTATTTATTTTACATGAATTATATTCTTTGTCCCAATGTAAAGTTCTTGAGTTTTCACCACCATAAAAATTTGAACATTTTAGCACCAACCCTACTTTATCATCTCACTAATTACCTTATACATTGGATGCTAAGTGGGTTCACACATAGATGGAGTGGAAGAAGCATGGACTAAGCTTCCTATATATTTTCTACCTAGTTATTGGGTGTACTTCAATGTTCAACATCCACTTGTACTCTATGTTGAGGATTAGATAGTAAATAAGTAGGATATCCTTAAGTCACCTGACATACTTCAAAAATCTAAAGATTCTTTGTGGAAACCATCCCCTTCTAGCACCCCACTCTTAGGTTTTGGATGCCTAATACTTAATCTTTCTCCATCAAGCTAACTTAGTTAGAGTTCGAATGTCTAGCACTAATTCTATGAGTGGATTATGTTTACATCTTTTGACCCAACATCTTCTCCCAAATGAAAGAGAAACCCCTAACATATCTTGTATCCTCATTAATATAATCCTTTTAGTACCCCACCTTAGGTTATAGAAACTATTAAAATATCTGATTTTGAACCCACTGTGTCTATATTGGTGCAACATTATATTGCAACTTATGTTTATGCGACTTTATGACTGCGAGGCCCAAAAATAAAAACACAAAAATTGTCTAATCTGATGGCATTAGGTTGGGTATCACATATGGATTTATTTTATAATTTGATACTGATAATAAAGGCACCTCTATATAATCATAAGATCACTAAAATTATTATCCATACATACTCCCAAGATTTGAATGTTGATGAGGATGATCATGGTGAACCATGTTTGGTCATGCAACCTGCAAGTTTTAATGATAAAGATTTGATCATTTTATTTGTTACTTTAGTGTAAATGGCCTATTAACATTTCAAGAGCCTGCTATGTTTTGGAAGAAGCTACCTATGTTCATGAAATTTATCAAATAGATAGACACCTCTCATGCATAAGTGGTTTCTTAGAGTCAATTAGTTCAAAATTACAAATTGCATAAATGATTTCTCAGGGATACAAATAGGTTATCTCTTCAAGACTCCAGTCCTTATATTATCAACTTATTTTCATGTGTCTTGTCTTGTCTATTGATGTTTCCTTCCCTTCTAACCCTACCACTTAGCTTCCTCATCTTAAAAATTCATTGACTTATGCCCATTCTATTCAATGTTTTTTTCCTCCTATTGTCGCTACTCCTGGAGAAGAAATAATACAACTGTAGATAATAAAATTGAATATTTATAGCATCTTAATCTTATACATTTGATAAATACCAATCAAGGCTCTACCCTTTAGTTCTACACCTCCCTATTACCAAAAGGCTCACATTTAGCATCTCAATTTGCCTAAATGCTTATCTCTTAATCTAACCCATATCATTCTAATGACCCAATTATCATGTACTACATAGAAAGCTTAAAACTTAATAAACATCCTTCACTATTAGTTTCAAATCCATGCCCTTTTTTAACCCTTTAAACAATACTAGCCATAGAGGACACTAGCACCGATGATAGTGTTTAGATCATTATTTAGTGTCCAGTAGCAAAAATTCATTTGAATTTTAAATGATTCAAAACCTATGGGTGGGCCTATTTTTTCATTGAACCCTACCTTGAGATATTTTTAAAAGGTGTAGTATAAATACAAGTCTAAGCCTTCTCATTCCTCATCTAGAAAATGCCAAGCAAGCACCTAATAAAGCTAAATCAATCAACTACACAAGCACTCTATTCTACCCTATTCTTATTTATTTTCATATCAAACATAAGATCAGTCATATTATAGGTCTGAAAAATTCAAAGAGCACCCCATGAGTGATATTTGTTTAATTAAAATCTAGATCCTTCCATGCATCATCATATAGCATATTGCATCCTTCTGCACATACTTTCCCACACATAGGGGAGAACTACATATGTTTGATGCCATCCTTGGAGTACTAGCTATGTAGACATCACCCATTTATAGAGGGGTCTTTGGGTTAGCTTGACACCATGATTCCACTAACCCATTTTTCAAAAAATTCATTCTAAGGGTGAAGAAGGGTGAAAAACTAGGGTTTGATCAATCAATTAAGAGAGACACTATGCCCTAGATCTAAATACATTAGTAGAATGGAAATAAAAAACCTATAAAAATAAATTTGGTCACATCTAAACCTAGTCATTGTTCCATACTATACACCTGTGTCACATTCAGACACTATCATTAATGGTAGTGTCTGTGGCCATAGAAGTGTAATTTATAGAATCTAAAGACTGATCTAAAATACTAATCCTACATATTTTACACTTTTTCCTAGCCTAGATCTACTTATGCATAGTAAACTAGATAAGTACCATTATTTCTTATTTATTGCAATATGTTTCAATTGTTGCCCTTTACTCTTTTTAGCAATCTCAGTTGTATAAATTTAGAATATTTTTTATCTAAGTTTTTTATTAATTTCCTTGTTATAGGTTAGTTTATCACCCTTGTGCTTGAACTATTTCTATGGTCTTAACCTTAGATCCCCCACATCTAAAAATTTAGGGTTAAACATTTGATGAACATGATCTTTAGTCTTAAAACCCTAGTTTGACATAGGGTTTCTTGATTTACTATTTTCCTAAATTCTGATTTCTAATTTCAAAATTTTCAAAACCTAAAAATTATAATTTATTTTTTAAAAATCATGCTTAATAAGGATACATCCATTAGTTACTTCATTATCCAGTACAAAGTGATAATCATGATTTGTTATGTTAAATCAATAAAAGGTATAACAAAATTAGTCAACACAAAGAGATTGTTTTAGAATAGGATCAAAATTTAATCTTTCTCTATGACTCTTTTTTTTATAATATAGAGTCAATTTATCAATGCCAAGATGCATGCTCCTAATCTTTTATTCTTCTTAGGTCATATTTGAGTAACAGCTAACATCCCATTCCCATTATTTGCCCATGGCTTATATTGGATTCTGTGGTCCATGTTATCGCTATAAAAAAAGTTAAGGGTGCCCTACCTATCCCACCATATGTTAATATACAATAGAGTCTTCCCAATCCTAAATTGGTGATTAAAATTAAAATATAGTATCTTGTCAATTAACTAAAAAATACACATGCTAAAATTTCAATCCTAGAGATTTTAAAATAATTTAATATCTATAAGGATGTCTTATATGAAGCATTACATGAAACAAAAGTACAAAGAGATATATAACCAACCTAATTTGTAGATAATATGCAAGACCTCAAAAATAATGCAAATCTCATTACTTTTGATACAAAAGATTTACCATCAAAAGATATTATTAACCAAGATTTTCCTTTATTCATATAAGTATGCATAACGAGGGAATTAAAAGGGTGTTAGTTGATAATGGTTTTCGTCTAAATATTCATGGCATATAATTCTTAACCACCATTGATATTAGTACCAATCTTCTTTAAAAATTAGACATGCATATTATTGAATTTGATAATTCATGTAGCCCTCTAGTTGGCTAAATCACATTAGATGTGACATTGGGACAAAAAATGGTTCCAACTATATTCCAAGTAATGTCTCAATCATTGAATTATAACTTACTCTTCGGTATACCTTGGATACATGTAATGGATGTTATCCCATCTACATTACATTGATGTGTCAAATTCATACATGATGGGACCTTATTAATAATGTTTATCAGTGATGAACCTTTCAAATTTTGTCAAATGTTACATTCTAACATAAAAGGGGTTCCTAAACTCATACCACCAAAGCAATACATTCCACTTAAAATAATACCAACCTATGAGATAAGAGAATCAATCAAAATAACTCATTTACCATAAGATGCTTATAAGGCACTATCTAATAAGATGCACATGGATGCAAAATTAGAACAATAACCATTACCAAAGAAACAAATGATATCAAAATAAAAAAAAAACCCAATATTTGAGCTTCTTTTATTGGTTAACACTGAGCAACAAGATGGTAAAGTTTTAGATTACTATGACAGTGATGATGAACTTTTGCAGATTGTGACAGATAAACAATTGCAAAAACTAAATTTTGATCTACTTGATCAACTTTCGCATAACCTATTCACACCTATAGGTCATAGTACATATAAGTTAAATCCATCACTAGAGGATACAATGACACATTCAGATAAGGGCAAAATTATCAGATGAACATGTAAATGCTTGTTATTCAATCCATCCCTCTTGGATAAAAACATTAAGTTAACCTTATAAGGGATAAATACAACTTCATCATGTGAATAATGTGGAGTCCTCTCATAAGACTCCATAACATATTTTATAGATCATAGTAAAATAAGGTGTTCTAGATTCAATACTTTCTATGTTGTTTAAGCATAACATGATATCCTTACCTCCTAAAATGCACAGATCAAGCAACAAACTCATTTCTAAAGAAGTAACACAATATTGCACTTATCATAGGATCAATAGCCATGATATAGATCATTATGGTGCCTTATAAATCCAAATTCAAAATTACAAACATGATGGTTGTATACAAAATATACCCAAGCAATGGAAAAAGCCTCAACTTTTAGATATTTCAAAAGATAGGGATAAAATGAGGCATGATTCAAAATGTCCTCGACATGAATATTTAACTATTACTACAAATACTGATGGAACTTTTTATCCACACTTTGAGATTAATACAAACAATCAAGAAAAAACTTATACTATTGCATGTTTGAGACAGTTGGGCCATGATATACATGAGTTACATCATTACCCACTTTTCCCAGACTCCCTTAGATATATTATGCTACCAATAACATGCATACCAAAAGTGGTTAATACACCAATATGGGTAATGAACCAGAAACCAACAATAGTGATTGACAAATATGAAAGAAATTGTCAATAATAAAAATATTGCCTTCTCTACCAGTTTAATATTAAAGAAGATTACATTACACATGATGGATTTGATGATAAACCCATGGCAACAATTTCCAATAATAAATTACCAAAGAATATTGAAGTATTGGCAATAAGCAAACATAAGATATTTTGACAAGTAAAGGATCCACATCCTAACACCTTAGTCCCCAAGCTAGAAGATTTAAAAATATAATCATAATTCATATTCAAAAAATCTAAAAAAATCAAAGATTCAATAAAATATAAAAACATTCAAATAATTCAAAAATACAAAACTATTCAACATTCCCAGATTTTACTAGCTCCTTGGCACCTATGTTATTTACTTTATGTTAGTAGATAACATATAATTTCATTCTTATATACATGTGTTTGACACATTTTTGAGTGTGGCATAGGCATACCTAGACACATGATCTATGCACTTCTAGATGTTGGACCTTTCCTATACTCACATCATATAGTACACTGAGGACCTCTACTTATTTGATCGCAATTGATATATGTTACATATCCTTTATGATTGTTTCTACATCATCATCTTTGATATTATATGCTAATGCTTACACATTTATATATCTATGCTCACATCTTTCAAAGTGTATTTGATATACTATGCTACATAACATTTTTTGCTAACACAACTACGTAGGGACTAATATAGTATGCTTATGATGGTTTCTTATGCATTAATCTCTTTGTCACTTCCTTGGGTGGATTGCATTTCTTATTATTGTCTTGCTTGCATAACATTTGAATATGTTCCTTGCTTGTTGGTCCCTATGCCATTGTATGTTGTTTGAAAACTTGAATATATCATCCTATGTTGATTGGACATTTAAATATGTCATCCCTTTATATTGTGTGACATTTGAATATGCCCCTTGTATGAGGTCTCCTTGGACCATTTATTTGAATTACATTGAGTTATCTTGTGTGTGTGATTGATTTCTTGTTGAGATTATAATATTATTTTCTATACATTTCCATAATCTATTCATGCATTTTAGGACTTGATGTGATCACATACTATGAGCCTAATTGATATATATACATCGACATGTTATTCATATATGCTACATGATTCATACACAAATTATATAGTTACCTTATCCTTTTGAGGTAAGTTATCTACTAGTTTCTATCTCACTCCTTTGAAAATAGGGGGGTATGTCTTAGAAATAACCTCCACATTTTTCACATTTTCTAAATTTCAATGGGGGCATGCCATAAAAACATGACCTCCACACTTAATACATTTTCTTAGTTTCCAGATCTCATTGGGGGCATGCTACAAAGACATGACCTCCACACTTATACATTTACTTAGTATCTTTAGACTTTAGTGGGGGCATGTCACAAACATATGATCTACACACTTACACAATCTCCAGTTTAGTTCAATGATTCATATTTACACTTAGGTCAAAATCCTATACATTCCACTAATTTTACATAGATTTGAAACAAAACAATTTAGATTTAGGACATATAATTCAGCTCAGACATATTACAGGTGTATATTCCATGTTATTGAACCAAAAATTTTAAAACTTACCAGTTATACTACTCACCAAGACACACCAATTACACTAGGATGTATTGTTATCGAGCCTTTTATGTTACAACAATTGGTTAATTTTATAGGTTGAAGTGATTAAATCATTTAACATCACCAGATTTATAAATTGGAGTGATTAAATCATCCAATCTCACTAGATTTATATGATGAATTGATTAAATCACTCACCCTCACCAAATTATATATATTCACACTTGAGTTGTGAGATTGAGATATAATAATCTCAATGGTCGTGTCAAAACCCATCCTTAGACCTGACTAGGGCATAATAGCTTCTAATATTCCTCTTCAAATATCCAAGGTTTAGGTCTAAACATCTTCCAATTCTAAAGCTTCATAAGGAATCATATTTACCAAGTCAAATCATTAAGAGGCAACATGGTTGCATTGACACACAAGGTTACTCCTTCCTTGCTCTCTTTCCTTTTAAGCATTTCAATTATCTCAAATTTCAAATTATATGCATTGATTTATACTATAACATTATCTTGGTTATAGTTCATACATCAGAAAAGCACTCAAAGTGGGATCAAGCAAAGGCAAGGTGTGTTATATACACCAAGGTACACATTTATTTACACTAAACTAGTAATTTAATCTTTATGTATTACTAGATTAAATAAAGCAAATGTGGATACTAAAACTGAATATTTATAGCATCTTAGTCTTGTACATTTGATAAATACCAATCAGGTCTCTACCCTTCAATTTTAGACCTCCCCATTGTTGAAAGGTTTGCATTCATCACCTCATTGTGCCTAAATGATTATCTCTTAGCTTGACCCATATCTTTTTGATGACCTAGGTATCCTATACTTCACAAAAACATAAAACTTGATAAGCATCATTCATTGTTAGTTTCAAATCCATACATGTATTCTATCCCTTTGGACACTACCGGCCATAAAGGGATACTACCACCGACGGTAGTGTCTAGATCCTTATCTAGTGTCCAATAGCCAAAAGTCATCCACATTATAAATGATTCAAAACCTATGGGTCAAACCATTTATCTTATTGAACCCTACCGTGAGATATTTTCAAAATGTGTGGTATAAATACAAGTCTAAACCTTCTCATTCCTCATCTAGTAAATACCAAATAATTACCTACTAAAGCTAAATCAATCAACTACTAAAGTACTATATTCTTCCGTATTCATCTCTATTTTCATATCAATCATAAGAAAAACCATATTATAGGTCTAAAGCATTCAAAGAGCAACCCATGAGTGGTATTTGTCAAATTAAAAGATAAAACACTACATGCATCATCATATATCATATTGTACCCTTGTGCACATACTTTCCCACACAGAAGGTAGAATTAAATAAGTTTGAGCCCCTCTTTAGAGTATTGGATATGGAGGTAGTGGCCATTAATATAGGGGTATTTAGGATAGCTTGACACCATACACCCACTAACCTATTTTTTAATAAACTCATTCCAAGAGAGAAGAATAGTGAAGAGCAGGGTTTTGATCAATTAATGAAGAGAAACAACTTATGTCCAAAATATAAATACATCAACAAAAAGGTGATAAAAAAACTCATAATATTGAAGTTGGTCACATCTAGATCTAGTCATTAGTTTATATTAGACACCCGCATCACATTCATACACTAGCATTGATGATAGTGTCCAAATCTGATGGTAGAGTTTGTGACCATAAAATGTAATTTATAGAATCTAATGATTAATCCAAAATATTGATCCTACATATTTTGCACTTATTTCCAATCTAGATTTGCATGTACATAGTAAACCAACTATGTACCCTTCTTTTTATTTATTGTAATATCTTTCAATAGCTACACTTTACTATTTCTAACAATCTCAATTGTATAAATTCAAAATATTATTCATCTAAGTTTTCTATTAATTGACATGTTATAGATTATTTTATCACCTTTGTGTTTGAATTATTTTTATATTCTTAACCCTAGATCCCCCACATCTAAAACTTTAGGTTAAACAACAACATTTGATCTTTCTCTCTTCTTACTAGACATTCAAATGTTGACAGCTTATTCAACAATATGATGTGGCACATGAGTTTGATAAGAGTTTTAAAATGGAGATGTGTGGATGGTCAAAATGTGTTTGGCATAGTTGTTTGATGCTTGAGTATCATATTGTAAGATTGATTACATAGATTTTAGATATTAAATTGTCTGATTTAGACTTGATTCAGCTAGATCAACTAGTTACTGATCTTCAGGGTTAACTAGTTAAAAAAGTACCCAACATTAGGGCATTCTCAATTATTTTCCCATCCACGTAAGATAACATCTTAGGTGTTTGGAGGTGCCAACATGGAATTTATGAATGTGTTTTGATAAATCACTTATTTCTAGTT
Source organism: Torreya grandis (assembly GCA_037957365.1). Lineage (NCBI taxonomy): Eukaryota > Viridiplantae > Streptophyta > Pinopsida > Cupressales > Taxaceae > Torreya > Torreya grandis. The sequence goes on along the minus strand of JARHVA010000756.1, from coordinate 788,786 downwards.
GATGACACTTGACCACAATTCTGTAGCCATTGTAATTTACTTGAGCTTTGTCAACCACTTTAAAACATATGCTTCTTAGATCTTATAGTAGTGGACCAAATTTTTCACTGGGTTTTTATTTATTTCCCCCAAAATTATTTATATTTGTGTTCCAACTACCTCCAAAGCTTTATGGTGTATCTATAGTTAGTTGTGGGTATATGTTGGGTTTATATTAATAGTCCTTGTTGGATAGTTTTTAGTTGGAGTAAATGTAATTAATTTTAGAAATGCTATATTTCCTATTCTGTATTAAATTCATATTGCTAAAAGGAAATTTCATTAATTACATATATAATGGGTAATAGGTAGATGAATATTAAATACTTTTGTGATGTAGTAAGCTTGTGACCTATAAATATTTGTTGAATATTTATGCCAAGTCAAAATGTGATAGTTTGCTTCTTGCTAGCTATTGTATATTTTTTATTATTCTTAATGGATTCTCTCTTATGCTCATTTTTTCATGGTTATAATTGTTTTATATTTTCTTATTGATTTATGCTTGCAAATATTGAAGCAATGAGGGCCCTAAAAGTACCCTGTTGTACCCTTGGGTGAATTCTTGAATGTTGCTACTAAATCCTATTAGTCTAAGGTCTTAATGGTGCAACATCAATTAAGCCAACAAGTTTAATTACTTATTAACTTGACATGTTTATTTATTTATTATTATCACCAAATATTGCACCCTAGAGTTGGTTGTTCAAGCTTACTCTAAGATTTGGGCAACATTGGAATACCTCTAGGCTTGTGGGTTGCCTATGGTAGAGGTAGACCTCTAGGTTTAAGGGCTAACTCCCTAGATTGATCTTTGAATGCTTATCACCTACACTAACTATTTGCTTGTGTGGAAAGGGATAGAAGTAACATGAAAATAAACTACTCTAATGAAGATACACTAGAAATATCTCCACTAGACTACCATACCATTACACTATGAAACATGACCTACAACACTAGTCTCAAAATCCTGAATTGTTCTAACATTAGTATTTCAAAAATGGAGGTGATATGCATTTAACTACTCAAGGTGAGTGAACTAGAGTTTAGATTGTAGATACAAATACTACTTGTACACTTGAAGATGTTGGAAAAATAACCACTAAGAGGGGGGGTGAATCAATGAGCTCTTAAAACTTTCTCTTAATTATTTAGTTCATTAGTCAAGTATTAATACAGAGTCTATAGATCAATCAAACCACAAAAATAACATAAAAACATAACACATAATATAGGTGGGAAACCCTTAAAGGTAAGAAAACCCACAGTGATCACTGCATGGACTAATTATCCTAAATTAGATATGTAATGATTTAACAAGATTACTAAGCACCCACTTAACTTGAAGCACCAACCCCAAATAGTCAAGCACCAACTTGACAAAAATATTTAGCAAGCACCCACTTGCTAAGGATCACCCACTACTTGATTTGTAGACACCAATCTACAGGAGGCTTCAACCCCTTTTGACAAGTACCAACTCAACTACTTTAGATCATCCACCTTTCTCAGTTGCTTATGTCAATGAATGATGGTACAATTCTACTCTCTCTACTTATCAAGTTTAGATTCATTCTGCTATTTTTCTACTCATCACTCTCAAATCCATTTTGCTATTTTAATTCTCTCTTTCTCTGCTCAATAAAATAGACACATTAACCTATCTTTCTTTGCTTTTTAAAAGACTTTGTTCTCTCTGCCTTCTCTGTTCATCTCTTTTAGCTGATTCTATATACTATATGAATCATTCGATGATTTCATACTCACACCTCTTTGGCCCTCTGTTCCTCAACATATCTCTACTCTACTCCTTAGAAAATTTATCTAATCATCCACTTTGGCCATTAGTTCCCTAGGAGACCTCTGCTCTGCTCCTTAATGAATTTATCTAATCATCCTCTTTGGCCATCAGTTTCCTAGTAGACCTCTGCTCTGCTCCTTAGCAAATATTAATATTCAATATTCTTTTTTCTATATTTCAAAAGGATAATTTGGTCTTGCCTATATAAAAGATAGTACTCAACAATCTCCTAAAATTTCTTCAGACAAAACTCTATAGTTGACTACATAATGATTTATTCTTTTTTGTAAACATAATTCCCATTAGCTTATATAAAACCTCATTCACATAGGTTGACCTAAGTGAAATGAAGCTAGGATAGACCTAGAAATCATTAGAATACATTTAGTGTTATCCTGATGAAATATGTAGTAGTCTTGATGCAATTCATAACTGCTCTAATGCAGTCCATAACACCCTTGATGTAATCCATAGCAAATCTGATGTAATCCATAGAAAGCTTGATGTAATCTATAGTAATCCTGATGTATTCTATAAAAAATCTATTGTAATCCATAGCAAGCCTAATGTAATATATAGCATGCCTGATATAGTTTGTAGTATGCCTGATGCAGTCTATAGTAAACTTGATATAGTCTGTAGCTACTCATAGAAATTCTTTGACATTAATAACCTTATTATTTATTGAATATAAAACCTTTTGACATCAATGACAACATCTCAATATAATATAGTCAAAATCACTAGCTACACTTCATATGACCTATTAGAGTGAGAACTACTTGCACCAAACATGAAAAGATAAAGAAAAGACAAGGATAGGTACTTATTCCTAGACACTTCACTATGAATCACTTCACACACTTAGACAAGAAAGTCATGAACTCAAAACCAAATTTCAATTCTCATTCAAAAGGCCAAATACAACATCAAACTAGTAGGGCTTTGCCATACCAGGTGTGGATTAGATTACAAGAGACAAAATGGCTTGCACTTATAGAATGTGTGAGAGGAAAGAGAATAAATAAAGCTCAAAGGTCACAATAACAAGCGTAAAGTGATGAGGACTAATTACATTTCAAAATAATAAAGTGGATAATAGAGGTTTGGAAGGTATTATTGGACAAGTGTCCATCTAAATCATCAAACTCTCCAAAACTAGCATAAAGACCTTTTAGCTGCCTTCTTGAAACTACCTTCATGATGAGGCATCTTTTAAATTTTCAAAACTAGACTAGGGAGAGTTGACACATGTACTATATTAGGGGGGTTGGTAACATTCCATGATATTCATCACATGCATCCCTAACTACTAGCCATCTCCATGACACTTGTACACACCTTCTGTAGTCATTCATTAGCCTCTCTTGGCCTCATTCTTCACATTTGTCACCAAAGTGACCTTCAATTGCTCAATAAAATCCATGGAAGAGGTGTTAGGACACCTTTCTAGAGTCCCCCTACCTTCTACTCCATGATTGGACCTTAAAAATATCTAAGAATAAACTTCTCCTCTTCTCACTAAGCAGTCACTCTTCATGTTCACTATTTGTCAAAGGCTGCCTAAAATGAATGACTCAATAGAGGTGTTTGTATGCTTTTATATTGTGAGAAATAGACATATGGAGTTATAAGAAGTCCCACTTGACCTCCCCAAATGATTCTCATTTTTCAAATCTCCTTTGGACCTATTGAACACCCAAATATTTGCAAAAAACCTTGTTTTCACCTCATCCATATAAGTAGGGTATAGACCAAATGAGTGGGAAGGAGAATGAAAGATTATTCAACAATTCCACAATGCTTTATAGGCCAAACTATCCATCTTAAATGTATATCAAGTGATATTTTATCCATCAAGTCAAAGATAGGGTTTTAAGAGGGTTTTAGTAAGTTTTGTTTCTTAGTGATAGTTCATAAAAATCAGATGTTCAAACCCCAAACAAATTTCAATAAGAATAATTTAGGTACCCCCTTCAACCAAGCCTAATTCCTTGGGGAACCTTGAAATCAATCCTTACAGGTATGAGTGTTTGAAGTTGGCATATCAAGCTCCTTGAGTGCATTTTAGACACCCCTATGATGGTTTTAGGCTAATTTGATCATTTTGGTGCAACTCCCTACAAAGCAATGGATTTGATCCATCCCATACTTCCTAATGAAGTTCATCAATGGGTATATAAGGTTCACATGGTCATATAAAATAAATTGAGCATCATTAGGGCTTAGGCCTTGTCTTAGGCTTAATAGGCCTAACTATGTTTCATGGCCTATAACCAACTTTGAGTGGTTTTTCAGGACTGTGAATGTTGATTCACACTTTTTCACCTTTAATTCAACTCATCACACTATTATTTAATGATCCAAGATTTCCCATCACACCCTCTTTTTATCTTCATGCCAAACCTACAATCATCTTACTTCCTAGAGTGCCCTCTATCTAAGATAAAACACAGGGCATCTCCCCTATTTTCTCTACCAAAGTGAAGATATGGAGGGTTGAAATATGTCTTAAGGACCTTCTACAACAAATCTCAAGGTTGGGTCACATTTATGGAGTCTTCAAACTCTCAAACCCCTCAAGACTAGCTCATAAGACTTGACTGTGCATAAACCTTATACTGACTGTAGGTTGAATGCTTGAAACTTAGTCTTTGTCTTGTTTCCTTACTCTGAGCATGACATGAGATGGATGTCACCATTGTGATAATTTTAATCAACATTTTCAAACATCTATACTTATGCCACATTTTTAAGCTTACATCTCCCATTGGATAGAACTAGTCTGTAGACTAGACTGTAAGTGCCTATTTGGTTAGAGATTGGAGGTTTCCTATAGGTGGAGGTATACGTTTTAGCCTTATGTTACATGCCTAGGTATTTATTTAAGTTCTCATCATCTCATATTTTTTTGGACTCATTCATATACTGCCTTAGGGTTTGTGCTCACTTCCTTTCTATTAACACTAGTCTAAGTTAGTTTATCTACTATAGCAGACTATAGATAACCATTTAAGAGATTTTAAGACTCTTGTAGGTGATCATCTATGTATGATCACTATGTTACAACTCCTCTAATTTCTCCTTGGGTCACTAGTGCCATCTATCATCAACTAAGGTCACTTTGTTTGTTGGCCATGCTTTATTGTGTCATGTTGCATTATAAGATCATTTAGGTTTCAAGAGTATTGTAGATTACACTAAGAGTCTATAGTCAAACTTTGCTTGAGTTGGAAACCTATTTACACAATCCTTCTTATGACCAAATATTCAATTTATTTATCAAGGCATTTCCCCTATGTTTGGGCTACATGATGAAAACAAACTAGACTACCCAGAACTCAAGCTACTCTACCATGAGATGGCATTGAATATAGACAAAACCCTGTCAAAAAAATTAAGGTAATTTATCCCCAAATACAACTCTTCAAATAGTAGACATGGTTCTCAATTTTGCATACCATTTTATGGCCTCACCATTACCATAATGGTACTCTCAATGCCCTCAAACTTGATGAAGGTTTCAAAAAAATTTAAACAATTGCATTCAATACTCCTCAAACCTCTTTTGGAGCACCTGTAGGTGAACATGAGATTCAAGTATGTGTGTCAAACCAGAATCTTGTCAACCTTAGGTCTCTTAGTGATTTAACTAGGTTGTTGATGAAACATGAGATCATATGGATGTTCAAAGTTTCCAAACAATAATCACACCTCTATTCAATCATTCTCACACTATCCTGGAGGTGGATGTTGCAAGAAATTTGACTATGACATGTTTATAGACCTTAAAATTCATATAGAACATTCCTTGGACCACACCTTCAAAAGGAAAACTAGTCATCATGATTATATATTTTAAATATAACATATATCCTTTGATTTTAAACTACTATAGGAGAGATAAACTTCTAAAACTACTAAAAATAACTTTCTATGGACATTAGTGTGTCTTCAACTAGCAAGGTGAGATTTTTTACTCATTCCTCCACCTTCACACATGAAAACTAAGTTGAAACCAACATTAAAATGGAGAATATTTCCTAAAATTCCAAGTTCAACACTTGATATGTATGGACTAATACAAACAGAAGAGAAAACTATTGGCCATGGGGATGTGTAAGCAGAAAATAGTCACTAGCACTCTTAACAATGGTTCATGAAGCATGGTGCACCAAAAATGCAAATACTACTGTGGATTTGTAGTAGACACATAGTGTTATCATCCACCAAAGTCACTTGATCCAATTCACCTCTTCCTGTCCATAACGTGCAAAGACTAGTTGACTATTTTTACTTGCAAAGGAGAGTGATAGAAGAAATAGAATGGTTTCTACCATTTTCAAGTCTACCAAAGCTGATAAATCATGTAAATGAGTTTTGGGGATCCCAAGAGACACTCTTGAAGTCACCATACATGACAAAACTACTATAGAGGCCATACAACAACTAAAAACTACCTAACATTGCCTAATTTTCTTGATTTTAACATTACACTTGAAGTTTTCAATCCAAGACTGCCATCTCTAATAATAATATAACATGTAGGACATTTAAGTATACTTTGACACATTTGTTTCCCTATATAAACTGTACTACTTCAATAAATGACCCAAAAGTGACCCCTAGATGACATTAAACCAATTATAGACAAATATGACAAAGATAAACATAATTTTGTCCTTATTAAAGACCATGGGACATAAATTACACCTTAGAAGACCCCTATATCAAGTTTTACTATATAGGGGGTTGGCCTAATTTGACTTGTGGTCAAGTTAGTCATTGGTGATTTCCTAGGGGTGGCAAGCCAGTTATACCAAAGACTAGTAGCATACTCCTATCCATTGGGCTATGGAGTAACCTATGCACAATACTAGACACTAAATTACCTTTGAAAGGACACCAAACAACATGAAACAACACACAAAACAAAACACTTATGTTCTCAAGAACACTTAGGTAAAACACACACAACATAAACAAAACACACACCTATCTTAGTATATATAAGATCTAAAACACTTGAGGTGAAGGAAAATCACCATCACTTCAACTAAGATCAAAGATAGTACCTCTTACATCCTTGTTTCTCCATGAAAGCAATTCATCATGTGAAGAAATCTTATCAACAAACACTTGCTTGTGTTGATGGTCAAATGACTTACCATCCTTAGCCCTTCTTCTATCCATAAGTGTGCTACTTGGAGCTTTCAAGGACACTCTATCTTGTCCTCCAGTAATCTTGTTTGGATGTACAATTTTCTTGACTTCTACCATGCTCATTTGGCACTTCTCAAACTGCAACTTGGGAGCCATTAAGATTACCTCAACTTTACTCTCTTCTAGGCCATGATACACTTGATGTATAGGACCATTAAGTTTGTCTTCATCTTGCTCTAACATGCTTGAAAGTGAGTCAACATCAAGTTGAGGTATTGACTACTCCTCAAACATACACATATATGCTTTGTGTTCATTTGACTTCTCTATGATTACAGATTTTTTAACAGTAGCTTGACTTTCATTCTTATGCTCAATAAGACACTCTCCTTCATGCTTAGGAGATTCATCAACATCTTTATCATTAGGTTCACACTTCTTAGGAAAGGGATTAGGTCTGCTCAATTGTGAAAACTCTTGACTTCTAACATATAACCTTTGCCATAGGTCATCTTCCTCTTCATGACTGTCATCTTCAAGGACTGTTCCTTCTTGTGCAGGTAGAAATACACTGTCATTTTCATTATCATGCTCTACCATGCTTTGAATAACATAATAATCATACAAATGAATGAGGCAATTACCCTCGATAGCTTGTGAAAAAGAACTTTCAATGCTTCCCTCAAATTGTCCATCACCTACCTCATGGATGATGTATGTGACAAGATCAGTTTGCTCAAAGAAAGTGTATGGATCATATCTAAATTATCAACACCATACTCATCTAGGAAAAGGTTAGATATGCCCTCAAACTTATTTGATGTTCCATGATCCACAACATAGTACTCTTGATCATTAATTATGTAATTGAGATTAGAGTTTTCTTTTAAATAGGGATCAATATGAAACTTAGACACTGGTTGAGTTGTGATGGTTACCTTTACTCCATACCTTATCTTTAAGGCCAAGAAGGACCAATTAGCAGAGAGGTAGCCTCTTATCTTGGCTATGAAATCCCTTGAGAGGCAGATAACAAAGTGTGCAGGCAAGTTAACCACTACTATATCTTGAAGAATAGGGAAATTTGGATAATCATGAAGGAAAACTCTCAAACCTTTGACAATTCCCACTAACTTCACCGGTGTCCCATCAATTTGAAGTATGGTTCATATTTTAGGCCTAATTTATTTGCCACAAGCTTAGACATCACTAAGGTACTAGCTCCACTATCCACTACACAGTTGTGAACAAGTTTGTCCCCCACAATGAGAGTGAGATATAAGGGTGGAGGATTTTCATATTTGGAAGAGGGTTCCACAATGTGAGTTGGAGCATTAGTGAGAGCAACATTAAAATGAATTGATGGTTGAGGATGGAGGTGAATTTGGGACAATTGCTCTTGTAGAGGCTCTTTTTGACCAAGCAAGTGAAGCGTTTCCCAAAGAGACAAATGTCTTAGAATTCTTCAAAGAATATACATTATTCAAAGTGGGAGTACTCACCTTTTCTTGTGTTCTTGAAGGCAAAGAAGCTCCTTGAGCTTGAGACATTGGATCACTTTGATTCACCCTTCCAACATTCTGATTTTGATGAGATGTAGAAGTTATAAGGATCACCATGCTTGGAGTCACACTTTGTTATTTTGTAGGAGGGTTACTTAAACTTGTGTCAACGCCATGATAATCTCCTAAATCCTTCCTCTTGGATATGGTATTAGCTACAACTAAACTATTCTAATTGAGGACAAAGGTGTCTTCCACTAGAAAGTTTTTAAGGTTCACCTTTTGGGACTGTCATCCTTCATTTGATTGCATGATAACTTCATATTATGCTAACAATTGAGGAGTAACTCCTCCTTGAGTAACCAAGGCTTTATCTCCACCTTAATTTGCATCCATGAACTATTGTTATTACCATTCTTATCCTTGGACCAAGTTACTATGAACAGGGACCATGGCTCTTATGTTGGAGGTAGAAGTTGGATTATATGCATTGGTTGGCCTATTGAAGTTAGGATATCCTTGACATCTACCCTAACCATATTGTTGAGGTGGGAACCTATTTCCTTATTTAGGATTAGGGTAGGGGTTTTGATTAACTCCATACTATAGATTGAGCTACCTAACTTGAGCCTCTAAGGCTTTAGACCTTGCCTCCCAAACAATGGTATTTTATGCCTTCTTAGGAATAGTCCTAGACTTGGTATTTACACATGGGACTTGAGAAATACATGGAGTATTAATAGACATGTTTGGTAGTAAAGGCATAGAGACTTTTTGAGGTAATTTTCTAGCTTGTATTAGGCCATTATCAGCTCTAATGGTAAGGTCATATGCTTCAAGTAGGGTTTAACCACCTATGGACTATAACATGATGGTTATGTTAGTTCCAATAGCCCTTAGATATGTAGGAAACACAAAGCTTGCAGGTCATCTCATGGGAGGAGGCAAGTTATGCCAAGTTCTTTGGAATCTCTTATTAAAATCATGTATTGTCTCCTTAAGACCCCTTTGAATTACATTTAGCTGGTGAATAAGTGATGTGTGATCACTTTTGTCTTCAAACCTTGATATCAACAATTCTTCAAAATCATCCCAAGTTGTGATACACCCTCCAGGAAATGTCCTATACCAGTCACATGTTTTCCATCTAAGGGACATGGAAAGTAGTCTAAAGGAAATATTGACTTCAATGACATTGTGAAAACTACAAAAGTTAGAGATGTCCCTAATATGCTTACTATGGGTGGCATGACCTTCACCATTAAATGTGGGAACACTTTTGGTATCATTAATGGGTATATCATCATATGCATTGAGGTGAATGGGATTCTCAATGTTAAAGGTTGGGAAGGAATGTTGCCTTGCCATGTTCTCCTCAAGTTTCTCTTCACTCTCTTTCTCTTCTTGGCTTGTAAAGTCTTCTTGTTCTTCAAAGGTCAAGATAGGTTGAGGATGTTGAACATCAAGAGGAAGTTCAGGTTGAAGGAGTGGGTTTATGGGGTTGATACCTCTACTAGTATATGACCTAGTAAGGACCATGAAGTATTAACCAAAAACTAATAAAACTTGGTCTACAACCAAATATTACCTTGAATGGAGTCACCAAATTTTGAGTAGAACACCATATGCAACTGTGATGTTGTCAAGACCAAAATTCACCTTGATAAGATGTCTTTGAGATAATGGTCCCATCGGGCATGCCAAAACTATTGTCACCAAATATTTCACCCTATAGTTTATTGTTCAAGCTTACTCTAAGATTTGGGTAACATTGGAATACCTCTAGGCTAGTGGGTTGCCTATGATAGAGGTAGACCTCTAGGTTTAAGGGCTAGCTCCCTAGATTGATCCTTAAATGCTTATCACCTATACTAACTCTTTTCTTCTGTGAAAAGGGATAAAAGTGACATGAAAATAAACTACTATAATAAGGTGATATACTAGAAATATCTCCACTAGACTACCATACCATTGCACTATGGAACATGACCTACAACACTAGTATCAAAACCCTGAATTGCTCTAACATTAGAATTTCAAACATGGAAGTGATATGCATTAGACTACTCAAGGTGAGTGAACCAAAGGTCATATTTCAAACACCAAGGCTACTTGTACACTTGAAGATAGTCAAACACACTAGCTACACTTCATGTGACCTGCTAGAGTGAGAACTACTTGCACCAAACATTAAACGATAAAGAGAAGGCAAGGATAGGTACTTATCCCATAAAACTTCACTATGAATCACTTCACACACTTAGAAAAGAAAGTCATGAACTCAAAACTATATTTTAGTTATCATTTCAAAGGTAAAATACAACATCAAACAAGTAGGGCTTTGCCATACCAGGTGTGGATTAGATTCCAAGATCCAAAATGGCTTGCACTTATAGAATGTGTGAGAGGAGAGAGAATAAATGGATCTCAAAGGTCACAAGAATAAGTGTCAAGTGATGAGCACTAATTATGTTTCAAAAGAATTAAGTGGAGAATAGAGGTCTGGAAGGTCTTCTTAGATAAGTGTCCATCTGAAGCATCAAACTCTCCAAAACTGGTGTAGAGACCTTTCAGTTGCCTTCTTGAAACTGCCTTCATGATGAGACATCTCTTGACTAATCAAAACTATACTAGGGAGAGTTGACACATGCAATATCTTAGGGGGGTTAGAAACATGCCACGACAAGCATCAGATGCATCCCTAACTACTAGCCATCTCTATAACACTTGTACTCACCTTTTATAGTCATTCATTAGCTCTCTTGGCCTCATTATTCACATTTGTCACCAAAGTGACATTCAATTTCTCAACAATATCCATGGAATAGGTGTTAGGACACCTATCTAGAGTCCCCCTACCTTCTCCATGATTAGACCTTAAAAATATCCAAGAACAAACTTCTCTTCTCACTAGGCAGTCACTCTTCATGTTCACTATCTGTCAAAGACTGCATGAAATGAATGACTCAGTAGAGGTGTTGGTATGCTTTTATATTGTGATAAATGGATATAGGGAGTTATAACAAGTCCCATTGGACCTCCCAAAATGATTCTCATTCTTCAAATCTCTTTTGTACATGCAGAACACCCAAATCTTTGTTAAAAACCCTATTTTTACCTTGTTTATACAAGTAGGGTACATACCAAATGAGTGGGAAGGAGAATGGGAGAGTATTCAACAAGTTCAAAATGATTTTGGTATCCCTCCTGAATGCATCTAAAGTGATATTTTCTCCATCGGATCAAAGATAGGGCTTTAATAAGTTTTGGTTCTTAGTGATAGTTCATAAAACTCAGACATTCAAACCCTAAAAATTTTCACTAATAACAAGTTAGGTACCCCCTCCAGCCATTCCTACTTCCTTGGGGCACCATGTGATAAATCCATACATGTATGAGTGTTTGAAGTTGGCCTATTGAGCTCCTTGAGTACATTCTAGACACCCATGTGATGGTTTAAGGCCAATTTGATCATTTTGGTGAAACTCCATGCAAATTGATGGATGTGATCCAAGATGGAATTCCTTCTAAAGGTCATCAATGAGGTTATAAGTTTTATATGGTCATAAAAAGGAATTGAGCATCATTAGGGCTTAGGTCTAATCCTAGGCTTAATAGTCCTGAATGTGTTTCATGGCCTATAACCACCTCTAAGTGGTTTCTCAAGACTATGAATGTTGATTCACACTTGTTCACCTTTACTTCTATTCATCACACCTTTATTAAATTCTCCAATACTTTTCATCACACCCTCTTACTATCTTCATTCCAAACTTGCAGTCATCTCACTTCTTGGAGTACCCTCTATTTGAGACAAAATAGAGGGCATCTCCCCTATTTTCTCTACCAAAGTGAAGATATGGAGGACTAAAATAGGTATTGAGGACCATATACACCAAATATCAAGGATAGGTCACCTTTCTAGAGTCTTCAAACTGTCAAATACCTCAATACTGGCTCATAAGACTTGACTGTGCATGGACCTTGTACTGACTATAGGTTACATGCTTGAAACTTAGTCTCTATCTTGTTTCCTTGTTCTGAGCATCACATGAGATGGATGTCACCATTTTGATAATGTTCATCAACATTTCAAACCATCTATACTTACATCTCCCATTGGATAGAACCAGTATGCAGACCAGACTACAGGTGCCTATTTGGTTAGATATTGGAGGTTTCCTGTAGGTGGAGGTATACATTTTAGCCCTGTGTTATATGCCTAAGTCTTTATTGAATTTCTCAATATCATCTCATAGTTTTTTGGACTCATTCATATCATGCCTTAGGGCTTGTGCTCATTGCTTTTATATTGACAATAGCCTGAGTTAGTTTGTCTACTATAACAGACTATAGATAATCATTTAGGAGATTTCAAGACTCTTATAGGTGATCATCTATGTATGATCATAGTGTTTTAACTCTTACAATTGATCTTTGGGTCACTAGTGACATCTATCATCAATTGAGGTCATTTTGTTTGTAGGCCATGCTTTATTATGTCATGTTGCATCGTAAGATCATTTAGGTTTCAAGAGGATTGTAGAGTACACTGAGAGTCTACAATCAGACTTTGCTTGAGTTGGAAACCTATTATACAATCTTTCTTATGACTAAACAGTCAATTTATTTATCAAGGCATTACCCCTATGTTTGGGCTACATGATGAAAACAACTTAGACTGCCCAGAACTTAAGCTACTCTACCATGAGATGGCATTAAATATAGACAAAACCCTGATTTAAAAAAATTAAGGTAATTTGTCTCTAAATGTAACTTTCCAACTTGTAGACATGGTTCTCAAGTTTGCTTGCCATTTTATGGCCTCATCATTATCAAAATGGTACTCTCAATGCCCTCAGACTTGATGAAGGTTTCAAACAAGTTCAAACACCTACATTCAATACTACTTAGACCTCTATTGGAGCACCTATAGGTGAACATGAGATTCAAGTATGTGTGCCAAACCAAAATCTTGTCAACCTTAGGTCTCTTGGTGGTTTAACTAGGTTGCTGATGAAACATGAGATCATATGGATGTTCAAAGGTTCCAAACATCAATCACACCTTTGTCCAAGCATTCTCACACTATCATGTAGGTGGATGTTGCAATAAATTTGACTATGCCATGTTTCTAGACCTTGAACTTCATATAGAACATTCCTTCTACCACACCTTCAAAAGGACAACTAATCATCATGATTAGAGAGGTTGAAGATAACATATATCATTTTATTTGAAACCACTACAAGAGAGAGAAACTTCTGCAACTGATGAAAATGATTGTCCGCAAACCTCAATGTGTCTTCAACTAGCAAGGTGAGATGTTTTACTCATTCCTCAACCTTCACAAGTACAAACTAAGTTGAATCCAACACTAAAAGGGAGAATATGTCTTACAAGTCCATGTTCAACACTTTATATGTACGGGCCAATCTAAACATAAGAGAAAACTATACACCATCAGGATGTGTAGGTAGAAAATAGCAACTAGCACTCTTAAAAATGGTTCATGAAGCATGGTGAACCAAAATTACAACTATTTCCATGGAGTTATAGTAGACAAAGAGTGTTATCATCCACCAAAGGCACTTGATCCAATTCACCTCCTCCTGTCCATACCATGTAAAGATTGGTTGACCATTTCTGCTTGCAAAGGAGAGTGATAGAAGAAATGGGATAGTTTCTATCATTTTCAAGTCTTTTAAAGATACTCAAACATGGAAATGAGTTATGAGGAGACCAAGAGATACTCCTAAAGTCACCATACATGCCAAAACTACTGTAGAGGCCATACAATAACTGAAAACTACCTAAAACTGCCTGATCTTCTTACTTTTAATGTTGCACCTATAGTTGTCAGTCTAAGACTACCATCTCTTAAAATAATATGACATGTAGGATATTAAAGTACACTTGGACACCTTTTTTTCCATGTAAAAACCGTGCTACTTCAATAAATGACCTAAACATGACCCCTAGATGACATAAGACCAACTATAGACAAAAATGACAAAGATAAACATAATGTTGTCCTTATTAAAGACCATGGGACACAAATTACACCCTAGAAGACCCCTATATCAGGTTTGTCTATATAGGGGGTTAAAGAACACTTGGATGCCTTTGTTTCCCTATAGAAACCATGCTACTTCAATAAATGACCTAAAAGTGACCCCTAGATGACAGAAGACCAACTATAGACAAAAATGACAAAGATAAACATAATGTTGTCCTTATTAAAGACCATGGGACACAAATTACACCCTGGACGACCTCTATATCAAGTTTGACTATATAGGGGGTTGACCTAATTTGACTTGTGGTCAAATTAGTGAACATTTCTTACATTTTTCCTATGCCCTTCAAGTGGATAAAGTCCAAAGATTGCCGTGGCACTTCAATTGGGAAGAGTTTATAAATATTTTAGAAGTTAGCATCAACAAAGACAATTATAAATTACTTTTTGCATCGTAGATTGAAAAAGAAATTACTTTTTCTATAATTGTTGAGTCCTATAGATTTGATGTAAAGGACATTAAAATTTGTTATCATCATCATAATACGTTTATAAGTTTAATTTGGGATGCAACGTCTTCCCACATTAATCATATCTTTATATTACCAAATTTAATAGTAGTTAGGCAATTAATGATTTTATGCCGAGAGGCATAAACTACAACAGTAGCTGAGGGTGATGGTGGAGTGTAACGTTAATGAATATTTTCATAAAAATGACTTTAAATTTGATGTCCATTTGATTGCAAAGGCTATTTTTTCTTCTTGCTAGAAGATGTTAAAAAAATCATGATATCTTAAGAATATAGTAGATTTTAGAGCTCATGTTTTCCTTTCCAAAATATGTTTGTGAGCTAGATGCAATGGTGTAGTGATATTGAGGCCATATGTCACCAACAAACAAAACTTTTACAAAGATGACGACGGAGTTGTGAATCACTAAGAAATCCTTCAATAGGTAAAACTATGTAACAAATCCAAGATAAATGCTTCAATATTGATACACCTCGACATTTTTATAATAAATTTATTTAAGATATTTGAGATAGTCATAAAATAATATTCTTAAAATGTTTTAAGTTTTTACAAAATCTGTAAATCCATTTAGAAATTAATTTTCAAATTCCCTATTGTAAAGTAATAATTTAAAATGGGAAAAAATGTTAAAAAGTGTATAATCATCCCACATTAATTATAATAGAACACAAGATTGTATTTTTTTTATATAGCTTAATTCGTTGAGATGACCACCCTTTAGATGCCACATTTAATGGGGATCATAATTGAGATCAAGGTAAGAGTAATGGTTAAAAGCATTGATGTTCTATAATGGGTGTGACTTCTTTAAAAAAGCCAATTAATAGACTTATGTTATTCGTAAACAATGGTTGTGGCAAGAGGGCTGGCAAAATGAGATGACAATGGATTTTTAATTGTGTTATGTTCTAGGGCGAACAAAGGTTCGAAAGGGAAAGCAAAATTTAAATTGAAATCCCTCGCCCACTCTAACTACTACATGCATCTGATGGGGGATTCCATCTCTCCCTCTCTCTTGATTGACCTTGATTCCAAAGTGTATGAGGAGGAGGGCCTTTCCATCGAGTGCATTGAGGAACATGTGTTTTCCCCTCCATATCTGGTGTAGTCGGAGCCCAATTTGACTGTGGCTACTTATCCATCATAGATAGGGGTCTCTGGCCTATAGAAAGGTTTTTTACTCTAGAACATGTGCAAGTATGTTGTCTTTGAAGGTAAATAGGGTGGAGCTTCTGCAGTTGAGCAGGTTGTTGGCTGCAATAATGCTAAAATTTTTACTCGGTCTCGCATAACACAAGTTTAACTAGTGATGGGCTCCTATAGTAGGCCCCTTTCACTTCCTCCCACCCACTCCTAATCCTACATTGATGTGGTGGTGTCTCTACCTAGCGCTTCTTTGGATAGTGTTTTTGAAAATAACTGGGTGTTCATTGACTACAGAAACAGTGGTAATCCATATCATGAATGTGGGGACTTTTGTAAATCTTAGCTTCCTTCTATGTCTACTTCCTCTTTGATCTATTGCTCCAAATTCACTAAGCTTCTGTTGCCTGAGGCTTCGAAAGATGGGAGCCTTCAGACTAAGTATTCCACTCTCTTTCCTCTTTTTGGTTGGGGGATGTTCCAATTCTCTTCTCGAATGAATCTCCTAAACTAGATATCCTTGACTCATCTATAGAGGACATGGAGAATGATCTAGGCTGCAAATCCTTATTTGTCATGTGCGTGGGATCCCATCCTAAAGCTGAGGAGATGTCTCTTTGGGCAAAGTCTGCATGTAACTCTATTGCTTCTCCTTCCTTTTCCTTGATCAGCTTAGGGTTCTTTTACATGTTCTTTCATCACTTTTTGGACAAAGACTTTGTTTGGTCCTTAGGGCCATGGTTTTTTTGTAACTATGACATCTTCTTGTGTCTTTGGTCACCCTTATTCGACCTAGCAAAGATGAAGATCACCTCTACTCCTCTTTTGATCATATTGTATCATCTGCTATCTATTTTGAAGGAGGATCATATCAAGAAGCTGGTAAACAAAGTGGGTTCTTTGGTGAAAATTGATGAGAGTTCATTAGCTAGAATATTTGTGAGAGTTTGTGCCTTCATCGACATTTCTAAACCCCTTTTTTATTCGGTGATTTTATTCTCATCTCATGGTAAGTGGACCCAATTCCTTAACTACGAGGGGCTTCTATTTTATTGCTTTCAGTGCAACCTTTTGGGTTACCAGGAGATGACATGTTCAGTCGTGGTCCACTCTCCCCCTCCTCCTCCCCTCAAATGGCTTGGAGGAAGGAGGGATCTCCTTATCAGGAATTTAGGTGGCACAATCACGAGGTGTTCTTTCAAGCTTTTACTTCTTCCCCTTTGCCTCCCTTGCCTATGTTTCTTGCTTCTCCTTCTTGGAAGGTTTTCCCTTTAAATTCTACGGTTACCCTTCTGCCAAAACCCCTCTCGTATGTGCATGCTGAGAATCTTGTCTCCCCTTTTAAGTCAATAGGAAAGAGAAAAGTTGATGTTGGCACAACTACACTTTGAGGTGAAAATGTTGAGAATGGAGGCAGAGGAAATGATGAAAGATGTCTCTCAATGGATAATGAAGGATATTCTTTCTAGATGATTGAGAAGACATGCCTTAGTCAAATGATGATGATTGCGTCTTTTTAGTTGGCTTGCCCCTTGCTATATTATGCCTTTGGTTTGCTTTTGTTTGTACTTCTTACACAATTTTGGTGAAAGATCTGTGGACTAGTGCAGTCTTCCTATCATAGGTTCTTATAATACATTTTAGTAGAAGTTTAGAGTCTTGTTGTAATTCCTAAGTTGTTATGGTGTGTATCCTTAGTTGGTGGCGTACTGCCAAATTTTGTTCTCCAATGTTTTCTAGTTCTATTTTTTTGTTGTTTGCGAGGATTGGGCCCCTATTTGTGCCCCAAAACCAGTTCATAACTCTGATCAAAAGCGTTTACCCATAATCAAAAAAATGGGAAGAGTAACGATGAGTTCTTATCAACTTGGCCCCTTTGTTTCAGATATGATTTAAGATTGTACTATAATGCATTAGATTGATAGTAAAAAATTTTTATATCTACAAAACAAAAAATATAAGTAGGTTTTTTATAGACTCAACTACATAACAAAGTTATTTTTTGACGTTTCAGATCACTATCAAATTCAAGTATTGGCTTCAATTTAATAGTGAGATTTGAAACGTCAAAAAATAACTTTTTAATGGAGTTGATTCCATAAGAACTCTATTTATTATTACACTAAAAAATTGATCTAAAAAACCAAAAATATATTTTTAATTGAAAGATTAAATGTTTTGAACTAAAATCATATTTACTTATAAGAATAAAATGACAAACCCACCTAGTGTAAGCATTTGTTAGTAGCCGGAGAAGAATGGGGAATATAATTCACCACTTCGAGCTTCTCACCCTCTACCCTCTTTCCCATAAAGCTTTTGGTGAATGTGGTGCCTAATAAATCATCATTGTCTCACAATATAAACGAACTAGTTACAAAAACTATGCATCTCGGATAACATCTACGATAATTTATTAGGCAACACACACACCAAAATTTTTTCCAATAAAGAAAGAGGCTAGAAGGTAACAACCATGAATTAGTGAATTACATTCACCATTCCTCCCCCTATTAATGGTTAAAATAGGTCTCCCATACATAAATTAAAAAAATCATTTGGAGAAATGAAACCTTCAACTTAACATTATAAATATATGATTAGTCGATATTCTTTAATATAATATTAAAAAAGTGTAGAGACATCTCCTCTTTTTAATATACTTCAATATTAAAAATTTGGAAGAAATCTCCTCCCTTTTTAAGATCTTTAATAGATAGGGTGATAATCCTGACTTTATCTATAATTATCTCTAATGGATAGGGTGATAATCCTGACTTTATCTATAATTATCTCTAATGGATAGGATGGCAATCCTCGCTTTACTTTCATTTATATCAATTGTAGAACAATCCTTTTTCAAGGAAAAATGTAAAAAAACTCAATAAATACGACTTCAATCCTTTGTTTACCGGCGGTGTAAAAGGCCTCAGAAGGATTGTGAGTTAAATATATTCAAAAATCTTTATTATTGATATCGCCTTTTCATGATTAAAACTCGAGTCAATTCAAAGCCAATTCTGCCATCCACTGTGCAGTACAGTTTATTTTATAAATATAAATTAAAAAAAAGACTGGTAAGGGGCTGAAATTGTTGGCATTCTATCTATTCCGCATTGCCAAGAATCCAACAAACAATAAAATGAAATACCTACAGTCAGGTGTTTGATGCATGAGCAGAAGCAGGAACAGAAGCCATCCCCCTCAGTTTGTCCTTTTCATCTGCTTGCGACGTGGCACTCATACCTCGGGATTCCGCAGGATGTTTTATATGCTTATCTGGACACATTTTTTGTGGGGGTGTCTACAAAATTGTACAACCTAACCGACCCTCTTTTCCCTGTGTATATATTCCCCACCCACATTGATTTTCTAGAGATTTTCTCTAGTACAAAGGGCACCCACCAAGCAAGAATCAGGTGAACTGCACCAGTGTATTCCCAATATGTATATATATGTCATTTGGTGGTATATACACAGCTTTGACCCAGCACAGAATCACAGCAGACTTCATGTGCATGATTTCAGCATAACCCAGTTTTTTTAAATCCGAATGGTGGTAATTTTTCAAAGGCCTGATGGTAGTAGTTATTTTTAGGCCAAATGGTGGTAGTTTTTCGTAAGGTCTATTGGTGGTAGTTTCTAGCTAAGGCTTGTTGGTGATAGCCTTTTTAAGGCCTAATGGTTGTATTGGTGTTATGGTGAAGTTCCATTGAGGCTTGCGAATGAGCAAGAGGCCTTAGTTTAGTAGGAGGGGAGGTAGGACCAATGAAAGAATCCAGCTCACAGGAAGCTCAGTCCCAGCTTGGGGGACAGAACCATCAGCTGAAGCCTAGGTCAAGTGCAATTGAGAAGGAGAAAACCAAGTTGAGAGAAAGGCACAGGAGATCCATTACTACTAAGATTTTCAACGGTTTAAGGAAGTATGGGGGCTATAACCTTCCTCCTAGGGCTGATATCAATGATGTACTGAGGGCTCTGGCAGGTGAAGCAGGGTGGATTGTTGAGCCTGATGGAACAACTTATAGGGCACAGGTAAGAGATCTATGGTCTCAGTTTTGCCTTGGTTTTTATTGTTTACATAAATGTGTCGCTTTCGTTTTGATTTAACTAAGATTGTGCATACAGTCCCTTAGGTCGAATGATAGAAGTAAATGTTGCTGACTGTGATCTTATGCAAATGTGGCATATGGGTCGATTGTTATAGAATAATTTTTCTATTGTGGGCAGAGTTGATGTGCATTGGATATTATGATTCGAGTGATATGGGTTGCAGGTTTGTATTTGATAGTATAATTTGTGTGATGTGGGTTGAAGGTTTGTATTGGATTGTGTGATTTGTGTGATATAGGTTGCAGCTTTGCGGTTTAGTGTGATAAATGAATATGACTGGGTTTGACTTCGATTTGTGTATGTGTTGTGGGTTCATGGTTACATGATGGTTGAATGTACATTTTTTATTGTAATTTATAACTCAATGAATGCATTTATGGTTTGAATGGCATGAGTCAGTGGACCTGGACTGTGATTTTTAAGCGAATGTGGCTTGTGGTTCTATCGTTTTAGAATTATTTAGGCCCACATTGGATGGTATTCATGGCCTCAATGATTGGACATAGAGTTTGGTCCTGATGCAATCTTAATGCGGGTTGCCGGGCTCATTGTTTTGAGCATGATTTGTAAAGTGGGTTGCAGGTTTATGATTATGTGACGCATGAAAATAAGTGGAGTGGATTTGGCTTTGATTTGTGTAATGTGATTTGTGGGTTTATGGTTGCCAGGGTGAAGGAATGTTATTTTTTGTACGTAAATGATTGGCTTTGGTTCTGATTTAATGGAGATAGCATGCAGTCCTCAGCTTCAATGATATAACTGAATGCTCTTATCTGTGATTTTATGCAAATGTGGCTTGTGGGTCTGTGGTTGCAGTATGAAAGCTTTGGATTAGAGTTGATGTACATTGCATGGTATAATTTGGGTAATCTAAGTTGCAGGTTAATGGTTTTAGGATATGAATAAATATGAGGATTTGGCTCTGCTTTGTGCAATGTGGGTTGCAGTTTCATGGTTGCAGGACGGATGAATGTTTTGTCTTGAGTGCTGTTTTAAATTTGTATAAGTTGGATTGTGAGTACATGGTTTTAGAATGGATGAATGAATAATTTGGTTTGATTTAAATTTTGGATCCCTGTGTGTGGTTATATGATTAGTGAATGTGTTGGTTTTGCTTTGATTTATAAAATGTAAATTTATGGCTTTATAGTTGTGGGATGAATGAAATGCATGATTTTGACTTTGATGTTGTGGGGTCACAGTTATAGCATGGATGAATCAATGGTTATTTGGTTTGTAGTTGTAGAATGCCTTATTAGATGTTTTCACTTTGACTCATATCAATATGCATTCTGAATATGTAGTATGAATAGATGAGTGCGAGTTAGGTTTTCTTGGAGATTATGGGTTTTCGGTGGATGTCTTAGAATTAATGGAAGTTTTAACTGTGGTTATGTGTTCTGGAAGTTTAGAATTTTAGGATTATAGAAGTATGTAACAAATGGTTTAACCATGATTTATGTAGCCAGGAAGAAGATTGATTACTGGGGTATGGTCATAGAATCAGTCAATGGATGATTTCACCGTGTTTTGCTAGTTTGCATTGAACAACGCTCAGTGTACTGTCCTGGAATGAACGACTGGATGTTTTGATTGTGGTTGTGTTGAAGAAGAATGTGGGTACTGGCACTGTGTGTGTGGAATAAATGGATGAATTGGTTTTTTGTCTATGACTTGAACAGAAGAATTGTGGCGTTTTGGTTTACACAATCCATGACAGGCTTTTTTGGCTGTGATATATGTTTAGCAAGAAACCCGAGACCAAAAGAACCCTGATTTCTTGTGTATGATCAGGGAATATATGTGAATGATTCTAACCGTATTTTGAGGTTCAAAATCATGCAAGTTTAGTTCAGTTTTGTAAAATGAACAAATCAATTTTGAATGTGATTTTACTTATTAACAGTGTTGATTCATGTATGCTCTTTGTTTATGTTAAGGTACTGAATGTGCGAATGAGATTTTTATTTTTAGATGTTATATATCAATATGGCTTGTTCTTTTATATTCAGGGAGTGATTGACTGTTATTTACACTAGGGGAGATTTTATTGTCCCTTTTTTTAAGATTCGGATTCAAAAGGGATTGATGATGAGTTTTTACCTATATCTATGGAGAAATTGAATGCATAGTTTACGTTGGAGAAATATTGTTCTTCTTTGTCTGATACTTCTTTGATTTTAATTTTACACAAATGGAGTGAGTTATTTGTTCTTATGGTGGAGGAACAAGTGAATGGCTATTTTTTTGGTTTCCAAGGCAAAGTGAATACACAGTTGTGTCTATATAGTTGTTGCTTCTATTTTGGAAATAAATTGCTTAATATTTGTGGTTATGATTTGTTTTAAAAAAGAATGTTGGGGTTTGACGAATGAATACACATTTTTGAGGTCGAGCTTTACACTCAGACAAAATGTGCGGTTTCATGATTCTCAAGAAGAAAGTAGTTTGGTATTACTTGCTGGTTCTGTTAGCAGTGTTTCACCTGTCCATTGAATGGGGCTTTAATAGCGTTTGTAGTCTTATTTGTTAGTGATCAAGCTGATCAGGGGGTTTGCCTCTGATTTACACCCTAGAATTGTGTCCCTTTCGGGTTTGTCTCGGGGATGTATAAATGGATCTGTAGTCGGAATCTCCTATAGAATATGGATTATTATATTTTATGGTTAGTGAAATATTAAAATTGCTTTGGCCTTTGTGATTCTATCTTGAAGAGTGGGTTCTTTGTTTGATGCTTAGGAGATGAACGAATTATTGGGTTGCTTTTGAATTGACACATACACATGGGAAGTATATTTTAAGTGTCCCAAGTTATATGCAGGACAGAATGAGTACTGTCTTGATTCACTTCATGCTCAGAAATTTTATGTTTTATACGGTATATGAACTAATAGATTTTTTTGTTTGTGATTAATATGACACTAATTTATGGATTCATATTTTTTATTCAGGGAATTCCCCAGGCTTCAGTTAATCACAGCATTTCTCCAATGCGGCAAAATACAGTTGTGAAAACTTCATTGACACCCACAAGCAGCTTTGGAGGAGGTAGTATGGGAGGCTTCAATTGCTCAATTCCTGGAATAATTGCAGATAATATCGATATGAGAGGGGGGGACTGTTCAACCACGGCTTCTCCTCGTCATATGGGAATACAGCAGCTTTCAAACAACTCATCTCTTTCCCTTCTGCCGAGCTCAGCTCTTTCCTCTCCATTTGCGTCTCCTGCCTCCAGTGAAGGAGCCCAAGGTCAGCTGGTGGCTAATTTCATTCCTGGAATGTCAGGTGGTTATCTTCCGCTTGGTGGAAGAGAGAGAGATGTGTCTTTGATGAAAGATGATGTTACTACTGCTTATTTTAGTGCTGATACACTCGAAGCTAGGGGTTATCTTCCCATGGGTGGAAGAGAGAGAGATTTTTCTTTGATGAAAGATGATGTTACTACTGCATATTTCACTGCCGATACACTTGAAGCTAGGGAGTTTATAACCAGCAGGGATGCACTTGAATCTAGGGAGCTTCTAACAAACAGGACTAACATTATCCCTAATTCAAACCTTCTCAACTATGCTAATTTATCTGGTGTAAGGTATGGGATGAGAGGTGTGTTGCCTTCTGTAATGATGCTTTCTCCACAGCACCCTTTCCTGCAGGAATCCCGAGCCTCAAACCAGAATACCCCTATTGGCTCACCCCAACGTCATGGAGGAATTGGTTGATCTTGTCTATTCACATAAAATCGGACTTTTTGATGATGCCAAGTGGTGCCCTTAACTGCACATTTTGCAATGGAATTAAATGGTCTGGTCTGACTTTCTCAATATCCTTAACAATTTTTTTTTCCATATGATATGCTCTGATTTCCTTGTCACTGTATCCCTGGTGGAGTTATAGTGTGATGGTGCAACTTACGTGGCTATCCTGCCAAGTTTTTTGGGGACTAGAAATGCCTTTCCTTTTTTTATTTTATTGATTGTACTTTAAGCTCACTATATAGTATACAGTCTACTTATTGCCCTTTCTCAGAAGGTTCTTACTGCAAACTTAACAAGTTCCTATAAATTCCAGGGCTGGATTGTCTAACCACTTTCAGGGTTGTTCCAAGAAATACCTGAGCTGAGATGTGAGGGGTGCAAGATAACATTGAATTGGTGCTAATGTATTAGATTCCCATAGAGGCAAGGGCTTAACATTTTCTAACTTCTGTTGAAAACATGTGGGTATGGAACAATATATTTGAAATATAATCCTATTTCAGAGTCATCAGAAATCGCAATTCTTATTCTGCTCTTCCATTGTCATGGTTACAAATAGAAAATAGACTCATTTCAAGGAACTCCCTTTCTAATCGCAATTCTTATTCGTTTGCATTTATAACTTCTTTCTTTCATTACAGTTTTTGCCTTATTTTGATGTTTGCTGCAACTTGTTTCATGCATTATTATCGATTCAAATCATTTCAGTTGTCTTTCTAGCCTAATGATGCATTTATGTAAAGCTTTTTTCAAGTGTGCAATGGTGGTAACATAAGTTCATTAAATACACCTGTAAAATGGGATCATGTACCTATAAAGTACTGTTGCAAGATGATAGAAGTGCTTCGCTTCATGTTGTCATGTTCCAGCCACATTCAGCAAGAGACAAATGGCGTGGACATTGTTAGGCCATTTCCTGTTGATTTGTTAGCATCATCCTCCTCGATACTCGACATTTTTAGCTGTTTCTGAGATATGGCCTTATGGCCCTTTTCATTTATAGAGAATTTAAAAAAAAAAAAAAGTGGCATATCCCACTAGTTGAAGATTTAGTTCCACTATAATACTCAGATATATAGGGAGTTCCACTATAATACTCAGACATATAGGGAGAGGGAACTTAGGGATAGAAAGTAGGATATCCAATTAGTTGAAGATTTAGTTCCAGTATAATACTCTTGAGATATATAGGGAGAGGGAACTTAGGGATAGGTGTTGGTACGAGTATTCAAGCTTTCTTCTGAGTAGTGTCTATGGCTATAGATTAGTGAAGATGTATTATAAAGTTTTTTAGCCTTTTTAAAATAACGTGTCAAAATTGGTCAAATTTCCAGAGGGATTTGTTTTTAAATATGGTCACAAAGTTATGACCCTAACAAGGTGACCAGCGAATTTTTGAACTCTTATCACAGTGAATATAAAATACAGTAATGATATCTAATCAATAAAATAGAACAGTAATACAATAAATACACACATAAAAACGATGTATCTGTGTGTATGATGTTGTTGAAGATTTGCAGAAATTTGAAGTATAACTAGAGCCAAGACATTTGTAATATAAAATTCTGGCTCTGATTGGTAAGAACTACCAGGAACTGTACAATTTGTTCCGGATATAAGTTGGACTAAACTTTACAATTTGGACAGTATCTAAAACTGAAATTTGACTTTTTAGGTTTTGTTTGTATAGTTTCATCCTTGGCTTCCCTGTACTCGAATTTTTGTGATGCGACTCTTGTGTACTCGCAATCGTTGATTCTTTTCTGCCCGAAGGTGTTAGGAAAACAAAGTGGATTCTGGGTATGTGTTCAATGGGATGCCATTGATTGATTAAGGGGCTATGAAGGGAACAAAGTTGTTAAAAAACAGAAAATTTATCGAGGAAAGCATTTCAAAATACGCATTGGAAGTGGTACAATAAAATGGTAGTTATGTTATTGATAGGTGGCCTTCAATTCAAATTTTATAATATTCGTGCACCTGTTGATATCCAACGATTAGAGTCAGGGAGAGCATACAGGGGTGGATTGACCCCTTCTGAAATTAGGTAAGAGAAACAGAGTTTATGAACCATATGATTTGGCATAAGGAGGGTGTTAGGGCTGTATAGTTTGGTCCAGACAATGGGACCAATCTTAAAAGGTTCAAATGGAGGTGGTTGGAGGTGTTTGAGATGTGGATTTAGGTTTAAATCTCGACAAAAATACTAATATCACTCTGTTTAAACCAAATTAAATTATACATAAATTAATTAATTAAATTAACCAATGTTAACATAAAATAAAAGCCATGGGCCATTTTTAGAGAGTACCTCTTTTATTTGACATTTCCTTAGTTATGGGCGTTCTACAATGGACGCTGAGGGATGATAATGCGCTGTAATGTTCTCCTGTGCATAACAATAAATAAACGGTCATAAATTTAAAGTCCGTTTAATTGTTATAAGACAATTTTCTAAAAATTGTGATATTTTAAACATATAACGGTAAAATATAAAGATCAATCAATAAAAAATTTACAAAAAAAAATGATAAAATTCTATTAATATTTATTCATATTTTTCAAAAAAAAATGATTTAAAATGTCTACATTAATTGTACACTTTAGAAACTTATTTAAGATGTCTATATTAATTGTACACATGCAATGAAAAAGCCATGGAATCTTTTTAAGATGGTACAATTTGTTTTTAAGATAGTACAATTTGTTTTACTTTATATGCAATGTAATTTCGAACGAGTGAAGAAATCTGTTGCTAAAGATTCCCTCTTCCTCTGCGTTAACTAATGCATTGATCAACTTCAAGGGCGTCAACGATAAACACTTCGCTGCAAGGTTTGAAGCTATTATCGTGGCCTAGAATCCTCTACTGCAGAATCATCCTCTATTGCGGATGAAGCTACATTTGCTACTAAACCTGTTGTTGCGGAAGTTGAGGCTTCTGCTACAAATTTTGTAGCTTTCACTGTCAATCAAAGTATCATTTTTCACTCTCTGCTACAAATTCTACGAGGTAGCTACAAATTCTGCGTTTCTATGGTTCCTCAAAATGAAATCTGTGCTGGGCTCACCATCCTTCTTCACATATTTCTTCAAAAACCAAATTTCCAATCCACGAACCAACAACATAAGAGACAAGCCGAACAACAAGTGCAAGGGGTTTTGGTATATTAATTTTCACACATATCCTTGCCAATATTTGATCATTTTCACTACCCACTTTCCCTGATAAAAAAATCCTAACGCATTAGCCATTATTCAACATTTCTTCATTATTCATCTCCACAGGGATTCTATACAACCATACCCAGAGGGTGGATTTCAGATTTTTTTTCTCAATTTCAGGGATAAATAAAGGAATGCAAGGGAGCACAGAAGCCCTTAAAACCCGTGTTGGAGAACAAATTCTCGATCCTCCTTATGAGACAAAAATTTAGAAAAGCCATTAGGTAGAAAATGAATATTGGGCAAGGAATAGTTTGTCCAATTTTTTGACATCCATTACTATAGTTTGTCCAAATCGTCCTCTTACCAAAGACCTTGCATATCAAAGAACTGGATGCAAACTGCTTAGAGATCGATTTGAGAGTTAAGTATGAAATCTCAATATTAGGAATACCTGTTGCAAGTTGAGCTCGGATATCACTGATCTCACAAGACTATAGGCTTTTGACGCAACTGAAAGAACAAGATTTGGTTCAACCATAGGGGGATCTATCATCTGAGAAGGATTTATAGGAACCCTTGCCACCACTTAGAGATCATTTTGAGAGTCGAGTATAAAATCTCAATATTAGGAATACTTGTTGCAAGTTGAATTGGGATATCACCTATCTCACAACAATCTAGACAATAGCATTTTGACACAACTGAAAGAACAAGATTTGGTTCAACCATAGTAGGATCCATCATCTAAGAAGGATTTATAGCAACCCTTGCCACTGCTTAGAGATCTATTTGAGAGTTGAGTATGGAATCTCAATATTAGGAATACCTATTGCAAGTTGAACTGGGATATCGTTGATCTCACAACAATCTAGATTATAGGGTTCTGACACAACTAAAAGAACAAGATTTGGTTCAACCATAGGGGGATCCATCATCTGAGAAGGATTTATAGCAACCCTTGCCACCGTCCCATGTCTTTGACCCAAACCCTTGTCAAGGATACAAATCACATAAGGGATTAAGGGGATAACAACAATCCAACTATGACAAATGTCATTACAAACATGAAAAGGGTTTTTCACATCACGACACCCTAGAAGCATAGTCATCCCTACAATCTTTGCTATGCCTTTAACCTATAGCATGTATTGGGCGCTCTGTGGCTGACTTGTGGCTATCATAACCTTTAATTGGGTCATATGATCAATTCTTTAGCTTCATATTAGTAGTAGGGTTAGCCTAGGGTATTTTCATAATACAACTAGGGTATATATAAAAGGTAGTGGTTAATATTTTATCATCTTATTGTAAATTCTGTTTTTATTGTAAAGTTGTGGAGGTTGTCCCCTCGAAATGGCTTGTCCTTTATTCATATATTTTGATCTATTTCAGTCGTATTGTGATATATCTCTGTTATTCTACTTTATTGGTGAAGTAATTTCATTAGAAGTGGTATTAAAGTTCCGATTTAGGAAAAAATGTAGACGAAATCCTAATTTTGGAGAATCACTTATATCTTGAAATCAAATTTTCACAATTTTTTTATTGAAGTTGGAGAATCATTCAAAGACACTACAATAAAAAAATTAAGGTTTGATGATTATTTTTGAGTGAGTTATTGTGGTTTTTTTCCTTCATAAAGTTGCTCTACAAGTTGCATTTTAAGGGTTTTATTTATTTATTTACATTTTCAAAAAAGTTGCAAAAATCTAGTGTGGGTGGGTTCTTCGATTTTTTTGATTGGAGGCCAACATAGGTCCAAAATCTCTTGGTCAAATTTTGGTCAAAGGTGAATCAAATTCAACATTATCAAACCTCGTTATGGTAGGGCCACAAATTAGGGGTCAAGGCAAAAGTTTTGAAATTTTGGAGAAAACTCTTAACAAAGAGTAGATGGGTCAAAAATGAGAATTAGTGGATCTTTTGTTCTAGGGTTTTCTTCAATGGATCACATAGTGACCCAACTTTTAATATGGCCGATAAAGGGGTTGTGGAAAAAATCAATTAACAATTGGATGATCTCAGGGAATAACTTAGTAAAATTTTGAATTTTCCTTTGTATCCTCTAAATTAGTTGCAATTCACTACTACTTAGACCAACTAGGGTGGATCTTTGGGTCAAACCAATGCACGACCCAACTAAGGTAGATCTTCCAGCTAGCCCCAATCCAAATCCAAGTTCTTTGCATTTGTGGAACATGTTGCCAAAAGTGGAAATGGGTAAGTTTGTTGGGAAGGATCCAGTGACATGGATCAATCAAATGGAGTTTTTTTTTGATATACATCAGATCCCATGTAGATAAAAGGTGGTAATGACATCTTTATATTTTAGAGGAGAGGGAACTAGTCACCAAAAGCCAACCATTCACAAGTATAAGAGACAGATGCACTCTGACACAACGATTTCCTCAGCCTACTAGTCTGACTCTGTTAAAAATTGAAGAGGAGGAGAAAATGGTGATGTTTTAACTATGATAACAGGTATAGTCGAGGACATAAGTGCGTAGAAAATAAATTGTTTTACATTGAAGGTGTCAATAATGAAGAAAAATATGGAGTTGCATGGGAGGTGAAAGATGAGCTAGGAGAGGAATTAGAAGAAACTAAACCAACTATTTATTACCATGCAATTATTGGCATTATCACTCCACAAGCCTTCAAGGTAGTGGGTTTTTTGAAAAAATAAAAGGTGACAGTGTTGATTGACACTCATAGTAATCAAAACTTCATAAAAAATAAATTGGCTATGCACATGAAC
The DNA here is from genome assembly GCA_037957365.1 of Torreya grandis. Lineage (NCBI taxonomy): Eukaryota > Viridiplantae > Streptophyta > Pinopsida > Cupressales > Taxaceae > Torreya > Torreya grandis. The sequence continues at coordinate 758,783 of JARHVA010000756.1, read as the reverse complement.
TATTTTGTCTATCCAGCTCCATAGTTTCAAGTCAAGATTGCAGATGGTGGCATAATTAATTTTTTCATGAAATTCCATAGTATTAACTCTCCATGGGAGAATATCTACTAGATATCCCTATGTTTTCCATTCCTATGGATGGATTAGACATTATGTTGGGATTTCAATGGCTAACTACCTTGGAAATGATTAAGATGAATTTACAAGATCTATTCATGTGTTTCCATTCTAAGGGCAAGAAATTTGAGTTGCATGGTTTATGTGATAAAGCCCCACAATTGGTGAGTTCTCATCAGAGGTAGAAGATTCTAAAAAAGGGAACAAATGGGTTTCTAGCTCAATTGTTTTCCATAGAGGCACAACCAATAAATGGCTCTACACTACTAGACCTAAAGGCTATTTTGGACGAGCATTTAGTAGTTTTTGGTGATATTCCAAAAGGAAGTCCTCAAAAAAAGATCATGATCATGCCATTTAACTAATCCTAGGTACCAACCATCGAACATTAGGGCTTACAAGTATCCATATGTCCATAAGAGTGAGATTGAGGAGATGGTACAAGAGATGTTGGAAGTAGGTATTATTGATCATAGTCAAAGCACTTATTCCTCTCCAGTGGTGATGGTGTGTAATAAGGATGCACCATGTGTCCTGACTATAGGAGATCAACAAGTACACCATCAAAGATAAGTTCCCTATTCTTGTAATTGATTATTTTCTATATGAGTTACATGGTGGTATTTGTTTTATAAAACTTGATTTTCGTTCTAGGTATCATCAAATCTAAGTTAGAGATGAGGATATTCATAAGGCATATTTCATAACCCACGAGGGCCATATGAATTTATGGTAATGCCTTTTGGCCTCACTAATGCACCATCTACATTTTAGAGATTGTTGAACTCTATTTTTTTACCATTTCTATAAAAAAAAATCTTGGTGTTTTTGATGATATTTTAATATATAGCAAAACATGGGAGAAACACTTGCATCATGTGAATTAGGTTTTGGATATTCTTGAACAACATCATCTTTATGCCAAGTCTTCCAAATGTGCTTTTAGAGTCAAGGAAGTTGAGTATTTGGGCCACATTGTTTCACATGAGGGTATCAAGGTGAATCAACACAAGATCAAAGATATGGTACAATGGAAAGTGCCTAAAATCCTAAAAAACCCTTGAGGATTCTTGGGGCTCATAGGTCCCTACAATCTTTTTGTACAAAATTATAGCATCATAACATCACCACTCACAACCTTATTGAAAAATGACTTGTTCCATTGGAATGATGCAAACACCTAGGCATTTGAGAAGTTAAAGGAGGCCACGTGCACCACCCCAGTTCTATCTACTCAAAATTTATCCAAAATCTTTGTTGTGGAATGTGATGCATCAATGTATGACATGGGAGTGGTACTTATGCAAGAAGGATGACCCATTGCATTTGAGAGTAACCAACTCAAAGGTAATAATTTGATAAATCCTATTTATGAGAAGGAAATGATAGTTATCCTTAATGCAGTAAAACAATGTTGACCATATTTGATGGAGAGAAACTTTAAAGTGAAGACAAATCATGGTATTCTAAAATACTTCTTGGAATAGAGGTTGTCATTAGAAGAACAACAAAAATGGGTCACTAAGATGTTGGGATATGATTTTAAGATTGTATACAAGAAAGGAAATGAGAATGCTATGGATGATGCAATATATAGGAATGATGAGTCCACATAGGCAATGTTGTGCACCATGTCCATATTATAGGTTGACTGGGTAGATGAAGCAAGATCAAATTTGGAAAATGATGTTATTACATAGGTTCTTATTAAAAAGATCCAAAAATATCTGAGTGTTAGATAAATTTGTGTGGAAACGGGATGATCTTTGGTTTAAGGATAAGTTGTACCTCTATAAAAAATTCAATCCTTAAGCATAAGGTGCTTACAAAGCTTCTTCAGTGGTTGGGCACTTAGGCTTCTTGAAAACGTATCACATAGTCAAACAAGATTTATTTTGAGAAGGGATAAAAGGGGAAGTCCAATATTTTTAGTAGAATGTATGGTAAGTCAAAAAAACAAATGGGAGACAATCAAGACTCCATATTTGTTGTCACCTCTATCTATTCCTAGCCTGAGGGGGGAGGAGGTTTCCATGGAATTCATAATGGGTTTGCCAAAATCTAAACGGAAAAATGTCATCATGATTGTTGTGGATAGACTCATCAAATATGCCCATTTTTATGCATTAACGTATCTATTTGTAAAAATTAAAATAGTAAAAACATTTATGGATACAATTTAGAAGCTCCATGGGACCCCAAAGATCATGTAAGTGATCATGTTCCTATCTTTACACGTAATTTTAGATTGAGTTGTTCTCATGTTTTGGTACCTAGCTAGATCTTAGCTCATTTTATCATCCCCAATATGATGGAAAAACCAAGGTGGTCAAAAAGTGATTGGAGGGTTATATTCATTGTTTTGGTTTGGATAAATAAGAGAAATAAGCTCAATGGTTGACACTATTAGAATGGTAGTATAACACTTCTTTCCATACCTCATCTAAAATGTCTCCATTTTTAGAAATGTATGGGTGCCATATGCCATCCATCACCTCATATTTGAGGGTCTAGCCAAGGGTTTGAGCAATCAAAGATCACATTCAACACTAGCCAGAGGTAATTTCTAGTCTCAAAGAGAACTTGACAATGTCGTAGAATCACTTGAAGCAACAAGCTGGCCAACACATCAATGAAACACATTTTGATGTTAAAAATTGGGTTTTTGTGCATTTACAACCATATAAGCAAATGTAATTGAAACAACAAAAGAAGGATAACAAACTTTCACCTAAATATTATGGCCCTTATAAGCATTATAACCTAGTAAGTTTTGCAGAAGATTAATAGTGTAGTATACAAATTGGAGCTACCCCACTTAGAAAAAATACATATAGTCTTCCATGTTTCCTTCTTGAATAAGGTCATTGGAAAAAAATGATTCAGTCCAATAGAGCTAAGGGATTAATTTAGACAGACACTAGGAAGTTGTGATCTAGGGTGATTAAAGAGTATCTAATCAAGTGGAAGAATTTGGCTAGTGAAAATGCAACATGGGAGGATAAAGGATTCTTACAGAAGCATCTAATGATCATCAACATTGAGGAAATTATTCGTTTGAAGGGGAGGGCCATTCTACACCCTAAGCCTATAACATATATTATGATTTGTGTGGTTTAATTGTGGCTATCATATCCTCTATTAAGTCACATGATCATTTCTTTAACTTCATATTAGTAGTAGGGTTATCCTAAGGTGTTTCCGTTACATAATTAGGGTATATATAGGAGGTAGTGGTTAATAAAATATTTATCATCTTATTATAAATTATGCTCTTATTGTATGGTTTTTGAGGTTTCTTCCTCAAAGTGGCTTACCATTTATTCATATAGTTTGATCTATTTTAGTCATAATGTGATATTGTTGTTATTCTACTTTATTTGTGAAGTAATTTCCTTACAATCTAAATTTCCTTCGCTGTTAGAGTTTGGGCAAGACCTCCTGGGTAATAATTTGAAGAAGGGACAAGATTTAGATAAGGGAGGGTGAAACCCTAACTATTAGTGTAGTGCTTTTTCCCATTGGGTTTTTCCTACACGGTCGTATGGCCATTCTATGTTATTTAAGTTTCCTTAGGTTAGTTATAAAGGGTCCATAGGCTAATTATATTTAATATTAATTAGTTAATTAAGAAAATTAAAGGCTTCCTCATGTTACCCTAATTTTTTCTATATGTACCCCACTTTTCTTTTTTGGAAGGTTAATGAAGAATCTCTCAATCAATCGACTCATTCACTTTTTGCAATAGATAGGTTAATGCATATTTTTCCTCTCTTGGAATTTTGGAGCTCTCACACTACCTCACAAGATTCAACATTGATTGCATAAAATCTGTTCAGAGATCTTGGTACAGTCTTCATGATACCAGAGCCTTCCGAACAACCTCATGCATCAGACTACCTGGTAAGATCCTTGATACATTCACCTTGTTGATTTTTCTTCTGTTTTGGCTACCATTTTTGACCTTGGAGGCATTTTTTTAATTTGCCTCAAAACTCATGTCAAAAGGCCTTTGAAGAAAAATCCGTTTGCATATATTTTTTGGGTTTTTTGAGATCTAAAATAGGTTGCTCTTAGATTTTGAGATAGTTCATAGATTTTTCTCAAAATCCATTTCTTCTATCTTGTCGGATGTCCATATGGATGAAATAATGCAGCCTGCAAACCTTAATTTACACTTTGTAGACCAAATTAGGTTCTTAAACTCCTTCAACTTCTCAAAATGAAATTACTTGGAAGTAATCAGGTTCTCAGAGGGTGATTACTTGATTCCAGACCAAATCAGGCTTTCAGAGTGCTTCAACTTCTCCAAGGCAATTACTTATAAGTAATCAGGTTTCTCAAGTGCAACAACTTATAATTAATTGGGTTTCTCCAGGGCAACAACTTATAAGTAATCGAGTTTCTCCAAGGCAACTACTCAAAGTAATCAGGTTTTCTAAGGTCAATTACTTATAAATTTTTATAAGTAAAGCAATTGCATAAACTCAAAGTAAAGTAGTTCGAAGAACCCGAAATACATTGAAGAGAAGTAATCAAGTTTCTCAGGGTCAACTACTTATAATTTTTTGTAAGTAAAGCAGTTGAAAGAATTTGAAGTAGTGTAGTTAGAAGAACCTGAAGTCAAGTAGCTGGAAGAACCTGAATTACACTAGGATACCCATTTAGGTTTTCAAAGAGCTTTTGCTTATTACCTTTTATAAGTAATGCAACTGCACAAACCTGAAGTCAAGCAATTGCACAAACTCATATGGTGTTGAAGGAGGCATATAAAATTTAGGTGAAAGGAAAAAATTTTAGTTTTGGAAAGGGTTTAGGAAAATGTGGGAGTAAGAACTTATAAATGCTATAACTTTCAATTTGTAGCTCTTTTTTGGGTGCCATTTTTTTTAAAAGTACGTATTTTCTCAATATTTACACATTGGTGACATTATTTCAAAACTTTTGTAACATATATTTTTAATATGGTGTAATAGCTTAAAACTCTTTTCAAACCTTTGTACCTTTCCTCTTGGACGCATTATTGATTGTGCCCGATGTCCCTCTCATACTTTCTCACATTGATTGCTCATAGATGCATTCTCAAATGTGCCTGATGTCCAAGACTGAGTGTGTGTGCATTGTAACTTCAGGGGGGTATTTTTGATAGTTCAGGGGGTACTTGTACTATGTGCTTTCTATTTTTTGCTTTCATTTCAATTTTGCAATTTGTCTCATTCTAATATGCACAATGGATCTAAACATCAAACCACTCACACCATTTAACTATCTAGAATAGAACTCTAAAATACAACTCGCTTTGAGAGGTAAATGACTCTATCAAATTACTATGGGTGAGGAAACTGAGACATCTATAGATGCAAAAAAGTTTAAGTGGTACAAAAAATGTGATGAGGCCTATGATTTTCTATGCTTGTCAATGTCTCATGACCTCTTGTTTCATGTTGAATCTGCAAAAACTTTGAATGAAGTCTAGACAATCTTGGACAAGCTTTTTGGAGTACAATCATGAGGGGTCATGAGTTGGAGAATGAACTCATCACATTGAGCCCAGGTGACTATGACACCTTAAAAGAATTATTTACAAATTTCAAATAATTGAGATTATAGTTGAAGCAATGTGGCATTGAGAAAACAAATGACCAGTTGATTCTATCCGTGCTTACAAAGCTGGATCATGATTATTCAATTTTCATCTCTACATTTCATGCTACCAAGTGTGCACTTGGTGCCATTTGGAAAATTCCATCATTTAATGAGTTTGTTTTTGATTTAAATTAGCAGAAAGATAAGCTAGTTCAAATGGGTGCACTGAAGTCTTCATAATCACATGCCTTGATTGTCAATCAGGGCAAGAAGAAGCCTTCTAGTAGTGGCAAACAAGAGAAGAAATAGTCTAAACCAGAACATGAGCATAATAAGAATCAGAAATTAGATGTCAAGCTTAAGGCATCATCAAATGAGTCCTCAAGTAGGAAACCTAAGAAGGAGAAACTCAAATGTAACTTTTGCAAGCAACTTGGACACAATGAATCTCAGTGCATGAAATATAAGATTGAAACCTTGACTAAGATGCTTGAGAAGAACATCAGTCTTCTTGAATCCTCATCTCAGAACACATTAGCACAAGATTCTACAAAGGGTAAAAACAACAAAAAGATAAAAATAAGGGCAAGGCACTTGTTGCAGTAGATTCTCAGCCTTTGACTTGGGTTATTGAATCTAGTGCTTCCTATCACATGGCCTCCTTAGAGGATCTGTTTCCAAAAATAGAGCCATATTCTATGCCTTTAATTATCATGGGTGATGACACTTTGACAGAAGTCAGTGGTAAAGGATCGATAGAAGTAAGTGACGGGACCTTCAATGATGTTCAGTGTGTTCCTTCACTATCCACAAATCTTTTGTCAGTATATCAAATCACTCACATAGGTGCAAGGAAGTGAGTTGAGTTCACACCTAATTTAGTGGTCATTAAGGAGCTAGACAGTGACACCGTAGTGGCTTATGGGAAGGCTAATCATTAGTCTAGGTTGTATACCTTCTTATAATTTACCCCATATCAGCCCTTAGTTACACTGCTTACTCATGCAGATGGAGTGAGTAAATTATGGCATGAATAGTTTGGCCATTTAAACTACCATTACCTAGAGCAACTCAGTCATCAGGACATGGTTTCAAGGTTGCCTAAAGTCAAATTCTCAGATATTCTATGCAATGGATGCATTCTTTGTAAGCATCCAGAAGAGAAATGTGATAAGGGCAAAGCAAGGAGAGCCAAACATAAGCTATAATTAGTCCACAATGATTTAACAAGTCCATTTCCAAAACCTTCATTTAATAAGATAAGATACATGCTCACATTCATCAATAACTTTTTGAGGTACATCTAGGTTTTTTTTCTCAAAAAAGAAGTCTAAGGTCTTTGATCACTTGAAGGATTTCAAGGCACTTGTGGAGAAGCACTCATAATGTTCCATCAAAATCTTAAGGATTGACAATAGTGGAGAGTATGCCAACAATAGGTTTGAGCAGTTTTACACATTAGAGGGGATTCAGATGCAACACATAATTCCATATAGTCCTCAATAGAATGGTGTGGTCGAACGCAAGAACCATACCTTGAAGGAAATAGCTAATTGCATGCTTCAATCAAAGTCTCTTGCTCCTTAGTATTGGGCCGAAGCAATCAACTATAAGTTCTACATTCAGAACTGAGTTCCACACAAAGCCTTGAAGGGAATCACTCCTTTTGAAGCTTGAGATGGTCACAAGCCTGTAGTAGATCACTTTTAAGTGTTTGGATCACTAGTAATGGCCCATGTTCTCAAGAAGAAACACAAGGCAATGGACCCTCAAAGCTAGTCTTGCATCTTTGTAGGGTATGTAGAGGGTGTTAAGGGATATAGGCTTCTTTATCCTAAAAATCATGAGTTGTTCATTGAAAGGAGTGTCAATTTTCATGAGGGCCCATTTGAACACAATCATGGCACCCCAGACTCTGTAAAAGTCTCACTGGACATTGATTCCACTTCTAACAGTGACATAGATCCACCTCAAGATCCTCATAATGATGAGGATGACTCTTATTCTTATTCAAGTTCAAGCGATGAGAGAAATGATGAGGATACTCCTCCATCTCATACCCACACTAAAGATGATGAGAACTCACCTCCTGATTCTCCAATATCATACAATTCTAGTCCTATTTGGGCTAGACAAACACTTCAAAGTGTTGGAGGATGGGTTATAAATTCATCGGATACAAGGTAGACACGATCACAGTTTCAAAGGACTTCACATGCCTACTTGGCCATTGTCTCATATCTGCAAACCTTTGATGAGACATCTAGCATTCTAGAATGGGATTCTACTATGCAGGAAGAGTACACTTCCCTAATCAGGAATAAAACATGGGACTTGGTCCCTCTTCCTAAAGAAAGAAAATTGATCTAGTGTAAATGGGTTTATCGGACCAAGTATGGTGTAGATGGGTCAGTTGATAAGTACAAATCTCATTTGGTTTAAAATGGGTTTTCTTAGGTGCCTAACATAGACTACACTGAGACATTTACTCGTGTAGTCAAGATGACGTTTACAAGACTCACTCTAGCCATCACAACTGCACATTGGTGGGATGTTCACCAAATAGATGTAAAGAGTGCTTTTCTACATGGTGACCTCAAGGAAGAGATATAGATGGAGCAACCACAAGGATTTGTGGAAGATACCTCCTTGGTCTGCAGACTCAAGAAATCTATCTACGAACTCAAACAGGCCCCTCAGGCATGGTATGCCAAGATGGACTCCTTTCTCCTCATAGTCGGGTTCATCATATTCCATTTAGATCTGAATGTCTACATATTATGGTAGGATGATTCTCTATTGATCCTAGTTCTCTATGTGAATGACTTACTGATTATAGGGAGCTCATGATCATCCATCTTAGTAGTGGAAACTACATTTTTGGATAGATTTTCAATGACAAACATGGGATTGCTACACTACTTTCTCAGGATTGAAATCATTCAGTCAGATTCTAGGATAACTTTATCACAATCCAAATATTCTCTTGATTTGCTTGTGAGGTTTAACATGGCTGATTGTAAGCTAGATCCTACTCCATTCTTGTCTAGTGTGAAGCTTGAGGCTAATTATCCTACACCACTCATTGATGTAACACTGTATCGATAAATGTGGGCAATCTTATCTATCTCACACACACTAGACCTGACATACCCTATGCAATTAGTTTTGTCTCCAAGTTTATGCAGGAGCCACATGAGTTATACTGGAAAGCAACAAAGCAGATTCTTCACTACATTCAGGGTTCACACAACTATGGGATACACTATGGATCAGGAATAGAGGTTGATTTGATTAGATACACAAATTTAGATTGGGCTAGAGATATTCAAATTCAAAAGTCCACTTCAAGCTACAGTTTCTCACTTGGTTCGGGTCCAATAAGTTGGTCAAGTAAGAAGCAATATACAATTGATTTATCATCCACAAAGGTAGAATACAAAGGGGCTGTCAATGCCACCAATGAAGCAATCTAGCTTCAGGGGATTCTCACTAAGTTTTGTGTCTAGTTTCATAAGCCAAAAATCATCTATTATGACAACCAAAGCACTATCCAGGTTTGTAGGAATCCAGTTCTCCATCAAAGTACCAAGCACATAGAAATTCATATGTATTTCATCAGAGAGATTATCAATGAGTAAGTCATTGATCTTCAATACTGTCCAACATCATAGCAGATTGTAGATATTCTGACCAATCCCTTCACATAGAGTAAATTTATTCATCTATGAGCTCTCATTGGGGTTAGGGTTGCTCCACCTTCTTCTTCCTCCTATGGAGGTTCATCACTATGTACTTGGGTAACTCATCAGGATTTCAATGTTGGGACCCAATTCTCATCTCACCTAAGCTATGCTTAAGGGGGAGTGTTAGTGTAGTGCTTTTTCCCACTAGGTTTTGCCTACACGATCGTATGGCCATTCTATGTTATTTAAGCTTCCTTAGGTTAGTTATAAAGTGTCCATAGGCTAATTATATTTAATTTTAATTAGTTAATTAATAAAATTAGAGGCATCCTTGTGTTTCCCTAATTTTCTCTATATGTACCCCACTCTTTCTTTTTGGAAGGTTAATGAAGAATGTCTCAATCAATTGACTCATTCACTTTTTGTAATAGACAGGTTAATGCATATTTTTCCTCTCTTAGAATTTTGGAGCTCTCACACTACCTCAAGGGATTCAACATTGATTGCATGAAATATATTTAGAGATCTTGACACACTCTTTCACTAACATTCAACCCTGAAGAAAATTCAAAACCCATGATGGGATTAATCTACTTAGTCTGAACCACTAGCCATTCTACATGGCTTAACAACAATCTTTCCTTGACTTTCCATCATCTTTTTTACACTACCTTCTTGATGCAATAATTTATATAAATCACCTTTGATCACCCATAGTCACCATCTCAATCACCATTGCCATTTCCCTTACCTCCTTCATCTCTATTGCACATCATCACCATAACAATCAAATTATACAAGATCTCTTACACCATTTTTTTGTATGTTCCATGTTACTTTAGAATGGATGCATTATAATTTTAATATGTTGTTGTTATTAAATTGAGTAATGGACATAAAAAATAATAACACATTATAATATAAATAATGCAAAAAACATATATTGGTGGGAGCACACTCATATTAGAGTTTCCAATTTAAATATAGATTATTTCAATGCTTGGAATGTTTGTTGTTTTCACATTTTTTTTAATCATGGTGTGCTATTCTTATTCATTATATATATAATATACAAAGGTTACACAACTTTAAAACATACTATTTAGTATATATTTAAATTTATTTTTAGTATAACTATAAATAGTATACATAAAATATTATAATTGCAATATTCTTGCATTCTCTCCATTTAATATTTAAGATATACCATATTATATTCATTTATATATATCTACACAAGCATCTTTTTGTAAGGGGTAAACCTTACATAAACTCATAAATCCAATCATGAGAACATATCATTCCACATCTTCAAATCCTTCTTGGGTAGTCATCCAATCCAAAAAATGCAAATTTTAAATTGAGTGAGATTAAATCTTATAAAACTCCCCCTGAAGCCAAAGATAAGTCTTGAGTGTTCCAAGCCACAACCAAGCTCAACCTTTATTGTGGATTTGACCATTCAACACTCCCCCTCAAGCAACAAGAAGGTTTGGGTATGTAGAGCCAAAATTAAATATGAATATTGAATGTGAATCAAACTTTTAACACTCGCACACAAATTCATCAGTCAATTCAATTGAATACCAAGAAAATTAGAGTATTGTATTATGGATAAATGGATTTAGGTCATATTACATCATAATGTAACACATCTATCAATAAAACATTGTAAACTAGGACTAAATAAATTTAATCAAATAAAACAATAAATCAAACCTAATTTGCAGTAATGAATTCTCTAGAATCAACAATAAATGAGAAGAGGGGGTTTATAAAAATATCTTGATTTGTCATGAATTTGTAGTCAATCAATGGAAATAGACAATAGAAAATAAATCGATAGCAGGGTAAACAAATCCATAAAACCATAGATGAACACAGCCAATTTTTTAGAGTGAACTCTTTTGGTAGAATAAATATGTTTTTGGAAATGTTGGATCACTTGTATCTAAGTCAAAATATATAAAAATTGATTTTGTGATCTTATTCATCTGCTCTAGGGCTCTAAAAATCTCACTTAATTTTACTGAATTCCATATAGATTTTTGGGAAACTGATCTCCTTTTCCAAAACCCTAGTAACTCATCAAATATAGATCAAAATGAGGGTGTGAATGGGGGTCTTATGTTATCTGTCCATTATTTTTAGGCCCTTAGGATGTAACAATTTTTTAAAACAACACTCAATGTGATTTGGCAAGATATTTGTGAATGAAAGCCCTAGTCCTTTATGAATTTTCATGCTAAAATGAATAAGTGGTGTAAGGAAATAAATAATTTAAATATGACTTCAATTCTACTCTAAAAATTGCATAATATATTCCTTTAATAATTGTGTGACACTTCTCATTCAATCTTCCATTGTCCTATATGAACTAATGCACCTGTGTATTTATTAACTTCTTAAATTCAAATTAGGACTGAATTAGTGCACAAACTAACACACAATGGGTGGAAAAAACCAATATAGAGGAACACAAGACACGTAAAACACAAAATAAGGGTCATAAAGACCTACATTAAAACTATACATAGTATAATCATGGTGCCCTAGAACTGTTCATTAGACAATAAAACATGGCATGGAGGAGAAAGAAAGAAGAGAGATAAATGAAAATAGGGGAAACATGCAAAAATAAATCCAACTCACGAAGAAGCACTAGTAAGATCCTAATATGAACTAATAATTTACAAAATCATAAATACTCTAGAACAATTCAGATCTATGACTAATAATTACCCTTAGACAAAAATTAGGTATTTACATAATACCCCACTTTGATGTGCGTGTGCATACATAACAAAGTGAAAGATATATAATTACCCACATGGTTCAAATATATGCTTTGATCACATGCAACTTGTAAAAGTTCTTGAAGTCAATTTAGGAATAATAGTGAACTGAAAGTTAAAAGGAGTGAGAAAGATCACCTAATTTCCACCATGAAGGTTACAAAGATCTTGGAACTAACGTCCATGCTCCTGTGTCCTAAAATATAGAAATTGGTGCCCCTAGTTATAGTAGTACTTATGGTGTGATAATTCAACATCTCAAAATATGGTGTTGTCTAAAAATGTAAGGATGGCCCTATAGAAAACTAAACCTCAAAACTTGTGTTAAATATTGCATGCATTTTAAGTACAAATTCTAGAGATAAAATAAATCAAGTAAATCTAACATAAATAAAAGAGAGTAGGGTTAGAAAGTGTCCAAGAGATATCTTGTGATGGGAACAAGTAGTATGTTTTGTGTACATCTAAAAACATTAGTCTATTATCGTACTCACATGTAAGAGCAATGTAATGTGGAAGTGTCTTCAGCCATGGATGTAGAAATAAGAATATGTATTCTATGCCCTCATTTTGAGATGTGGGATACCCTATGAAGCACATATCTCAAAATAAAGGATTATGCACATCATGTGTAAGATAGAATATAAAAGCATTGATGTACCAAATACTAAGATATCATCCTAAAACCTTGTATGTCATAGATAATTTTCCCCACATGGGGCTATAGTATAATCTATATAAGCACAAATTTAGGATGCCTCAATGAATAAATTATTGTAAAATCAATAGTAGGAGGTTTAAAATCAAATAAAATACCATCCCAATGTGTCTAAGATGTGCAAAAATCTGAATATCAATTGATCACACGGCCATCTTTGACAAAGAATATAACAAGTCAAAGGTGTCAAAAGTGTCAAAAGCGTTACAAGCTTCACACGAGATTTTGCATGACTAATAACCAAAATTTTTAACTAATTATTTTAAAAACAATTAATTAAGTTTAATAGAAATAAAAATGAGACCATAAAAATATTAAGCATAAGACATAAGTTAGTGCTTAGTGGGTGAGTTGTAATTAGCCAATTTTTCATGCAAACACATGGTGGGCCCATGTGTGTTGACTTGTATTTTCCAAAAATGATTATATATATATATACACACAATCACGAGATATTTATTTTACATGCATTTAATATTTTGATTAGAAAAAAAAAAAAAATTAATTAAATGATGTAGCTTGCATGTGAAGTCTTGTATTGGACAAAGGGAAGTTTACTAGTATTTTTTGGAAAATATTTATAGATCCAAGGTCCTTAAATTAAATATCAATCTCTCTATATATTTTTTGATCAAAATTAATTAATTTTTTTAAAAATAATTAGTTAAAATTTTTGGTTATTAGTCGTGCAAAATCTCACATGTGAGGCTTGCAACGCTTTCGACACCCTTGACTTGTCATATTCTTTGTCAAAGATGGTCATGTGACCAATCAATATTTAAGTTTTTGCACCTTTTGAATACATTGAAATAGTATTTTATTTGATTTTAAAGCTCTTATTATTGATTACAACAATCTATTCAAATAGTGTAATTTGTGACACTATTTATGATACTTGCGACACTTGTAACTTTCACTCTTGTTGCAATTATTTGTGTTTTTGAATTGTTTTACAAACAAATAAAATGGCTAGTGTTGTTTACACACTAGAATATGTGTATTTATTAAAAAATCAAGTATAAATCACATTAAAAATTTTGCTTTCTAAAACATTTTTTTTTAGTTTAGTATAAAATGCAAACTTGTACTGTCAAGTTTAAAAGGAAGGAAAAATATTCATGACTAAAATTATAATATGAAATTATTCATAATAATATATGTAATGTTTGGTTAACTTATTATCAAATTATTATTAAATTTATTAAATGTGCATCATAGAACCTACTTGTTAAATTTAACATGCTTGATTACAAGCTTACATATGTTTCTATTTAAGGTTATCTTAAAGCTTGATCCAATGTAATAAATCTAACCCCTATTTACAAATATCTTGTTAGTATTTTTATTTATCTAACCATTATTAAGATAGATATTTTATAAGATGTGGCTATTGCTTCTAGATTTATGCAGGCTCTATACTTGGATCATTGGAAATTAGCAAAGTGAATACTTTGGTATATAAAAAAAATTATAAACTTTAGTTTATATTATTTTTCTTTGATTATTCTAATTTATTTGGTTATTATGATACCAACCATAATATAATGAGTCTAATTTTGGATATATGTTTATGTTTGGTGTAGGTGCTATTACTTGGAGCACTTCATGTGGAAGTTGGTAAAGAAGCCTTGTGGCTATGAAAGATGATAGAAAACATCATGTGGAAGTCACTCATTATACCAAACTTCTTGGTGATAGTCAAAATTTTATAACTTTGATAAAAAATCCAATGTAACACCAACAAATTAAAGCTTATGAAAGTTAATTCAATGCTAGACTTATCAAAGTTGCCATTGAGGGAGAGTGTGCATGACAATGTCACTTCTTAACAACCATGTGGGTCGTGTGTTTCCTTCTATTTATCTATACTTATTATTATTGTAAAACATTGTAATATATCACTTTATGTGATTTTAGTAAACTTTATATGGAAGTCTACTTTGTACCCAACACATAGTAGCATGGAGGTCTTTATGTTATAAAAGATTCCAATATGCTTAGTGATTATTCATGAGAAATAGTGAGATATAATCTCACAATCATGCTAGCCTAAACTTACTTTTGAGTAGTTTATGGATTATAATTCCTTTTGTTTCAAAAAGTGACTTTTGACATGATGAAGGTTTTTAAATCCTTCAAATTTTATACATAGTATAATTCTTTTCTAAGGTGACTATGACATTTATCCTCACTTAGCATTAAGGGGGAATGTTAGAACGTTTAATCATAAGTGGACTTATTGACCCTTAGCCTTGGTAAAGTTATTAAATAATAATAATATATTATTTATTTACATGAGGTGAAAATCTCATGAAAATAAATAATAAAGTTATAATTATTTAATGAGTTACAAAAATTAAATGACTTTATTGGGATGGATGGACCTGTTATTTTTACAACGGTCACCTCCCTTGGAATTTCACTATAAATAGGGTTTTATCCCTATCATGAATACACATCTGAATATGAATTAATTTTTATCATATTCAACCTATGAGTTTTGTGAAGGCCATTCTGTGAATAAGTGAGAAGGTGAAATAATTTGTATTGGGGTTATTGCTTATTAATTATTGAATATCACTCGTGGGTTTTTTACCTCTTGGAGGTTTTCCCACTTTAAAATCTCTATGTCATTTGTCTCATATGCTTTCCCTATTCATTTACACTTCTAGATCTCATCTTATTTATTGTTATATATATGTATACATAAAATATTTCAAATATAGGTAATATAAACACTATAGTAATATTCCTCTCTTAAGAATCATGCAACTAATGAAACAATCAAGTAATATGCCCTTGGTGGGACATATGTGAGTAGTGTATAAGTATATGAATGATAAGTCCATTGCAAACATATGTAATCAATAGAGAACCAATATAACACGCCTATAATAGGAAAGCACAATTTAAGTATATTATAGAGATACAATGTCACATATGGGGAAAGGTATAAACAAGGTAATATTAGTGACATATAATATAGCAATAAAGGGCACAAGTAAGATTTCTTTCTCCAAATAGATGTATGATAAGAATCATACACACTATTACTTTTTGATTATTGATGGTATATCTTGTCGGCATTGGCATATTAATCTCCCTGAGTGCATGTCCTAAGGAGTGCACTAGGATTGGGGTGAGCCAACTCATGGTGCTTTGTGAGAGTTTCCCCCAATGAGCATTGATTTAATTTAAAATCATCCACCATCATCTCTTAATTATATCCTTTTTTAATTCCAACTTTTACTCTTTCTTCCTTTCATTGGACTATTTATGTGTTTATGTTTAATGTCTTCTGCATGATCTAAGATGTCTTGTAGTGTTCCTCTTCTTGGTAGTCAGGCTGAAGGCATATTATATTTTATTAGTATTCTTATGGTTGGGCCAATGACTTTGGCTAAGTCTGACTTATGGTTTTATGTTTTATTATGTATTTATAAGGTCCTTGATTGTCATTTTTCATAAATAAGACATCCAATTTGTCTACTCACATACACACATGCAATTTGGGAAGAATAATACGAATTAGAGATTAAAATGTAACATTTGTATAATCCTAGTTTTCACAACTTATTTTAAGATTAAATAATAGAAGCCCAACAAGGTATCCTTAGTCTTTAGAATCCCTAACTAAGGATACTTAGGTCTTCTTCTTTCCATCTTAAACTTCATCTACACCATCTCTTACAAAGTGCCACTTAAGCCAAAGAGGAGATTGATGAACCGAAAATTAAACCTGAGATAAGTATTCCTATCCATATACTCTTTATTTATTTACTTTGCTCTATATATGTATGTATATATATGCATGTATATACACATAGACATATGGTATTTTTATATCATTTTCTTTCATGTTTGATCCAGTCCTAGTAATATTAAACATGCCTGAGGCCAAAACAAGTTAACCATAAATTATCATATAATATTAGGAAATTAATTTTATTATATACATTATTTGATAATGTATAAAAATAATATTATTTTATTTTAAGTGAGTTGTTTCATGAATGTAGCAGTCTGTGAGAGAATAAAGGTGGAACGATAAGTGTGATGAGAGAGATATTAGGGGATAAAAATATGTTAAGAACTCTTCTTATATAGGGAGAAAAGTAATTTATAAATATCTCTCTACTTTTAATAACATATTTAGATTGAATATATAATAATTGTGTGTTAAACTGGTTAATTTTTTTCATCTGGTATCAAAACTATTTAAAATCTTATGTGTGATGGCATAGTGAAGTTTTAAGGGGCATTTGGCATTCATATTCTAGTTTTCCCCTGTATATGAGGAAGTGATTAAGCATATGTTGATAATTTTTGAAGAGTTGCTTAGTATTATTTAAGCATGGATTTTTCATTTATTAACAACTATGATATGCATTTAATTCTTCATGCTTCACATAGTTTTGATTATAGACATATCGTGCTAGATCTCTCTGTCATAACTAGGGTTTTGAGAATTCTAATTTGGAACATCATATTGACTTCAATGTAGTGCATTTATGGTATTTTTTTGTATCCAATCTTCCTCTTCCAATGCATTACCACATGATGATATTATGAATAAGACTACATATATATTTTCACAGGCTAATATTAATATTTTGGCCATTGAATCTAATCAAAATTATCTTGCTAATTCTCTTGTTTAGAAAAGCAAGGTGAAGGAATTTTTGAATCTATCAGATCTGACAAGTTGGATGATAACTCAACATCTATATTTTGCCATAGATCCATATGTTGTCTTTTATCTAGTTAAAAAACCATGAGCAGATCTTATATCATCCATATGCTGGAAATTATAAAATGTCCTATTGGAATAAATAAGGAAAAAAATAGTCAAATTAGCATTCCTAAGATAATAAAGGAGGGATTTAATACCGTGAAAGATGTGGTGATCACCACTTCACACAAGTATTTTATGATAAACAAGATACAATAACTGAAGAAAGCATGAGGCAAGCATGACATCGATATAATATGTTAGTTTATGAGTTAAGTCAATCTATAATTAGCTCTGAGTCAAGTTATTTAAATTAGTGTTTTCATTTTATTTAGTTTAGTTTTTAAGTCTATGTTTGTAGGTTAAATGTCTAATGATAAATTTTAGATTGAAGTTAGTTTAAATAGTTTTTAGTGGTAGGTTGTTATTTTTTATTATCATTTATTGTCATTTTAGTGTCTCAAAATGTCTTATTTGTTCTTATAAACATATTTTGTGTCATAGTCTATTGAATTCCAAAAGTGTCAAAAAAATTAATTATTTTTATCTTCAATTGTAGTTAGATGAATTATCGTTTATATGCGGCATCTATCTTATGGGTGGGGGGTTATAAAATTGAGCCTCATGATCACATTTGATAAGTAAACATAAATAAATATGAGGATGGAGGCAATGGAGGTTAAAGGACATTCAACATCCTCTTGTCAATCACTAGTGATAAGGCTCTAAAATTGCATTAGTGGCACCTAGATGTGTTAAATCAGCTAAAGCCAAAGATAATTCTCAGTGTCAATGAAGACCATATAGGCTATGTATAATTGAGTGGCAATGATTATGTAATCGCTACATAAGAGACATATGAGGACTTAATTCTCATTTTTAAATTTTTAGTTTTTTTTTAATAAAAATTTAGAGTCTTTATTTTCCAATGTGTTTTGAATGATCCTCTAGTGTAATAGGAAAAGAGATGCATGTTCAAATAATATGAATTTTGGGGGGAAGAAGAATATTTTGAGGTAGCTAAATAAAAATTGTTGTCTAGCTATTACAAGCACTTAATGAATCCAAAGTAGATTTAGAATTTGAGGATCGGTCAATCATCTTTAGGAATTATTCTCAAATGGTATACAAAATCTAGTGGTCGTGAACCTCAAATTTGACTCTACAAGACCACTCAGAGTAGATTTAAAATTTGAGGATCAGTCAATCATATTTAGGAATTATTTATAAATGGTATACAAAATATAGTGGCCTTAAACCTCAAATTTGGCTCTACAAGACTACACCCTTTCAAGGGTTACAAGACAACTTGATCTAACTTACCTAGTCTAAACAGTGTTTTTAGAGAGCAACATTTGCATGATATATTTATAATCTCTCATGTACATACTAAGGGAGGGAATTTAAGGAAATTAATGTTAGTGTATACATTTTTTGATAGTGTATAAAAATAATATTATGTTATTTTAAGTGAGTTGTTAGAAACAACTTATGTATGTAGGAGTGTGTGAGAGAATAAAGGTGGAGAGATAAGTGTGATGAGATATATATTAGGGGATAAAAAATATGCCTTGACTCCTCTTATATAGGATCAAAGTAAAGTATAAATATCTCTCTCTAGTTTTAATAAAATATCCTAATTGAATAAAGAATTTTTGTGTGTTGAGCTAGTTAATTATTAAAAAAAAAAAACAACTATCTGATTACATTATGGTTATTAATATATGATATCTTTGCATGTTTTTTTTATTTTGTTTACTCCACTTAGTTTCAATTCTTAGTTTAGATACCTCTTATTTATAACCTTTTAGATTGAGTACCTCTTGGTTATTACCTAATGGAATTTATCTTATTTTACTTAATCCAATTCACATGTTGTATATAGGTAAGTCATTGTTCATTAGTTCCTTTCATAGTTCTCCTAATTATATCCTTGACACCATCATTATACACAACCCTTACTTATAGCCTCATACCACCTTGTGGGGTGACATAATTACATGAATGCCAAATATAGCATGATCTTCTAAATTTTTCCTCTATTAGATGATATTTATATTGTTGATCATATTTCCCTACATAATTTCTAGTGAACTTGACATGAAACTTACTACACCTCTATGTTTGGTCATTTTCACATTTTATTTTCCTAACTTCTCAACATAGTTGGGTTGTCAAGCATTATCAACTTGCCAAATCCCTTTTTCCTAGCTTCTTACCTTTCCCAATTTTAAACCTACCTTGTTTTCCAAATTTATTTTCTTCTTTTAACATTGATAAAGGCTATCTTTCCATTCCTAAAATGGATTTTTTGAAAACCAAAGGCAAATCCAACCAAGGCTTTACCAATTTTCAAGGGTTTGATAACAAGAATCCTAGTGCAATGTCTATGACCAACACTAGAAATAAGTCTCAAATTAATTTTTCTTACCATTTTACTATCTCCTAAGAATATCCTTCCAAATATTTCTCTATGGCTATGACCAATATAAATAAACAAATAAATATAAAACCTAATGTCAACACATGGTCTAGGTCTAGAAAGTTTCTCCACAAAGCATCAAAATATGAAGGTGAATACATTATAATGAGTACACTACCAAAATTTTGACAAGACCATCCTAAAAACATAGTAAAATACCAAGAATCAATCTATACTCTTATGGTTTCCACTTTCCTTGAAACTCCTCCTAAGTTTTCTTATTATTCACCTTTGGGGAAAGTCAATTCATGATTTCCCCAATGGTAGAATAGATAATAATATGCTAAGCCCAAACTATAGGGTAAAACTTGGGATACCTATCAGAATGAGAATACCTAATAGCCTTTGAAATATCTTGTTAAGTATTTTATTGGTGCATATAACTTGGTCATTGCATTGAGGGGGATAAGGTGTCAAAAATTTGTACATAATTTTTAATTTCACACAAAGTTGCTTCATGTGCTTATTTTTGAAATTCTTAGCATTGTTAGATATGATGCTATGAAGAAATACAGAATGACATATGATATAGCTAAGGAAGAAATTGGAGGTAGTGATTACAATAAAATTAATAATTATAATATATTCTATACACTCAGTAAATTAATTAGTGGTAGTAATAATGAAGACATGGCCATCTTGTAATCAAGGCAACTTGTTGACAAGATCTAATCCCCACATAAAGAATGGCTAAGGAGATTCAAGGGTTTGAATATTATTTGGAGGAGAGTGAAAAACATCATTATGGAGTTTTTAAACATTAAATTCATAGGAAAAGTGATGACATCCTTCTTAAGTGTAGGCCAATAGTAAACCATACATAAGAATTTGTGGATTGTGGCATTTCTGCTATAATGGCCATCATAAATTCCTCCTTGTGCTTTCTTAAGAAGATAAAGAAATTAGTTTTTAGTAACACATCAAAGTAGGATGGTTTTAGTGATATGATAGTAAAGGATATTATGCCTAAGGAAAAATTTAAAGGCTTGATTAAAGAGTTTTGTCTTTTCATGAGAAGCAACCTCGAGAGGATAAGTTTGGTGTTTAATAAGTTGGATGATTCATTTATACCATAGGATTTGTAGAGTGATGATAGATTCTATGTGGAATTTAAAATAGTCATGCGTAGGCACTAATATACATGGGAACTTCCTCATGTTAATGAGGATTTATGTATCGTGTGGTTCTTGATGGGGGTGAAAAAGGGAAGTTGAGAAGGCAAGATAATCTGCTATAACTTTTTTCTCTCATGGGATTGCCTCAATTATGAAAGACACAATTTGTTTAGAAATAATAGTAGCAATCTCAGATATGCTATAAAAATTTTAGTTTTACATTGATATATGCCTTTGAATTGGAAACACATAAATTATTAATCACCTAAAACATGTAAGTAAGAGATGCCTAAAATGATGGTTGGTTACATCCTAAGGATGAGAACTTCATATTAAACCATATTGTTAGTAATATCAAAGTTGAATTGAAAATATAAGGGAATGATCTTACCAAAAGTATTGGAAAGGACACATCCTATCTTGGATCCTTGAAGGCACTTGGCTCTGTCAAGTGTCCAAATATCCTTGTGAAAATCAACGATGATTCAGGTCGTTATGCCAAGATATATTTTGTGAAGGTTTAAGGCTTGAATAATATAATTTAAAGTTATTATAGGAATTTATCCTTGAGTTATGATGTGAAATTATTAAATTAATCTTTAAGGGCCATAGTTTTATTGATGCCTTTGATCAAGAGAAAATCCTCATCTGGAAGAGTAAACTGAAGGAGTTGATGAGTTAGTATAGATGAAACAACAAGTTGATCAATAATAAATTCACCTATGAATTATTTTTTGGTAATAATTTTAAGGTTGAATTCCACCAAGAGAGTCATACATTTGTTGATTTGAGTTTTGGGAAAGAAAGCCTTTGAAAATAAGTGGCAAAGAGGGTTTGAATGGATTGTGACATAGGTAGTTCAATAAATCATATAGTGTTGAATATTTTTGGTAGAAAATTTGATTTTGATGTAGTCACACTCCACATTAATTTAGTGGGTCTCATAATCTATCAAATCATGAATAATGTAACACATAACATAGTCTTTGGTGAACTCATCTTGTTGTGCAAGAATTTTCCAAATGAGATGGGGGTAGAAGATGCATGCAAGATGAGAAACTAGTTACTAAAAGGTGGTCATAAATATGGAGTTTGAATAATAATTTCTTCATGTTGTCAAATGATTGTTGAAAATCATTAGTCCACTCATGATTAATACCTTTCTTGAGAAATGAATTTACTAAATGTATTTGGTAATCGAACTAGAGAACAAATTTATGGATTTCCAAAGTTTCCTAAGCTAAGTGAAAATATGAGGGATGGAATAATTATAGGCATACCAATGATAGGCTTAATCTTATAAGGATCCACATCAATCCCTCATCATGAGATAAATAATCTTAAAAAATTGTTGGAGGTAAAACTAAACACACCCTTTTAGGATTAAACTTAACTTTGTATCTAATGAGAAGTTGAAGGATGATAACTAAGTCACAAGGATGATAATCAAGATGATTGGATTTGGATATAAGTTCATACACATAAGTTTCAACTATTTTGTGGATAATATAATGGAAAAAGTGAGTCATTTCACATTGGAAAGTTTCCTCTATATTTTTAATGTGGAAAGTAATTTAAACACAACAATATGTACAAAATTTGGTGGTAAACCAAGGGATATGTGAATCTGATTATTGCCCTCAAAAAATGTCCATGAGGGAAAGCATATCATATCTAGTTGTAGAATCAACAATGGCATTTATGGAAGGTAGAATAAATTTTTCCTTAGGGCATGCTAACTTGAGATTATGTTATTAAATACAAATGAAAATGATGATAGTTAATTTATTACGAATATGTACTCTATTAGATACCCATTTAAATTAACATATAAATTTGATAAACTTAAATTTTAGGATCATTATGATTTCCTTGTGACACAACTTAGAAACCTCTATAGAGAATTATCATTGCTTTAGGTGAAATTGCTTTTCATTAGGATAGGTAAAAATGTTATGGATAGATAAGCTAGGGTTAATACCAAGCATATAATAATATGAGCATGTGAAAAATTCATGAAATCTATCAAGGATTAAATCAAAGTTGGCTGTCTCTTTATGATAGAGATATTTAGAGATAAGAATAGGTCGAAGATATATATAAAAGTTCCTAAGTTGACTCCCCCAATTTTCTTAATGAGCATTGTCTTTCCATATTGTAAATGATATGGTGTGGGAGGAAGCTTGGAAAGAGGACCAAGATGAGGATCAATACTAGCAACAAAGTTATGAAAATAAGGAGAAGAGTTATAAAATTTTCCAAGCTTATGATGTTGGCGTGGAAGTTTAGGTTCTCTTACATCAAGGAGTTATAAGATAGATTCATCACTAGGTAGCATATATAATGGGCCTTGGCGATCAATATATATCTCAATATCAACTATTTTATCAAAATTTATATCAAATTATGAGTGGATTTGTCTAACAATAATAGTTTTGGCATACATATTAATTTCTAGACTTTTAGGATATGGTTTGGATTTTTTTTGCATATGGTATCAGGTTGGATGATAAAGTATGCTTGTGTAAGAATGGTCAATATAGTTAGTCATAATAGAAATTCACTTGACCAATTAAGCCTAGTTGATACAATTAGCTAAGCTCATAAATAGAATGGTAAATAAAGTTAGGATTAAACATAGAAGAAAGTAACACTGTATTGACACTTTATGGGCTTTGCCTAATACCATTATAAATATTTGGAAGTACTAGTAATACTACATCGACACTATATGAGTGATAAATAATACAATTATAAGTGTCTAAAAGTGATGTTAAAACTATATCAACACTTGGTATTTATTAGCTGATACTTTAAGGTGAACTATAAACAAATTATATCGACATTATCTAAATTATGGTTAGTATAGTTAGGGGATTGTGGGTGATTATGAATTGTATCAGACTGGATGGTATAGCTATAAATACTATAATTTATATGAAATGTATCAAGTTCCTTGATGTAGTTAGTAAGTCTAGAATGTGCATAAATGAGATTCAAAATGTGTTTGTTGTTGAGGTTTCTAGAGAAAATGATAAATCCACTGAAGAACCCATTGAGTTTTTTTATAAAGGTGGATTAATGGAAGGGGAATAACCTTCAGGTTATTCCATATTCCATTCATAATTATAATCTAGATGAGGATAAATGTGGACTAAATGAACATCCAAATTAGAAATCATGGATTAGAGAAAGATACTTTTAGTAATGTAATAGATCCAAGTTTCATGATTGGGCTTGGGAAACTATATAATCAATATCATAATATGGGGACATATTACATGCACACATGAGTTGTTGAGAGTTACCATTGGAGGTATTATTGGTGGATATAACAGTTTGAATAAAGGCTCTTAGAGAGGATCTTTGAAAAGCTTAGCCACCCCAAGGTCATTACATGCAAAATCATCTTCTATATATGAAGCTTAATTAAAATTGCAAGGAGGTGGGCTCCCAATATCATAATCAAGCTAGGGAAGGATCATATCTCATGGTAGGAGAGATGGAGGAATCCATTCCTATATGTGAGGAGATAATATACTAGTGTTAAAATGCTTTGAATTTAATTGAGTTCATCAACATCAACAACAACAAGCATGACATGCAAATCAGGATACATGTTGCAAAAATCAGAGAGAGGAGACTTAAATAATAGGAATAAAATATTGATGCTTAAGGTTAGGAAATTTTAAATCCCATGTGTTTGGATCAAATTCATTATTGTAACTCTTACCATTATGATAAAACTTAAGGCATTGGCTACGAGAAGAAGTCATAACCCTTATATGGTGAGTCCAAGGATGACCTAAAAGGAGTTTATAAGATAGTGTAAAATCTAATACCATAAGTTTGGTGCACATTGTTCTGGTTCTAGTAGTAAGAGGGATCCAAATGCAACTGCTATGCATTTGATTAATCTTATCAAATCCATGGCATATAAATCTATTTATTTAAGGTCATCTTTGGAGAATCCAAGTTTTTGGATTAACCAAAGGGAGGTAACATTAATTATTGAACCTTCATCTACTAAGACTTCTTTAATTGGACATTGATCATGATTATAATAAATAAAGGTGGGTCATCAAATCAAAAAAGGACTTCATTATTGATCATGTCATCCTCAATAAACTCAATGGAGAGTTTCTTAGAAGATAAAGGATGAGAGATGGTTTTAATGGAATGCAATTTTTTAGATGTGGGGTCTTTAAAAGGTCATGAAGATGGTTCAGGTTTTCTAGATGGGGATTTATCTATGTATTTAAATAGTTGCATGATAAATTTCCAATGATAAGGTGATGTAATCATGAGTTATAATAAAGTAATCTTGCAAGGCATGGAGTTGAACTCATATAATAAGTCCCATTATGGTTTTATATAATAACCATAATGATACTTCGATTGATTTGTAGTATTGATCTTAGGAGGTAAACTAGAAAAAGGAGTTAGGGCACCATGTTGAGACTTCAGTGGTGGAATAGGCTCATCACTAGGTGGAAAATTAGAAAAATAAGTAGTAATGATATCCATAATAATCATTTCATCAGGGGAAGGTTTCTTAGGCTTAATATAATATTTTTATGAGTGAGCTTATGATGGTAGTTAACCTTGGATGCATTCACATATTGAGAATTAGTATAATAAAGATAATATTCAACATAAATAGCATATGAATTTTTTTTGGGATGATATATATTAGGATTAGATGTTTGAGGGGGGTTTTGAGATTTCTTATTTTGAGGTTTAGATTGATTAGTTTTATGATATTGATTAGAGTTACTAGACTGGTTTGCTTGATTTTTACAAGTTTTTTGATATTATTTATAGCATTCCTTGGAGATAGATTCATGATTTAAGTTTTCCCCTAAGAAATAATGATATGAAAGCTTCCTAAGGGCTTGGAATTTCTCATGAGAATGACCAATGCTAGAGTGAAACCAACAAAACTTATCAAGAGTATGCCATGGTGGTGGCATGGAAGTGTGAAAAATAAGTCTAGATTGTGATAATAACTTCCTAAGTTCTTATAAATTTAAGGGAGGGTCGGTGAAATTT